>OX465430.1:13112482-14312482 GCA_950005045.1 Agrotis exclamationis | reverse complement strand
CACAGGAACCTGCCGAAACATCCACACAGGACATTCGCCAGGCGGAAGGTGAGGACGATGTGGCGCCTCTCTAGCCACTACTAAAAGAGGGGTCTTACCACCGTGATTGCGGCGTTCCCGTTCTTTGGCAGCTATGTCGAAAACATACGCAAATATGATGTTTTGACACATTTTAACTAAAATATTATTATATTCACCATTTTCTTATAGTACTAACACTCCAAAGTACTGTGAACGTGTGCTGCGCCTAATAAAAGCTTACAATTGCCCCTTCCCTTCATTGCATGGAAGCTTTCGTAGCAATTCGATGCAGTGAATGCAACATTATAACAATCTTATCGGAACCGGGTCGACCCGGTTCCATCGCCCTCAGAACCGGTTCCACAGACTTACTCCGATACCCGGGTATACCCGGGTAATCCAGAACCGGGTAGAACCGGGTGCATGCCCTACGCGCAAGTCTTAATATTTTTTTATAAAATATTTTAATAATCCTGGTCTGGGAGAAAAAGAAAAACGTAGAATGTGCCAGCTGCTTCTCTTCCCGGGCAGACCGTAAAAGTCGGTCGAGGGATAGGGCAAAATGTAAGATCCATAGCCCCTCAGCTTAAAACTCTTTCAATGGGCAGCAGCGTTGGAAGACTAATAAGCTGAAATAAATGCGCTCGCCAACCCGCCTGCCAAGCGTGGCGAGTATGGCAATAACCATCCAATGGAAAATCCTTGGGTGAGGCCTTAGTCCAGTAGTGGACTTTCTACGGCTGTTGTGATGATGATATGCCTCATGATGTTTCTGCTTACTGTGGCCATCACAACCATCACAGCAATATATCTGGATAGACGCAATATGTTCTTCAATTTATGTTTGAAGTGTTTAAATATTATAATAAAATCATGACGCCTAAAATTGGTTGATAGGCAATAAAATGTTCTTAAAACGGATTTTTAATTTTTCTATCCCTATTTGTGCCAGTATATTAGAAAGAGAGACAGGTTTATGCAACTAATAGAAGACAATTTTAGCGAGTTGACGTCAGTTTATTACGTTATAATGCTTAAAATTAGACATTGTACAATATAAATGTAACGAGTACTGTCAGTTGTATTTTAGACTGAATGTTTAAACCTGTCTCATGTATTACATTTACATTGTTTAACATTTATCGTATAACTATCGTATTGATAGTTAAATCATATGAAGATATTAGGTTGGGGAAAAAGTCTTTTCGCATTATAGTATGTATGAACTTGTAATAAAATCTCTTTGGCTATACTATTTGTATCTGGCTGGTTTTGGTATCATTGAAAGTTTAAATTTTAAAGAACATAATTCCAAATTCAAATTAGGAAAATGTGTGATTTTCATTTGTTTTTCGTACCATCGTGATGAGTGAATCTAATGAAGAAATTCGATACATTTTAAAATTTTACTACAAAAAAGGTAAAAATGCAACGCAAGCCGCGAAAAAAATTTGCGATGTTTATGGACCTAGTGTAGTGTCTGTGAGAGTAGTACAAATTTGGTTTAAGCGTTTTCAATCCGGAAATTTTGATGTCAAAGATGCACGTCGCTCTGGTCGCCCTATTACGGATAAAATGGATGCCATTTTTGAAAAAGTGGAGCAAGATCGGCATACCAGTAGTTACGACGTAGCTGAAGAACTGGAAATTGACCACAAAACAGTTTTGGCGCATTTGAAAAAAACTGGGTACACAAAAAAGCTCGACATTTGGGTACCTCACGAGCTCACTGAAAGAAACCTAATGACGGTTCATTAGGTTTCTTTCAGTGTACTCATTTGTGATTCTTTATTACGACGTAATGAAACCGAACCATTTTTGAAGAAGCTGATAACTGGTGATGAAAAGTGGATCACGTATGACAAGAACGTGCGAAAAAGGTCGTGGTCAAAGGCCGGTCAGGCTTCACAGACTGTGGCGAAACCCGGGTTAACTCGCAACAAGGTGATGCTGTGTGTGTGGTGGGATTGGAAGGGCATTATTCATTATGAGCTGTTACCACCAGGCAGGACCATCGATTCTGAACTCTACTGCGAACAACTGATGAGATTAAAGCAAGAAGTTGAAAGAAAGCGGCCGGAATTAATCAACAGAAGGGGTGTGGTTTTTCATCATGATAACGCTAGACCTCAGTCACACATCTTTAGCCACCCAACAAAAATTAAGAGAGTTTGGCTGGGAGGTGTTAATGCATCCGCCGTATAGTCCTGACCTTGCACCTTCAGATTTCCACCTGTTTTGGTATCTTCAGAATTCTTTAGGCAGTGTCAGGTTAACATCACGAGAGGACTGCCAAAACCACTTGTCGCGGTATTTTGACCAGAAGTCCCAAAATTTCTATAGCAATGGGATCATGTCCCTACCTACAAGATGGCAAAAAGTTATCGAACAAAATGGTACCTACATACTTTAGTTAAATGTAAATAAACTTTATTAAAAAATGTTTTGAATTTTCTTAAAAAATGCGAAGAAACTTTTTCCCCAACCTATTATTACATTCAAACAAGTGTAGACGGTCTAAAAATAAGTTATTAAGTTCAAAAAGTAGATTATGTCAGACGTATAATGTTTAAATAACATCCAGATATAATGCAACATACATAATACGTTCGAAAAGTTATTATTTTTAACATCTTGATACATTCGAACACATACACTAGCTTAGAATTGTGAATGTCACGTGATCAACTTTCACGGTTATTATTTCAGAAACCGGACACTTTACGAGGGTTGGTGTCATAATATTTTTTGATGTTATTGATGTCAGCTATCGATTTATAAAGGTTTCATAGCTGGCCGCGATTTTGAAAAAAAAATCAAAATGGCGGCGGTAGGTATGCCACAAATCTTCAAACCCCTTTGGTACATTTGTTCAGACGCTGATATAGTCTAACATAATTATATGAAAACTGGGCAGTTCTGATAATATTACATAGGTACATACGGGTCGAATTGATAACCTCCTTTTTTTTTAAGTCGGTAATAAGCCTTCCTAACTAAAAAAGGCGTATCTACTAAGGCTTATTTTTCTTTGCATTTTTTTGCGCAGTTCTGCCTTTTCTCGGGCAGAATATTTGTATGATCTACAAGTAGTTGTAACACCTTCTTGGCGTTAATATGTTTCTAAACGCACCCACGATACAGGAGAAATTCCTAGTGTGGGCCAACGTTTTTTCAAAAAAAGATAAAAGATTTTCTTTATTTTTGTAATTCACCTTGTACCTATACTATAAACAAAACGACAGAAAAACAGTTATTAACATTTTTAGAAGTTACAATTAGTGTCTATACACACTATGCCGAAGTTACGCGACCGAAGTTGGCTGATTTCACGTTCCGACGTATTTGGCTGATAAGACACACCATAGGTAAGTGCCGAACTTACGCGGCGGAAATTCGGCGCGGGTGGCGCGGGCGGCTCCCTGCTGCTCCCCGCCCCCGGGTCTTCGTCGGTAATCGAACCGAACTTCGGCGCGTATAATGTGTGGTCACAGAATAAGTTCCCGCCGAACTTACGCCCGACCGAAGTTCCGCTGTACGCTATGACGCGACGGAATTTCGGCAGTGTCGTCAGTAATACAAATAGCATTGCAGGCGTAATTGCGCCGAACTTCCGTCGCGTAACTTCGGCATAGTGTGTTTAGGCACTTAGGTACATGTCAATCACGGTTGGCCGACTGGCTGGCGCTCCAGGATGACTATTGGCCGACGAGCCTGTACGTGTACATCTTTATGATAGATCAAGGTCATTGTCAATCCCAGACCCAAATGAAACATTATTTTATGTCAAAAACTTTTTATTCAACATTCTTTCCTTATGCTAATAAAGGCTTGGTAAATATTTACAAGGCTTCATTACAGGGCAAGGTAAAAAAACTATCCAGTTACACTACAAATCCGACTCCTGTGGTTATCACAATATATTTAATTTATTGAATACTTGGCTCTACTACAAATCAATGGCTTAAAGCCAGGTATTGCTTTAATTACTTTATGGTAGTCAGTAAAAATGTATTCAACCGTAAAATATATTTAGTAAGTTTAAACTTAATAGAAGTAGAAGCCAATCAATTACATTATCATGTAAATAATATTGCAGAGAGCAAATCAGGTAGGTGTCATAGATATTAGGTGCACAATATTTGTAACGTCGGGTTGGCTATAGCATATTTACAAACAAATATTAAAACTCTCCTAAAATAATTACAACAATTATAACAAGTATGCAGATAATATGCTATTTATCAAACATTAATCTCACTTAGTATCTCGTTAAATACGTTTAAACTAAACTCTCGCAGAAGAGTGAATACAAAGCTAATTAACACACTAGGCCTGTTAATTAATATAAATATTATAGGAGATGACACGAAAATCTTATCCCCATTAAATATGATTCGAATATATTTGACTAATATGGGTACAATTTTGATAATGAGCAAATAGATTTTATATTTAAATCTAGTGTAAAGATTCCGTATAATTCACTTAGATAATGGAATATTACTTAAATAATAAAGCAAATTACAATTTGCGAGCCCTGTTTTAATTTTGAACGCAGCCTCTCGCTGGCTCGGTATTTTCGAAAACTTTTTAAGTCCGAAACTAGCGACATTGATTTAAAAATGTTAATGATTTGGAGCCACACATTTACAAATCCAAAATACAAATTATGCAAAGGTAAAATATTTTTCTATATAAATTCAATGTTAACTTTAATAGCACCATTCCGTATGCGAATGTATACATGTACTATTATGTTAATGAAATTAAAGTACATTCGCATACTCACATCCACTGACTGCAACCAATACACAACATTGTATACAATAAATGTAGGAAAATATTTCCACGCCTTGCTTAAACTGTGTCATACGTAATATAATGGTAATGAACATATTGGCACGCGGAGGGCAGTTATTCATAATTATTCGTTGTAGTAACAGGTATTTTAAAAAAACTAAATATGTAATCGTAAATGCAAAAAATGGCAATATTTTTCGATTCTGAATTTTTGCTTTATCTAATCCTCCTTGACGAAGCAAAGGTAAAGATAAACAACACGTGATATTATATACAATACATTAGTAAAAAAAACACTCGCACATAGTAATGAATACAACAGAAACAAAAACCTGTAAGTACATTTCAATGACTTTATAAATAAATAAATTATACTGATGCGCTCAAACAATTATGCAAGCAAACTGAAATAGTTTTGTAAATTAATTATTAAGGTTTACTTCGTACGGAACTAAGGATATTAAAATTAACAAGCTAATAGTTTAATACGTAATTAAATCCTGACTACACAAAAGGTGCCACTTATAAAGTGGCATCATTTGAGTATGCAAAATTGTATTAGGTATCTTTTGATGAGGGCAGTTTCAAGCCTAGTAAACAAAATTGGTCCAGTCGTTTGAGGGTCTCTAAGACAATACTAATTACCATCGCATGCTAGTAGCCACTGCGTAATCGAGTAAAAACGACAACTTATTTATAACGGCGCACCTATCCTACATTTTAGACATTATAATGGAATGATACATTTTTAAGAATGTTATGTTGTTACAATAATTAAAATAATTCTCTAGATAAACTCAAACAGTTACGATAATTTTGCAAGACGTTATAACACTACTATAGAACGTCGAAGGTTTGCAAGTGTTAATATAAGAAACAGTGAAGTGTACGATTAACGAGTGATTACAGAGTGCTTGCATAATAGTAGAAGCGCAAGGAGCCGGCTCCCTAAGTTATCTAAATGAATTCATATCTAACATTGTTCCCAAGCTGGTCCCACCCATGACGATGGCTTGTGAATGTGCACCTTGCTCTCCAATGTTTTCCTAATTTTACAATTTCAACTAAACATAATCATCAATTTTATAATTTTGTCAAAATTGTTAAAATAAATATTCGTAATGCGAGAGACAAGTGCTCTTGTGCCATATTTTGCACTTCAACAAGACTGGAATGTCACTTATTGATTAGGGAAATAGCTATCCATGCGCTAGGGACAGCGTCGAGCGGATTTATTAAACTGACACAACATCAATCTTATGATTTTATAATTAACACAATGTGTACGCGACCAGGTGACTTATAGATTGACTGTGCCTAAACAAAACACAACTTTTCTTATGATAATTTTTCCCTTAGTTTTAGTCATCGGGCGGAATGCAGAAATCCACAACTATGTTGAGTATTATTATTCTCAATATATACATAAGTAGATAATAATAATTATGCCTATAATAGTAAATAAAAGTGACTTAATTATGTGAGCCAAGTATATCTACGCACATGGCGGCCACGCGCGATCACTCACTTGTGAAGTAAATTAAACATTCAACTATTATCAACTAGCGACACAAACGTTACGTACAGCATTAAGTACATAAATTATACATACTAATAATTTAAATCATACAGTTCTATATAAATGTAAACACTTTGTGTTTCACAACATTAATCTCCTAAAACTAGTCTTTAATAAAAGTCATCATTATGGAAGAACGAGTCACGAGAGCAGACTAGCGTTTTAACGGTCACCGCTCCGTAGCGACCGAGCAGAGATTGGAAACGTACGTTCACATAACACCCGCACTACGTTTATAAGACGACAGAGGTCACTACGACGTCCGCGAATGCGTCGCAACCGGAGACGGTGAGAGATCATAGGGTAATCATCGTGAGAGAGCGACAGCCCGAGACGACGGCGGCGCGCGCGGGTCAGGTGGCGTCGAACTCGATGCGGTCCCACGAGTAGTGCTTGTGAGCGGGGCGGGGCTGCGGGCCAGCGCGGGCCACGCCGCCCAGCAGCGGGTCGCACGGCGGCACGTGGCCGCGACCGAACAGGTTGGGGATGAGCTCCGTGTCCATGTAGTCGTAGGCGTCGCCGTCCACGTGCATGTGCGCGCTCGGCTCGATGCCGAACTCCTTCAGGTCGAACTCGCACGGCCGCGACTCGAACGTGTCGTGCCGGGACTCCTCGTTCTGGAACGACGGCAGCGACAAGTCGTCCATGTAGTCGAAGCCGGTGCGCGTGTGGTCTAATATGTCCCCGTTGGTTAGTGGCGTCATACTCATTCGTTCCGGAACGTCCTCGCCGATATCCATCGCCTGTGATTTATCTTCTGATCTATCTCCGCCGTCACCCGATAGTAGACTACCGAAGAAATCGTCGTTGTCTACAGAATTAGGATCAGAACCAAAGTCAGTGTGAAATTCCCCATTAGACAACAGATCGACGGTAATATCCGTATCTATGTCTGTAGTAGAGGGATCGACTTGGCATCGGTTGCTAGCATTCACGGCTTGCAAATCTGCATGACTCATGATTTCGTTTTGAATATCGTCAAGTTCCCTTTGTAACTCGTCAGCGGCGAGAGAATCTCGAACGTGATTGTCGTTGAGCACGTCATCAGTCAGGACATCCGTCGGTGCGTAAGTTGGCGTGCTGTCAGAAACGTAGCTCGTGTCCAACGATGGAGCGTTCGTAGTTTCGCCAACGGCAGAGGGAGGCAACTCGCCATTTTCGACCAGAATTTCTAGGACATCATCCATTATTTGACTGTTCTCAGCGTCATGCACGTCCGGCGGCTGCGGCATGGGGGGCGGCGGCGGAGGGGGAGGGGGCGGCGGCGCTGGCCGCTCGGGCTCGTAGTGCGGCGGGGGGAGGATGGCGATGGGCACCACCTTGACACCATTGAGGATGTAGGCGGGGTTGGCTGTCTGCTTTGGCGTGGCATCCCCCTCGGGCGCGGGCGGCGACACCGCGAACAGCCGCACCAGTCGCTCGGGCTGCGCGTCGTGCGCGGCCAGCACCAGGCGCGGCGGGGCGGCCGGCGCCTGTGTCAGCGCGTCCAGCTGCGCGCGCAGCTGTGACACACACAGGTGAGCCTGCAGCAGCCGCCGCGACTGGTCACTGGCGGCGGCGCCCGCGGCCTCACGTCGCACGGCCTCCAGCTGCGCGCGCGACGCCTCCAGCTTGCGCTCCAGCTCCGAGATCTGTCTGCGCTGCGACTGTACGATGTCCTCGGGCGGCTCCGGTTCCAGTTTTACTTCTGGCGATGCGATAGACACGAAGGACGCGACGGATGCGACCGACGCGGGAGACTTGGGCGGTTCCTCCTGTTTCTCCAGTAGAAAAGGTCGCAGTCGGTCGATCAGTTGCGGCTTGGGTCCGGAGACGCGCAGGTTGCGGCGCTTGCACTCGGCGCGCAGGTCGGACACCTTCATGTCCTCGAAGCGCGCGGGCGGCGCCAGTTGCAGGCCGGGCGGCGCGGGCTGCACGTCCGAGCAGTCGGAGGCGGCGGGGGAGGGCGCGGGGGAGGCGGGCAACATGAGCTGCAGGAGCAGCTGCTGTTGCTGCAGCAGTAGTTCGTAGGGCGTCTCCACGGAGCCCGGCGGAGATGACGCTTTCGTTGCGTTCGGGGGCCCTTTGTACTCGTGGAATTTAAACCGCGCCTTCGGTTGCTGTTTCTGTTTGCTTTTCTTCCTATTTTTGTCCTTGCCGGGCGCCGGGTGTTGCGGCGGCGAGGCGACGCTGACAGGTGAGAGGGTGGAGGGCGGTGAAGGCGACGGCGACACTTCCTCAGGAGGTCCGCAGTAAGAGGACGGGTGCTGAGGCCGGCCCGACGCGCCCTCACTGGTCGCCTTGAATGCGAGTGTTCCACTCTTGACGGCAGTTTCTATTATCTCCTCAGTATGTAGTATATTCTTTTTTATAAGCTCGAGCGGGCCGGGACGATGCGATAATTGGTCGTTGAGCTGATCTGCCAAACGTGCTTTCTTCAGCATGCGCTGTTTCTCAGCTAGGCTGGGATCTACATGACTCTCCTGAAAGGACAAAAACCATTGTTCAGTGAAATATTATTAGCAGACTAAGATTATAGGTGTATGAGATAAAAAAATTGAAAAGTGACATTACACCTACTTGTTCCAATATGTGTCTTCGTTCGAGTTCCTGTCGATCCGGACGCCGCTGAATTTTTGCTTTCAATAAATCTCCAGTTTTGGCTCTCTCAAGCTGCTTGGATTGCTCGAAGTAGGCCGGTGGTGTTTTTAATGCTGTAAAAAATATGATATTTGCATAAAACATGGAATACAAGGTGTTATTATAAATATTAGTCCTAACATGAACTAAAGCATGACTAACTTATTAAAAATCAAGTTTAAATAACACATACATGTAACATACAACTTCAATTTCTTCAAGGTGAGATATATTCATGTGGACTAGGTCAATGTAATAAATAGCCTTTTTTTATTTTGGGACAAACCCACCACACTATTCCCAAACCACTGCAACTCCTGAGAGCCAGAATCAACAGTGGCAACCACCAGAAAAGCGTCGAGACAGTGAAGCTCGACGTGTCCCGGAGAATGAATTTACCTGTCTTGGATCCTGCACGAAATTAATCAGAAAAGAATAGTGGAGGAGTAGGAAAAATATGTTTCCACTTCCCTCCATGCAAGCAGGAGACAGAACAAAGCAAGGCCAATAGGCACAAAGGGACATTACAACTGGGAGAAGCCCAGTTGCCTTGCACTAATAGATAGCCTATAATGATAGTTTTAAAAAAGTAACTTTGTAGGATGACTAATGGTAAGTTCTAAAGTTAACACGGTTTAAATTCGATTCGGTCACCAAGTAAATCTCATTAAACGCATAGTTAAAATAGTAAATAAAATAGTTTCATCCCACACACGTGAGCTGTGCGAGCGAGCGAGCGGCCGGTGGGCGCTTCCCACCTCGCTAGGCACGTGGTTTATTATTTTTTATTTCAAAGTATACGTAATTGTCAAAGCATGCGAACGTCAATGAAAGTGAACGGATATAAAGTAAACATCACTTACGCGGCATGATGCCTTGATCCACGAGCTGGTGCATCGGCCGCCTCATCATCAGCTTCACCTTTAAAGCTGGAAAACAAAAAATTGTATTAGTCATTGTAGTCAAGTGCTAATAATACAATAATTTAAGTTACCTAAGCCAATTTTCCTCAATATTTTCCCTTTGGGCAGCCAACAATTCCAACAAAACCAGACATACATTTATACAATTTGATTGGAACATAATGCGACTGAATGCCGATGTTTGCCGGTTACCTTTAGCATACAACAATGGGTACTGATTGAATAGATGGCATATCGTGAAGAATACAGTGTTATGACGCCAGGTGACGAACTTTGACGTAGCATGTCGCGTGTGGAGCCGACGTGATCGATACGTCGATCGATACACTAATATTATATCGATAAAGTTCGCAGTAGAGCGTAGGAGCGGAGCTATATTCTTGTTTGCGTGTAGACAAGCGGCGAGCAGCGAGCGATGGGCGGACAACGCTGGCGCGACGCCAATATAAATAAACACTGCACAAGGAAACTAGTGTTATGCCGCGACCGTATTACAGACGAAACATTCACTACCACTGGGCCGAATATTGTGGGTTACTGGGCGTCTTTACCGCCATGCCCACTCAATTTAGCTTTGCTCATACTTGCAATGCAACTATACAAATTATATATAAGTCTACATTATTTATACAATTTTATTTTAGTTTTAAAAATTGCAATAAGTAAACTCTTAAAGTGAAAAAAAAAGTCACGAAATGTTTTCAGTCAAGTGCAGGTATTGGAATTTAAATAATTTTCTTAATCTGCAGACACAGGTGTGAAGGACTTTTACTAAGCTTATTCTATTCTTAGAGGGTTAACTGCGAGAGTCAACGATTTACCAGTAGTAACAAATATTTGTAAATGTAATATATTAAGATTTTTTTTAAAGGGTTGGGAACATGTTTACGCGTTATGTGCGCAGGCGCAGACTGTATATGCAAACATGGCCGGAAAAAAACGACAGCATCGGCATACTAATACAAACAACAGACGATCTGCAAGACGGGGCCAGTGCCCCTTATCACAAGACTGTCACACCTATAATATATGTGTACCTTTGCTGTAATAGATGTTTTGGGGATACTAATGTAACCCCAAAACATCTATTACAGCAAAGGTCGAAACGTAAGAAAAATATACCAATATTATAGATCTAGAGTTTGGTTGAATGCGCTAATCTCAGGAAAAGGAGGAGGAACTCGTAGTCCATTTATCAAGGAAGGCTACAGGCTATATAAAATTACGCTACAACTAATAGGAGCCAAAAAGTGGGGGTCAACCGAGGGGTAATAAATTTATGACATCTGGAATATGCTCCCCTTAGAACTTATACCAAACATGAAAAGAGATAGCTATGCAGAAGTAAAGCTTCCGCAACATAATGAATGTGCTCCCATTCACACGAGATGATCACTAATTGAAATTAATTAATTACTTTCTCTGTTACAGATTCCCCGACTTTAACTTATGATTTCTTTTATTTTTTCTGTTAGACATTTGTCTCAGGGACATGAAAGGCTGAATGGCCTACCCCTTGATAGATACTAGTTTGGTCCCTAGGATGTCCACATACTTTGTGATATTGGGATAATGTGGTCAAAGATAGTGAACATTTCTTGCTGAGAAGTAACACATTTACCACTTAAGACTTATGGGCCTACCACACGCGCAAGCTTCACCACAGTTCTAACTGCGCAAGCTTCTCGCATGAAAAAACTGTACACGGACGGCATTACCACACGCGCAAGTTTCACCACAGTACTAACTGCTGCAGGCAATCGCGCAGGCCGCGCTGTGGGGTTTGCGCGAGATACATTTTTACCAACCACACGCACGGTGTTCCGTGTACAAAACTGGCTTGCGCAGGCAAAACTGTGGTGAAGCATGTGCGTGTGGTATGACCATTAGGCTGGCAGATAGATATTTGGATGCTGAATAATAAATATGGGTAAAGTTGACTTACATTCTTTATGTTTCCCCATGGCTGGCTGCAGCGGGCTGTCGTCCACCACCACCTTGGGCGGCGACACGCGCGGCGAGCTGGGCGGCTCGCTGGCGCCGCTGCTGCCCGCCTGCCGGCCGGCCATCTCCTCCGCACCCGAACTACTGACAATTTTACTTCACGATTAATATCAAGCACACAATTATCCTTCCTTTAACAATTCATTGGAAATATAAAATGGTAAAGTTTTTAACTGTTACCTATACTATACAGTCAAATCATTAGTAGGAACATCTAATATATTATCCCGATATCGTGGTCATATTATATTCGGGTGTCAGAATACGAAAAAAAGAGATTTTTTTTTAACGATGCCAATAAATTTCAAGGTGCACACTTATGAGTCGCAATTTCATGCGATGCTGTCTCCTATTATGACTATATTTTGTTTATCAGAACTTAATATCCAACGGCTAGCAGACTTAGCCGGATGCTGAGACGCAATGCTAATATCAAGAAATTATAATAGATTTCCTTACCTAAAGGTGTCGTCAGAAGGTGGAGTGGCGGGCGTGCGCGGCGGGGAAGCGGGCGAGACCGGCGAGGCCGGGCGGCTGCGCTCCCGGCGGTGCTGCGGCTTGAACCACTCGGGGTAGATGGCGCTCAACGTCTCCACCAGGTCGTGGTCCAGGGTGACGCGCCAAGACGCACGCCCCTCTGAACCCTCCGAGTCGCCGCCTCCGCCACACGATGAACGGCTCTCTGTTTAACCAAACATTTAAACGTTAATAAGTTCCCCGAGGATGTCACTCAAGCTCGGCAGGCGGCACACATAAACAGAGTAGGAAGTGTGTGTGCTCTCCGCACGTAGGTCGTTGGGTGAGGTGAATTGGGCGAGGCGAACCAATGGAGCGCGCTGTGATCACGGTGCCCTCATTATTTCGGGTCCTTGAACGAGTTTATGCGCGTGAAGGTGCGTTACTTACTTTACTGCATTACTGCTGGGGAACGTTAGGCCGTTTCAGTTTTATGATTACGTGAATAGGGTGAGAACAACATCGCTTTACTGCATTTGTTGTAAGTATTTAGAAATTTAGTTTGGAGCGATTTTGAACATTCGTGTTTTGCAAGTATGTTGTACCTATTGTCAATAACTGGAATCCCCCACATAAACGTAACATAAACATGACAAAAAGTTTATATTCAATTTGTTTAAATAATGGAAAATTGTAAGACACATTACCAAAACTATAAAATAAGCCTTAAGGGGAATGCTCCAACCAGCCCGCGAAATTCAAAATTTCTTGGGTTTTTTGCAATTTGCAGGCCAGTGCTAGGTTGTATGTTGATTAAAATATTGATCGCGCTTGTAAGACGTATGTAGTTACAGAACTATAATCAACAAAATCATCAATATAACGCTCTAAGTTCATAAAGCTTCAGGAATGACTTTTTATGTTATTTTTTTGTTCCTGAAGCTTTATGAACTTAGAGGGTTGTATTGGTGATTTCGATGATAATAATTCTGTAACTACATACGTCTTACAAGCGCGATCAATATTTTAATCAACATACAACCTAGCACTGGCCAGCAAATTGCAAAAAACCCAAGAAATTTTGAATTTCGCGGGCTACCCTTGAGCATCAACCTTAAAATAAAGAAACAGCTACCTGTATTATGCGTTTTAGAAAATGTTTTTAACTGTTACCATAGGCGAGGAAAGATGGATGTATTATGTAATGTTTAAAACTCTCATAAAGCTGGTTATACGAGGGAAAGAAAATACGCGCTGAAAATAAAACATCTGTCTGTGAGTCACGCACAATATAAAACTAAAAGTAAGGTAAACAAATGCAGACTTCAAATAACGTTAAATCAGTATTCAATTTTGTAATAAATGCAACAAACTAGAGATTATGACTTCATCCATGTAATAAGGAGAATCACTGAAAATTATGAAGTTCATAATCATTTACATTGTAACCAAAGGTACGCATGCCAAGAAATAATTTACTATCTCAGCATGTTAATACTAACAGATAAAGAGTGTAATAAATGTTATCATTTCGATAGCTAAACAACAGTAAATTAATAAGAGTGTAAATGCCTGTTACGCATTTTACGCCGCTGTTACAAAACACAATTTTGTAAACAATCTGGCGCACGTGCGCACTGATGATTCATTACGATTTTGGTGGAAATTACGAGGGCAGATGAACATAAGGCCATTACCAATTGCAGGTGGAAAACCATACCATATCTGATGAGCGGTGACTTTGGATTTCTGTTATTTGGAGTAGGTACTATGCTAAATCTGTTTTTAAATTGCACAGTGCACACATTGCTAAATCTTCACCTGTTATTTTAGGCCAAATTGCACAGGCATTTAGGCCAAGCACGCAGTGGGAATTTTACATGAGCGTTTTTTTTTCTAGAATTCTGACACAATACGAGCGATTTTTTTATTCGCCAGAGCTTTTAAACATTGCGCGTATATTAATCGCTATGCGTGCTTATCCTTTCTGAAACAAAATGGCTTTTCAATAGCGCGTACGTAGTAAGCCTAAACGAGACAATGACAAATAGCAGCATTCTCTGCACCCACAATCCAAAGTTTTTTCACGAATACGTAATTCTAGTATATTCTGGCTATATTCTGAGATGGTAAAAATGTATTATGCACACATTTCTGTGAGAGTACGAGGCGGCGACGTGGTAGTCATCGCAGCTGATTTGTCTCGTGTCGGCGCTTCCCACGCGACGTTGTATCATAATCGGAATCACACGACACTACTTGCTTACTTAGTCAATCGGTCATTGGGTACAGTCATTTTGTTTCTAGAAAAGTTTCATTAATTTTTATACTGACGTATTTAACTTTTTAATTCTTACTAAAATTACTAACTGGATTTTCATACATCATGTTTAAATTTTAAAAGCTTGAGTTAAGAGAGATCTTTTAATGTCCAGCTATAAAACTAGAAGAAAAATGAAAAAAATAATGGACTACCACTGCCAGTTTCAGTAGACTAGATCATTTTATTTACGAAGAAAGATTTTTGTTTTTGATATAGGTCAAGGCTTGCTCCTTTGATGTGAGAGCACGTTTTAAGTGGCTAAAATTACGATGAAATAAAATGAACTAGGAGGCTGGTCACATGCGTGATGTGCGTAGCGTAACGTAACACGTCAATCAAAATGTCAGCGTGGATGCACAGCCGGAGACGTCGGCTAGCGCATGCTCGCGCACTCGTCGCATCGAGTCTCAATTTTGTTTGTAAGTATTTGATTTATTGCCCTGTTCCGCACACTATCCAAGCGTTAACAGTATCTCATTTTTTCTCGGGCTTAAAATTTATCTACTTACAACTCATTCGCACCCTTACAGTGGAATTTGTATGTGTATCAGGCTGTTATCGAAGCTATCAGTTGTAATGAACGTCGAGTACGTTTGTAGAAATTATAGAATCATCAAGATAAATGAAGATAAGCTGAAATTGCTAAAGGCCGGAGCTGGTGATAATTCGACTACAGTAAAATGAATCACCTGTTTCTTAGATAACAATTAATCAAAGAACCACGGTCAATTTTTTTTTATTCAATGACATAATAATTTGAAAGGTACAGAATATAGATAGGGATACCCGTTTGAATCCCACATAGACTAGTAAAATTGAAAGTAATGTTTATGTAAATGAAGGTAGGTTCCGCATGGTACGTCATCGGAAGGTTGTCGCGGTGACGTCAGGTAATCAGGTTGCACACGGCCCTGGGCTTGCGTGGGCGCAAGCACCTGCCTCCACCCACAACACGAAAACCAACTTAAATAACTACCATCGTCATTTCATATTGACATTTTGTTCGACCGGTTAATAAGAATTAAAGCACTACTTAATTTTACATATATCATAAAGACCTTGTTACTCACCGCAGAACATAATCCTAGATCTGAGACTTGGTAACGAATAATGTCACAATAGTATGTAATCAAGAACAGAATAAAGGCATGGTTACATATTTTTGTTTATACTAAACAATGTAAACAAAACAAACATCATTGTTATTTCTTAGAACGCAATACCATCATTCGGTGTGAATCCTTTTAGATCAGAATTTATACTTAAGTCATTTGATTTAAGATAGGCCTTACAGACAGGATGCTTTACATTCTCATCGAAGTACACAGAGATTTCGCTGTGACTACAGTATCTTTTAGCTTTAGCCCTTGGTTTGAATCATCGTTGAGGTAGGTTGAAAATAAAGGGGTCCTAATATTGAACCTTGTGGAACTCCAGAGGTAAGCTCATCTTGGAAGTCTTGGAAACCATAAGTTAAAGAAAAGATACGTTTAACTATAATGACTGAAAGACCTTTGTAAACTGGGTTACACAGGGACGTTACTGTTTCATGTAGAATAAGTGAACTTGCTAAAGTGGAATATAAAGCCTTTTCCGAATCTAATAAGACCACTGTGATTTTAGCTTTGTTTTAATCGGATTTCACTCTGCTCGATAACTCTTTAACTGCAGTCCGTCCGAGTGACGTATGTATTGTGTATCTTATTATATTTAACAACAAAAAAAAACTTAATAATATAGTACAGAAATAAATTAATCAACTGTTCAATTCTTGTCAATTATTTGCAGTGGCTTTTATGAAATTACGAGATTTTACTGTTTCAGTATCTTAATGAACAACAAAGCATTTGAATGTCGTGAACCAATTATTATCATTTGCATTTTCATATACATTCAATGTTGGCTCATAGTGAGCGTGTTGTCTCAATGTCAGTCAACGACTCTTGTGTGGAATTCATTTATTGAATTAGGGAAGTCAATTGAAAGGGAATTTAGCGGTTCTAATTTTATTTTGCTCACTTTATCAAACATCAGTGCTGATATCTGCATCAAAAGCATACTACAGGGTGCCGCCCAAACCCACATAAAAACAAACTACTTAACGATTATCTCAACTAGGTTTACTAAAAACAACATTAAAAGTTATTTTAATTACGCAAGCGTAGAACAATTAGATATACGCCCAAGCAAACAAGAAACGAAAGGTAATAAAGATCTCACAAAGTAGAGTATCCATCACCTTGGTGGCAAACCCACAGACACTGAGGAATACAGAATAACCCATTGTTTTGCACATCACATAAACATTCACGGTTAGTTGTTGACTTTTGTTGAAATGTATTACATTTTCTATCCATCCAAACAATGAATCACCGTTGAGGTAAAAATATCGTTCAGTTTAATTGAGGTCCTAAACAAAACAAACCTTGATTTATATGTATCAATAGACATGGTATATATCAGTATTAATTTGATTTCAAATGAACAACCATCGATTTTGCTGTTGCAACTAGACTGTTTTGCACATCCAATTCTTTCTTTATATTGAAACCGGTAAAATTGCGTTTCTCCTACGCTGAAAATGTTTTCTATATTAGAATGGACACATAAAGTGGATATTTTCGAAACATCGGCATCGTTAAGATGTTTGTAACATATTATTTTCACATTATATTTTAGTGAAAAGCGTAGAAAAACATAACAATCTTGTGGTATGGCGGACGACGGAACGGGGTCAGTCGCCACACTTCTCTGTCGCCGTCCGTTCGAGATGCGTCCCACAAATCATATTTAGCCTAGCACTATGGAGAATTGTGACTATTGCTGTTTGTCTTGGAATAGACGCGTTAATGAAAGCGGGCATCTGATACATAAACTGAGACCGACCTAAATTTTATCCCCCAAAAAGAATTTTCATTTAATTAGCCACTCAGTCAAAATTGAACAAAAACATCAAAATTCTCTGAATTAATCTAAGAATGCGTCATAGTCACATTAGATGCTGTCTGTATACTGTTTGTACAAATGAAAATTAAAAAACTGAAAATCTCCAGCGTGAAATACGACGTAAGATTGCTAAAAGAAAATATTTCAGTATTGATAACTATGACGCCAGTGCTGATGCCAGAATGTAAATTCTTTTCCAAACATAGACACATAATATATGAACTTATAGCTCCACTGAAGGCAGAAACCATAGCGAGGTGATGACGTAAAAGGATGTTTTCAGCGAGTCGGCAACAGCGGCCGTCTGTTTATCGTCGGAGCACAGTGCTACACCCAGTCTGGGCCTATGCCGAACTGCAGCTGTAAAAACACACGAATTACACCACTTCTGCCGATCGCAATAAATGTACATAGAATGCCTGTTACGCAACTCACGGCGCCCACAGAAATGGCTAACCAACAATGTATGCTTAATGACGTGAGCGTATAGGTATCTGATACAATATATCATTTATGAGCATCACCATTGGGCTACCATACTTATAAGAATAGTATTATTATTTGACCGACATTATGTCCAACCTTAAACAGTACGCAACATTAAACAAGTTAAGTAGGTACTTCAGAAAAAAAAATCTAGAAAGTTTGAGACTGACCAACTGGACCGCTCGCTTCTATACCAGCGGATTCACTTGACACTCATTTATTTTCCGTAATTAATTAGTTTACTGGATTTTTTATAATTTAATTTTAAAAAATATATATAATCCATTCAAAGTATAATTTAATATGCAATTTGAAATTACAAACTTATAGGATTGAAATGAAAGGTAAATGGCAGTGGGTCCAGGCGACACATGCAAAATATGATTGAGTCCAGGATCCCGCGAGTATTTTAGTGGGGCTAGTTGATCAGACTCGTTCCCTCTGGCGGATATTACCAGAATGCCTTTGACATGCTGAGATAAAATTTTCCCGATTTGTTTCCCTAGCTAGGGTGTTAAGGTCAGTCAGGCTTTATAAAAGTAAATAAATTATTTCTTATAGTGACCATTATTTTCGCATGCCAGAATAATTTAATTGTTCAATCATTGCATTGTGTGAATGCCGCGAATATTTAGAGGTTAAAACCTCCAAAATCAAAATAAGGCTCTCCTGCTAGTAACTCTACGTCTGCAACTCAAAGTTAAAATAAAATTATAAATGAAGTCTAATTTTGAAACCATTGGAATGAATTTATCTAAATCCTCACTTGTAACGATTAAACTTACAATTTGTCAAGATTTTTTTAGGAGAATAGCAATAAAACCCTAGTTCTAGTCGTCATAACATAATGCCAACTACCTACGATTTCGCATAAAATAAATCTAAATAAAAGTCAAGCTATATTAAAAAATAAATGGCTCTTACGCAATATGCATGATTGGAGACATTTTAGTTGTTCGAGCATTATAAACATTTCCACACATACAATTAGATTTTCGCCAAAATTTATTATTGTACATGATATTATTAAATCGCGTTATTATCGTGCGCCCACGCAGATTTTTTACTCATCCTAGTAAATCATAATTTAAGACACTGCTTACTTTATGCGCTGTGCCATATAAAAAAATATTTATTTGTTTCCTAATTTATTGATAATACATATTTTTTTATACGGAAATACAAAAAAAATAGTTTAGGAAAAAAACATTTTAACCGATTATTTTAGAACCTGCCTAGCTTTCCTGATCTGCGCAACTTCTGAACAAGTAAAACGACTTTTCGTAATTTATTTGCGACAGGCAGAAAAGTACCCGCTTATGTATTTCGTCAAACATAATGTTATGTACTACGCTGTCTATAAAAATATTTTGTAGAAATGTGACTTTCGCTAGTAGGTAAGCATTTAACCTCAGATTTATATGACAAGAATACATTTTTTTTTGTTGGCAGTATCATTTTCTTTTTTCAATTAAATTGCCTCTTTTCTTGTATTATTATCACCGAGTTCCCTGCACGTGTTTGCAACAGTTCAAAATTATTTTAATCAGTCGTCTGCCTTCTCAGATAAACATTTTTCTTAGACATCAGTAAGGTTCATTTTAGCTTGTTTGGAACATTAAAGAAAATAAAATATAGAAGCAAAACGTGTATAGGTATTTTCTAAAAATGTTAGAGTCACTGACGCAAATCTCTAAACATAAATTATGTGAAAATATTTTGGTTCGTTCACAAGTGGCTCTACATTCTTTTTATTTATAAATACCTAAGAAGTGAATATGTATTAATCCTGGTATAAGCTTCTATGTTCGCATGCTTTTGGTCTCGCGATAAATATGTGAATGAACTATTACGAAGGGCAATAAAAGTTCTCGAGTCCCTGTAAACAGGCGATTTTACGAATGGTATTCACAAAGTGACTTATTTACGTTTATATTGAAAGGGTATAAATCACCAGCTTTACGATTTAGAACCGTATAATAAGAATCTCTAAATTCAGAGAACCCGCAACAACTACGTTAAAAGATGTTAACAATTTTATTTGTAACTGAAACATAACAGCTGTTTATGTTTAGTATCAGGGTTGCCACCTCGACATTACGTTTGAACATTATTCTTTTATGTTCCAAGTAATCATAAATTTTTTTGATGAGATTCAAAAACAAATCCCAATAAAATAATTTTTACAGCTTCACGGCAAAGCAAAGATAAAATCATAACAGAGCTTTTAATTCAGCATCGTTAATAGCAACCTTGGCGACGCGCGACCCTGGTATAATACACCGACACTATCATGTCTGCTGATTAATCAGAATTTATAGATATTGGCAAGTGAGCGGAACTCACGAGACAATTAACTGTAACACTTGTTAAATTGTCTCACGGAGACAGTAGGAAATAACTTTCGTTGGCAACGTTGTATGTTCAGCCACAATATGGCTGCTCCTGCTGCGGAATAAAGTGCCAAATAAAATACGTTTAACAACATGCATAATATTCTAGTGAATTGTTTTGTCTCAAATGCTCACGTACGCCTGCTGGCTGTTACTCTTACATAACATCAGATAAATACATATTAATCCACATGAAGCAAAATAATTAATACGTGGTTTTTATGACCTAGTAACAAAAGTGAGCCAAATTTTCAAAACCCGAAAGTACTGTTTTGTGTTGCCCATAAACAAAATCCTTTTGCCAAACAATCCGTTCAGCATTCACAGTATTTAACAACCCAAAGCATGGCGAAGTTCATGATTTATGATCGCTCCACCAATCTCGCAGAAGAATTTAAAACTGTTGTGGTATTGATTTAGCCGGAGATATTTGTTGCTAGCACCTTTACAAATATGCATACTTGACACTTAATGATGAAGGTTTTTCAACTCTGTAATTAGATTTTTTGCACTAATTATTTCTGGATGAACACATTATCGGAATATCAGATACAAACAAGAAATCAATTCCAACAAATCGTACAGGTGGCGTTTGTACCGCGGTGTGTGGTTCGAAGTCGCACGTGACGACTCTGACGACCCCCATTCATCCGTCATGTTCCACGTGTGAAACGGCTCTGCCCGCCCTGGCACTGTGCCGCGTGACGAGATCACACCACAATTGTTGGAAATCGTGCTATTCTTACAAAAATTCCACATGTTTACGCCATCTAACATGCTGATCGGCAGTTATTTGTTATGACCACGCCATCGCCAGAGTCAATATTGTGTACCGATCATATGCCGTGACAGATGTCTATTGGGACCATAAAATCTTTCGTGTGATTGTAAGATATATGGGTGAATGTGTATGAGTGCAGTAGGCGGATGTTAATACACACACAGTTCGGACAATATTCACGACGGGCTAGTCGGCCACGCGAATAACAAACGAGCAAAGCGAGCACTGTTTTAGGTCAACGTTGAACAAATACCAAACGGGTCGGTCGGACGCTTCCGTGGTCTATTTCTGAACTGCATCTAAACGATGAGGACTGTGAGGCTGGTGTTTCTGTCGCGACTTTCGCGACGTATGCACTCACACTCACTCTACAACCATGAGCAGCGTTTATTGTACAGTCCTGGTTTATAGGCATAATATCTCTACACGTTTGATAGTTTTATGATTTACGATCAATAATATTTATTCAAAGATAGATGCCTCAAGTAATCGCATTCTAATTGGAGTATAAGTAGACTTCTGAAATTATAAATTATCTTTATTTTGCAGAATGCAGCCTCTTAACAATATTCAGCATAACTACTAAGATTTGGGTTATTTCCTTTAAAATATTCAGATAAGTGTCATGTATGGGTCGGACATGAAGGGTTGGATTCAGTACAGATTGCGGAAGTGATCATTCGTATCTATTTCGCGGAGCGGGCCAGGCGGCCCGATTGCGTGGTCGTCGTCTCCACTTCTATAATCTAAATAAGGAGCAAAAGTTCAACGGCCCGTCACGGCAGACTAGGAAGAAACCGACAAAAGTCACCATGCTATTATACATCACAATTTTGGCCACTTTTTCATACGATACTTAATATAATTATGAACTTGACGATGGTAAATTCTTTATGCCTCTACGCAATTATGCACTAATAAGCATAAACCGATTTCATAGACAAAAGTGATGAATTTCCATTATATGGACAAGCTCATTTCTAAGTAGTAGTTTTTTATTTAATTAGTTCCTTCTGGATCTATCCAATAATTTCAAATTCATCAGTATAATGTTGAAATTGATTATTTTACACGATTAACGACTTAGCAAACGTACATGTCTAAGTCGTCGTGATTATTGATAACTGATTAAGGTTGGGTATACACTAGACTAGAACATTATGCTTGCAATATATGCATGAATATTCGATTTACCGGTCATAACCATAAAATAAACGTAGTCAATAATAAATTAAAAACATTCGAAAAAACCGGTTTGTCATGGAATTTTAATAAAAAAAACTAGGTCATTATACCTAACTGAAGTCACCTGTGTCATTTACTAGTGCCAGTTATTTCAAAAGAAAATAGACTCAAAAGTCAAATGTCTCAAAGCTCTACTTTCCTGTGCGTGTGAAAATGGCGACGCTTATGACGTCGCGCCTTGGCAAGCGCTAAAGCGTGAGACAGGAATTGCGTAAAGGTGTCGTGAACACTTCATTCGAACTGTCTCTGCGAACTTTTCACGACAACGAAAGTACAGAAATACCATTAGCGTCCGTCAACAACAACCAAAATAGTTTGGTATGTTCAAAATACTGTAATTGCTAATTACTTCGAAACAAAAAACTTTTTTTATAAAAAAAAGTAACCGACTTCAAAAACGACCACGAAAAAGGGTAAAATAACCTACCAAATAACTTAAGTAATTAATTTAGATTAATTAAGTCCAAATATAAGGTAGCTGCTGTAAACCGTTGAGGAGTTCCCTCGTCTAGCGCCACCTCTTCCCCACAGCCTAAACTGGATCGCGTTAACAGTTCATGGTAGGCCACCTGATGATGAAGTCGAAGGACAGTTCAGGGAACTCTTCAACGGTTTACAGCAGCTACCTTATATTTGGACTTAATTTATTTATATTGATGAGAACTTTACGCCAAGATGGGTTGTAACTGTCATTAGAGGTCTGATGATGAAGACGAAGAACTGTTCAGGGAACTCCTCAACTGTTTACAGCAGCTACCTTATATTTGGACTTAATTTTTCTAAATTGATGTGAACTTTGCACCCATTTGGGTTATTGTTCGATGCAGTATACCTGCCATTTGGTCCCATAAAAAATCATTTAGTTTCGTTCAGTAGTTTTTATTTTATGAGCATTTTTATTAGCTTATTGTGTGCACGGGCGATGTTATAACCGGTGCTACGGATAATAAATTTCTAGTGCATATGTAAGAAAATTATGTATTTGACAACAATTTGGGTTGAATATTTAAACTAAAAAGAATATAATAAAAAACTTAAACAAAAAAATGTAACCGACTTCAAAAACGACCACGAAAAAGGGTAAAATAACCTACCAAATAACTTTTCTTTCGGAAGTCGGTGGCAAAAAACTAAATGAAATAAAAAAGCAAAGCCACCGACTTCCGAAAGAAAAGTTATTTCGTAGGTTATTTTACCCTTTTTCGTGGTCGTTTTTGAAGTCGGTGGTTATTTTTTTTTCTTTTCATCGTGGTTTTTTTTTAAACCACCCAGAAGTAGGTGCTCCGTCGACGTTTTCTGACATAGTTATAGTTAGTGGAACTGTTAAGTAGAACAAGTGTTCAGTAGAAAATCCCAATAGTTCTACTATTTTGTTCTACCTAATATCGTAGAACTAGTGAGAAAAAAAAATCCATTAGTACTACCGTAGAACTGGTCAGTAGAACTAGTGGGAACAAACGCCGGGAAAGTTGCCCCTACGATTTTTTAAAGTTCCCCTCGATTTCTCTTGTTTTTCATCATCACACTTTGATTTCCTTATCATGGGACCACCTCTCCCTCTGAAATGTCTTCTTTCCAACAAAAAAAGAATCATCAAAATCGGTTCATAAACGAAGAAGTTCTGCGCGAACAAACAAAAAAAAACTGGCCAAGTGCGAGTTGGACTCGCGTGAAGAGGGTTCCGTACGATGTTACCTATCACGTTTTTTTAAATCTGACCCAAATTGGTACGCAAAATATTGAGTGATTTACCATGTTATTTTAATATCATGGACTTCTTATAGGTTTTCCTATAATCTATAAGTAGAAAACTAATTTCTGTATTTTTTTCCAAATTTTAGGTTCAGTAGTTTCGGAGATAAGGGGGGGAATGGTCAAATTTCGTCTATTTTCTTGAATAACTTGGAGACTATTTATTTTAAAATTACAAAAAAAAATACATTTAAGATTGTCTCAACCAGACCTTTCATTTGATATGCCACACGATGCAGTTTTCAATTTTTTTTTTTAATTTTCCCCTTCCCCCCCAAAAATTTACCTCCCACATACAGATATGGACTTCTTATAGGTTTTACTATCCTACTAATATTATAAACGTGAAAGTTTGTTTGGATGGATGTATGTTTGTTCCTCTTTCACGCAAAAATTACTGAATGGATTTGGTTGAAATTCGGTACATAGATAGTTTATAACCTGGATTAACACATAGGATAGTTTTTATCCCTATTTTATGTTCCTACGGGATGATTTTTGAGTTGTAGCGGGTGAAACCGCTGGCAACAGCTAGTAATCTATAAGTAGAAAACTAATTTTTTGTATTTTTTTTTTCAAAATTTAGGTTTAGTAGTTTCGGAGATAAGGAGGCGGGGGGAATGGTGAAATTTCGTCTATTTTCTTGAATAACTTGGAAACTATTTAATTTAAAAAAAAACATTCAAGATCTTCTCAACAAGGCCTTTTATTTGATATGTCACACGATGCAGTTTTCAATTACTATTTTTTAATTTTCCCCTTCCCCCCCCCAAAAAATTACCTCCCACATACAGATTTCATCTATTCACGTCACACCTCTGTGCTTGGGTCACAGGAATTGATATGTGTACCAAATTTCAACTCAATCGGTCTAGTAGATTCGGAGATAATTGACTGTAAGCGACAGACAGACGGACACACGAGTGATCCTATAAGGGTTCCGTTTTTGTATTCGGACGTACGGAACCCTAAAAACAAAAAAAAAGGATATAATTATACGGTCTTCTAATCTGGATGAATGACTGAAGCACATTTCAGCCATTAATGAGCAATCTAGCTAACAAAATAAACCTAAATTAATGACCATCACTTCCTCTAGAAACGTCAGTAAATATTTTCAACTCTAATATATATTAGTTAGGTACTGTTAACTATGTAAAACCACGATGACGCAGTCAGCCAAAATAAGTTTATTTAAAGATATAAAAAGTCTGAGAATTTTATTTTCTATAAAAATAATTGCTTTGCCTAGATCAATAGAAAAAAAATGAAGGAAATAAAACAATAAAGAGATTTGTGTTATGTTGCACAGTAGCGAGGGAAGGCGACAAGGAGTACGAGAGAATTATCGAACTAATCTACGAAAACTAAACGTGGAAAAAATCTTGGACTCACTCCAAGCAGCTGATTGATGAGGATGGTCATTTCGTACACGGCCAATCCCGAGATTTTTCTTATTATTTAGCAAAGTAGTGGACTAGTCTATTTCTGTAAGCGAAAACAAGCCGCCCGCAAAATATGCCGTCGATTTTTAAAAAAAAACTATGTCTTGAATTTGTTTTAGTAATATACATGCATTTATCGCAACCATTTATTTCTATATAACATACAACACATAAACGATCGATGATCATTACTTTGCTTTGATATCCTACCTCAAGGGACTAGTTCCACAGAAGTACTAAAAATATGCAAATTGTTTTCTCACGGTAGTTAAAACGACTTTATTTTGTTTACGAGCGTTTACATGTCGATAAAAGAATTTTCAAGCAATTTCGAGTCATGCGTTACAAATAAATCAGGCGTTTGTCTGACTACGCTTAGTAAATTAGACAATTATGTGCAGATTTATGCTTTTGTTGCCGTGGGCAAACGATTCGTGATGTTAGAGAAAACTAAATCGATTTGGCGGGGGCACTGCCGTGCCCCCAGATTTTCTTAACTCCGCATAACTAAAAATATAGTGTTCATTTTTAACGTGCAAATGGGTTTAAGCAATGAAAATTGTTCCTCAACTCTGAAAGTTCCGCGGGCAAAACCGTGGGTAAAAGTTGGTAATAATAAAACGAAACCAGCACGCGCCGCGGAGCAACAGCCTCAGCACAAGCCGGTTAACGGAACCGCAGCTGCATGCAACACTGCCTTTAGTGCAGACACATGAAGAATTATGCTAATTGATTTAATAATTTTATATTTCATTAAAATATCTAGCATGGACGACATCTGGACTCGACCTGATTAAAACGAGCATACACTAACGAACAGCACCAAGTCATCGAACTAGAAGACCGTGGCCTACTAACATCACATGTGTTAGCAATTTCCATAAATTTTAAGGAAAATACTTAGCGAAGACGTCACGGAAGTCAATAAAACTGTAAGACTACAAGATACTGATTACTGAAGTAAAAATGGTGGGTTTGGCCGATGTGCAAGCGTGGGTGAGCTGAATGCGCTTAGCGACCAGATAAATAAAACGCTCTACATTTTGCACAACTCGGCGGATATAATTCGATTCACGATAATAGAATTAATAACAGCTGTATTCTCAAGAAATTTGCAGGCGTCTCTTGAAGTACAACGGCTTTTATGAACTACCTATAAAATAATAAAATTTACTGGTGGAGACATTTTTTATTCTAGTAAACCACGTGCCCTCGAGATCAATGAACATAATAATCAAACCACGAGAAAAAATACAACTTTTCCCGTGTTACAGAAGGTCTGGATGACTAACAAATTGGACATAGACGTCAAGGAGCTGGTATCAACGGTAGAGAAGCAAACCCAGACGACGATAAAGTGATGATGAAGATTGCTTAGAAAGATACCACAACATCAACCAACCGTGACACCTAAAAACTTAAAACGAACGGACGACTGGCGCCCAGCAGTGGGTCAGTATAGTCTGCCTTATCCAACGACCATACAGAGGCTGTATGGTCGTTGGCCTTATCTATCAAATCAGAAGAATGAACATGTCTTTCTTTCCGTCAAAATTCAAGAACCTTAGCTAATCTGAATTTAGGCACAGATTTTACCGTTTAGTTGCGATTTAGGATACGTGGAAGTTTTTGGCAATATAAGCATATTTGAAAGCAATGTTTAAACTTCTAAAAAACCTCAGTAATTGTTTAGAAGTGCAGCATTATTTGATCAATTTTGTCAACAAACAACATAGGAGAATTAGAACGTAGAATTCGAAGAGAAGTTCCACGCTCGGGTGAAAAGTGTCATTAGTACACCTGTCACGTAAATTAGTTCCTAGCAATTTAAGGCACTGAAGAATTCTGCTTGCCTGTGTATTTATTACACAGCCGAAGATGTATTAGTTATTTAGCAAAATTGTAACATATTTTAGAAGAACTACGTTCTTTCAGTAACGGAATTTTTATTTGTCACAAATACGTTGATTTTTCCGGTAGTCGCGTGGCAGTTCAGATACTAATTTAACTGTTTGTTCAAATGTTTTATATGTTATAGCTGGCAGACATACATAAATGAACGACACCGTTCGGTTCGCGAAGATAGCGTTTCAACGAGTGCAACAAGTCACGTCATACCGTCCCCAGACTTACCGAAATCTTGTGCCAAGCATTTAGACGTTCAGAAAGAAGGAACGTGAAGGTTAATTACCTGAAAATATAAAATAAACAATTAGTACTTGAGTACTGCTACGGCCTAAATAATACCACTGAAACTGTACGGAAACATAATGTAAACAATCCTTACACCAATAGGCTCAAAATTTGTGAACTCGCGCAAATTGCCAATAACTACTGGAACACACAGTAAAATATTAGGTCCTGAACTTTCCATACTCGATAGTAAAATCTGCCTACAGTGAATTCTATGTAGAAAACGAAAACATGTAAAACATTTATGTACTTTTACAATTTTAGTGCCAATAAATTTTAAATAGAGCATATCTCGACATGTTTTTCTCAATGATTTTGGCCTGTAAATCAAAAGTAATCACTATGCCACTTATTTGCAGAGCCTCGATCTTAAATCTTCTGGTGAAGTACATTGAATGAAGAAGCAAGAAATCGCGGACGAATCCATATTTACAAATACAAAAAATTAAAAGAAATGTGTTGGAGAAAAGATTCACAGACGGATTAGGAATGTTATTTCAAAAAATTATCATAATCATACATCACGATGCGTTGGCAAAAGTTTAAACGTTTTGCTGGCGCTTGAATACGATTGTCAGAAAGCAGTACAGTAATTGGTGAGCACGCAAATAGACAAAACTTCGTAAACAAGTTTGACAGCATCGCCTGATACGACCCACCTACGCTCCAGCCGTCTGCACGAACGAAACCCTAAAGAAAACAATATTATGTGTCCGACCATACTACGAAATGTTGTAAAAGTTAACGGGAGAAAATGTTATGTGTTTTGATTCCAGGACTGGACGTTTATTTGCTCGTATCGTGTTCAACTATGTAGCAATTAATGAAGGTGGGAATTATGATGAGGCACTAAAAAAGTCTTGAATACATAAGATTCTTCTAATAATTTCAATAACGAGTGCTTCATAAAGCCATCAGAATAAGCTCATAAAATTGATGAAAAATACCGCAATATAATAGTACACCTGAGCAGATATAGTCAATGAGTTGCAGGTATGAATTTACCTGCACCGGTTTTATAGGTCAGGCGGCTGAAGTTCGTTAATCTCTGAACTGACATTATTTTAGCCGACGGCGGGCTACGACCAGAGCGTATCGACAAGCCAAAAGGATCGGTCATTCTGGCGGTGTACCAAGGAACGCGAACACCGGTCTTACTAATGTACATTTCGAGACCCAAGTTGGCATTTTGTGCGGTAACAGACTCAATTCCAACTGTATATAGACGAAAGGTGTAGTGAACTTCCTACGTTCGTAACTTCGGCCCGTTTCATTATGCATAATACAACACTTCACAGATTTCGTGAGATATAAATTTTACATACACGCCATTTTTGGAACTTAAAATACATAAATTACTTATTTTATAGAACTGACTATGCCAAAACATAAATAAAAGCAACTACATAAATTGTAATGACCCTGTTAAAATTTACATACTTGAAATGAACCAGTAAATAGATTGACATTTATTCGTCATTAATCAACATCATGTCATGTTACGAAGATGAAAGCTTTCTTATTTAGCGTCGTAAAATTTTAAGGAACGCACTGCCAATAATTTGTCTAGTTTTTGTAATTAGGTCATATTTGGTAACTATTCGTGTAGAACCAGAAGTTTTAGTACTTGACGACAAATTAAATTCAAGGCAGCGCATTGTCTTGGAAATTTTAAGCAAGTTAAGAATTTAACAGGGTCTTGAAGTAAAGTAAAAAACAAAATCGAACGAGTGTTTGTTAATGCCAACCTCTATCCTGGCTGTTAGTTTGATATGATGATGCAGACAGCCTGCCTCCTCTTTGTCCTCCTCTTTGCTCTATCTTCGACATCTGTATTAAAAACGTGCCACGTCAGCAACATTTCTGTATATAAGTACACACTTGAATCTAAAGGGTTTATTATCAGAATAGGAAGAATTAGAGTGCTGTAATCAAAATTGTCAAGATTACTTACACATTTCCTATATTACGGAACATTTATAAATATCAACGAACTAAAATACTACACGATATGAAATATTCATAAATGCACTAAATCAAATGCTACATTGATCTTTGAGGCATGGCGCGCGTGACATTTGACAGATGCGTAGCGATACTGTGATACCTTATATTTATCAAATGGTTTGATTTTCAGCCAATGCGTGATAGCAACTACAGTAAGTGCCACCAACTTAGCTGTTCCGACCGACAAGATGGCCAATTTTAATACGTCCTTAATTTCAACACCAAATTCTCCAATACCGACGCCGTCATCGGAATAGATATGTTGGTGGATATAAGGGTTGAAGACGATGGGAGTACCTAACATAGGGGACCATTTTATAGAGGTCAAAAGAAAGGAAATGTAAAAGCGAGATGACATAATTTTAGCATGGTTTGCAAAATATTTAAGGTGGAATTCTTAAAATTAAATCTACCATGCATGCACAAAAATAAGGCCCCGAACTTTTCCATAAGGAATATGTCAGAAACAGCCCAGTTTCTGGATTTGTGCCTGTTTAATTGCAATAGGCTTACCCCGAAATGATGTGAAGCCCTTTGGGCAGAAATAGAGTCCATGTCTAAAAATCTACATAATTTTGCCCAACTTAAAAGTACAAATTTTCCTAATCATGTTTTCTACCAAATTTATATGGTAGAAAACATGTTTTGTTTCCCACATTCTATCTGATTTTCAATTACATAGTCTATACATGATGAAAATTACTCAGCGGTGAGCGGAAAGGCCCAGAAATTATCACTATCGGTTGCCATGGAAATTAATATTCCGAACGGTCTCAAGTAATAGATGATTTAATTTAACAAATGCATTGGTCATAAATCCTTATTAATCATCGCATTTAATGGGACATGTCGAATACCATTTCAATTAAATTATTATTTCGCTAAATCGTATGGCCTGTATTTCCATCGGCGGGAGCGCATCGAAAGAGACGTTGCGAAATTCACGTCAGCAAGCGCCAAGCGCACCCAGGCGGGACTGCCTCAAAGGATGACGGCCCCAGATGACACCGTACAGAAATAAATCTGCAAGCTAAACAAACCTGGCATTTCCGGCGAACACGTGTGAACTGACACAGTTCAATTTATTTCCCTAAATTGCATACCGGTTACGAGCTTACAACACGTACCGCCCTAATGGTCAGTGAGACGAAATTTCACTTTTGGCGACGATACGCCATGAATGGGCGCTTTATTACGTAACTTGGCTTGGTCTTCGCTCCTGACTCATTGGTGCAGAATTAACATATGTGCAGTTGACTGGAGCCCCCGCAGCTGCACTACATAAATCATGCATAAACATTTGAGCTCTCCAATTTTTAGGAAAATGTTTATTTTTTTGTTGCAAATATTTCCAAAAGGAAAATTAATATTTACGTAATACGCTAGCTGTCAGCGGCGAACGGATTGGCAACAATTCATCTACTTCTACATAAATTATATTACTATGCATCAATTATAGCCACATCGCATCGCCGTGTCGACCGATCTGCATGTTTGCCAAAATGAGCGTCGAAAAATGAGGATTATTATTGACGCCGTGTGTCTAGCTGGCATGCCAGATATTTAGAACCCTTTTTTCTGTAGAAGATATGAAACCTACTTTTTCAATTCCTAGATCACAGAATGAGTAAATAATCAGGTAAATATGAAATCCATGGTCTTACTATGAAATGACCTTATGTTCCGGGCTCCGGCTATAACGATGGATCGGCAACAAAACAACACGTAACTAAACATTGTATAAACTGTTATTTTTATCGCCGTCCATGGTTGATTATTACAGAACATTACAAAAGAGAACCACGTTACATAATTCCTTAAAATAAAGTAAGAAGTAGATAATACATTAACTGTTGTAGTTAGATTTGAAATAGATTCAATGCACTGATTCACAGTGTAAGTAAACCAGCATCTTTTCTCTTGCATTTTCAGACACTGACGTCAAAATCGGTTTTGTGCAAACTACTTCCAGTGCATTATACGTCATTGAAGATGATGTCCAAACAGATCGACTCCACAATACCTGAGACGGAATGCGATTCTACAGTTTACTTAGAGATAATATCAACAGGAACTTCTTACGTCAGGAAATTGGAATCTAATAGAGAAGTTACATCAATTTACAGAATTTTGTTAGTAAAACGCTGAAATGAGTTCGAACTTAGTGTTCAAATATAAAAATTTCTTTACGAAAGACGTACATATTCACAAAAAAAACGGGCTCTTAGTCACGCATCATAAAACTTTTTGTTAAAAATTCACTAAAATAAACTGTATACGTGACAGCAACCGGATAAAATAATCCAAATAGAATCAGTTCCAATGTCGTACCGTCTGAGACACTCTTTATTTTAGAATATATTTGGGAATGCTTAGCGTTGGATGCCGAGCAGCACATTAATTTAACAGATTTGTCTTATGAAATCCCGCGAGACGCCCCCGGTCGAGAGCACGCGCGCCGAGCTATATTTTTATAGGGCATATTATAATGTGAGAACACTTCATTATAAACTTAATTTTTATTACGGTTTATACAGGTGCGACGCGATCATCATTCGTATTTCCTTCTAATGCTTAACAAGTAATTAATATTGCACTTGTGCGTCATGTATTAGAAGTTTGTCATTCGGCACTTGCGCAAAAGTAAACTGTGGAATTGGGTTATTCCACGGACCAGTAATCTCAGCACCATTGCGATCTTTCATGAGTCAGCGTTTAGCCGCATCATTAATTTTGATTTTACAAAGCTGCTTACGAGCTTTTTATACTTCTTGCACCGTTGCACGAATTGAGCTTGCTAAAGCACAGCACATTTCCGCTAAGTGTTGATAAATCGATTTCTCAGCTTGTCTTTCATGAATAAGATTCAAACACTACACAAAACAAACAAGCATAAGATCATGCTGAATAAAAACAAATTCTTTTCTATATTTAGCCAGGCGAGAATGGGAAAATCTATCTGTTGGGATTCCAGAATATTATTTTAGAAGCCGACCGAAATATTAGGTTGGGGAAAAAGTCTTTTCGCATTATAGTATGTATGAACTTGTAATAAAATCTCTTTGGCTATACTATTTGTATCTGGCTGGTTTTGGGATCATTGAAAGTTTAAATTTTAAAGAACATAATTCCAAATTCAAATTAGGAAAATGTGTGATTTTCATTTGTTTTTCGTACCATCAAGATGAGTGAATCTAATGAAGAAATTCGATACATTTTAAAATTTTACTACAATAAAGGTAAAAATGCAACGCAAGCCGCGAGAAAATTTGCGATGTTTATGGACCTAGTGTAGTGTCTGTGAGAGTAGCACAAATTTGGTTTAAGCGTTTTCAATCCGGAAATTTTGAAGTCAAAGATGCACGTTGCTCTGGTCGCCCTATTACGGATAAAATGGATGCCATTTTTGAAAAAGTGGAGCAAGATCGGCATACCAGTAGTTACGACGTAGCTGAAGAACTGGAAATTGACCACAAAACAGTTTTGGCGCATTTGAAAAAAACTTGGTACACAAAAAAGCTCGACTTTTGGGTACCTCACGAGCTCACTGAAAGAAACCTAATGAACCGTGTACTCATTTGTGATTCTTTATTACGACGTAATGAAACCGAACCATTTTTGAAGAAGCTGATAACTGGTGATGAAAAGTGGATCACGTATGACAAGAACGTGCGAAAAAGGTCGTGGTCAAAGGCCGGTCAGGCTTCACAGACTGTGGCGAAACCCGGGTTAACTCGCAACAAGGTGATGCTGTGTGTGTGGTGGGATTGGAAGGGCATTATTCATTATGAGCTGTTACCACCAGGCAGGACCATCGATTCTGAACTCTACTGCGAACAACTGATGAGATTAAAGCAAGAAGTTGAAAGAAAGCGGCCGGAATTAATCAACAGAAGGGGTGTGGTTTTTCATCATGATAACGCTAGACCTCACACATCTTTAGCCACCCAACAAAAATTAAGAGAGTTTGGCTGGGAGGTGTTAATGCATCCGCCGTATAGTCCTGACCTTGCACCTTCAGATTTCCACCTGTTTCGGTCTCTTCAGAATTCTTTAGGCAGTGTCAGGTTAACATCACGAGAGGACTGCCAAAACCACTTGTCGCGGTATTTTGACCAGAAGTCCCAAAATTTCTATAGCAATGGGATCATGTCCCTACCTACAAGATGGCAAAAAGTTATCGAACAAAATGGTACCTACATACTTTAGTTAAATGTAAATAAACTTTATTAAAAAATGTTTTGAATTTTCTTAAAAAATGCGAAGAAACTTTTTCCCCAACCTATTATGTCTGCACGTTGCATGTTGCATAATTAATGGGCGACAGCTTTAATTCTGTGAAGAGAATTTTATTCTCATATTTATTAGAGTTTACAAGTTTTTCTAAAAAACAATTTGTTATAGACACTGTTTTATCACTCCCAAGACAGTTGCATATTATGCCGCATTTATGGTGGTTAATGGGTTTATTTTTAAGCAGGCTTCATGCGTGAAAGGTCTTTATTGCTACCCGGCTTTTAAAACAAATAGGTTATCATTAAGTCTGAAATTGAAAGTGTTATGTCGGAGTCCAGTTGTCATCAGTCCAAGATGCTGTCAGCAGATAACGGTAATATGGTCCATGTGGTCGGCGCACCTAGTGCTAATCGCGTTCGTCGACACCTCTGCGTTAATCATTCGGTCACACTGAACGTCTGCTTCGGCTCTATGAGCACTCGTACGTATGGAGCTTATAAGCTCATGTTATTGGTAATGCATTTGGCAGTAAACCACGGCCGTACACAATCGTGTATAATGTAGTATAACGGGTCGGTATGTCGATTACCTTCGAACAACATACTATTACACCATCTCCACAAAATAAATCGAATGATAATGATAACCACTAAACATGATTTGAGAAATTATTTGTCGGAGCTTCCACCTGTCGCTTTATGAGTTTTACAAAAAGTATAAAACGAGATAGTACATCGTAAACTAACACAACGAGGTCAAGGTGGCGATTTAGAACGAGGACGAGCCAGCTAATTACTGAGCCATCGTCAATAATACATATTCCATGGAAAATAACAGTGGCGACTGACAAAATCTCTTTAGGGCACAATATTTCCGGAAAATTTACATTTCCACATGATACACGGACACCAAACAATTTGGTGCTGTGCGCTTGAAGATAATTTACATCTACTGTAACATTTCCTGTACATTGACTATAGCCAAGTAATGACAGTATTATTGAATCAATAGCTGTACTGCTTATTAATTGTCCACATTAATTAAAGACATATCAAGTGTTTATGACACGTCATACTTGTTACGTTTTAATGTGAATAGATAGTTTGGATTGAACAAGTGGTTTATACATGAATTACACAACTACAGACAGTCAGTGCCAAAATTCTATTTCTGACGACAAACCGAGACGGGTATATTTAACTGCCACCCATAAACTGTCGAATAAGTACTGCTTCTGACAACACACAAAACAATCAAACAGGGCAAGATCAACATCAGCGGAGACACCTAACAGACGTTAACGAGAATTCCTGCAACATGCAAACTGATATCCTATTTTGTTTTTTTAAATTTATTTTTCCTAACATGTGTACATTTTCTCATGTAAGCACAGAGCCAAGTCGGAAAATAACGCTAACCTATTTCTTACAGTTTACTCTAAAAACTTGCGTAGGATTTTAGACTGATGATGGATATGTGGGTAGTTACTGTGCTTGCTTGTTTTATTATAAATAAATAAATATAAATAGCGCAAAAATACAATGTTAAATCTCAAACTGTGGCCATTTTAGTGTAGAACATTGTTTACCCAATTGTAACATTTACATACATACTACAGAAAGTATAATAATTTTAAGTACCATCGAGCATTGTGCATGACGTACTCAAAATTAATCCGATACTCAATGTTGTGGTCTTACTGTATTGTGCATACAATCACAGTAAAGTAATGTGCAACAACAACTGCCACATAATGCAATTTAAGCAGCTTGAGTCAGAGATAATGCCGTTTTAACCATACATTGTGTACGAGCTACTGTTCGCGGAATAATTATGAGTTTGTTTGCGACTCCTCAAACCAAACATTCCGTTCCTGTGCGGACTGCGGTACGTGCAACCTATAACACTACACACTACACTCGGGACGCCGACGCTTGTTGCACAAATAGACTCATTTCTTGGATGGAAATTCATTTTTATTTTAAGGCCATCTTAGAAGATGACGAAAATATAGTCAACTAGTCATAGTTGTGGTATTACCTACTGTTTTTCGTGAAAAACAACGAGGCATGACGCCATGAAAGCAAACTATAAAAAAATACGATTAGTCCGCCGTGACGGTATTACACAGTTATTTTCAACAGCCAAAATTCGAATAAGCCAAGAATACGTAATGAAGCTAATAAAATACACACATTAAGAATTTGGTAACATATATCTTCTGGAAAGGTAAGGCATTATTTTAAAACTGATTTAAGTTTATGTTAAGCCAACACTTTCATACGGGGTTACAGCACTTACAGATAATAAGCCTTAGACAACTATAACACCATTATATTTCAGATACGTTGCCAACAAACATAGTTCAAATTTTGTTTGATGCTGTCGGCAATTTCACTATAATATGCTATCTTGATAACCATCAACACATGTAAGGCGACAGAAACGGGTAATCAGTAGTCTCGGAGCAGTATTTCATAAAAGTACATCTACCGAAAACAATTACCACAGTTTTCGCACTAATGACTGAAACCTATTTTCTGCGATACAGTCATTTGATTGTCGTAAGTTTCCAACTAATAATAGGACACCCTTTTTCGTGGGCGTTGGTGACTAAAGCATAAAACTAGGTGGGTGAACAAAAGCCAACGCAGCTATAGAAATATATATATAACACGAGATAATTATGTATAGCTCATCCTAAATGCTAGAAAAGTCTCGAACTAAGGCTGCCTGACCACAAGCGCGGAGCTAGGTTGCGGAGCGGAGATTTAATACAATCCTATTGTTCAATATTTTTCCGTTTCTCCGCTACCTACGCAGCCTCGCTTCTCTGCTGTGGACAGGCAGCCTAAGAATGGACAATACCTTTCTTATTAAAAAAATATATACCCGCTAACGCATGCGTTCCAATTTTCAAAGCTTCCCTTATCCTATTGTCCTGCTCACGGTCGAATATTTCTTTCTATAAAAAAACCTTCATCAATTAAAGCAATGAATAAGCTAATTAACTAAACAAAATTACCAGAGTTCAATAAGGTAAATAAAGCCCCGATGACATAACGCGAATACTTGTTCACATATTTGCGCTGGCATGTGTTGGGCGGGCGCCGCCGTACGTGGGAGCTGGGCGCGTAACCGCCCTACTATGCGAAAACAATTACGTTGCGACGTTGACCCCGTGGTATCATGGATTGACAAATTATAGTATCTAAAGTTAAAGTCCGTCCACAGAACACTAATATTATAAAGAGGAAAGATTGATTGTTTGTTTGTATTGAATAGGCTCCGAAACGACTGGACCTACTTCAGAAATTCTTTCACCAGTTGAAAGCTGCTTTGGTCCTGAGTGCCATAGGCAATAAGGGGGGTGAGCAGGTGAAGCTGCTGGTGTTATAGACAAAACGATGGACGTAATCCATCAAAATCGAAGTATACAGAAGGCCAAAATAGAAGATATGAAAAAACACGGGATGAAATAAAAATGTAGCGGCGGCGCCTTTAAGAATTCACAATGAGATAATTTTACCAGTTTTGAAATTAGCTTCAAAGCATCGGTTAACAGTTAACACTTAGCACAATCACACAAAATGACAGCTGCCAATCAGTAATCTTTGTAAAGTGTTGACGAGCGTAGGCTACGCTAACCATGTATTTGAAGTAAAAAAAAAACAAATCTATATACATGCCCTTATTTTATATTTTTACCAAATGTACTGCCAAAAGATGACGCAAAATAAAATTCCTAAACGGATGATCATGTGTTGACGAAATATAACTATTTTCGTGAACCTTCTCTCGAGAACGTATATAGGTTAGCAGCAGAAATAAACAAAAATCAGAAAGCATGTATCACGCATGGATTTAAAGTTCTTAGAAAATATTTTGTGTACAAAAGCCAAGTTTGCGTTAATGTTTATGATGTTCCATGTTAAGTTGATCGATTGAAACTTTAAAATACTTAAATCTTGAGTCATTCATGATTAAGATATACCAATCAAAAAATATTGCAGTCCAAGTGTATATTAAGTTCTCCAAATGCATTTTTTGTTTCTAAGGAAAATATACGGTGACGCACGGAGAATTGGTGACACCAATTCTAAAGTCCATACATAGCTTTCATAAGCTGTAGAAGAAAATGACAAATTATTTTTTGTAGAAGGAAATGAATCACTGAAGCGGCCAGGTAATACTAGTTATACAACGAAAAGGTATGCTTATGATCCATGGCAAGTTAACCAGATGTCTAATCCCAATTAGTGAAATACACAAAGCTTCGTTTGGCATGAGTGCAGTAGCAGTATGTAGTAACAGCTTGCCAAAATGCCAACCCATCTGTCCATTAAATAGAGTTACAAGTCTGCACAACTGTTATCCTTACTCTTTCTTGGTCGTATTTTGCAGGACAATAAATATTTGGGCATTTCCATCGTGACGTCAAGATCAGGTTGAAGGCAAACGTGGTTGGACATCGCAAACTAGAAAAGAACTAACCTAGGAATGAAACAAGACATGGGTGATTATAGGGAATCCAGAGAAGTGCATTACTTTATGTAATTGATTTCATCACTACTGCTCTGAAAAAGTGTATAGGAAAACATCGTGAGGAAATAAGCATGTAGAACCAAAAAATCGAAAACATGTGACATCTACCAAGCCACAATGAGTCTGTGTGGTGGATGACATCCCACTCCCACTCATGGAGAGGTCTGTGTCCCAGCAGGGGGATGTAAAAAGGGGGCTAAACATCCCTGAAACGGTACCAGGGCTTTTTATAGGCCTGTTGTATCTTGACGATACTATTATTTCAATTTTATTCATTGACAAATGTTCGCAATTATTTGCTTGGCATAATTACTAATGTCATAACAGAAATAATTAATTAATGTACTTTAATATTTGTAAGGTGGACAATTAATTTTATTCCTAGATCCCTCGAGGCTTAGTACAATTAGATGATGTAATAGAACTCACCTATCTAGTTAAATTATAATTATGAATTTACGGCTTAGAAACTAATAACGTAAGTGCTGAGGACCTAATTTTCCGTCTCATAAAAAACACAAATTAATAAAGCGAGAGCCGCCAGTATCCCGAGCCCGTTTAATCGTAAAGCTGCGAGAGAAGTGACAGCTTGGCAATGGCTACTTACTAGCTTCATAGTACTACGGGGACACAGATAGTTATGAATGATTCTACTCCTCTGATAATCGTGAGAATAAAGCTCACACACTCAGCATTCAGAAAATCAAGAGGCATTTGAGAATGTGAATTGAAGATACTACTCGTACGTCAATAATGAAATGTATGGACAAAGCTAGCACAACAACTAATTTGATCTACCAAATTGCACTCTTGTATAAACTTACAGTAACGCATAAATTACTGAAGGAATCGATTCTAAGGCTTGAAGATCCCATATAAACTATGTTTCAGCAACCTCATAGCTGTTCCCATTTCATGTTTATGAAGATAATTTGGCCAAAATATGCATCTATGTATTTTGGCGTGCTCATAATGATGACTGATGATTTTATTCAAACGGTCTTGGTTTGCGGCTGTGGTCTCGACAGGCGATACTAATTAATCGACGTGCAAGTCTCGCCAGATCCCGTCGTTGAGTGACGCAGCACCTGTCACAACACCGGCTCAGTCACAACACACCCTCGCAATTTACGACGCTAACCAAAATTGAAAACTGTCAAACCTTGCCTATTGTTCACCTATCTCTAAACAAAACGTGACCTACGTTCTTCTTGGATTACCTAAGTAATAAACTTGAAACAGAAGCCCTGGCTTTTTAAGCAATGCAGTACGTCTAATTATACATTTTAAATTATAATTCCTGTTGAACAAGGAAAAGGCAGACACAACTGATTCATACTTGGTAGGGTCATCGACTTGATAAACCACAGGTTGAACGCGAAACAAAAGTGCGCGAATAACGTGCGCCGACAATGCGTCTGCAATTCCCGAACCCTACAACAAATACGCAATGTGCGAGCAAATCGCAACATGTGAAGGTAAGTCAGAATACGCATTTGTTTACGAGCTTTCTGTTACATAAGGTGGGGAATGTGGCCCACTCGTAGTGGAGTCTGAACACCTATTTATAAGCTCTTTCCATTCCCGACTGCGTGACACATATTACTTACTCCAGTGACTAAGGGCGGGCTAAAGATAATTTTCCTGCAGCTCAAACATTAACCGGATTTGCATGATCGTTTCATAATTTCTTTTGAGCATGTGCTATAATGATGCTTCAATGTAAACAACTGAAAGGTACCTTATGCATTTATCACATCAAGAACGGACTGATTTTTTTTTCAAGTTTTCTCGAATCTACTTTAAATTTCTTCCTAATTTTTAAAAATAATAATTAATTAAATACATTGTAATTGTATTGATTTGATAGATTCACTGAACATACACGCGGAAGGCCAGCAGCAGGCCGAAAGAGCACCTTTATCGCTTGATGCCGACGGCAAGTGATAACGATCCAATTAGTATCTCTTAAAATCGCCTCAATAACTTAGATTATCACTAGCCTTAGTGAGTATCTTTTTTGCATATTATTTTCTTTTTCAGATTAATTACTTATTTTCTGATAATAAGACTAGACTGTGATTGAGATTATGTCTGCTTATTCAAAATGATAAAGTCGGATAATAATTAATAACCAATCAATTTCAATTATTATTAATTAAGAAAGTGCTTAGGTATGTAAAGGATATCGTACTGCACTGTAAAGTATATCCTTTGAATACAAACAACAAGTTAACTTAAACACACAGTGTATTTTATGACAGGTTTATGTTTAAAGTAAGTGGGTTACTGATTCAGATGCATATTAATTAAATGTTTATCAATTTCAGTGAACACAACACTTTTGTGTAAGTTTTATCCTTAGTTCAGTAGAAAAATAATGTTTTAGCAGGAAAGCATAAAATTGCGACGTGGAAGTATTTTACACGAGTTACAATATTATCAATAGTAATCAAAAGAAATTCCTTGATAGTTTTCGAAGTAAAGCAGATAACATGTTATTATAGTTAACAAGTAGGTTAAACACCGAGTATTAGATAAGTTTGGTGTAATGTTTTGGTGAGAGTCCTGCGCTGCAAAGCTATGTATGTGATCGTACCGTCGCAGTGCCTGCAGCGCTTGGGCTCCGGGGGTGCGAGCTCGTCGCCGAGTTCGCGGTGTCGTACCGGCATGGCGGCGCATCCCGCGCCGGCGCCGCCACCACCCGTGTGTCAATCCGAGGCTCGCGCGCTCCACCTCGACCGCTCTCTAGATGCGGCGGCGTCGCAGCTGCCACTGAGCCCGACCAGAACCGCCCGCCCCGGGCGGTAGGCGGCGCCCATTCCCAAGTTATTTTGGGCGGCTGTGACTCATGGCTCGAACTGCCCGAGGCGAGCGGCGCCTGCGCATCACAGGCTGTGCGGCGAATCCTGCCTAAGCCTACGCTCACTTGCAGTGCCGTACTGCATTTATTTACTTACAATTCAAGGGTTATTTCAAATAACTTCACTATGTCAAGGCCAATTTATTTTTGTTAATTTAAAAATTTTGCTTAAAGATCCGTTTTTGGATAACTTATTTTATTAACATAAATAAAACTTTCTAACTTATATCAACTATTATTTTTTATAACCAGGACAATTTACACTTAATTTAGAATTTTGATAAGGAAAATAATATAATTAACATTACACTAATTTGTTATTAGTACCGCAAATGGGGGTGAGCTAACGAAGCCCAGGCACCGCGCGCAGACTCTGGAGGGGTGCAAAAATGGTCAGACCACAATTATTGTCCGGACCAAGATGCAGTTAAAGTAGGTCGCAATGGGTGCACAGGGGACTAGTTACTGCACCAGTTGTTATTTTTCGAAAATTCGTAAAATGATTGGATAAAACCACAAAAGAGAAAAATATATAAAATTTATTGTGACAATAACCATGATTATATAATTCATGTTGAGATCTATACCAATATTTAAGAGTTTAATATTGTTTGTTTGTGCATAGGGGTAATCTTCAAACACTAAGGCCGCTTTTCCACCAGAGATGCGCTATGCTACGTTGCTGCGGATGCGTTTGATATCCGCCAATCATATTCACTGGTTTACATAGCACAGCACTGGTGGAAACGGTTTCAACTAAGATGTGTTTTTTATATGTAAGGATGCGTGCTATGGCTGCGTGCTGTGGCTGCGTGCTATGGCTGCGTGCTATGGATGCGTGCTATGGGTCGTTTTCCCTAGTATCGATACATCGCATAGCTCGAGCTGCGCATCTTCGCAGCGCAGCTACCTTGTGGCGGCGCATCTTCGTGGCGCAGCTACCTTGTGACAGCGCATCTTCCTAGCGCAGCTACGCATCTTCATAGCGCAGCTACCTTGTGACAGCGCATCTTCGTAGCGCAGCTACCCTGTGACAGCGCATCTTCATAGCGCAGCTACCCTGTGACAGCGCATCTTCATAGCACAGCTACATAGTGTAGCATCAGTGGAAACGGTCACACAGTTTCGTAGCTCAGCTTTTACATCCTCGCAGCACAGCTACATAGCACATCTCTGGTGGAAAGGCACCCTAATGATCCACTTTTTTTTGTGGAACTAACCAACTTTATTCTGCAGTGCTACAGCTGCCACATTTTATGTCTAACAAGTTGGATATTAAGTAATAGTGTAGGCCGGCCATGGCATATGACATGGTGGGTCATAGTGGCCCATCCCAGCTTCGCACGGGTATATTATAAAAGATACCCGTGCGATTTTGTGCAAACTTCACATAAAGCATCTACTAAATAGTTCGAACAAAGCCTAAACATTTGGTTTGGATAGGTGAGCCCGTTCTTGAGTTATAACATTACAACGAAAAGTGGCATTGATTTTTATATATTAGATATAGATATGAAGACACGCTAGAAGCTAGCATGCGACAACAATGTAGATAGAAAGAAAAACAACATACTTTAAAAGCATACAGAGTTAAAATAAACCATGCTAGATAAGAGATGACCAGACCCTGTTCCTGAAAAGGAACATGATGCATAGCTTTAGCATGTATCTGAAGCACTGGCCTACATACTTAACTATTGCAATTGAATGTACAATCAACAACAAATATTTGACACTTCATATAGGTATCAATCATTTATACAAAATAATATGATGAAACGGAAAATGTAACTATTATTTTAAGAGTTGATAATGATAATATCAAATCTATTCTTTTTTTTTATCTTTTATCTATCTAAATCAAATCACAGAACTTGTGTTTCATGCATAAAATACATCCTTAATTTATATTCAGGAAAATTATCACAAATTAATAATTCAAATAATAATGCACACTCAAAATAATGTGGAATAGTAATAAAATAAACTTCATAACCACTCTCTACATTTTTGAGATATTAACAAAAATTAATCCAATAAGGTTTAGTTTTCTTTATTTTATCAAATGACATTATTGTTTTTTTCTCAAAATTTGTCATTTATGTGTTTTTTATCACATATTTAAAAAGTATAAAGACAAATACACTTTTTTATAATGTTGCTTCACAACAATTATCTAAAAAATAGTGATTTTGTAGATAGCCTCTTTGCTGTTGTTGATATAACACCAAATATGAATACATTTTGGAAAAAAAAAATAGGAATTTCTTTAAGTAACCATGTGCTATGTTATCATAATCTTTAGATAGTTCCAATTCCCACAAGACAAAATCAAATAACTTCACTGTTCCTCTCTTTGGGTCACCTAGCTCGCAGATGATATTATTATGTATGCTGCAATAATACATACAATAACAATGTCGTTGTTACATTCATATTTGAATCAAATATGACTTCAAATGGCAAGAAAAACACTTTTTGAAGATATTAAAGTAGAACTTATTTATGATTGGACAATACAGTAAACAAAACATTTTCACTAACAATAATATGTAATTTCTGTTTTACAGTAATAAATAACTTTCGTGATAATTTAAACTCAATAATAAAAAGCATGAGATTCCCACAATGTGGCAAGAGACTAGTAAAGGGATTGTATTAGCAAACATTGTTAATTCATACTGTTTACTTTTACATTTTGTTCTTGACCTTGTGACATTACTTGGCCAATAATTTGTTTTGAGTAAAGTGCTTAAATAGATCATACTATGCAGTAATTAATGCAATACGACCTAAGTTCCTATCAGATAAATAAAAGACCGTAATTTTGCCGGCGCAAATACATGTAACACATGAGTCTAATCGACAATTAAGTTCAACAGGTTGAATATAATATAATTTTCATGTACCTTTCAAAACAATCCTTGATTTCCGTGAACAGCTGATAGAACGACAAGTTATTATTAACTTACAAATGCGTAGTGTCTGGTTACCGAGCAAAAATCTATATCAATAATGGACTGTTTGCAATGTGATATCACTACTATCCTTGGACGGATGTCACATTTTCTAATCAATAAATGGAATGTTTACTAGAGAGACTACTAATAAAAAGCACATAACACAACGTGTCATCGCATTAATAACTAGAAATAGACTAAAACGAAGCAGCTTGAAAACTACTGTGGGCGGCTACGCATAAAACTCACCTTGTGTTGAAAATGTTGCCGTCTTCAATAGAATCCAATACTTAAAATTAACAAGTTGAAATATTCAACCCAAAATCACTAGAATTCCGTTACACCACGTCACTATGATTTATTATTTCACAAACAGAAACATATTTTGTACTCGTTCCTGCCATTTTGAATTTTTGAAGAATGTTGCCATTCTTTCTTTTATTTTCAAAGGTATTTACAAGTAGGGCTTCTAGTCTTTCAGCCATTAATTTTAGTGGCAACAACTTGGCACGCTGTCGTACTTAAAAAAACCATGTAAAAAAAGTTGAATATAAGGGGGACCAGAGACGATCAGCACGTTGACTTTTTAATTTATATCGTGGAGTTATTGAGCATTCACGAAGCCAGTTTGGGAGAAATTCCACTAAACCAAACCAATATTGGCAAATATAGGACCCGCTCATTGATTCCTCTCTCTTTCTAGTTGAGTGGGGTCAATTTTAAGCAGCTATTGCGCAGTCCATACTTTAAGTCTATGGTATGTAAATTAGCAATGTTACTGAATGGAAATAAGAAATATGGCTCTGTAGTGCACTAAAACATTGATAGGAATGCAATAATTGATATCGTAACACCGAATTTATACTTTTAGTTGTAAAAAACGAACGAATTTTCCAAATGGCTTTTTTTACCTGAAACGGTTACAACATCAAATTCAATGTTTTAATTGCATTATTATATCAATATTTTAGTGCACTACAGAGCCATATTTCTTATTTTCATACAGTAAAATTGCCAAATTAAGGGCGCATAACCAGAAAGTTGGCAACGTCGCAAATAGCTGTCAAATATTTACAAGTTTTAATTATTTTGGTAAATTTACTGTATGGAAATAAGAAATATGGCTCTGTAGTGCACTACAATGTTGCTAAGGAATGCAATTAAAACACTGAATTTGATGTTTTGAAAGGTTTCCAAATACTTTTTTTACATCTAAAATTATATATTCGGTGTTAAGATATTACTTATTGCATTCCCTTATCAATTTTGTAGTGCACTACAGAGCCATATTTCTTGTATCCAAACAGTAACATTGCTAAATTAATTAGAACTTGTTAAGGTTGATGCTCAAGGGTAGCCCGCGAAATTCAAAATTTCTTGGGTTTTTTGCAATTTGCAGGCCAGTGCTAGGTTGTATGTTGATTAAAATATTGATCGCGCTTGTAAGACGTATGTAGTTACAGAATTATTATCATCGAAATCACCAATACAACCCTCCAAGTTCATAAAGCTTCAGGAACAAAAAAATAACATAAAAAGTCATTCCTGAAGCTTTATGAACTTAGAGCGTTATATTGATGATTTTGTTGATTATAGTTCTGTAACTACATACGTCTTACAAGCGCGATCAATATTTTAATCAACATACAACCTAGCACTGGCCTACAAATTGCAAAAAACCCAAGAAATTTTGAATTTCGCGGGCTGGTTGGAGCAATCCCCTTAATATTTGACAGCTTTTTGCGACGTTGCCAACTTTCAGAAAATGCGCTCTTAGGGTCCCCACATAAATCAGTTTTCCTGATCAGGAATCCTGATCTGTTTTCTATACGAACACAGTGAATTCTTACAAGAGTGTGTGCATGTTTTGTATGTGTTGTTCACATTTCATTCATCATTTCGAATTCCGTTCGGAAAAAAAACTGATGTGTGGGGACCCTTAAACCAATAAAAAATACTTATTTAGTAAAATTATTTTTATGTTAGAAAATTCACCTGATAGGTCGTATCAAGTTCAGAACTAATATTATTAAAAAAAAACTTTGAAAACAGAAACAGACTTCTAAAAAACCACAAAAAAGTAAATGCAGCATTCAAAAGTAATTTTACTCTTTTATATGGGACTTGCGTAATATTTTGTTGTGTATTTCCATAAACAATGCATACTAAAGGCGCTCCCTCACCACGAACATCCACCTGTAATGTAACGTTACAGATTCGAACATTTCATCAGTGGTGACGGACGGAAGACAATCGAGCATCACAATGCGCACTTTGATGTTATGGCAGATTTACATTGAGTCAGTGACTGTCGCCAGTGCTGGCGCCGAAAACTGACGCATACAATTTATACGCGGTCAGTAGCCGCGAATATTGAAGTCAGTACTGACGCGACAGTACTGTACTGACTTGAAATCAATTTACACTATGGCAGTGCCAGGTCAGCACTGACACGTCAGTGGACTGGCGTCAGTTACTGACTCAATGTAAATCTGCCATTACATTACACGCGAATGCTCCCGGTGAGGGAGCGCCTAGTAGTCACTGCCCCACATCCTCCTTCTTTCCAAATGTCATGAACAGTTGAACTTGAATCAAGGAAGTTAGAGTACATTTGGTTGAATACACCAACTTGAACCTTCCGGGTCGGACTTACAAAAACCAAATATATTCCAAAAATTTTTTTTCAAGCATTTTTTTTGACCATATTATTATTATTGAATTTAATTGCTCTTTGAGTTCGTTCACCCGTGTGTTGCGTTCACAGCTGATTCCAACTTTCCCATCACATTTTGCAGGCTTTAGACTGGCAATTTATCGAAATACTTACAAACAATCTACTGGCCAAAAGAAAAATGTTTGAAAAAAAATTCTTTTTTTTGGAATTACATTTGTTTTTTGATACAGAGTACGTACACGAAATTAAATTCTTGCAGTTAATTTTTTAACACCCTATATAAGCGGCTGGAAGTGTAGGTATAGTTTGCCCCACAACTAGGCATTAATGAGGTTTGGCGGCTGTGGTGGCTACACAATATAAACTTCGGATATTCAATATATATTATTTATTGAGATCACTGTAGGTACTTACAATCATGGAATTGAGATGCTATTACTAGGTAAGATGGTAAATTAGAAATATTATAGATTGCACATTATAATCAGGCAGCGAGGAGGATGACCGAGCGAACAGAACAGACAAAGACAACGTCACCATAGATTAGAGAAGTAAAGGGTTGCCACACTTTTAACAGGCATTTCTACTGTATCGATTCGTAGGTGAGTTTACAAACATATAAACTCACATACACAAACACCCAGACCCGGAGCAACTACTTGTAGGTCATACAAATATTTGTATGACCCACGCAAGGATCGAAGCCAAGACACGCTGCGATGCAGTCGATCGCTCAGCCACTCCGCCAACCTTGGCCTCCATTTAGTTATAGGTGCAATCGAAGAGATATTAAATTAACCATGAGATAATTTATTAGAGGATTTTGCACAAGGAGTCCATTGGAGTAACAAAAACAAACAAAAATATATCTTGATACAATTTTATTGAAATAGAACATATTTTATTTCGTAAAGATATTATTTTTATCTATTAAGGTTGTTGATATCAGGCGTTTTACACACTTGTTCAGGCAGCAAAATGGATTTAATATGGTTCGGATGGGCTTTGTTACCGAAACGATCGTTAATACAAGAACAAGTGTGTAGTACGACTGTACGACTAATTATTGCGCCAATTTCAACTAACTTTGTTTTCTCGATAAATTTTAAGAGAGCAAAAAAATCTCGGTCTAAAGATGTAAATTACATTTAGTAACAGAAATAAAACATATCAACAAAAACAGTTTGTACATAACGTCAAATTATAATTAATTTCTTATCTAGTAACAATAAATTGTAAAAGAACTTTGAAAAAGCCACAAAATCTTAGATTGATAACAAATAAATAATCGTTAGATTATCGATTACATTGTATAATATTTATAGACACAAGTAAATAGATATTAATTAACTAATTTTAAGGCGTAACATAAAAATGCAATTCTGTTTCAATTAGACAAAAAAGTATAGAAAATATCTGGGTCACACTTATATCTCTTTCAGACCCCTCAAGGCCTCAATTAGTTCCATTTATGTATTATATTATCGTAATATTGCATTGGTTCCTGCAAACTACAATATTCAGGATAGCGGAAACTAAGTACATTTATCATGCCTTGTTTAAACTATAAAATCTGGGAAATAACTTCTACAGAACCCTACATACTCTGACACAATCTCTAGACTTTTTTGCCGAACTGTAATTAAAATATAATTAGTGTAGTGTGACAACAAAGTTATATAATGTCATGTCTACTCCATCGATGTTTTATAAATTAAATACGCCTAAGAAACTAGTGAAGTGCGTCTCGAAGATTTTAAACATCGATGTTTCACTGTGCTTCATTTGACATTACACAGTATATTGTTTTCAGAGCATTATAATTCTGTAGGTTTATTACTTGCTTCGTTAGCAACATATTTTTTATTACACATTTGGTACAACCTATGAATATACTAGAGTTTAAATTATTATGTATGATGTAATTAATAGGCGGGCAAAAACTGGAATTTCATTAAAAACTATCGTCTGAACCATAATTTTAAATATTTACAGATTAAAAATATTTTGGAACAATAAAATTTTTAAAACATTTTATGATGCACTCACATCATAATTTGTTGTTTTAGCACTATTATATTGATAGCAATGGAGGATAAAATAAATAATCTAATGAAATATTTCAATAATTCACTATTCGGAATGTTTTCACTGGTTCCAAAATTATACGAGTACAATAACCAAGGAAAACATTATAATTATTTATTTCTCCCATTATTTCAATGAACAAATATTTTTCTATCAAAGAATTCAGAGGAGAGACCTTGCTCTTTAATAGTGAATCAATATTTTATTGAATTCTACACCTAAATAGCACATTCTAACACATATATTTGGTAAATTGATTAAAATTCACAGCTCGTGTAGTTTTATTTTAGCTACTGTTTACAACTTCACAGTTGCCATTTTGTTTAACATGTTGATCTTTTTTCAAACTTTTAGTAATTGCTAATTCTTTTTGTTCTTTGCGTGTGTTTCGTACCTCAAATTCAAGTCGGTGACGTATTATTCGTTGCACGATATCTTCTGTTGTCATGGTGTTGCCAGAATTAAGAATCTGTAAAGTTGAAATATTATAAGTAAACTAGTTGACTCGTGCCTAAAGCCTCATTTAGACGGAGTAAGAACTCGCATGCGAGTTTTACTACATTGCGGTATTTGTTTGATCAACTGAATCCGTTGTACCTATAAAGTCCGCAAAGTAACGCAACTCGTATGCGAGTTCTTGCATCGTCTAAATGAGGCTTAATTCTCTGTAGGGTAGGAAGGTGAGAAATATTTTACGATCAATACTCATACCTACTAAATATATTTACAAAAAATAATTCATTATAATCTGTCGAGCTGCTTCAGAGAGTGCAAAAATTATTTGACCCATATTTTATCCTTTGTTACATAAGCTAACATTGACGAAGATACGACGCTTTTAAAATTTGCAAAACGTCTCTCCTAGGGGTAAGTCTTATTAGTCTAGTAGAGTTCTGACGTCACGAGCCCCGACTCTCAAGTTTTAGCCGGGTCCAGACTGGTGTAACGCGTAAAGTAATCCACCGTGTAATGTAACGCGAATTCTACGTGTGGACGGCACTGCGAGCATAAAGGTGCTGGTTCGCGCCGGCGACCGCGACAGGAGACCGAGACAGGAGACCGCGACCGGAGATTGCTACCGTATCTGTCTCCTGTCGCTGTCTCGCTCGCGAACTTGCGCTCATACATTGCCTAATGTTAAGTACTGTCGCGGTCTCCGGTCACTGTCTCCTGTCTCGGTCTCCGGTGCAAACCTTTAAATGTAACGGTGGATTTCATTACGCCGCGTTACACCAGTCTGGACCCGGCTTTTGATGACCGAAAAAAACTCGTGTCCTTTATTTTTCAAACTGACGGACTTATTAGATTTGCAATATACTGATGCTGTCATCATGCCTATTTCAACCCTTTTGAGACTAAATTGGTCTTCATAAGGTATAGAGAATTTAATTTTAACCTTATGATTCATATAGAAGTTTCGACAGATACAGTATAAACATGACAAAATAAATTTGAATCACCAATCAATTAACATATTTTAAAAGGTCAAAACACGATATCGATCTTACATTTTTTTAATGATCATTCTATGTTTTTATTTATAATCTACTAAAAATATAATTTAACAGATTGTCGAAAGTTAACGGGGTTTTGGGCTTAAAATAAAATGTTAATATATTCATCATCATCATCATCAGCCGGAAAACGTCCACTGCTGAACATAGGCCTCCCCCTTAGACCGCCACGCCGAACGACAATTCGCCACTTGCATCCATCGGTTGCCCGCGACTCTCACGATGTCGTCGGTCCATCTAGTGGGAGGCCTACCTACGCTGCGTCTTCCGGTCCGTGGTCGCCACTCGAGAACTTTTCTTCCCCATCGGTTGTCAGTTCTACGAGCGATGTGGCCTGCCCATTGCCACTTCAACTTGCAAACTTTATGAGCTATGTCGGTGACTTTGGTTCTTCGCCGGATATCCATGTTCCGGATTTTATCCCGCAAAGAAACTCCGAGCATAGCTCTTTCCATCGCTCGTTGAGTGACTCTTAGTCTCTCTAAAAGGCCAGCAGTTAGAGACCACGTTTCAGAGCCATATGTCATCACTGGCAACACACACTGGTTAAACACCCTTGTCTTGAGACACTGTGGGATTTCCGATGAGAAGATATCACGTAGCTTCCCAAACGCTGCCCATCCGAGTTGGATTCTTCGGGCGACCTCTTTCTCGAAGTTGGACCTACCTAACTGAACAATCTGTCCAAGGTAAGTGTAATGGTCTACAACTTCGAGAGTATCATTCCCAACAACAACCGGTACGGGTGCCACATGGACATTCGACATGACTTTCGTCTTGTCCATGTTCATTTTAAGGCCGACCCGTTGGGATACGATACTGAGGTCGCTGAGCATAGCATTGAGGTGCTCCAACGATTCTGCCGTGATGACTATATCATCGGCAAAACGAAGGTGAGTGATGTATTCGCCATTGATGTTGATGCCGAATCCGTTCCATTCCAAGAGCTTGAAAACGTCCTCCAAAGCGTTCGTGAACAGTTTCGGAGAAATAACGTCTCCCTGTCTCACGCCTTTCTGCAATTGGATTGGTTTCGTGCTCTCTTCCTGAAGTCGGATGGACATGGTGGCGTTTCTATACAAACACTTCAACACTTCGATATACCTATAGTCGATATGACATCGTTGGAGGGACTGCAATACTGCCCAGGTTTCGATTGAATCGAAGGCCTTTTCATAGTCCACAAACGCCAAACATAATGGCCGATTATACTCCTCTGTCTTCTGTATAATCTGGCGGAGCGTGTGTATGTGGTCTACAGTACTAAAACCTTTTCGGAAACCGGCTTGTTCGGGAGGCTGGAAGTCATCAAACCTGCGTTCGAGACGGTTCGTAATGACTCTTGAGAACAGCTTGTATACATGGCTCAGAAGTGAGATTGGCCTGTAGTTCTTCAACAAGGTGTTGTCACCCTTTTTGAAGAAAAGAACAACCACACTCCTGTGCCATGCTTCTGGCGTAGTACCTTCGAGTATGACGGAATTAAATAACTTCTGGAGGACCAGAAGTACCGGTTTTCCACCCGCTCTCAGAAGTTCTGTTGTGATTCCGTCTTCACCCGGCGCCTTGTTATTCTTTAGCTGTTTAAGAGCCATTCTAATCTCGTACAGGCTGATGTCCGGGATATCCTCAGTGTAGTGTCGAGTCAGTTTAGCTCTTGAGTCTCGAACTGTACTGACATTGGGTTGTCGTGTTGATGTGTATAACTGTCCGTAAAACCTCTCAAGCTCTCTCAGGATCTCCGGCTTCGTCGAAATAATGCTGCCGTCGTTAATCTTCAGCTTTGTCATTTGGCTTTGCCCAATAGACGAATTCTTTGCGAAGAGTTTTGAGCCCTGGTTCCGCTCGATTGCCTCTTTGATCCGTGCCGCACTATAGGCACGCAGGTCACGTCGCATTGATTTAGAGATTCGTCTATTGAGTTTGCCATATTCCGACATGTCAGCTGAAGATTGCAGCCTCATCTCGGCCCGGTCTTGCATCAACTTGATGGTTCCATTCGAGAGCTTTTGAGGCTTATTGCGGCGCGGGGTCTTAAAGAACTTGGACCCCACAGCTTGGACAGTTTCCACCAACCCATTGTTAATCTCGTCCACAGTTTCGAATTCGGTTAGGCACTGGAAGCGATTGTGCAGTTCGAGTTGAAAGTCTTCGGGGTTCTGGATGTGGGCAGGACCAGGTCGGAGCGTGGACTTCATCAGACGAGACCTTTCAAGCTTCACATTGATATTCAATGTGCCTCTGACGATTCGGTGATCGCTACCGGTTTTCACCTTGGCGATCACAGAGACATCACTGAATATTCGCTTTTTGGTCGTCATGATGAAGTCGATCTCATTTCTGGTAGTACCATCGGGGCTCATCCACGTCCACCTCCTGGATGGCCGCTTCTGGAAGTAGGAGTTCATTAAATGAAGTTCTTCCTTTTCCATGAAGTCGACCAGTCGCTGGCCCCTATGGTTTCGCTGCCCGTACCCAAATGGCCCCACTCTCAACTCATCGCCATTCCGTGCGCCCACCTTCTCGTTGAAGTCCCCCATAACAACGGTGAAGTATGTTTCGGAGGTATGTATGGCCTCGGATATCTCCTCATACAATGCCTCTACTTCATCATCAGAATGTGTCGAGGTCGGCGCATATACCTGTATGACCTTCAACGAATACCGGTTGGTTATTCTGAGTATAAGGTATGCTACCCTACTCGACACACTGTCGACTTTCACAACGTTGTTGATGAGGGACCTGCGGACGAGAAATCCAACACCACCCTGGGATTTACGGTCTCCTTCCCGGTAGAAAAGCATGTTGCCGGAATCTAGAACTATCGTATCCTGACCCTCTCTTCGGACTTCAGATAATCCCAAGATATCCCAACGCATTTTGCTCAATTCTTCCTCCAGCTCGATAATCTTCTCATCGGTCCTCAGTGTGCGGATGTTGTGTGTTGCCAGGGCCAAAGTCCGTTGGGGGTGGTAGCGGGGCATCTGCCGGAGATTCTTAGCACCCCCTGCTCCGCCGTTACCCGATCCGCTACCCAGATCAGGAATAGCGGAGCTGCCGGGGACTGGGGGCCGTGTGCTATTGTTGTCAATCATAATGGGGGGGGGGTTGCCATAATCCCCACGCTTGGCAGGCGGCTTGGGGATCGTAGTAAGGTCACCGAAAGTTTACAAAGGACGCTGCTGCCCGTCCTTCGGTGGCTGGACGTAGTTTAAGGACGTACCCGGGTCCGGTTAATATATTATTATACATATATTATCAGAGAAATTATATTTTAGAATTATTAGTCTGATACCCAATTGTAGATTAAATTTGCAAAAGATAAAAAAAATTACCTTGAAGCAGCCGCGTTGTTTGGGCACCTTGTAAGGGTCGGAGCTGTCCGAGTCAGTGGCTATCGTGGTGAGGCCGTGGCAGACCACCTTCACTCGGAAGTGGTCCATGAGCTCGGCTGTCACGCTGTATGGCGCGCCGATCACCACTTCGTGAACGTACTGAAACAATTTTGATGATTTTTCGTGTAAAAATACAGAGGGGAAACTATCATTAAAATGATCAGAGAAAGAGCAATATCCGCCTAAATTTTCTTAAATACAATCGTTACCTGATATCGTAATCGGAATTACTCCTGTATCGATGCTAATTCGAAATTGCGGAACTGATCTGAGAATACATATTGAAAAAAAAAAAACGTTGCTCCACACTAAGAATTTCTCCTGTGTCCTGGATGCGTTTACAAGCATAGAAACTCACATACACAAAACACCCAGACCCGGAACAACTACTTGTAGGTCAGACAAATGTGTGTTCTGTGGGGAATCGAACCAGCGTCACGCGCTAACCATGCCGTGATTTTTTCCCGTGTCTCGGTGGCCCAATATTGCTTAGTGGATTAGAAATGTCTTCATTTTTCTTGTTCTGGGTAATGTTCCATACGAAATTTTCCTTCGCTATTTTGGGGGTACACTGATAAGTAGAAAAGTTGACCTTTTCAGGTCAACTTTTCTACTTTTGAATTACTCAAAAATAAAACTAAATATCTTGGATTATTTTCATCTGCTGTAAAACACATGAATGCATTTAAACATGATGAACAGGTACTCGAATCACTTTACAAGCTTCAATGACTGAAAACAAGCGATTTAAGAGTGTTGTATGTATGTACGCATTGCGAATGACGTAAAGCAAAGTATTTTATCTCGTTTGGTCAAGGTCTAAAATCAGACCATGTTTTTAAATACTTTTTTTATAATGACGAATGCATTAACTAAAAACAAATCGTAGGCGCCAGATTCCGGGTCACTATAGAGCAAAGAGCGATATAATTTTACGAGGCCAGGCCTTGGCGGGAGTTATACACAAGGACCCACGTTCAACACACAAGAACCGTTGACCTACTCGAATTCTAGAACGGGAAGAATAGCTAGATCAGACTCCTAGACAAACGGCGACCGATAAACTTTAACGCTCAGTAGTTCCTAATACATTTTTAACTTTAAAACCTAGAGCTTAAAGTTAAAATATATTAAAAACTAGCCGTTCCCCGCAGTTTCACCCCGCTGCTCGGCTCCTATTGGTCGCAGCGTGATGTTACATAAAGCCTATTGGCCTAAAGCCTTCCTCGATAAATGGACCAACACAAAAAGATTTTTCAATTCGAAACAGTAGCTTTATAATACTAGAATAGATCCGTTCACTATCGCTCAGCAGCCTTTAATGGATTTACAACTTTATAAGTTTGGGTGTTAAGTTGAAAATCTTTTATGAGCGTTTATGATCGGAACGAACGAAAACGCTCTTGTCTACAAGCCCTAGAATGACTGTTTTTATTCATAACATTGTATTAGTCACTAAAATTGTAAGTGTATTTAATGCCAGACGTTTAGTGTGACTGCAAGGCCAAAATAGATTTATCTTTATGATGTTATCAATTTAATAATAACTTTGATAAAAGAGTTATCGATGAAATGACTCATCAGCTCGTCAAATATTATACAACTGAGAAAGAAAATGAAGGACGAAGCAAAAGCAATATTTAAGGATTGTAGCATGTAGTTTCTGCTTAGCCCCGTGGGAGTAAGGCGTATTTATGTATATTCATCGTAGATAGAAAGTGAGTTAAAACCAAACTCACAACAAGTTATTCCGCAACTTTTTTTTCAACCACTGCGAACTGTTTCGAAAGACGAAATGTGAAATACACGTCTGCTTATTCCTCGAACAAGTGTACCAAGTATGTGTTGGGTAGTAAATTTTTACTCAACACGCACTGAACACGCATAGTTGGTTACAGCTACTTCCACACATGAAATCTGAGTTTTTCTGTCAGTACGTAACCTAAAAATATAGTTTTCAAGTCTATTTCATTAAATTTTTATATGCTTATTGCGTATAAAATTTAATGAAATTCACTTGCGTCGCGAATCGTCACCAGTCGCCAAAAGACGTTTAACAATGGAATGAACAATTCGACTTCGCCGGGCAGGGCTGCTATAGCTTACATGGTATCGCTTCTGAAGTATTCATTCAGGACACCAGTTCGAATCCTATTTGAAGTCGTATTTTTGTTTCCGCTAAATATTTTTAAGTTATTTTGTCAATTAAGTTTGGCGCAGTAGCTGAGCGATTTACTGTTAAGCAAAATGTTGCGGGTTCGATCACCGGACGGAACAAATATTTCCATGACCTACAAGTTGTTCCGGGTGTTTTTCTATGTTTGTAAACGAACAAACGATACATGAGAAATTTCTAGGGTACCCCCATCCTAGATATTAAAAAAAGAATTACCTTGCAAGCCAGCACAGACAACACTCGCTCGTGTAAGTTCATGATGGGATAGTTGGAGCCCTTGTAGCGGTTTACTTCAAGGTCGGTGTGTAGGCCCACGATTAGGAAGTCGCCTTGTGCGTGCGCCGCCTCGAGGAAGTCCAGGTGACCTACGTGGAAGAGGTCGAAGGCGCCGGCGACGTAGACAACCTAGAATACATTTAGAATTTATCATCATCTGCATTTGCTTAGTATTTTCTTAGTTATGTTGGGTAGACTTCCAGTCTAATTAAGGCCTGTGGCCATGTCACAAACGATAAACGCAAACGCTGAGTAGGCTTTAATAGATTTTCAACTTTATGTGCTTTTTTTTTTTTTTTTAGGGTGGCAAAATCATCAAATGAGTCCTCCCGCCCTGGGTGGGGCGGGAGGGACTGTCAGACTCTTACTGACTAAAATCCACCCGTGTTCCGTCGGATGCCCTTTACGTTCCGGGGCCACGGTATCCTGGATTAAGAAAAATCCGCGACCCCGGCAGGCATTTGGCCCCATAAGGGGCCCCGTCGGTGACGCGTGAAACACGACGCGCCGCCGACCCGGGCTTGGTCCTTGGTCGGACGGCGAGCATACCCATTACTCACCGTCCGCAAGCCCGCTCCGCCGCTGTGCCCTCTGCTGTTCATAGGGACACGCGTTGGAGCGTCCACCCGACAGGCTATTTGCATACGGGCAAAGAAACCCCTTAGGCACACAGTGCCTAAGGAGAGTTTTTGCCCGCATCCCAGGGTGCACCGGCCCGAAAAACTGGTCTTCCCTCCGGACGTATCCGAGAGGGAACTCCAGTCCACGGGCGCACGTGGAGGTTTCCTGTCTTAGCACCCCAACTTTATGTGCTTGGGAATAAAGTTGAAGATCTAGTGAAGATTGCGTAGTGTTTTCGTTCTTTCCAGTCGCTAACGCTTAGAAATCTTTAATAGATTTTTAACTTTAGGCTCTGGGATATAAAGTTGAAAATCTATTGAGGAGTACCGAGCGTTTACGGTTATCGTTTGCAACTTGGCTAGGGGGCAAATACTCTTAACTGTAAGAGTATTTGCCCCCTAGCCAAGTCTCACTCTTAGAATTTTATCTCAATATATTTAGTTTTCCATATTTCATTTCAGGTACCTATTGTAAAATGCATGCATTCCAATTCCATTCCAAAAAGTAACTTTAATTAGCATTTTCACATAGGTAAATATTACTTTCCTGGACCTATAATGAACGTATTATTCTGAAATGAACTTAATTTACACATAAGTATTGTTTCAAGGAACATGAATGTATTGGAAAAGAATTTAAATACATTTAAGGGTCAATTTCCACTGACCTTATCGGTGGGTTTGGGCGAGAGGCCGCTGCTGAACTGTATAATTTTCTGTGTGGTGGGCAAGAACTGTGAGCAACCAGTGTATGGTGATCGGGCGGTCGAATCTGTGCCGAGGTTCGAGGAGTGCTCTAAGGCCACGGAGTACTCTTTGTCACCTCTCCTGGAAATCAATATGCCTTAAGTGTAACCTAGAATAAGATGACATGGTTAATGGTTTTGACATGTTTGTATGTAAGCAAGATAGGCGTCACTTATTTTTAAGTTAAATGCCGCGTGCACAACGGGCCAATGCACGCCTTCGCTGACCGTCTACACCGAGTTCGGTCAAATGATTCAATTCCTTTAATGTTATCGCCACGCTTCGGATTGCTGGCAAAAGTCAACGAACATTGGTCAGCGTTCGGTAAGCCGTTCATACAGGATCAACGAAGGCCAACGAAAGGGCCGGTCTGGACACGGCATTATAATAATTAATAGATTTTAAAAAATCTAAAAACCCACGTTTTTAAATGTCCTAAAAATAAGAAAATAACCCTACGGGGCTGAGAGAGGGGCCACTCAAAACGTGGGGCGTATATTATTTAAGGGATTATTTATGGGACATATTTACATGACGAGTATATGATGAGTGATCGTGGGTGTAACTTGCAAATATCGCCCCCACGTTTTGAGTGGCCCCTCTCTCAGCCCCGTAGGGTTATTTTCTTATTTTTAGGACATTTAAAAACGTGGGTTTTTAGATTTTTTAAAATCTATTAATTATTTTATTATTTTTATCTTTGTTCATCGGGTTTGAAGCTACCCTGAAAATTTCGGCCTGCTAGCTTATCGGGAAGTGCCTCAAAACCTGTCCGCCATCTTGGACGTTCGCCATATTCGATTTAAGTCACATGATTATTTTTTTCATATTCCTGACAGCAAACCCTTTCATTTGATACCCATATCAGGGGGGTGGATTTCAAACAGCCAGTCTGCCATCTTGGACGTCCGCCATATTGGATTTAAGTCACGTGACTATTTTTTTCGTACTCCTGACAGCAAACCCTTTCATTTGATATCCACATCATAGGGGTGCATTTCAAATAGCCTGTCAGCCATCTTGGACGTCCGCCATATTGGATTTAAGTCACGTGACTATTTTTTTTTCGTATTCCTGACAGCAAACCCTTTCATTTGATACCCATATCAGGGGGGTGGGTTTCAAACAGTCAGTCCGCCATCTTGGGGAGGCCGCCATATTGGATTTGTTATGACGTTTCTTAGCTAGTCATATATTGTCATCAGAACTCAGAGCGTGTGCAAAATTTCAGCTTGCTAGCTTATCGGGAAGTGCCTCAAAATTGAGTTGCAAAAGTCCAACCGGAACGACAAACAAACAAACATACAAACAAACAAGAATTGTGAGTGTATAAAAACGTGGGAAAAACTATTCATAATCGAGAGAAATGACTGCGAATTCTATTCTAATTTCAAATCAACCGTAATGCTGCCAGTATTTTGTGGACAAGCCTAAAGTTGGCCTCAAAATTTACAAGGTATTGGCAACAACATACTGTTGAAATACTATTAAAATCTAAACTAGTGAATGCATTGCTATCACTATAAATAATTGCATTATTTTAGTTTATTTTTTATTTAAACTTTTAACAATTAATGTAAAATTAAATTTTTACTTGAAATGTTCTCTGGTGAGCAGAAGCATGCGTCCTACTAGGTCTGTGGTAGACACTCCAGCTGTTCTCTGCACTTCCCTGCAAACGAACAGAAAAAAAGTATGTAGGTATTTAGTAACTTGCATGGGGCATTTACACGCGCCGACTTTTACCTTTAAGGTAGGGTTGCCATCTCTAAAATTTGGAAACCAGAACAAGATGCGTGAAAACCCCGGATTTTAGAGTCCAGAACCCGGACATGAGTAGAAGTGCGCACCGTGGCAACTGCGTCGGGAGGGGAAGGGCGGTGAAGTGTGCGTGCGTCGCGGGCGGCCCAAGACTTTAAATTTTAAAACCCGGACTACAAATAAAAACGAAGTTATGGCAGGCCACAATTTTTATATTGTATTTTTATATAATGTAAACGTATTCTTAAGTTATTGAAATGAACATTTATAATCCTTTATTCAGCTTTCCCTACTATTATAATAATAATAGTGGCCCACCGGTATCGGGAACAGGGTTCAAGCTACCGGCGGTCAGGGCTCCAAAGAAAGGAACCTCCTAACAATGCGCGCCGTATCCAGAATAACTGCTTTCTGAATCAAGCCCGAGGTTCTCGTCATGCGGGACGATTATCTCAACAATCATTGTGCGCCGCTCTGATCGATCCACCACCACTGTATCAAGTCTATTGGCTAAGGCTGTATTTCAGAGCAAGTTGCTGATGGGTTATCCTGGCTACAAAGGTTATGTCTATGCAAGTATTCTCCGTTAGTCAGACGAGAACACCCGGAAATAATGTGACTGATTGATTGACCAGGACGGTGGCATGCCCGATAAAAGTCTGCCAGTCTTCGTCAACTGTGCCATCCTTCACAATAAATCTCCGTTATAAATGAACATTTTATTATTATTTTTTATATTAAAAACGCAAATATATTTTATTAGAATTTTCTCCTTATTTAAAACAGAAAATCTTCGGTTTACAAAACAACCACAGGCCACAAGCAGGTAGCTCGCGGGCCGCACGCAGCATTTAGAGAATAATACTGCTACACTTAAAAGCTCTAAATAAAGTATATCCCATCAGTGGGCCCATTATAGGCTTCATTATACAACTGGATTAGTATATAAACTTAGAAACTCAATGGTCTGATTGACTCCACATAAGGCCCTTTATGTTTATAAATAACAGAAGTAAGTTGGAATTCTGTTTTATAAATATCCATGATTAACACTGAGTTTCTCGTCAGTTTTGTGGAAAAAAATTCAGTGGATTATTGTATTTTTGAGTTTATTTTGAGGTAAAATACTTGCCAAGCAAATGAGTCTATTCAATTATGCGATCATTGTGGAAAAGGTTCACCAGAATTTTTTTACTTTAAAAAACTAATAATTTCTCTTGGGTTAGAACCCACAACCTTACAACGCCCAAGTTGTACAAGGCCACCACTGCTCTATATTAAATCTCATTGTTTAAAAAAAAATTTAATTTAAATACACTCACTCAATAAAAAAACAATCAATGTAATTTATGATTTTAAATTACCCTTGATTGGTTAAATAAGTCTTTTAAAACAACAGCCAAGAAACAGCCCAGAGTCAATAAAATGTTTGTTTCCTTTGAACAAACTCCATAATCAGCATTACACAAAAAATATCAATGAACTGATAAGTAATGTGATTTTTTTTAGGAAGAACTGCTTTTATCATCTCATGCTCTTAATTATGAAGGATAGATATTATACCTATTATTGTTTCCCTGACAGACAAATAAGTAAGGAAAATTGTACATCTACCTATTAATAAACACTGTGATACAGTAAATACCATAGAACATAGATATTGTTACCCCTGTTTACCTATGTATACAAAACATGCAAACTACAAGAGGTGCTCTTACAAAAGAATACATTCACAGTGTAAGAGACAAGCACTTACTTTTACCATGACATTATTACATGATAGTAGACCTGTCAGTGTAGAATATTAAAGGTAATAAAAACTGCTGCATTCGACATGTTCCTCCCATGATTTCGGAAGAATTTAAAAAGTACATTCTCAACTCTATTTAAACACAGTATTAATATAATTTCAATGTGCTAATACTTAACAATAGTTGTCTAATTGGAATTTTCCTTCTCATTTTTTGGGTTTTTACATTAGACATAATTATTGCTCAGAAACAGCCCAGAGGCAATAAAATGTTTGTTTCGTTAATCCTATTGAATTTTGTGAACCATGACAATGCACAACTCCCATCATAATAATAATATATACCTTACTACATTTTTTATTTTTTGCCCCGCACACACACTAGGAATTAGTCCTGTATTAAACATTTAGTGAAATCTTTATCTGTATATATAGTGAAATACAGGTGTACGGTTGTGTTCTATCTCTGCCTAAATTTTTAAGGAATATAGGTGTGATAATATGTCATTAAATTTCAGTAAAAACAATGCAGCAGTTTATGATGTCATAAACTGTGAAATATCAATTTTCATCAAGATTGTGAATGGGTTATTAAGTTTTATTACATGAAGGTTTTTATAGAAGTAAAGATTACCTATAGCGGCCAGCTTTTTTCACCAAGTGATATGTATCGATTCCGTCAGCAGTCACCGTGATGTCATCTGGAAAAAATTAAGCATTTTAATGTTTAAATAAAATAATTTTCATAGTAGGTAGTAAAAAATTAAAGAAGTGAATCTATTCTATGTAAAAATATGATATTTTGAGTTTACTTGAGAGTACTTAAAATAGTATTGAATACAATATTAATAAAGTGATTATAATATTAGAATTAGACACACATTAGTCTGTATGATATTCTCTTTAAATTTTAGCATAATAATTTATAAGATTAGTATTTATCTAATCTATCTTCACACAGAATTGTAATAATTTAGTGATTAACTAAGGATTTATTCAGAATTAGTTACCATTTATACATAATTAGTTCCAAGAGTTTCTACAAAAAATAACTGAGATTACAGAACAAAAACTAGTTTCAAGGTACATCAACATGAGGAGAATAGTACTTTTTGCATTAATATTATTTTAGGTGGGAAATAGAATACTTGTCCCTCGCTAACAAAAAAAGGTACTTGTATTCATTCAGTATCAATTATTTTATAGCTTATGTTTTATAACTAGCAATTACCCTAATAATGATTCTCAGGAAAACTGTAATTTGAATTACCTCCATGCACACAAAAATCGCACTGGTACTTGTCCAGAGTCTCAAGAGTGGTGACATAGGGGGCTCCTTCCACCACCTGGTCCACCCATTTGATGGCTCTCACCATTTTGTACCGCTCCTCTTGTGTAAACACTGGAGGACCCTTGTGCTTCGAGATCTCTTCATCTGTATGGACTCCCACAATCAACACATCGCCCAATGCTTTTGCTTGTCGCAGCGAATTTGCGTGACCAAAATGTACCATGTCATAACTGGAAACAGAAATCAATACCACACTGTGATCCCAAGGAGAAATTATTTAGAGAACAGTGTGTGTACACAACGATTGCGAGCTGAAATTGTTCGTGCCGACTGCCGGATGCTTTGTAATTACCGATTCTACATTTATTTGCTACAAATCATTCACGTCAATTTATGAAAGTATATCAATAATTACTTGCGAAAATCACTAACGCGACTTAATGTTAGCAACTGAACTGTTAGTGTATAATGTTTCCAATTACCAAGCACGAAGACATGAAGTAAAAATAAAAACTCGATATTACTCACCACCCATCGCACCACACATTAACTATTTTTTTATTTTCGCTGTTTTCACCCATCTTTAAACAGTCTGATTTTATTGAAAATACAACAGAATTGTTACACTTTTTACAATAATAATTTGTTTAGTAATTGAATTAAAAAACCGAAACCGATCGCCAAACGACACTCACAGCACCTCTGCCCCTCAAAAGGTTCACGAAACAACTGATAAAACGAGCTGTCTCGTTTTCATTCTGCCTCAGACGTCAGACGTCATGTCAGAATGCGATTCATACTGGTATTCTCGGTACAGATTACTAGCACCTGAAAATGGAAATGTTTTGCTTATGTATGTACAGACGCCAGCAAGTCAACCTACCCGAATCTGTCAAATTTTACCAATCGAATATTAACCTTCTATAACTACGTGTTAAGGTTGTAAATCTATTAAAGAGATTTGACAGATTGAGGTAGGTTGATGCGCTGACGTCTGTACTTACGGTACTTATTTGCCTCACCTCAATGGTAGAAATGTGAGTTTTCTCTAAACTCACATTACACAAGCGCCCAGACCCGGACGGAACAACTACTTAATGATATTAAAATATTTGCTCCGTACGGGAATCGAAACCGTGAGCGCAGCCTGTCCTATCGCGTGGGTCATTACGGAACATCATTGGAATTGGAACACAGATTACTAGCGCCTGGAAATGGAATACACGATTATAATACCTTTTATTCTACTAGTACCAATCTATAATACACAGAGACTCTTCGAATGCAGTCTTATTTGAGACCAATAATAAAAGGAGTCTGTATAACAATATAACTATTGAGTAACGTTTGGACTCATTTCTCAATTTATGTACATAACACATCCACACATGTGTACCTAATAAACAACATGTAGCGTAAATCATGAAAGTATGGTAGTTACTGTTTATCTAATCGTCGCAAGAAACTTAATTGGTTCGTTTGAATCACGCCACTATGGATGACGAAAACAAAACGATTTCGTTGGCGTTTGGACTTTGTGTCCGCTTGACTGCTTATGAGCAGAGACAAGCACGGGTTACAGAAGTTATCTCGATCTTCCGATTTACAGGGTCGATGACATTCTGTACCTAAAATAGTAGCCTGCTTATTTAATATCTAGTTTTGTTCAGTTAATAGTAGATTAGTAGCCAAGGGCTGTAAGGTATCAATTGCAGCCCGAGATATTTAGGCGCACGAGCGCAGCGAGGGCGCCTATAGTTCGAGGGTGCAATTGATGCTTACACCCGAGCTAACTACTCTGCTTTACATCTCGATTGTGAGGTAAGTAGAAAAAAAAACGGCATTACAAGAATAAAACATTTTGTCAGTTAAAATTTATAGTGAAATGAGAACAACTTTCATGCAATGCATGGGAGTGCAGCTTATATCTTCATCACTTGCAGAATTCATGTTTTTTTCCTAATTAGCACGTAATTATAAAAAAATCCCAAAAACAAACAATATTTAAACTAAAAGTTTTCTATTCGCGCCTTTTTTCATATTTTTTTATTTATTTTTTCAAGAACGAAATTGAGCTTCGCCGTTCGATATTTAAAATTGATGACTATTATACTCATAATTATGAAGACGAGGCTGAATAGCGAAGCGACCTCTTTTGTCATTGGGCTGAATGCATAATGTCTATTGCCAGTATGATGGTTAGATGTACGCGAACTTTTTGAAAGAGTTAAGAGTTTTTTTTTTAATTACTTACCGCCCTAGGGCTTTTCTAACTACATTATTAACCTAGAGCGCTAATTGGTTACCTACAAGCCCCATTTGGGGGTAATAAGGACCTACTTACCGAATATGAGAGATGTAAAAAAATATTTTTGTTCTTGTTATCTTTGGGCACCTACGGAACGTGGACAGTTCTTCTAGAATGAGGTATACTTACAGCAAGCATTGTACTTCAATGGCTTGGTTAATAAACCCTTGCAATGCATATCGAAATTCATTGCTGATCGTGTTGATTATTGTCTAATTGAACTGGAAAACTTGTCTAATTAATACCCGTAATACCTAGCTTTAATCAATGGCTTTAAGGGCGAGGCCACAACAATGCGTTGCGGCGTCGCATCGTAAAAAAACTCTGAAGCCGCACAACAAAATTATATTGCAATCCGTCGTCAATTTTTGCGATACGATGCCGCAACGCAGTGTTGTGGCCTCGCCCTAATTGTTAAAATAAGGAAACGAATAGGTACGATAATTTGGAACACGTAATCAGTAGAGTACTGCATGTTTTATAGTTAGTTATTATAGGTAGGCAATTACGATACAAAATGCGTGCGTCTAACTCGACAACCCTTTATCTGATAATTAGTAATCAATGAAATAAACAACGCATTGGAGTACTGTGCTATTATGGCATTGACGATTTTACAATGTTCTTATCAATGTGTAAGTACTAGATGGTATTTATTACGTTTATCTACATTTTTATTTTAAACTTAGTCATCAGTTCATCATCCGTTATAATAACATTCTTACTACATGCTAGCCAGTCTAGCCACGACTTTTTCCCCTGATGGTAAAAAAAACCATAAAACACCACCTGCTATGATCCTTACATTTACATACCTACTCTTTTTACGGTTTACCTCGTCCACGTTGATTGATACATCAGCAGTGCAAGTCTCGAAACAGCCTTTTGTGCTTACGCCGCCGCACCTTATTGGGACTAAGGTTTGATATAAGGCCCAGCGCACACCGCTGGAAGCGCAGCGGAGCGCACTTTATGATAATGTTACGTCGGTCGTATTGCGAGACCAATCTACAGGCTTCTCGAAGATTCCACAAGGTTCTCGACAATTCTACTGAAGATTGGTCTGGAAGTTTCTAGAAAAGTCTGCCCTGTTCTAGATGTTTCGAGATGGTTCTGGAATGTTCCAGAAGGTTAGTATGGGACTATGTCGAAGTCTATGGATGTTTCCAGAACATTCGACCACTTTCTAGAAACATCTAGTGGGTCCGGCCGGCGTATAAAAAGGGCGCAGATCAGCGACCTGGGTCGGTCCGGTTGAGCAGTACACAACCTAATAGAGGTTGACCTGCGGCGAGATGCCATACACAAAAAAAAACGACCTGGGTCAGTCTAGTTTTGACTACGATCGAGGCGACTCAAAATTGAATTCAAGCGATATCTAAGTAACTTTTACTTGTGATTAAGTGTGTGTATAAGTGTCGAGTAGTGTCGTTGAGTGTTATGTGCTTGTTGTAATTAGTGATTCGTGCGTTTGTCAATAAAGTTTATTTGGTTTTAATTAATTTATTCCGATACCCAGCTCGTAACAATAACAATTTAATATAAACCTTATAACTGCCTTGATACACGGTCAATATAAGAATAAATTCGGACACTGTGCTCGGAGCGCCCTCAAGCTACCACAAGAGAATGCGCGACCGTATATCAAGGTGGATAAGGTTTATATTAAATTGTTTTCTTAAAATGCGCTCCGCCGCGGCTCCAGCGGTGTGCGCTGGGCCTAATGCTCTAAGGTAGGGTTGTCATCTCTATAATTTGGAAACCAGAACAAACGCGTGAAAACACCGGATTTTAGAGTCCAGAACCCGGACATGAGTCGAAGTGCGCACCGTGGCAACTGCGTCGGCAGCGATGGGGGGACGGTGAAGTGTGCGTGCGTTGCGGGCGGCTCAAGACTTTTTAAACCCGGACTGCAAATGAAGCCCCCCTAGGGCGCTCCTTGGATGCCCTCTAAACTAGGACACATCCGGGGAAACCCGGACGGATGGCAACCCTACTCTAAGGTAGGTACTGACAGTGACACTATCCAATCGTACGGCGCGAACGGTGAGCGCTCGCGCTTCGCGTTGGACGATCGCAAAGCCAACGCGTCGAAGAGCACATTGTAGAGTCTAGCAATGTGACTTCTTAGAGCGGTTTCGCACTGTGTCCGATCCGAACCCGTGAAAATATGGTCCGTAGTAGCCGCAGGACTATTTCTATGGTAATTTACGCACTAGATCCGATTTCCGTCATCTGATTTCTTTCCGTCATTCTAGAATCTCCATTTCGGAGAAGATTTTTGACGGACCGAAGTAGCCATAGTATTATTTGTATGAACGCTCGCGCACTGTGTCCGAGTTGAAGCCGAGCTGCGTACGAGCAGAGAGGCAGCTCATACGGTAATAAATGTAAAATTTCCTGTCGTATTGACGTAACACTGCGTGCTGATTGTAAAAAGCTCCTGTTAAGCGTCGGTCTTGCAAGAGAGGGTGCACCCAGAATTCTTTACGTCTTCTGCGTCTTCGTACGTAGGTATGTACAATGTACAGTCACGAGCAATAACATGTAAACACTTAACAAAATTCAAACGCAATACTCGTAAAAAATAGTATGGCTTCCAAAATACAAGTCTAATGAAAAGGCAAAAGTTTAATCAATATGGTAGCAGAACATCGCTTTTAATACTACTTAGTGTATACATATACTATTGTTCGCGTGACTGTACAATATATAGTATTGCCAGAAGTTGACGTCGATTGAAAGGACTCGATCATGATCAACCATGTGAACACTTTGCTGTGGCTCGTCGTAAAATCACGTATTCAAAAAGATGGTTCCTGAATTGCTTGGATTTGTATCAGAGATTGAAGTAGTGAGTAAGTAATATCCGAATTCGGTTCGTGATTTCTAGGCCAATTTTTTCACGGGTTCGGATCGGATTCGGATCGGACATAGTGTGAAACCGCTCTTATAGAGAATAGTATAGCTGGTTAGGTTACACAAGCACGCCGGTGACAAGTAGGGGCACGCATCTGATCTTTCAGAAGAGCCTCACCAATAAGGTCGACGTAGAACTGGGTCTTCGTAGGGTGTCAACTCTGGCGCTGCCACGCGCATAATCTCTACCTTAGAAATGATTCTGTTAGTTGCCTTTCAAGTACCTATTCAGTTACATATTACAGGAAGCACGAACTCAGCATAGTAAAAAAAAAAAGTGGGTTCAATGTAGGGACTAGGGAGTAGGAAGCCCATTGGATTTTTTTATTCAACATTTGACAGCAGATACCAGATGATGATAGCCGTGATGAGAGAACACTTAATACTTAAACTGCGTTAAAATAAAGCATCTAAATGTAAAGTAAATAATATTTATTTAATCTTTAGCATCAGCCACACCCCCATTGGTAATGGCAAAAGTAGCTTCACTTTCAGGCAAGTCCGGAGAGTCGTATATTTTAGCAATCCTATTTTCGCCGCGTCCTTTCCTCAGGGATATTCTAGTCGTAGACGCATGTGCGAGAATGTTGCCTCCGATGGGTTTCTTGGGGTCCACTTGAAAGGAAAGTGTTGCTCCAGGATCGGCTGTCATTTGATTTGTTATGAATACTGCGACGTTATATTCTTCTGAAATCTTTGAGAAAATGTTACAATGAGTTATAGATATTCTTAAACAGAAACCGGTTCTATATTAATAAGTCTGTGGGTCTTTGTCTATAAGGTAGATTTTCCGCATACCGAATTATAATCGAAGCAAATGAAAAGCGGGTTCGTGTGCATACCAATAACTTTAAAATTAATTAAAATTGAGAACATGTTTTTTTTTAAAGTCGAATATGAAATGACAATGAAAAAACGTACACGTTTGTGTTGAATCATGAATTTTATATTTTATTGATTTTGTATCAATTGATTTTGTATTTTTATGGTTCCGTTCGTCGGTCCAACTACCTACTTGTAGATCAAATATCATATTGTTCCGTGCGGGAATCGAACCCGCGATACGCGACGCTGCAGTTGACTGCTCGGCCACTATATACCGACCAAGGGTGCTCCCACATTTATCGACGCGGAATCGGCTTAAGCCGGTCAAGAAAACCTTTATGTCAACGCATTAAGGGTGTTACCATAGATACTCGTATACCTATTTAAAGAAGGAGATATGGCGTGGAATTCAAAATGTAAGTACCTATAGAAATCCGATGAAGCCACAATTGCCCCTCCATAACGCTAATATTGCCCACACAATTCTGTCAAAACAATACTACGAACAATTGCACACACGCGCCATCGATAACTCAGTCATTTAAATATAAACCTAATTCTTTACACTACAGCGTACTTTTTCCGTTTAATTTACTCACACAAACAATTATCATTGTGTGTTGTCGCGACACGGGGGGCGGATACGACTCTCCCGCTCAAATACAACGGACGCACCATGCGACATTACGGCTTGGTGAGGTATCGTTATGTCAGTTTTACATTGCTTGTCAAGTCACTCCAGTGATAGACTGAGGTGGTTGTAAAAGAGCAATGTATTTAATGCAAAAACAATACAGTCGGAGTAATATAGGAAAACAAGAATAAAGTAGTACAAGTGATAGCTGAGCGAAACGCTCAACACCACGGCTTCACCGACACGCCCCCTTGCCACTTCGGTGTTCTAATGCCATTCGCATCGGATCGCGTCGTCCGTGCCGAGCCGATGCGAATGGCATTAGTAACGTATGTTTAGATAAGTATAGTCTATTGTATTATCTCAAGTGGAATAACCGCTAAATAAACGTGGTTTGGTTTTAAAGCGGACGCATGTTTTATCTATTGAGAACAAGCAAGTCAATCTTGGCGACACGCGCCGTGATCTTGAACTCATCTATACATACATAATGTTGTAATACGTAGTTCTTTAAAAAAATAAACTTATAAATAAAACGCATGGAATTGCGACGTAGAATATAATTGCGTGACACTAAATCTAGACACCGGACAAAGACGCAGTTCACGTTGATAAAATCGTGACTATAATTATTAGTACGAAAAATCTTATTGACGGAACGAACCCCTTCAAGTGGTTTACAATGAGTGGTTCCGCTCAAGGAACGAGATGGCGCTAGACGACTTGTATAGCTCTGTCTCTTTCCCACACACGCTTTAAGACGACATGGTAGGCCAATAGTTCAGCATGAAGTTCATGAGCATCAGTAGCAGTGGCCAGATAGCTAGGCCAGAAGGGGCCCATATCAAAACTTATTTGGGGCCCTTCTAATCTAGTGTATAGTTTTGCAGAATAAAGACAGCATCCTGACACTAGCAATTCTAATGCTATTAGAGAATTTTGAAGGGAGCTAGAAAATTGAGAATGCTTGTCGACTGATCGTAGCTCATTTATGACAATTAACTATAGCCTTTTTGAAAATTGAGCTATGTTATGAGTTCGATAATTGAAGGCTTTTGGCCGCGACACGCCGCGATAAGTTTTCATTGAAGAGCAACATATATGTATTACCTATGTTTCTATTTTTATTTTATATCGGGGGTCCTTGGCACTTAGGGGCTCCGTATAATTAATACCTACGGTTGATACGGCGGTAGCTACGCCTCTGATCATCAGTAGTTTAGCATACTCTGTCCTTCAGGGTCAGCCATTAAACGGTACGTACCTTGGAGCGGAGCCCAATGTTATTGTTTGTTCCATCCAATAGATAGAGCCCCGCGCACGGTAACTGCGCAATTGGGGTCCCTCGGCAATTTGTATCAGGTGCACCGAAATGAATGAAAACCTACTTCATGAAAATAGCCATCTATTTGTACCGCCGAACAGATTTATTGTACAGAACAGAACATAAAATCACGCATGATTTGTCCGCAGTGTGACGCAGATGCAGACACCTTGGAAGTGACATTTACGGTTTGCAAGTTACGTTTTCTGTAGATAATAAGGGGAACTATATTTTCTGTCACCAAAATTTAGATTTGTCACCAAGTTGTATCACCTAATAAATAGATCTATCACCACGAAATATTTTCGCCCTCAGATAAACAAAAAGTGTTCCCAGGTATGAATTACCAAATTATATAATTATAATTATTTTCCTTGTAAGGTGGTAATTAGTAACAAAATAAACAAAATGTTGAAACGATGATGACAGCATGACAGGTAGTTATCAGTTATTTGACCTAGGCTGCAAGAGCGAGCGAAGCGAGCTCGGGACTTGGGGCACCCCGACACGGACAGGTTAGGTTCGAAGGGGATGGCGGGGTCTGAAAGACCCCGCCATTCCCTTCGTGTTAGGTTACTTTAAACCTTGCGCGCAGAAATAGGAGTCCCGCGAAGCGGGGCTCCGTCGAGCCATTATGAGGACAAACCTATTATATTACATATAGAAATATTATTTGGTACTAGACCCTATTTCTTCAAGATTTCAGGTGATTTATTATGGAATTGATTTTATATTGTTTGGTGACTACAATTTGGTGACAAATCTACTATTTTGGGGACAAACTCTATTTTTTAGGAGACACAAAACTAATTAAATTGGTGATAGCTTAAATCATACCCGATAATAAGGGGCTATTGACTATATTGTCATCAAGCAGGATCAAATCCACACGACAGATAAAATAACAAATAAAAAATAAATATTTTTTCCCAGCCCTGAAATAGAAAAATTATGTTCAGCAAGAGCCAGCTGTTACCACACCACTAGACCAACTAATCATTTGCGCTGAAAGTACTTATAAAATACGATTCTCGAAAAAAACGAAACTCGAATTAATAATCGTATTTTACCTTCGCTTGTTTTTTGAGGATTGAAGAAAATAATGCATTTAAAACCAAGATTAAAAACAAATAAACATGCTTATGAGTCTTAGGACATGAGGGTACAAGGTGTACAAACCTTTTGTAGCCGTGAGAGGACTTGCGCCAATTTCTGCTGTCTGTCGGCCAACTCGCCGCGTCCTGAGAAGTCAACTCGAAATAACGCCATAATGGAGTCGATTATCAGAAGCTTGAACAGACCAGCCTCTTCATGGAACTTTGCTGCTACAAAGTCGAGAAGTTCCGCCTAGTTAAAAGAGAAAATGAACTAACTAAATATACCTATAGTCTTACTACAAAAAAAGTAAAACTAATAAATACATGAATATATTCACGTATTAAATATTTAACAAAAAGTTTAACATCTCTTGAACATTTGTCTAAAAAAAGTGTAACACGAATCGAGATTTGACGTTGATATTAGGGGCGTTTTGCAGTTACAATTTTTTAAACAACTGTTTAACAGATGTTAAACTTTTATTTTAACAGATGTTAAACTTTTTGTTAAACATCTGTTACTCCCATACATAACATTAATGGCTGACTATAGAATAGTCAGTATTAAGGTACGGTAAGGTAGGTTAGATTTTCAAAATCGTTGTACACCGTATTATTATGTATTTACGGTGTACAGCGATTTTGAAAATTTGAATGTGATCAGCAACTTTTGATGCTGACTGTACGAGTACTGCATACTAGTATCAAAGTATAGGCCACTAACCTGATGTTCTGAGGTGTATGCCCTGGCATACAGAACGTTATCTAGCACTGCAGTTTGGTCTAAATTGAATCTGTCTGCAATTGGACGTAATCGGTCGGGTCGGCTGCAGTATTGTTAAGGAATTAGATAAATAGTATGGTACTATCTTGATAGCTTGGATGGAGCTGCAAGCTGTAAGTAATAAAAGGGGCATAGGGGACATTTCCTCAAGTGAATTCGCGATATGATCGATTTAGTTTTCGATTCTAATGCTCATTTACATTTCAAAGGTTGCTGTAACTGCTGTAATTATTGCTGTAGCTGCCCGCAACTCTCACGATGTCGTCGGTCTACCTAGTGGGCGGAATGTATTTATTTATCTTATATCTAACAAAAAATATGGTCTTAATTCCTACTAGTTAAAACTTTATTATTTCGTGTTCGTATAGTATGACGTAATCACGCATAAGGAAATACAAATTAATGAATGGAGCGATCACCTAATGAATATGAATATTTAATTTATGATTTTCTAATGATAATGATATAGGTACATAATAAGTATTCCGTACGCATCGTAAGATTAGTATTTCCAAGTACATTGTTCGATTTGCAGCAATTTAGAACAATTTAAATGAATAGGTAAATCTATAAAACCTACTAAACAATAACATTAATAGGTAAGTATTATGAATACGAAAGTTTTTAAGTTTTTTTTTTTCAGCGTGTAAAATCATCAAATGATTCCCACCCCGGGCAGGGCGGGAGGGACTGTCAGACTTGTACTGACTAAAATCCACGGTGTCCTTCAATAGACCTTTATGTTCCGGGGTCACGGTAATGAGATAAGTCCCGCGACCCCGGCAGGCTTTGGCCCTCTAGAGAGGGGCCCCGTCATTATGCTGACGCTCTTTGAGGCGCGCGTGGAACACAACGCGCCGTCGACCCGGGCATGGTCCATGGTCGGGCAGCGAGTTGCCCTTTACTCGCCGCCCGCATGCCCGCGATGAATACGAAAGTTTGGATAATAATCATAACCACGTCTGAATTGCTGAACGGATCTTATGCTCAGAAGGAGGGTAAAGTCTGAAATAACACACAATACATAGCCAGGATACCTTTCTCCTCTACGCACCATGGGATAAATTTCGAGTTACACGCGAGTGAAGCCGCTGGCAACCGCTAGTTTACATAAGTGTTGTTGTTACATAATCTACTTATTAGTAGTCAGTCGGGTCAAGGTCCTAACACTGCGGGTATTCTTATTACTAGGCTACCAAAGCGGAGTTTCGTTCAGGTGGCCCACAATGGTAATTCCACTGTGGGAGAACGAGGTGGCGCTAGACGACTTGTCTAGCTCTTGTCTCTTTCCCACACTGGAATTACTTCTGCTTTAAGACGTCATAATATAACCCAGCAGGAATCGACTTAAATATTCTTATTGTAGGTTGTAATAAATGTAACGTTTCTAATTCCCTTCGTTGATCTCCCTTTTGGTGACCATCGAGCTACTGCTCGTACCTCATAAAAAAATCTACTATGTGGACAAGATTGATTAACATCTCATTCGTGCATTCTGCGTGCAAAAGTAGGTAGGTACGCACGCACTGCTACTCCTGTCTTGACTTAAATAAGTCAAGACGGGAGTAGCAGTGCTTCCTTTCTACTAAATGCATCACTGTGGCCTTTATTTTCGTTAGCATAAGGCTTCTATTTTTATTCTAAATCTAAATAATTTGTAGGGTTGTAAAGGTGCCGGTTTGCGCGCGAGACCGCGACACGAGACAGCGACAGGAGACCGCGACACTACTTAACATTAGACTAAGTATGTATGAGCGGCAGTTCGAGCGAGACAGCGACAGGAGACAGATCGGTAAACAATCTCCGGTCGCGGGCTGTGTCGCGGTCTCCTGTCTCTGTCTCCTGTCGCGGTCTCGCGCGCGAACCGTCACCTTTAAGATTAAATATTTAGTTGAACACTCAGCGAAAAAAAAAAAATCTCGCCGTATTAACCTCCTCCTTTTTTGAAGTCTATGAAATATTTAAGAAGTAATAACAAAGGATACAATGTATGTTCAGTATCCAGGAACATGACCTTTCCTCCGTGGTAGCCCGTTGAGTTTGGTATTTGTGTGGTGACGCACAGGGTGTGAGACAGTTGGGTCTTGCCGGTACGGAACTCCCCGAACACTTCCGTTATCGCCATTGATTCAACACCACCGGCCAGTAACTTGCTAGAATTTGGTATAAAATTAATAAAATCCAACCACTTTTCTGTCTGCCTGCGAACAACTCGTGTCTACGGTCCATTCGTGTTCGATATTCGATTTAGGGAAAGTGAAAAAAAGAGAAAAAATTGTGTATTATACAATTTATATGTCATATTTGACGATTCACTGTGACTTGTTGATTAAAATGTTTTTTATATAATCACATCGTACCATTTGTCTCTCAAAAAGTAATGGTACTATGAGATAATACTATCTTCAGCGTAAACGTGTATTACCCATGAATTATTATCGATGGCGCATGGATGCGCTCGACAAATTGGCCATCAAGTGAAGTGTTGACTGCACTTGATGGCCAATTTGTCGAGCCTATACCTACTTATAATAGTCCCAATTGTTTGCCTATCCAAAAAAAATCAATATCATATACATACTATACATAATATAAAACTATATTTACCCACAGCCGAATTGAACAGTGAATATCCTAGGTACCTACATAGGTAGGTTTTTGAGGTATCTTTTATAGTTCCAGACAACCTTTGGGTGGAATAAAATAATTTTAAATTATAAGAGATGAATTTAAGTGAAATAGATTTTATGGAATTCCAACCGTAGTGTGTATCTACGTACAGTCAGCGAAACAGGTATGCAGGCAGCAATTTAGAAACGGCTTTCCAATATTGTGCTATAAAGTTTCAGTGTGTCTGCATACCAAACTTTTGGCCTACATGTACCTAGTATATACCCAAAAAAATAATTCATATAATATTAGGAAAACCGTTTGAAAATTATTGCTGCCTATAAACCTAATTGTTTCACTGACTGTACAAACCAGATTTATGTACCTACCTTCATTACCCATGTAAAAATGCAGGATATTAATAGATTTTGGAAAAATTGTCGATAGGTACCTACTAACTCATTGCCACTTACTCTAATTCTGTACTTCCAGTACTTATTTTAAAAACCTGTTTCCGACGATCACTGACTTCCAACGCAGTCATAAAACCAAGGGTAGCAATTTTTTGACAGGCTTCTTTTATTTTCTCTACTTTTGTATCAGAAAATCCTTTGATATTGCACAATTTTTTCTTTGTGGACATTTGTATCCCTTTAATAGTACAAATTCCAGCAGCTTTTAATTTTTTTATGTCCGCTACGTTTATTCCATGCTTTTGCAATAAGTCGACGTCTTGAAAGAAATTTTCCTCCTCGTCATTTTCAGATATGTTATCGTCAAGAGCTTGTTCAATCATTACGACAAGAATAAATAATTAAAATACACAAACTTAGATGCAATCCTGTCAAATTACGAATATTGCCGCGCTTTCTGACATAAATAGACAATATTTTTATTAATATTTCTAGCATGGCTCCTGGGCTTTTGTACATAAAAATCTTGAAAGACAAAGTGTATGGACTGAATATAATCTGCCTAAGCCCTAAAATGACCATGAACTGTATTTGATTTTAAGTTCTGGTCGGTGATAATTAAGTTCAAAGTTCAATTTAGCTTTTTGTTTCAACTCAGCGCTTTTTTAACGCCCAACAAAAAAAAAAAAAAACGCTCGTGCGTCTGGGGTCTTGGGCCAATCTCCATTATTTGAGACTTCCGTTTTGGATAATGACGCCCGATCTTTTACCTACTAGTGCAACGATCCACTGACAAAAAACAAAAATAGAAATTATTTTAATTACATCTACATAGATGTAATTAAAATAATTTCTATTTTTGTTTTTTGTAACAAAAATATAAATTATTTTAATTTCATTTAAGTTACATAACTTAAATGAAATTAAAATAATTTATATTTTTGTTTTTGTCAGTGGATGGTTGTACTTGTAGGTAAAAGATCGGGCGTCATTATCCTCAACGGAAGTCTCAAATATTGGAGATTGGTCCTCTTACGTAGAACGTGGTATCTTTAAAGGAACCCAAGACGATCACTCATGTTTTTGCGCGTGAACTCTGAGTAGCTTAGTGGTGATTTCTTACGTTTGGGATATTCTAACAATTTACTACTGGAAATGGACTAGTTACTTTCTAGCATTCACCTAAAAGGATGGACAGCACCTTCCTCATTCAACTGAAAGATAAAAGTGGCCGCTCTCAAAGAGGGGATAACAATTATTTGTTTTTAATTGTCAATTTTAGCCCCCATTCGCACGGGCGTTTTTTCTCTTGTCGATAAATAAATACCGAAATAGAACAAATGCAATCCCATGTACAGCTTGGGCAGAACGTCTTGAAACGGAACTAATATTTTTATTTGCTGACAACGTTTAAAATATTTGATATTTGATGTAAACAAAGACGCAGGTTTGTAAGATTTATTATTGTGCCATAAAACTAACGTAATAAGTGAAAATAAATAAAATAAAATCATTCAAATTGCTGGTAGCGAGAAAACAGTGGCGACTTCCGGTTCTCTACTGTTTTTTGCCAAGCTGTATCTGTCCACACGTCAGCGATTTTAAAGCACGGTGCTTTTTTTCGTACTGTATTTGAGTTTAAGTGTGGTACTGGGCGATGACATAAATATCACCGCCTAGCACTTAAAAAAATAACCTTATAGCTCAATTTACCTTTTTCTTCAAACTCAGCGCTATTTTAACGCCTGAAAAGCGCCCGTGCGTATGGGAGCCATGGGAGCATAGGAAGCTATTGCTCAGTCCATCTTTTAAATCTATGCTTTCTAGGTTCTCAATGGTCAAGGAGTCATAGACTATTTAGTAATATTTTCTGAATGCAACTCTATTGATAGCGTCTTTGATTTTTGATTGATTTGTATTTTTATCTATGGTTTTGATGACTTCGCTTCGTTGTGCTTCGTTGAGAGAGAATCGTTATCGGCGCAATTAAAGGATTATTTTTAATATAATTACAATTACTTCAAGAAATTAACCGTCTAATCCATCTCAGTAAAGGTAAGGGCGTAAGTTAACCCTACGGAAGTACTGGAAAGTGATTATTTATTATGTTCATGTATTTCCTTCAGTATCACAGCCATGTTGAAGTAGTGTTGATTTTACTAAGTTTTCGTCAGTTTATCGTTCCAAAAAGTTAAAAGTTGTTCACAAGTTAATGTGACAGACCTAAGTTTAGTTTGTGTTGTGATTATAAAGTTGAAAGTCTTTGCAATATGAAAAGTGTTACAAAGTGCAACCTATTCTGGCTTCGAGTCGTCGTCGTGAAGGTAAGGCTGGATGTGTCTTCAAATAAACATCACAACGTAGCATTTACCAGTTATATAAAAGTAATAAAGAAATACATCTACAAATCAAGTCGACGTACAAGTAATTTCTAATAACATTTCGAGATTTTTGAGTACGTAAACAGTTAATAGAATGAATAGTGATAGTCATTTTAAAGTAACAATTCACAGTAATTATCTCAGTAATTGAAAGACAGGTAGGCGTAAAGCAAGAATGGCAGAGCCCAGTTGTTTGTTTTTCTTTTAAATATGATGGTAAATTCAATATTTTATAAAAGGTGAGTTAATATAGCAGAGGTATGCATGTTTTTATAGACATTTATTACAGTACTGAATCGCATTTATTTATTTAACACATAAAACTTTGACCTATTGGGTTTAAGCATTGGCATTAAATGTTCTGACATATTATCAGCTTGTAGCATCAAAATGCTATAGGTAAAATAAGCCACATAGCCATTACTTGAATTACATTTTATTGATTAATTTTCCTAAATAATAACAGAAGTAGGTACAACCTTTGTAATAGTACATGCATAGTCTCTTTTTAATTTGCCTAGAGCATATATTTTGTTTATGGTTTCAATAAAATAAAGTGAAGTAGGTTGATGGATATTTGCTTCTGTTGAAGTAAATAGAGTATGTTTGGACTAACATTTGATACACTATTGCATATTTTGACTGGTTGAAGCTATTATAAATGAAATAACAAACAGAGTGCTTGTTTGGGTTGGGTATAAACTACAAAATATTACTAGCTTCATAAGTTCCTCCCATTTTTACAGAGATGGATTCGGAAGACTCCAGAGATCAATCATCCTCAAGTAGTAGCAGTACTAGCTCTAGAAGTCGCAGGAGCTCATCATCAGACAGGAGTGTACACTCCAAAAAGGGGGCAAAGTCCCCTCCACAGTCCCCAAAATCTCCTAGGTCACAGGGGCCAAGGTCACCTTCACCTGAAAGCCGGTCTCAGTCGCCATCACCACAATCCCCAATACCTGGAAAAGGTCCACGGTCACCAGATAACCTGAGTGGAGCACATTCTGACATTAATTCACCAGAAAATTCAATACCTGCTTCACCAGTAGGTCCTAAATCACCAAGTGAAGTGGGTTCTAATATAGGCTCACCAGATCATGGTGATCAGTATTCTTCAGCTCCAACAGATGGTCCAAAGACACCACAGAGTCCTGGTAGCTCAGCTAGATCTCCTCCGGGTTCTCCAGACAATAGGTCAAGGCCAGCTTCTCCAGACTCAGTAAGAAATTCTAACAGACGCTCTCCCTCCTCAAGTCCATCTCCCGACAGAAAATCTTATACATCCCCTCATTCCTCACCTACTGCTAAACGAAATGATTGGAGCCCAAAGGAAAGAAATGAGAAATGGAGAAGGCACACTAAAGCTGAACAAAAGATGGTAACTGCTCCCCGAGCTCGTAGTCGGTCTGACTCCAGTAGGTCTAGTAGAAGTTCATCATACAATAAACGGAGTAATAAGGATCCTGCAACAGAAGAAATATCAGAAGGTAATGTTTTAAAATCATTTACTAAAATCTTGCAATACTTTACTTTGAGCAACAATCAACCAGTTCTGTTTTTTTGCTTGTGATTATAATATTGTAGATTTATTTTGTTTTAAATTTCTGATTATTTTTATTTCATCTAGTATTTCAAGCAACCTATTTTTCTTTCTTTTGTATATTCCTAATGGTGCTAATGTGTTTTTTTAATTCAGGGGAAATGGAGTCAGATCAAGAAGACAGAAAATCAAGAAGTAAATCTAGGACCAGTGACAAACCTGATGGGAAAGACCTAAATATCAGTCATGAGGACCTTTCTGATGTATCTGATCTGGACTCTATGGGACCAGAAGAAACAGAGAAGGGATCAAAGGTATTGCAATGAATTAAATATTGCCAGATTCCCCTTGGTGATTTTGACTCAACTTTGCTATGTTCTCATTGCTTTTGTATTTATTTCTTGAATGCATTTGTTTGTTTATCTAGCCAAAGTCACCACCAGCATCACCTGAAAACAAAACAGAAGCTGTCAATGGAGCAAGCCGACAGTCCTCACCACAGTCAGATAATGGAAAGGGTGATGCACCTAAACTGGAAAAAGTAATAATTACAAACTTGTCTGAAACTTAGTTACTTGACTCTTTGTTTACTGTGTTTATTTTGTTTAAACCAATTATCTCATTATAATCTGTCATTCTATTTCTACAATATTTTTATGAAACTTGATTTTTCAAAAGTAGTTGTAACTTTAGGTACCTCAAGAAAAGACAAGTAACACTGAAGATGGGGAGGAACAATTAGATTTTGAAGCAGAAGAAGGCGAATGTATAGAACCTAAACCTGTAGAACAATCAAATGGCGATGCTGAAGATAAAGGGACAGAAAAAGGTAAATTAGCAGAGAGAAATACCACTTACTTTAAACTTAGAGAGTCACGCGATTTTGTACTTAAAGTTTATGGTTAATTAATTCGAATTAAAGTGGTATAAGAAAATACAGTAAGTTGTACCTAGGTGCCTGTCAACTGGAGGTGCTTCATAATGGTGATTGGCGCGGAGGCACACAGTAATTATTTGTGTTTCACAAGAGGCAAACATTAATCATTCTGAGTTCACCAATTATATTGATGTTTTAATGTCGAATTTGTCGTAAATGAAAAAGAAGTTAAAAGGCGAAGGTCGGTCAAAGCTCATTGTAAATGGAGTGTTCATATCTAATACTTTAGGTTCTAATTGATTTCACAAATTAATAAAAAAATATTACAAATTTTCAACCAGTAATGATGCCAAACAATACTTACGTCACTAATTCAGTAGTTACCTTTCTCAATAAAACAAAACTTGTTACATTAACAGAGGATGTCAGAGCAGCGAGGCGATCCCGCGGCTCCTCTCTAGAAGAGGGTGAGGTGTCGGACGAAGCTGAGCGACGCCCGGAGGAGAGTGAACCGCGACCAGTATGTCGGTTCTTCTCAAGGGGGGCTTGTACGTGGGGCGTAAGCTGCAGGTAACCTATATTAGAGAAACAAGGGATAGCAAATGATTTAAAGCCAAAATTATATTAATTAATATTATAAAGCTGAAGGGTTTGTTTGTTTGTTTGTTTGAATGCGCTAATCTGAGGAAAAATAATTTTGTATTGGATAGTCTATTTATTAGGAAGGCTATTGACTAATTTAATATCAAGCTACGCCCAATAGGAGCCGAGCAGTGGGAGTAAAACGGGGAACAGCTTGCAGCAGGATTTCAATGGCAAAATTTCCGTTGGATTTGGGCTATGTGTCTAGCTAAGTGTTATACCAAGTTGAAGTTGTCAAAAAATATCTTCCTACCTGCCATCTTTCCTGTTTCATTTCATTTCTTGTTTATTGGTCAGGTTTCTTCACCCGGGCGTGACAGACAAAGGCAACTACAATATGTTCGACGTAGTGCGCGGCGTGCCCGCGGGAGGGAGCTACCCGGCGGCACCTACCAGAGATGTCGCGCCTCCTGAGTCGGCGTGGGAGAGGGGTCTAAGGACTGCTAAGGAGGTGAGAGCTACGAAGTACTACTACTGTTAAAAAAATATAATAATCTTTCATGATAGAAGAAAGATGTTTTCTTGCATACCAATCAATCTACATCAGAGCATCGTGTCTTTTATTTATACTTCTTTATTATTTATTTGTCATCCCCTGCTTGACAGATGGATGCTTCTAAAGCTGCCAAACTCGAAGACCTTAAATTATTGACACACGAAAAAGATTAAGACCCTTTAACCAATCAAATAGCTTGAAACTAGTTTTAAGTAATGCTTGAGTATTGAGTGACATTCATTAATATAAGACTTATTCATCCGCATTCTAGCTATGTCATATTTCATCATATTTCATAGAAAGATTTAGTAAAGCGTATTTACTCTTATAACCAACAGATGCTGCGAATAGCGAACAAACGTAAAGAGCAAGATATGGACTTTGAGGAGAAGAAACTCCACCTGTCAGTGGGCGGGGTGGTGCACGACCCGGACGCGGAGCTGGCGTACGTCGCCGCCGCAGTGGGCGCCTCCCCGCCACGGCACCACGAGGGACAAGCGCCGCCGCACTACCGCGGTGACCCTGACGCCTTCAGAGGAGGGTATGTACTCACGTTTTTTTTTTGAATAAACCTGCCACACTAGTCTCAAATCACTGGAACTACTAAAACCCAGAATCAATAATTTAGACCACCAAAAAAGCACCGAGGCAGTAAAGCTCGATAAATTAATAAACCGGATAATGAATTTAACTGCTTTGAATTGCAAATAAATTAATCAGGAGAAAATATAATTTTCATTGCAACAGATAACAGACAAGGATACAAGGACTAGGGGCTCTTGTGCTCAGTCTGTTTTGGGTATAGATGGTGGACAGATGTGAATACTATGGAGGCCTATTGCGCTCGCCTTTCTGAATTTCGCATTATGCTCGTTTGGCCGAGGTTAGACCTCGTGCGCAGACAAATAGGCCGCATAGCGTATGTATGCAAAACATATTGTATTTTTACAGGCTAAAAAACCAGGTACCTGTACAGTAGTAAAATTGTATCATAATATAAACGTTATTTTGCAGGCCATATGGTCCGATGTACCGTGGGCGTTTCCCACGACCTCAAGTTGACGAGCGAGAGCGTTTTTACGAGCGTGAACATATGTATGAGCGGGAGCGAGCTGGATATGAACGAGTGCCGCATTATGACGAACGGGTTCCCGTGCCCGAGGAAGGGGCTTATCATAAGGTAATTTAGTGTAAATGACTGTATTTCTAAATTAATCCAAAATTGTTCTGTGTTTATGCATCAACAAAATATTTCTTGCTAGTGAAAGGTCCTTTGCTTTTCCTACATATTAGAATCGGCTTCCAATCTAACAACATGGAACTTATATGGAACCCTCTTCATTATGTATTTGAGTCGAAGTTTCCTATCTAAATTATATTTTATATTATTGTGCATTTTTTGTAGGTTAAACCTGCTTTTAACACAATTTTATCTTTTTCATCGTTAGACCACCGCCTCTGCTATCATAACTTTAGCAAAAGGTTCGTATGCTCAAAGGCGTCCGCTTCTGTTTTAGCGTCGCGTTAGACCGTCCCGTGAAGTGATAGTGCAACGCGCCGAAGTAGAGCGGCGCGAGGGTCGCGAGGCACGCACGTCACCTCGCGAGGCGCGCGACGGTCGCGAGGCACGCGACGCTCGCGAGGCACGTGACTCCCGCGAGCTACGCCGCGACGGTCGCGGTGACGACTGGGCGGACCCCTGGATGCGTGCGGAGCCCGCCGCTCGTCGCCGCAAGCCGCCATCTTCTGATGAGTCCTACTCCTCGTCTAGGTACGATTTTCTTTCTTTTTTGTCGGTACCAGCACCAGTTGCAGCACTGCACTACTGATAGAGTAGATTGAAATAAAAAATACTTTGTTGAGCGTCGTCTCTGTCATTCATACGCAACAGTATCTGATGAAGACTTGCCTCCTGTCAAACATCTTACCTTACAGTAAATATAGTTCTACAATTCTACAGGCATTATTTTGAGTACCAGCTTAGTGTAACGTATTGTCAGAAATTAATGCTGTTATGGTGAAAAAACACACAATTTGCACAATATTGTAGAGAATACAAAGTTTTTTTATGTGTTGTGATTTTGATTTTGGAACATAAATGTTGATGTATTCGGAGCGAGCTAAGGAGAGGCAGTAGCTATCGTTATTCCCGAGGATACCTTGCAAGTGTAGGTATAGTAGTATAGTATCAACTGCAAAAGGTCCGTATAAAAGTTTTTACATTGGGATCAAGTTCTAAGCCATACAATAAAAATGATAATTTGAAAAATGTTTATATTCTAAAGTGTCTCAACATCTTATTACTTTTATTCATAAAATTTTAATTCGATATTTTCTCCTGCTTCGTCCCTCTCCCTTGGGCGATGGGTTTCGCTCTCATAACTCGTCTAATGTCGTGGTGTTTGCGGTGTTCGATTTCTCATGACTCTCATCTTAATCCTCGATTAACAAAACTATAACTGCATGCTCGTTCTTGTTATCATTTGTCACCTGTGGGACTCACTGTGGTTGCGACCGTGTGCGCATGTGACATGTAACATAACCATGCGTGCGTGTGTGCGTGCGTGTGTGCATGCGTGCGCGTGCGTGTGTGCATGCGTGCGCGTGTACGAGCCATGTCCCTCCCCCCCCCGCGTCCCGCTCACTCCGCAGCTCTTCAAATTCCAGTTCCCGCAGTTCACGATCGCCGAGCGCACGACGCAAGAGAAGGGCGTCCTCTTCTTCAAGACAAAGGTGAGATGGACGTTTCACGATTACAATAGCGCTCACAAACAATATGCCTAAATGCGTCTTCTTTAATTTGCTTCTCGGGAACGTGAAGCTCTTCGCGTAATTCTAAAAGCGCCTACGACCGCGACTTCTTGGCAATTTTGCTTTACTCGAAATATTTATCCTTTGCTACTTGTGCATATCTTCTTTGGATTAAAACGAGTTTTTTTTTCTAAAAATTCCTTCTGCGTCCACTGCCGGCCGCTCCAATTTTGCGCCACAACACCCGTTCACCGTTTGTTATATTATTTTTATTACGACCACCAAAACTAGGTTTAAGTAGTGGTAGGAGTGCTTACAATGAAGTGTTATTTGAACCTGGTGGTTGGTGCAGGTTGTCGCCATCGGTGATAGTCCGCGAGCGGCGCCTGGCCACAGCGCGCGCCACCGCCATGAACCCCCCCGCCCCCCGCCGCCGCGCGCCCTCCCCCGCGGCCGCACGACAACTGTCCGCCAACCCGCCGCCGCCGGCCTCACACACCCTGCACCGACACAAGGTAACTGACCATACAACTCACCACTGACTGCTGCGCTAAGTATCACGTGTTTGATTCCCGCACAGAATTATTTATTCACAATGATGCAGGCAGCTCACAAATTTTTATTTACACACTATTTTTGAATTAGGATGAACTGGATCCCTACGGGCGCAACAAGGTATCAAGTCGCAACAGGGATAGGAAGAAGTATTCGCGATCATCATCATCAGGCTCTGGTAAGTGATAATTAATTATATAATAAGCACTCATTAATTTATGATATCACTAGTTAATTCCAACATATAACTTTCACGTATCTTTTCTAGAATCATCGACGTCGTCCAGTGAGTCGGAGAGCGAGTCTCATTCGTCGTCATCTTCGGGTAGTTCCGGAGCTCGTCGTGCGCGCCATGCTCGTCTGCTCAATGCGGCCGCTAGACCCAGGTACGACCCAGATAGAAATCTTTATCAATGAACTGAAAATACCACCTTATTTAGGGAGTGACCACGCTCCTCGAAGCGGAATCGTTTTATGCCATTTTAAAAAAGCTTTACGTCCTTGAAATGAAAGCGAATAAGTCCCACGCGATGTCGCGATGATGATAATAATATGTTGCTTCTATGGGATTTATGAGCTGTCAGTCATAATCATAGATCGGAATAGGTAGAGCTGTTTTTATGTATTTGCCAAACGTAAGAATAATATGGATAATCCACGAGTCCCGGGATTTGAAGTGAGACTACAAGTTACTGTTAGTAATTGAATTCTAGTGGCGCAGAAAGAGACAAAAACAGGTGCGTCACTCTAGCATCAGAAACACCCTGCTATTGTTTTCTTTTGTTTCCATAATACGGCGACATTACGCGTCTCGATCCAGTGGCATATCCATATTGACATCAATATTTGCAGTCAATGAATCTAAATAGCTCTACCTATTCCGATCTATAATCATAATACAATTTTTGCTGAAGTCATTCATCACATCCTTATGGTATATTTTCACATACAGGTTAAATGCTAAGACGGGTGCTGGTCTAGCGGCGGCTGTGACTGTTACCAGCAAGAAGGAAGTTCCCAGTGATAAAGGTAAGAGTTTATTGCAAGTTATATGTCGCGAAGTAACCTCTGTATAGCGATAAGTTAATATAAGTTTAGATTAGAACCTGAAGGGAAAAGTCGCCTCGATTTTATTGTGAGCGATTAGGTATGATAGTCAAAATAACATTTCAGAATCAGGCGGCAAGAAACGTTCGGCGACATCACCAGTAGACTCGGGACCGGCTAAGAAATCAGTATCGAGACGAGAAGAGCTGTTGAAACAATTAAAGGCAGTCGAGGACGCTATAGCTAGGAAGCGGTCTAAAATCTAGTGGCCACGTTATGATGGGCTTGGGTACAGCTCATGGCATAGATCGTTTGGGCATTAATGCCGGACATACATTTTTTGCCTGGTGTCTGTAGTAGCATAAATTGTACACTATGCAACCGCGGGCCTATCCCAAAAAATCATTGTACGCATGTTACTTTAAAAACTGTTTAGTTCTAGTTAACCTTTATCCAGGCAGAGTTGACCTCGTACAAATTTAAGCATTTACATTATTATAATGTAACAGTATCGTCGAGTTAATATAATTATGAAATCTCATAAAACAGAGACGATTTTGAGAAGTATTTAATATGATGTTAACATTTTGAATCAAATTCCTCAATAATTGTTGTACTGACGAGAAAGCGGGTGTATAAAATTAACTTGACAAGTGTTTGAAATGTAAGTTATTTTTCCTATTCATCTCAAACTGAACGCGGAACCTAGAAATTTAGGTTTTATGGTGAATATTAGAATATGTAATAACGTAATTAGTAAAAGAATAAATGCATAATTTTGTAGAAATGAATTTTATTTACGTATTTCTCACGATTACGATATTTGCCAGTCTGTATTTTCTTGATGTTGTGTTCCTTACAAGAACTTGATTCAAGCCATTATTTAATAAATGGTTCAATGCATTATAAGCAATATATCCTACACCACAACTGCATGCTTCAGTGAAACTGAAAGCTCCTTGTGCAACATAGCCCATGGTCTGTCTTGAGGTAACATTGCGAACAGTTTCAATTTTGGAAGGAAGCCATAATTCTCTCATTAATTTTGTGTATTCTGATGGTTCATGATGATGCACTTTACGTGACTTTTCTGCACATACCTGAAAATTTTAAACTGTGGTGGTTAAAACATTAAAACTAATTCACATTCATAACATGTCTATATAATTCGAACTTACAGATTTTTCTTTCTTTTTGAGTTTGGTTCTGGATTTTCTAATCTTTTTTAACAACTTCATCTGCTCAGATCGTTTCCGCTTTCTCATTATTTCATTAGGATCTTCGTGATGTGGTTCAAATAAAGTTTTCACATTAGCTAGATCACCAGCTTCAGGCAAGCAAATGACTGAGTGCTTTTGTAAACTACCTTTAGCCACTAATTTTATATAAACAGGAACTAAGCATAAATTGGCATTTTCCACATATGGTAGACTATGTTTCTTGGTAATACACTCCTGGAACACAAAATAATTCAACATTGAAATATTAAATGAAGAGCCCACAATTTTTGTCATTTGATTAATATTGGCATACCTGTATATCACTCAAGATAGTCGTATTCCGTAGAACAAAGTAATCATGGACTTGAGTGTCACCCCAATCAGTCAGCAATACATTCCAAGGGCATATGAAAGGACTGTTGATAGCTATTTTCGTGTAATTAACCCTCTTGCTGGGAGGAAGTCTGAAGTGCCTTTCTCGTAATTCTAGTTCAAGTCTCTTTTCATTATCTTTCCCAGCATTTGAGTCTGGTGGCAGATAGCATTCCCCCATTTCAAATGCTAAGCTTTCTGTTTCACGCAGACCTCCTGATCTTGCTCCAAACATGATAAATGTTAACCAGAATGGTAGAGCATAACCAGAAGGCAAAATTATGTCCCAGCCACTACCATAACCTGAAATTAGAAAATGTTTATTTGAAGTAATTATATAGAACACACAATTTTGCTGTTAAAATTATTTAATTTGGGTTTGAGTAGTCAACTACTAACCAATTTTCTTAAATTCTGGGTTTTGTGATCCTGGCCTCTGTACTAATACAACAGGCACACTTTGTAATGCTGGATCATCCTCATACACTTCACCTGGTACTAATTGATTCTTAGTTACATGTTTTATGAACTCTCCGTTAGTCATTGATTCTTGTTTAATTATATCATGTATTTTCATATCCCACAGTGGTGAACTTGAAATGAAAGGTGGGATACGAAGTAAGGATTCTGTAGTAATTTCTGTATTTGTATCTTGCTTGGCCTTTGTGCGGCGTGGAGGTCGACTCAAGCATGGGTCTTTAACAACTAACCCTACAATCATGTTAGAAGGTAATTGTGATGGTGAGCTAGCTGTACTCATTGCACGCCAGTACTGGTCCTTATTCTTCAGATCAAGAGGCTTGTGTAATGACATCCACTTGTCATTTTTAATTCTTTCATTATCATTAACACACTTCAAGGTCTGTACAAGAACTGCATGGCTATTTGGCCCTGTCAACCGAAACCTGTTGAAGCTGTTAGGTATAGCTTTGACTTTTATGGTTCCATCAATGTTTTCAAGCTTCCTTCTTTTTCGGGCAATTTCATGGTCATCTTTGTCTTGAGAAGAGATAGCTTCCATAAGGATTGAATTTATTACATTTGCTTGGGATGGATGTACAAACAACCACACAGTTTTATTAGCACTGTTAGTTGGCACCCAAATGAATTGCACTTTACCAATATAACCAAATGGAAATGAGTTTATCCCATAGATATGTAAAGTGCCTTGTCTATTGCCATTTATATAAGCCATAGCACTAATACTCAGGCCACACACAGCGCTAGTTATCTTTGCAAACATTTCTTTGATAAGTTTCACTGTCCCAGTTATTTGAATTGGTGTGTAGTAAGACATATCTTGCAGGAGACAATGTGCTGAGCTGCCTCTATAGCATGCTCTAAATGCCTTATCGCATGGTGCGTAGGGCAGGCGATGGCCCCAACGTTCAGTCATATGAAATCTCTTGGCATGCCAAATGTGTGTTTCAAGCCAAACATTTTTCCTTTGTCGTCGAGTATACTCTTCTAAGAGATTTGCCGGACGTCGTCTGTATTTTCTTGATGGTCGTTTTTGTTTAGGAGGTAGACCACTCTTCTTCAGTTGCTCTAAATGCGCTCTTCTTAATTTACGAGGCAGTCTTTTACAGTTGTGGCTCATTACACGGCGTCGCATATGAACAGGTAATGTTTGGAATATGAGCTTTGTTTTACTCGGCCTTAAAATGCTTTCAGTCATTGCTGCTATTTCTACGCTTCGAGAAGACGCAAATTTTAAGCTATTTGCTGCAAATGGGAGGTGTTCAGTGCCACCTAAAGTGGCATCAAATTCCGTTCCTTCTGTCGCTTCCATAGTGAATTTTATTTGATAATATCGTTATCAATTCTGTTTGTATACGTAATAATTGTTAGTAAGCTTAACTTAGATTTAGTTAAATAAATTTATGAAAATAAAGCCGCGGCACGACATAACCTCAAAAAATCTATGTGATTGACATTGACAGTTTTTTGTTATGTTGTCAATGTCAACTTGTCAAGTTTGACTTTGACGTTATGTGTGGTGTTTACAGTTCTAAAATAATGTTGTTTCAAACGAAACCTAGCCCTTTTTAGCCCGATTTTATTTATTTCAAAATTATTTCAGAACATTGATGTCTAAATATCACAAATAGTGATGGGCGGAGGATAAATACTCAGAAGATAAATACTCGAGTATTTATCCAAAACGGATAAATACTCGTTTTTTCCCGTTTTTATCGGATATTTACTCAAAATGACGGATATTTATATTTTTTGCAAATAGAATGGTTATTTTTACAAATTCAATGACAAGTATTGTTATTTGGGCTTTCCAAAAATGACATTATGGTATTATTAGGTCTCAGAAGTCTCTCCAGTCAAGGAGAAGCAATATGTTTCCCACTGCATCCTAACTCGGCCTCATTTTATATGCAGTTTATCTGGTTTGCGTATCTTGAATCTCTAGATATCTTGTTTGGCTTCTGCCAAACGTGCATGTGAGTGATTTGACTGACTGGCGAAGCCCCCATGGCTGGCCAAACGCCTGTCGGGGTCTCGAGACTGTCTAAACAGGTAACAGTGACCTTGAAACGTAAATGTATATTGAAGAAACACCGTGAATTTTAGTCAGTACAAGTCTGGACGACTCATTTGACAGTTTATCATCGTTATAAAAAAAGTGCTTTGGTGGAGGAAGCAATCGCTCGGGGTGAGGACATCTTGGCAGTGTCTCTCGTCATGACGAACGTCTTTCAGGCTTTGCCCTAGAGTTAAATTAAGGAGGCGCTCCGCTATTACGGAGTTTCGATTCAAACCTAGATGGTGCACCGTCGCCATCGGAACCTGGCACACTGTTCGGCTTGACCGAGCGCTACGTGGTACAATCCTCCATGGTATCGGCGTTGTCTGCTACGTCAATGACATGTTTTTTCTTTCTTCTTAACGTCGTGGGGAGGACGTTCAACCCCTGCCCTGCAGTTACCAGTACTAGTCACTACTGGTAACTGCAGGGCAGGGGTTGAACAGGTCCTGCCACAGATCCGGCAATTAGGCCTTGAGATGACATCAACAAGGCCAAAGCCCTATGTTAGGTAGGGTTGGAAACAAGTTTTATTGTCATGTTTTTTAATGGGGAAACCGTTTAATATGAAACAATAGATCAAATCTCGGAGTAAGACTCGGTGTTGAATACGGTTAGACTCAGTAAGACTTGGTTAGACTCAGTCATACTCGGTCAAATTCGGTAAGACTCGGTCAGTCTCGGTAAGATTCTAAGATTCGGTAAGACTCGGTTAGACTCAGTCAGATTCAGTCAGACTCAGTAGTGCTCGGTCAGACTCTTTAAGACTCAGTAAGAATCGGTCAGACTCAATCAGACTCGGAATAAGATTTGGTCAGTCTTGGCAGGACTTCAGACAGGGGGCAGACTTGGAATCATACTCGTTAAGACTCCAAGACTCGATTAGACACGGTCAGACTAGGTAAGACTCAGTAAGAATCGGTCAGACTCGGTAAGACTCAGTCAAACTCGGAATCACACTCATTAAGTAAGTAACGTAAATACGCGCCGAGGTGTAGGCTGCCTCGATACATCGGTCACGAGTTTTGCGTCAGCAGTTTTGTCGCCGGCGCCGATTGCTGAGACAGCGATGAGCGCTACAAGTGTGCCTCGCTGCCCTGCCCCCGCCCCCGCAGCTCCTCCCCGCAGCGCTGCCCGACCGATGCGACCATCGAACCCGATGGTCACACCCCCTGCTCCCCCCGCAAAGCCCATGTCTTCAAAGGACACGGAACGGGCTGATGACGGCTTTGTGACGGTGCAAAGGAGGAAGCGCCGACAGAGTAGCTGTAAGAACCGATGCGGCAAGGCTCCCATAGAGCCTAACATGAAACTGCGTGCTGCGAAGCCGAACACTCCGGTGTATATTTCGCGTCTCCATTACACCACTGACGCGGAAGACATCGTAAAGTACGTGTGCCAAAGACTAAATTACTCGCCGAGAGTGCAGTTGCTGGAGTCGCATCGCAACGTCAACTTTAAGGCGTTTGTGGTGCGCGTCCCAACATGCTACCTGCCTCAGGTCATGGAAGAAAGTTTTTGGCCACAGGATGTGGTATTCCGCCGCTTTCGCGGTCAAGTGCCACCAGAACGCACAAAGACTTAGTGCAACTCAGTGATACTAACATAGTTTTAAGTTATATTTACTAATACAATTGTAATAAAACATATGTATACTTAGGTTAAGGTATTTATCTATGGGTCTTTGTTACCTGAAAATAAATGGTTTTATTATTTTATTATTATTAAGATTCAATAAGACAGGGTCGGACTCGGTCAGACTCGGTAAACCTCAGTAAGAATCGGTCAGACTTAGGCAGACTCGGAGTCAAACTTGATAAAACTCGGTCAGACTCGGAATCATACTCGTTAAGACTCCGTAACACTCGGTCAGACTCAGTAAGAATCGGTCTGACTCGGTAAGACTCGGTCAGACTCGGAATCACACTCATTAAGACTCCGTAAGACTCGATAAGACACGGTCGGACTCGGTAAGACTCGTTAAGTCTCAGTCAGACTCGGAATCATACTCATTAAGACTCCGTAAGACTCGATAAGACAGAAATCATACTCGCTAAGACTCAGTAAAAATTGGTCGGACTCAGTCAGACTCGAAATCGCTACGACTCCGTAAGACTCGGTCAGACTTGGTCGGACTCGGAGTCATGCTCGTTAAGTCTCCGTAAGACGTGGTAAGACTCAGTCATACTCGGAATTAGGCTCGGTCAGACTCAGACTCGGAGTCAGACTCAATCAGAATCGGAGTCAGTCTGACGGTTACACTCAGTTAGACTCGGTTAGATTTGATCAGACAAATTGCGGTCGCGCGTCCGCGTCAGTTCTACTTTATAATTAATTAGAAACGGAAAATTATGTTTTATTTAAAGTTTTTATTGGAAAATAGAAAAAAAAACAACGAATTTAGAAAAAAGGGAATATTTACTGCTTTTTTCAACGCTTGTAGTAATAGTGATTAAAAAAGTACGTTACAAATCTATATTTCATGTATTCCAATCACTTTTCTTGTAAAATAACAAAATTTACGATCAACAATGTAACTTACACTGTAAGTAGTATTTATCCACTGTTTTGGATAACAACTCGAGTAAAAATGGAAATTTATTGAGTATTTATCCATTTTGAGTATTTATCCGGATAAAAACCCATCACTAATCACAAACCTTTTGGCTGTTATTATAATAAGTACTGAATTTTTCGTTAGGTTTTCTCTTTTTTAATAGCCACAATAGAAGATCAGTCTACCTACCACGTAAAATATTGACTGCAAATGTTGGTAGCCTAATATGGTCACATCTCTAGTTTTTATTAATGAAAAATAGGATTATTTATCTGGCTAGACTACATCATACCCAAATGTATTTACCTATTTTATTCTGACATAGACTCTTTAACTTTGGTCTAGGTAGCCTGTGTTAGACTACCTACCTATGTTTATGTAAGTACTCGTTTTCAATCAATTATATGGGTACGTACTTGTAAAATGCACCAATCGACAGGCGCTGAAAGGTAGAATATACGCCAAACGCTTGCTGACAGATATGAATATTTTTTTTTAAGTTTTAAAATCTTGAAATTTTTTCTCAAAAGTTTCGCTACCTAGGTACTTATTTGTTGTTGATTTATTTCATACTTTCCATTTACTCTACTTGATACTATACTATACTATATAATAAATTACAAACGCGCCGGTGCGTGTTTGTAATTTATTCAGGTGTGCAAAGGTCTACAGCAGTAGTTCCCAAACTTATTTTTCTCGTGGACCACTTTCAAAATTTTACTGGTTTCGGTGGACCCCCTGCTGCTACATTTCTACCACATTCATAAAGTCGCCAAAAAATAAAAATTGTGTCGCTTCTGAGTTCTGTCCCTATATTCCGATAGGTAAAATAAAAACGAAAAATGGTACATTTTATAACAATAACAATAATTAAAAGAATAGAATTACAAGAAAAAATTAATAAGGTAATATAGGTTCAGGTCATAATTTTAATTACCTAATAGGACGGATGTAAGTATTTGATAGAGTGTCAGCAAACGATCAATGTTTGGCTTTATTTTAGTGAGCAATAACCGCAAATCCTGTGTGATTTTTAATTTGCTCCTTTTTTTGTTAAGAGGTTTGAAACGGCACTAAAACTCCTTTCGACAAGGTATGAGGAGGGAAAAGCTATTAAATATTTGACCGTCTATCTAGTTGATTTTAATGATCGAAGGTAATATCGAATACGCAAGTTTGGACAAGTAACAGTCGCTTGCCTTATTAAAATATTATCTGCTTAGTTAGGTACTTAAAACAATGTAGGTAGGCCCTTATAAAAACTATGCTTACATTTTTGCTCGTTACTATCAAAAGCAGATAAATTTACGTGGACCCCCATTAACATCTTATGGACCCCCATTTTTTGTTCACGCCTACGCAGACCCCCAGCAAGTCTCCCGTGGACCCCTGGGGGTCCACCTGGACCACTTTGGGAATCACTGGTCTACAGGCTGCGTCTGACTTGCGTGCGTATCGCGTCTGTATCGCTAGCGCTACTCTGTCTAAAAAACTTGGTGTGTATAGGCTCTTAGATAACCGATTACCCATAGGAATTTGTTATGGGAATACGCGATTAAGTTCAAATGTATTTGTGTAGCGTTACTCAATTTGATTAGTATTTATAAGTCAATCAAAATACCATGTAACACGTTTTCATGGTATTTTCCAGTTCACATGGATGTGCTGAACATTGGCATATTGTGTAATCCGTAATATGGATGTTATACGGTAAATCAATTTGCAGTAATTAATTAATTCACTGGTAACTTATGTAATCGTTTCGTCTGTTATTTCGGTTATGATTATGAGTAAACTCTCAGCGTAAGCCTGCAGAGCGTCGCCCGCACTACTGAGTTCCTGGGTTTGAATCCCAGATCAGGCAGTGTTTTTGAGTTTTTCTATCAAGAAGTTCTCTGAAGCGATCCGCGTTCAGTGCAGGAATCGATTCCAACACGCAGCGCAGCTGTCAATCGCATAACCACTGCGCCAACCATGCCCGTCAATGTTAAATTATGTCCAAGAGTTTCATCTTTACAGTTTGAGGAAAATTGTCTGATAATATTGTTGTTGGTACTATACCTACATGGTATGGTCGACGGCGCGTTGTGTTCCACGCGCGCCTCAAAGAGCGTCAGCACAATGACGGGGCCCCCCTTTAGAGGGCCACAGCCTTGCCGGGGTCGCGGAACATACGTATACCCCTACTCCGGTACACAAAAGGGCTACCGAAGGACACCGTGGATTTTAACCAGTACAAGTCTGACAGTCCCTCCCGCCCTGCCCGGGCTGGGAGGACTCTTTTGATGATTTTACCACGAAAAAAACATACCTACATGGTATTTTCCATAGTCTATCAAATGGGGCGCGCGTGGCGACTTTTTCGTAGGTAGGTTCTCCTTTCTATTGAATCATTGAATTATTTGCACTATCTTGGGATGCGAATGTAGGTAGGAATAGTCTGATGGGAATTAAAAACAAAAACAATTGATCTTTGTAAATATTTTATATTTTTCATAGAATTGCCAGGTAATCCCCAAGTGAAATATGTTTGTCATTTGTTTGTACTGTGAATAAAATGGGTTGTAAGTTCGCCACAAAATTAATTCCCCACGAAAAAAGTAGCTACGTATAAATTAGCCAAAAGTTTTTTATTTTTATTATTTTGATAATTGTAAATTCGCCCCATTTTGTCCCGCACGGATAACATTGAATAATAACATCCAGCACAACTACCGAAAACGAGGACACAATGGGAATCTGAACAGAAAGTAGGTACTAGGAGAGCACGAGCAATACTTTTTTTCGTGGGGAATTAGTTTTGTGGCGAACTTACAATAACCCAATAAAATAATACATACATTATGTTGTATTTAGGAATAGAAGCAAATTCATTACAGTACGTATGTTAACAGGATAAAACAAAGTAATTAAATAAGTAAACAAATGTATAAACATTTATGGTAGGCAAATAGAGCTATACCAGCAGTCTCTAAAAATGATTTTTCATTACTCATTCTCTGAAAGTAACTAGGTCATTACATGTCTGATTAGCCGTTTGAAAGTTATCCATTGCCGCCCTAGAGAAAATCGCTTTCAACTGACAACTGAGAAATAAATTCCCGCGCATCTTCGAGGACGCGCGAGCATTTTTTGTCAGGTTCAAGCATTTATGCACTTTATTGTAATAATTTTAAAGTTTATTTTCAAGTGCGTTAATAAAATCCTTTCCGCTGCGCTCCGTTCTGTCTGAGCTGACCCTTACGTAGTTAATGCATTTGCCAAAGGCAACTGAACTGCTTTTTCTGAGCTGGACGTGTGAGCTAGAGCTGAGTTTCTAAGGACGTATGAACAAAGCTGCCATGTTAATAAAATAAAAACGTTTGGATTACACAAGATTATCTAAAATAGACGGGACTAGTGTCAACGTATTAAGCAGTGATTTCTATGACTAGACCTATTATTCTGAAGGTGGGGCCAGTAACTGAAAAGTTGGATAGAAATCGGATGTGGTGTGAGCATGTGATGCGGAGGAATGACGACAATGGTCAGGAAAGTTATGAGAAAGTAAGTGGAGCGATATGAGTAGAGGAAGACTACAAAGCAATGGAATGTGTAAAGGATGATATGGCTAAAAAAGAGGGAACTAAGGAGGAAGGGAGTGGGAGGGAAAAGGGAGGGAAAAGAGAATAGAGAGTTTTGTTGCGCTGAGCTTGAATCTGAAAAAACACCACAACGGCCACTTTTAGCAATATTCCTGATGATTCACTTCGCACCGTCATTTGCTATTTCTCTATTATGCATTCAGGAATTGAATCATTAGGAATATTGCTAAGTGGCCGCTTTAGTCCCTCAGACTCTTGAATAATGAGCTAAAAGCAAATCGTGTCATACGTGGGTCATTTAAAAACAACAAATGTTTATTAATTTACTACTACTTAGTTGTCGCCAGCGTCTTCGTCCGCATGTATCTCAAAAATTATTAACACGGGAATGTTATTAAAAAAAATCCTAGTGTGGGGCAACATTTAAAAAAAAACCGGGGTAAAAAGTATCCTATGTACACATAGGATACTTTTTACCCTGGTTTTTTTTTCTCCTTCGCCTCCTTCTGCGACGCAGTTATGCTCGCGAAGGAGGAAGCGGGCCGCGTGAGGGAGAGTACAGTGTCCTCCCTCCACCCGAGCCGCAGTGGTAGACGCCCACGGCGTCGGACGTCGCAAGACGATCTCCGGCCACCGTAGGCGCGGGCATGCGGGCTGCGAGTAAAGGGCAACTCGCTGCCCGACCATGGACCATGCCTGGGTCGACGGCGCGTTGTGTTCCACGCGCGCCTCAAAGAGCATCAGCAAGATGACGGGGCCCCCCTCTAGAGGGCTAAAGCCTGCCGGGGTTGCGGGACTATTACCGTGACCCTGGAACGTAAAGGGCTAATGAAGGACACCGTGGATTTTTGTCAGTAAAAGTCTGACAGTCCCTCCCGCCCTGCCCTGGGAGGACTCATTTGATGATATTACCACACAAAAAAAAAAAGAAGTGTTAATCCTGGTTATAACCTACTAGCTGTTCCTCGCGATTTCACCCCTGCCACTCGGCTCCTTTCAGTTGTAGCGTGATGTTATATAGCCTATAGTTTTCTTCGATTAATGGACTATCCAACACAAAATTATATTTTCTATTCGAACCAGTAGTTTCTATGATAAGCGCGTTTAACCAAACAAACTCCTCAGCTTTATAATATAAGTAGGTATAGATTTGTGTACCAAACATCCAAATCCGTACAGCAGGCGTAGCATGGCGCCGTAGAAAGGGGTTTTGTGGACGGAAGAAAAGACAAAATGACAGAACGTAGAAATATTTTTAGCGTTTTAAGCATGGTGCATAGTTCAACTAGATGGACAGACGACCTTATAAGGGTCGCCGGAAGACGCTGGATGCAGGTCGCTTCCAACCGGTATATGTGGAGATCTAAAGGGGAGGCCTATGTTCAGCAGTGGACGTCCTTTGGCTGAGATGATGATGATGATGAAGCATGGTAATGTAAAAAATATAGAAATTAAACGTTCTATTCTTCAATAGTGTACGAATGGTGTCTTATTTATATTTATAAACAGTCGGTTTGTATAGAAATAACTGAAATAACTTTGTGTATTCTTGGTAGAATAGAGATAGAATCGCCATGCTACGCGTGCAGTAGTCTATGTGTGTACCTACCTAACTAACGTCCCTCCATCTATCCATCCTCACCAAACTTTCGTATTTATATTATTATTTAGCTTTGATTGCAGCGTATGGCACTTCATAAATTGTTCAATTTGGTTCTCCAGAATACAAAACACCGCGTTAGGTTAATCCGAAAAAAATGTGTTGTATGGGCATGTATGATAATTATGTATCTTCTTCTTCTATCTTCTAAATATATAAAACTCAAAGGTGACTGATATAGTGATCTATCAACGCACAGCCCAAACCACTGGACGGATCGGGCTGAAATTTAGCATGCAAGTAGATGTTATTACGTAGGCATCCGCTAAGAAAGGATTTTGATCAATTCTGCCCCCAAGGGGATAAAATAGGGGATGAAAATTTGTATGAATCTTCTTAGGTTAAGCCGCGGGAAAAAGCTAGTATGAATATAAAAGCAACAAAGAACTGCCTCGTTGGTCTCGTAGTCGCAAATGCGACTTCTCGTTGGTCCTTGGTTAGATTCCCAGGTCGGACACAAAGTGCTGTTGGGTTGGTTGTGTCGGATTGCTGTGCCATCGGACTATGAGAATAAAGGAATAGAGAATGCGCCTGCGACTGCGCACACACTCCGATGGCTGATCTCCGCTGAGATTGACCGGATTCTGTAAGGAGAACTATAAATATGTAGGATTGTGAAAACGGTACTGGCTTTACAGAGTTATTGGTGTACTCTTTGCTACTAGTATCTGCATCCGGTTATACTGGTTAGTCAATCCTAATATATGTAGATGGGAGAAGACTAGGCACTTAGGCAGATGATGATGATTGGGGTACTTCTGGCTGCAACCAAAGCATTTATTTAATTTAGGCTACAAACTTATCAATACTTTTTGAACATCAATATCTATTATATGAGATAGTTCCCCAAAGCGTTTTCCCTTCGTCTCTTCCTAGTATTTTTCAAAGCAAGTATAATCAGTCACTGTTAGGACGCAGCAGTGCTATTCTCTTAGATGACAGCTCTGTGTGCAGCTGCTTCAGCGTTGAAACTACAGTTTCTAGGTGTAGATTCTGTAGTTTCGACGCTGCGGCAGCTTTGCGTTGGGCGTCTCCCACGGCAGCTGGATCGTGAGATGGAGGCTGTCCTCTCCTTCACGCGTTTCGCCTCCTCCTTCGCTAAAATTAGTGCTTCATAGAAGGAGGTGACTGTTTCCCATTCTATCTAGCCACGCAGCATGGCCCGAACCAATGCCGGGCGTGAGAGGCCGCCGCTGCCTATCTCCTCCGTGAGGACACGGGGGGTGCTCTGCCCAAGCGAGGCAGAACAAACGTCACAGGAACAAATGCGACACAGGAAGCTCCAAAACACCCGAGGGTGCCGTAGCGCCTCCCCAACCACTCCTCAAAGAAGGGTCTTATTTCCGCGATTCTTCTAACCTAAGACCGGGGAGTTTGTTCCGCCTTTTCTTCTTCCCAGCCAAAATTCTAGGAAGTGGCGAAGGGCGGGCGTTTGAGAGGACTGTCTTTTGTTCATAAAGTGCTGATTATTAGCCTACTTTTATTTTATTGCAAACCCAAACAAAACATAATGCCAGCAGATGGGCATCTACAACCGACTGCGATGCAGACAGTCTAGAGAGGCGGTACCTGCACTAACACCGCGACTGACCAGCAGACTTCTCAACCTCCCAACGACAGACGTACGAGTTGTGGTGGGTATGCTCACCGGTCACTGCCCACTCAACAAACATCTGTTTATCATCAACGCGACAGACAGCCCGTTGTGCAGGGGCTGCCTGAACGCGGATGAAACGGCAACCCACGTAATCCTGGAATGCGAGGGCGTTGCTAACCAACGGGCACAAAACCTTGGCACTCCAAGGTCGCTCCAAGAAGCCTTTGAACGTCCCAGGAGACTTCTGAGCTTCTGGAAGGAGCTGGGTTGGCTCATATAGCCAACTGTCCCGCCTCACGCATAACGGTGGTCCTACGAGTCCAAATGCGGAAAAGGGAGCCCCTAACAATAACAATATAGCCTACTTTTAATAAATAATTTTGGATAAGTAGATATAACTATCTGGTGTGATGAGAATGGAGTAGATAGGTAAGTAATGTGTATCGTTTAAGACAGAAAGCTGAAAGGACTGTCGTGGTATGGATAAGTGGTGCGGATTCCGCATAAACATCCATTCTATACGTAGATTCTATATCAATCAGTTAAATAAAACTTCCTCACAAGCGTTATACGTGTTCTTCGCGATTTTCGGTCACCTTAGGGGTGCGAGTGGGCTTGCAGACGGCGCGTAATGAGTCACCGTCTGATGAACGACCACGCGCGCCTCAAGAAGCTTTCAACAAACTTGTCGGGACTGTCTAAGCAGGTTACTGTGACCCTGGAACGTAAAGGTCAATTCAAGGAACATGGTGGATCATGGTTTTAGTCAGCAAGAGTTTCACAGTCCTTATAGTTGGTTTAGTTTGGGCGTGCGGTTTCTAGTTGGTTTAGTTTCTGCTATAGTTTGGGCGTTAGAATTCATAATTATGATGATTTTGCCATATAAAAAATGCGTGCTCTTCGCATCAATTAGGAAAGTATAAAGCATAAAATGTGAATAATGTATCTCACGGTAATAGACGTCGCGAGACGATTTCCGGCCACCGTAGGCGCGGGCGGCGAGCAATGGTGACTTGCCCTCAAAGAGCTGTCAGCAATCTGATGGGCCTTAGAGGACCTGACCTGACCGGACCCTGCCGGGGACACGGGACTGTCTTAATTTGTAACCGTGACCCTGGAACGTAAAAAGCTATTGAAGGATCATCGCGGATTTTATTTTATTTATTTCATGGAGGACTTACAGCTAACAAAATCATAACAAAAAATGGGTAATAGGCGTCAGACAGCCAATTACCAGTCCTCGCGTATAGAGTTACAATAGAAACATCTAAGTATGATGAGGCCTGAGGGCACAGACAGCAGCACACGACTTAAATTAAAGTTGTCACATTAAAAATTATCACAGAAAAATGCAAACATCTGCTTGGCAGCAAAAACATAAAAAATACAGACAAAAGTAAAATGAAAATCGCTTAAGGTACTCTCACTTAAAAAATTGCAGGCTCAAGCACCTTCTGGCTGAGTTCACACTGTTTCAAGGATCCAGATCATGTCGCTTGCATATCTCATTAACATTTTTGCTTGCACGCACAATATAGCTGTTCTTCCTATAATTCGATGACGAATGAGGAACACAAATGGGAGGATTGAAGCGCAAAATCTTATTAGGCACATTAAAACAAAAGTTGGATAATAGTTCAGGACTATCAATATCGTGAATATATAATATATATAATGTTTGTTTATAATGTTGGATTCTTATTGACAATGAATAAAACGATGTGTTGCTCTGTAAACAAAGATTTATTATCATGAGTTACATTCTATGAGAAACTTACACACTATTAAGATCTAAACTTCAGTAAAACTCACCTGTAAACAAAGAAACGACATTTAACGTTTATTATTCACAGTGTCAATTTCTTTATCAATTCCTATAATAATCTAAACAAATTAAATAAGGTTGATCTTCATAACCTCCAAAAGTCTTTCGGTTTGACAGCACTGCTTTACCAACCGTACGCAACGTTCAGCCTCAATACCTCGCTGCTTTACTGACCGATCGAGTCGCGGCCAAATTCAAAATAAAGAAATGTTATAACTATTTCTTTACATCTCCCCCGCAAAGGAAGAAAATTTTCAGAAAAATTTTCGAGAACATCACTTGCAACTCTATTTTTCGTCTTCTTGACATCTAATTGTAGAAACTGGTATCAATTTTGTGATATGGAAAAGATTTGACTCCATTTTTTTGTGACCTGTATTTATTCTGTATATAGAATTAGAAATTTTTTCTACTATTATATAAGGTCCAATTCTTAGTTCGTCCAATTTCTTCCTATTCAGCTTATTGCCATTTTCTACATATACCATATCTCCTACACTAAATTCGTAGTTTTTTCGGTTTTTATCAAACTTTGTTTTGTTGTAATCATGCGATTTTATGGTATTTTCAAGGGCAATTTCTCTGTCTCTAATCCAATCATAGTGCGACCTTGTTTTTCTTAATTCCGTTGGTAATATTGTGACATCTGTACCATGTAAAAGATAGGTGGGTGAAAAACCGGTAACTGAGTGACTGGTTTCATTGTATTTCTTAACACATTCATGAGCAATGGTTGTCCAAGATTTTTTTTTTCCTTCATTTATTCTGCATCTCATTTTATTGACTAATGTTTGGTTCAACCTTTCATTTAGACCATTGGAGAAAGGAGCATTCACTGCTGTAAAAACCATAGGTATTTGTTTGTCCCTTAAAAATGTCTTAAATTCTTTTGAATTTATTCCAGGATATTGGTCGGTTAAAATCATACCAATATCCTCTACGTCTTCAATGCTCATGACAAGTTTTACAAAATCATTGGCACTCTGAGTTTTCGATGTTAAGATGAATGCATACCGAGTAAAGTGATCTACCATGAGATGTAGATATTTCTTTGTAGATCTTGAACCACCGAAGCCTCCAATTGTGTCTATAGACATTATTTCAAATGGCTTCTTGGCCGGACCTAGATGTGACATAAAGCCAAATTTTTCATGTCCTCTTGATTTGTTCTTAATGCATATTTCACAGGACCTGCAAACTGTTGTTATGTTTTTTGCCAAGTTTTTGGTTGTAAATAACGGGCTCATTGTTTTCTGCATCTGTCCAATTCCAATATGACCTAAGTCTTTATGTATCGTTTTTAAAAGTTTCATGCTAAATTCTTCCGATATAACTATTTTCTCTCTTTTCTTTGCCATTTTGAAATAGATCTTGTCTTTTACAATTAACTTGCTTTTATTATTTTGAATTTCTTCATTTTTATACTGATCTGTTAGGATATCGTCCAATTTCATAAAGTTCACAACTTTGAGTTGCTCATCTGCGTTTTCATCTGACTCTAATACGGGATTCCTGCTAAGGCAGTCTGCTTCTAAATTTTGTTTTCCTGGCGCATATTTTATTTTAAATTCATATTGTGATAGATAATAGGTCAAGTCACCTAGTTCTTCATCCGTTCTTGATTTCAAGTTCATGTTTTCTAGCGGTTTATGATCCGAATAAACCGTGAATGATTTTCCTATTAACCAGTATTGCCAGTACTTGACCGCTTCTTTAATAGCTAGGCATTCCAAATAAATTGCTTTTCTTCTTTTTTGTGTTTCATTAAGTTTTTTTGAAAAGTATGCAACTGGTTTTTCCTTTCCATCAGGCTGTAATTGTTTTAAGATTGCTCCAACACCTTCTAATGAAGCATCAGTATAAATATTTATAGGTAATTCTTGGTCAAAAATCTCCAGTACTGGTTGAGTACATAGTAAGTTCTTTATGGTGTCAAATGCTTTCTGACATTCTTCTGACCAAACAAATTTTTGATTTTTGCGCAGTAAGTTATGCAATGGGTCTAATATTATTGCACTCTTAGGTATATATTCGTGGTAAAAATTGACTTTTCCTAAAAATTGTCTTATGTTCTTTTGCGTTTTTGGAACCGGAAAATTCTTTATTGATATCAAGTTGTCCTTCACTGGTTTAACCGAGTTGTTCTGTATAATATGACCTAGATATTTTACCGAGTCTGAGGCAAATGTACACTTCGTAAATTTTAACCTAAAACCTTCTGTTTTGATGGCTTTAAGTAATTGCGTCAGATGATTCATATGCTCAGCAAAAGTTCTTGAAAATACGAGAATGTCATCTATGTAATTGACAGCGAAATCAGTAAGATTGTATTTTCTGAGTATATTACTTAAAATCCTTTGAAAAATGGCAGGCGAAGTCTTAAGTCCAAATGGTAGACAAGTCCACTGGAAATGTCCCTCCTGTGTTACAAATCCTGTTTTTTTTCTGTCTTCAATTCGCAAAGGTATAGACCAAAATGCAGAGTTGATGTCTAATGTTGTATAAAAATTACAATTTCTGGTCTTCATCATTAAGTCTTCAATTAAGGGAAACGGTTGAGCTTGAGGTATTATTATTTTATTTAAGTCTCTGAAGTCTATACATAGCCTGGATTTTCTGTTATCTTCTTTCTTGAATGCTAGAGTCACCGGTGCAGCAAATGGACTGTAGGATTCTTCTATTAGCTTATTATCTAACAATTTTGCAATTTGCTCTTCAATCTCTTTTTTGTCCTCTAAAGTACATCTGTATGGTCTCTTACTGCAGTATTTATCTATTAACAGGTCTATTCTTGCTTCATATCCGTTGACAGTGCCTACATCGTATTTGTTTTTCGCAAAAACTGATTTGTATGTGTTTACTAAATCATTTATTTCGGATTTTTGTCTTTCATCTAAATGGTTTATTTTCATTTCAAATTCGTTTTCTTTTACGTGTTCGTTGAAATTAATTGTGTAGTCTTCTGGAGTTTTAATATTATGCACATTTATAATTTCGCTTTTAAAATCTATCTCGTCTCCGGTATCAATTTTTTCCAGTTTGTTTGTATTCTCACTATTCAAGTTTAGTTTCTGGGTTATTCTCAAGTCTTCATTCTGTGTTAACCTGAAAGTTTGTATTAAATCAAGTCCTATTAAAAAATCATACTTGAAGTTTTTTTCCTCAATGATGTACACATCCACATTTTTCTCCAAGTCTAGGATTTTTATTTTCAAATTAGTCAAACCACTTGTCTTTTTCACACCATTAATCGTTACTAAATCTGCTTCATTCAATTTTTTTCCTTTTCCTTTTATTTTCAATAATCTAGAATTAATCAAGGAAACATTGGAGCCTGAATCATAAACTCCTTTTATTTCTAAAATATCATTTACTAATAGTTTGACATTTATTAATGGTGTGACTGCTCGTTTTTTTGATCAGCATCATTTAACTCCGTTTCAATCACAGAGTTGTTAACATGTTTAATGAAATTTTTCTTAGTGTTATCCCCTTCCTTTGGTCTAAACCAACATGTAGCTTCCGGGTGGTAACGACCGGCTTTATTCAACTTCTCACAAATTTTACATGGACTTTTTCCTTCATTTTTATCATTCGTCCTTATTAAATTTCCATCTCCGAACTTCCTTTTTGGTAGTAAATTTTTTTTATTTACCATATGCTCATATTTGCTTACCTCGTTAAACAAATCCACAGTATCTTTGATTGTTTCTCGATCAATTTTATTCAGAATGAATTCGGGCAAACCAGCCGCAATGAGATCTACTAACGTACCTGTATCAATCGATCTCCTCATATCCAACAACAGTTTTTCTTTTCGTATGGCATAATCTAATAATGAGCCATCTCTATATTTAAATAAAAGTGCGTATGTTACCGGGCTCCAGCCTTTGTTTGCAAATGACTCACAAAATTTGTTCTTCCATGTTGACCACTCCGCATTAATAGTTAATTTAATGATCATGGAACTGTACCAATCAACACAACTTTTTTCCATAAACAGTCGAAGTATGTAATTCAATCTTCTTTTCATCTGTTGTAACATCAAAACGGACACACTCTTTTTCAAAAATATCAATCCATTGTTTTGCGTTTGGGTTCTTACTTGTAAACTTTTCAATTACAAACTTTTCTGCAATATATTTTAGGTTATGCTGTTTCGGTTCCTGTGTGTTTTCCAATAATTTCTCAAACAACTTTTCCATTGAATCCACTCCTTTTGCACTCACAGCAGTGGGTTGTTGTGGGATTATTTCCTCTAAAAACTGATCCTCGAATTGCAAGTTACCATCTTCATCTATGTATTTTTTTTTCATTTCTTCTGTCAGTGTAATCCAGACTCTTCGAGTTTGAAATCTTTTTAATAAACTGTTTTTCACTTTACTGTAGGCCGATGTTTTTAATATCTCTTTGTGATGACTAGCTGATTGTAGGGTTTCTGGTATAGCATACACCTTCTCATCGCTTGTTGTTATTGAGGTTATGGCCAGTATATTAGATTTCCCATCACTTCCCGGCAGCACCGTAAATTCGAAACGTAACTTCTCCATTTTCAACTGACTTCAATAAACAAGAATGTCGTTTTATAATGTTTGTTTATAATGTTGGATTCTTATTGACAATGAATAAAACGATGTGTTGCTCTGTAAACAAAGATTTATTATCATGAGTTACATTCTATGAGAAACTTACACACTATTAAGATCTAAACTTCAGTAAAACTCACCTGTAAACAAAGAAACGACATTTAACGTTTATTATTCACAGTGTCAATTTCTTTATCAATTCCTATAATAATCTAAACAAATTAAATAAGGTTGATCTTCATAACCTCCAAAAGTCTTTCGGTTTGACAGCACTGCTTTACCAACCGTACGCAACGTTCAGCCTCAATACCTCGCTGCTTTACTGACCGATCGAGTCGCGGCCAAATTCAAAATAAAGAAATGTTATAACTATTTCTTTACATATATATATATTCGCTGCCCGCCGAATCCAACTCGGTTGGGCAGCGTTCGGGAAGCTACGCAATGTCTTTTCGTCCGACATACCTCAGTGCCTCAAGACGAAAGTCTTCAACCAATGTGTGTTACCAGTGATGACTTACGGCACCGAAACGTGGTCTTTCACTATCAGCCTCATCTCAAAGCTCAAAGTCGCTCAGCGAGCTATGGAGAGGGCTATGCTCGATGTTTCTCTACGTGATCGAATCCGAAATGAGGAGATTCGTAGACGAACTAAAGTCACCGATATAGCCCACCGGATTAGCAAGCTGAAGTGGCAATGGGCAGGCCATATTGCTCGCAGAGCAGATGGCCGATGGGGTCGAAAAGTGCTAGAGTGGAGACCGCGGACTAGCAAGCGCAGCGTAGGACGTCCACCAACGAGGTGGACAGACGACCTTATAAAGGTCGCCGGAAGACGCTGGATGCAGGTCGCTTCCAACCGGTATATGTGGAGATCTAAAGGGGAGGCCTATGTTCAGCAGTGGACGTCCTATGGCTGAGATGATGATGATGATGATGATCAATATCGTTGTGGAAGATTTTGAACAAAAACAGACAGTCCGCAATATTACGTAGATTTACTAGTGGCAATAGGTGGTATTTCCTACAGAGTCGAAGATATTCTGCTGAGTTATATGGAACCTTTTGGTGAAAACAAAGATATTTTATGAATCATTTTTGCATATTTTCTATGCGGTCTGTATATTTGTAATACCGTGGATTCCATATCTGAGACGCATACTCGAGCTGACTCCTTACATAAGTACAGTACAATATTTTGAGCGTTTTGGCCTCTGTGAAACACTTAGAAAGTCGCATTATAAAACCAAGTAGTTTAGATGCTTTTTTGACAATAGCGTTAATGTGTGAGTCGAACACTAGTTTACTATCTTGATAAACGCCCAAGTCACGAATAGTACTGCACCTAGGCAAGTTTTCGCCCGCCAAAGTATAGGTAGTGACCAGGACCACACGTTTCCTGGTGTAGATAATAACGGAACACTTCGATGGATTGAGGTCTAGTTTATTAACCCGACAATACTCTTCAAGCCGACATAAATCAGCCTGTAGTGCAAGCATGTCATCATGCGATGCAATAGTGGCAAAGATTTTCATGTCATCGGCAAAGTATAATAGTTTGGATGAATGGAGGCACTGATCGATGTCGTTCACATAAGCGACAATCAAGAAAGGACCAAGCAACGAACCTTGAGGCACTCCACTGGGTACGTTTACCCAGCTAGACACATAGTTGTTGATACTACTGCTTGTGACCTGTTATCAATGTAAGAAGAGAACCACCTTAGCAAGTCTCCACGGATGCCTATGTGTCTTAACTTCTTTATTAGGGTTACGTGCTCGATCCGATCAAATGCCTTACTATAGTCTGTGTAAACCACATCGATCTGTTTACCATTATCCATGGCTTCAGTGATAAAATCATTAAACAAAATCAGGTTGGAAGTTGTAGACCGTCCTTTTGAAAACCCATGCTGAAAAGAGCTTAATGAGTTAGCAAGGGCAGGGTATAACTGGTTATAGATGATAATCCTTTCAAATATTTTAGCGATGATGCACAGTTTAGATATAAGTCTGTAATTAGTAAGTCTTAGCGCCCTTCTTATGCACGGGTGTGATAAACGCAGATTTCCATACTCTAGGGACGACACCTTGAGACAAAGACTTGGTAAACACAATTGAGATAGGAAGAGCAATGGAAGGTGCGCATTTAATAAGGAAAATAGAGGTTAAATTGTCAGGCCTTCGCAACTTGGATCCATCTAAAGGTGCCGACCTTTAGATCGATCCAAGTTGCGAAGTAGACCAGTCACAACGTCTAGATTTACTTCTATGTGACGGGAGGGTCAGTCAGCAAGTCTGATTGTCCCTCCCGTTTCGCCCTTAGCGGGACGACTCATTTGATGATTTTACCACAATAAAAAAAAAACCTAAAATAAATCTTGTCTTACCACTAATAGAACTAATTAATAAGTGCTAATGCGTAGGTAAGTTTGTGAGCACCATCAGCATCTTAATGAAAACGTACTTCTTCTTCGTTGTCTCCTTAAAAATATTTTCTAGTTAGGAGCACATACAGTCTTGGTCTTAAAAATAAATAGGGAATCATTTGCAACACAGATCACAATATATAAGTCAAATGATGAACTCTATGGTTCAGTTTAATCGACTGCCTTTTCTTTAAAGAGAAAATTGTCTCTCTAAAGAAAAGGCAGTCGATTAAACTGAACCAAAGAGTTCATCATATAATATTATTATTGTTTTCTTACATATTAAATAACGGCTACGATACCTATTGCTTTTACGGAAAAAAAAGTACACAAACATTTTAGTGGGTTTTGCCCTAATAATATGGGGAATTTCAAATTATTTGAAAAAGGATAAAACAGAAAAAAAACTTAAAGTCTAAATTATATTGAATTTCCTGGTTATTTGTAACGACTGTACAATAATTTAAGACTAAAAACTCAATCAATTAAATACTTTTTACAAGCCACATGGAATCCCGAATAAGCATAGAGGAAGGTTTCTGTTAAAAAGAGAGGAGTTACATTGCAGTCTTTTACACGCCAAATATACAAAATCTGCACATAGCATAATTATCTTAACATAATGGCAAATATAATCTTCCAGTTAAAATTCAGTTTTCTTTTCTGGTTCCGCCAGCTCTCGTTGAACTAGGAACAAAATCAGCTTTCACAATGATCTCAGAATATAGAACAATCTGTCAAATCATTATGAAAACCAGTTTCGTAATTCCTTTTATTCTTTCTTCATTCTTCTCTGTTGAGTCCTCCTCACCGCCTGTTTACAGCCAGGAACACATACTCATATCTGTAGGAAAAATACCTGAATAATGTGCTAGTTATGTAGTACTTACCTAAAGTGATGTAAATTTGCTCAGGAGAGGAAAACCGCAATCGGTTAGCAACGAACATCGAGTGCCGTTTCGTTTTATAGACTTTAATTACGTTGGAATTGCAAGAATTCAATGTTTAACACAACAGTTAGCAGCAATGGAAGAATATGAATGGATTTGTCATCGCTCGATTGGGTGAAGTATGCGGCGGGAATGGGATGTGACGTGGTCGGCGGGACGCTCCCATTAGCCGCATCACCGCCTATGACATCATGCTGAGTCAGGCGCGCAGGCCGCACTTCTTTCCTCCGCTAATTGTCATCCATCTGTAACATATACAACCGTTTTTTAATACGAAACAAAATAAGAACTGGCGGACTGCGCGCAGGAGCTGCGGCACGTCCTTTGACAAATGGATTATTATGATTATTTATTAGAGTGAATTGACTAAAATAGTAATAAACGAAGGCGGCAGGGTCCGCGGCAAGCAATGCGGGCTCACCCACACCGCGCGCTGCTAATTAGGCGCCGCGGTGTCAGTGCGCTGCTGCCGCCTCAAATGGTGCGGATAGCGGCTTCGGCCTTCTTCGGCCTTGTTCGGCCGTGCGCGGGAGTCGGCGCCACTACAATTATTTTGCCAATTTATCGACATCGATGGTAGTACCACACACGTACCACCTACGATGACTCTAAATCTGCATGCGCTTGATTGCCGGACACATTACGACATCGTTGAATTCCTACAAAGGAAACTGCTCCGTTCACTACTCGGTTTTGACCAGCTGAGAACGTGGGATTGAAGTTTGAACTTCGCTAAGCCTCGGCCCATAATTTTCGACAGACCATGCAATATGGTCTATGAATACAAAATCAAGTCCTTTGGTAAAGGTTTTTTGGTTGGAGTTGTGAAATGACTAGTGATGGGAAGTGCGTTGGTGATGCTGGTGGGTAGTGTTGTGATGTGGGGGCGCAGGTGCGCTGGTGACGCTGACGTCACGTTCGGCGCGGTGGCGGTGGCGCGGGAGGCCTGGAGCTCAATGGGCTCACTATGTGGGCCACACGTGTCACCTTACCCCTCCCCGACACACGCCCCCCCATTCGCCCTCACACATACACAAACCTTGCTCTAATTGCTGACAACTATGGGAAATAGCGCAAATGTGTTACTTTTTATCGCGAAGCATGTTTACACTTGTGATAATGATGATGGCGTCTTTAGATACTCATTTTTATCGCCGCCAGCGTGGACCCTGTTTCAGTAAAGTATATAGTCCAAGGAGACAGGTATAAAAGACAATAAAATAAATAAATACGACTACTAAGAACACTAAAACTCGGCAAGTGTTACGAGCGAGGCGCCCCAATAAGAATGTGTGGCGAGCGGAAGTGTATAACGTTTTTGACAGAATTGGATCGTGTGAATAATAAACATCAGGTCCGCGGCAAAACATTGTCGTATCGAATGGTTCGTTGTGGGACGATGAGAATCGTAGTTACGTCAGAGAGCGGTGAGTGGCGAGAGGAGCGAGGGGGAGGGGGGGGGGCGGCGGGGGTCGTCCGACGCCGACGTCGCAGACGAGGAACAATGGACTTAAAAATGGAATTTAGCGCATGAGGTGACGAAACGTGGTCCCGGCTGCGGTGCGGACGTCGCGACAAGTATGTAGGGCGGGTGACGCGCCGACTATTGATAGTGCGCCGCCGACGCCGACGCCGCAACAACTACCATTATTCTCTTTACAATTCTGTGCTCTAGAATGCAGCGCGCTGCCGCGGTGAGCCTGCAAGCGGATCTATAGCCGTTCTATTTACAACCGGACTGTACAAACGTCGACGTGCCTTATATGTCGTGCCGTTTATCACGCTTATTAGGCATACGTTAAATATAAGTATATAAATTATGTGCGTGCCTACACAGATCTTACTCTTTTTAAGAAAAATCGGGAGTTTAACTTGAGTGCTACGAAGTCTTAACTCGTAGACAGTTCGTAGAGGGTCTACGCAATCTTAAGACACATTTTTGCAATAAGGTTTTTCAAGTTTCAAGAAGCTTTTGTTGTACTTGTAAGGTACTTCGTTCTTGTGCATGATAAATGATTTCAATCAATGTGTTGTTGATGTTTGCGATTTTTTTTCCAAAAATACCACAATTCCTTAAACTCTAAATGTTTCTTCTGAATTATGTCCCAGATATAAAGAATTCGTAAGCCGAGCTTACGACTGAAAGATTGCACCGAATGAGCTGTAAATCATCAACTGTGTGAACTTTCTGATTAGTTACAAAAACCTTGGCTTAGACGCATCTATTGACTCAATAGCCGGTTCCGTACACGAGAAAAGGCAAAACGGCTGATGAGTTATGATTGGTTACAATGTTGGGTATAGAGATAGAGCGGCATTCCGCGGCTGTAACGGTGAGTTATTTAGCGGGCGGCGGGTGTAGTGCGCGGCGTGAATGGCCGCGAGATGCAGCCTCCGCTGCAGCGCCGCAGGCTGCGCCGGCCGGACCCCGCGCGCCCCGCACGCCTCGCCCCGCGCCCGCGACCCGTGCCGCCGCGTGCGCATTCCGCTGATCGTCGAGCGCCGCGAAGCTAGTCGCTTGCGCAACCTCCGTCGCCGCATTCCATTCATAGCGACGCGCGACTCGATAAACACAGCTTGTGACCGCTGCGGGCTGCAGTTCGTCCGCCGCGGCTGTGGTCGCTCGAGGAGCCTCTCGCCTTCCCGGAATGGGAAAACGAGCGCGGTTTTTGAAATTTTAGAGCGTTACGCCACATTTGTTCGTGAACGTCATGGCGGCGGCGGTCGGCCGGTGTGAATTCCGCCGGACGTTGACCCATACCGCCACTGCTTTCTCCGACTCAGTGTTTGCTATTGGAACGAATCTATTAATTGGAGAAACTCAGTTCACACATGAGCGTGGAAAGTAGACCGATGAGCTTTAGCTATCCGAGTAACAGAGAGGTAAAACGTCACGCATGCGCCCTTTATGAATAATTAAATCATTCAAATTTAAGTTAGACACGGTCACCAAGGCATCGTTCTCATGCGATACAAGACAACTGGATTGACTATTGTCTTTTATGTGCTGTTACAAACTGCTCTGCCCTTTTGTCAGGATTTGGCTGTGCTGTAATATAGTTAATAGCTGACAGAGGGATTTCCCGTTTGTGATGGAAGTAGTGTTTCAAGTGAACATGTCTAAGCGCGCATGTAGTGCGAGGCTCGCGTGGTAATATGTGTGGCGGGGGATGCGCGTGCGGCAGTGTTCCGCCGAGCGAGGCGTGCGGCCGAATGCCGGAGGCTGCATTCTCTCCCCGCCGCCCGCAGGTGAAATGTCACCAAACAGCATTCCGAAATATTTGAAACGACCTTTATGGCGCGAAAGAAAGTGTGTGGGGCGCGGGGCGCGGGGCCGCGCGACCGTGGGACAGCGGCGCGCGCGCCAGTCGCACGCCCCCACCCCCGCGCGCCCGCCCTGCGCCCGCGCCCCGCGACCCGCACCGCATTCCAGCGCGCCTCCCTCCCAATTTATTCAGCCGCGACCCGTCGCACCAGCACTACACCTGGACGCCTCCATCCACCCTTCACTGCTCCTCCATTACTCCCTGCGCTCTTAGGCAGAACAACAATTTATAACTCCTTTTTTTCATTGCTAGCCGTACATAAATATGTAATCGAGTTGGCACGCCGCTAGCTAACTACAAGTACGAGTGGTGTCATGATTCACCCATACGAAATCGTTGTCAGCCAGGATAGGTACTTAATTATTTTATCTGATAAAGTATCAGTTTCCAATTGGTGGTGAGGGAGTTATCAAGGATTCTAACAAAAGACTTCAACGCACGTTAAGGTTTTGGAAATTGGCAAGTACGTTTTTTGTGTCGTGGTTTACAGTTGTCCTACAAAAACGTAAGTAATGGTATATATAGTATAATCGAAATTTTGTCGTCTGTTGATTCGATATTAAAAATGTAAATGTGACATGGCTGCCATCATGATTGCTTGGGAAAACAAACTGATTAAGTAAACTGGAGAATTCGTGGTCACGCATGATTCGACTCTCGCATCAGATTGGGATACCTCAACGAAGTAATACTAAGGAGACGAAGAAGTGTAGGCTAGAGTGGTGGAACAGCGAGTTGTTGCTCGGAGCGGGAGCGGGGGCGGGTGCGAGTGCGGTGGCGGCGGCGGAGGCGGCGGACGTTGTCGCAAATAGCCCGTGACGCGGCGGGCGCTGCACTTTCGCGCGGTCATGTGCCCGGCGCCGCAGCCAGACGCTCGTAATCGCTCCTCTATTTAAAAACGTCGTCGGACGCCGCGCGGCGGGGAATGTGCGGCGACAATGCACGGCGTCAACGACCGCTCGCAACGGAAGCGACACACTTCCAGCCCGGAAATGTGCGCCCGCGCCTTAAGGGACCGCCGCCGCGCTATTTATAACCGCGCAGGGCGCGCGCCGTGTGGGGAGCGTCATGTAATGAGCTTATTTCGGAACCGATCCCTTTACCCGCATGGACGCCCGCCGCGGGAAACTGTCTGCTGTTAAGCTAAAATTAAACGAATAACTTTAAATTGTACGGGACATTAAGAGGACGAGCCCAAACGTAATGGAAGGCGACCCCACAGTCAATCTGTTGAACGGGTGTTACCCACACTGACATGCGCCTGTTCCCCTCGACTGCGGGAGGTGCGGGTGTTTCATTATTTCCCTATCGGCTGGTTCCACGCGATTGTCTAACGTATAATTTCTCGAAAACCACTAGAATGATCACAGTAATAAAAGGAAAATGTGGTGTTATTGTGACAGTGTTTGAAAACATGGATGTAATAACTCAATCTGTAGGGCTGGTTGGTTCCCAGCGGCGTTCGTTCCGGTGTTGGATTCTTGCTCATTAACGAATAAGCAGGTAAAGAAAGCGCAAGGGCCTCCACCGGAGATAAGGTCAATAAATGCGCGGCTCTGTGCCTCATAATTAATAAGTAAGCGCGATAACATCTCGGGGCAATTACCGAAATACAAGGAAACACGTCGGTGTGCAGTGTGTGTAGCATCAGAAACTCATTACAGCATACATTCAATTACTACAATGTGCTTTAATAACTATGTGTGGTACATAAAGCCGCTAGCTCACGTAAACATTCTTTGTATCTGTTTCGTCAGCATTTAGGACACGGGCGCGTCTCTGTACATTGAGACGAGTGCTCTTTTGCATTTAGTAATATTGGTTAGAAAGTAACTATCAGCCGTAAAGATACCTCCTCGAAATAGGAAAAAGAAGACACAGTTCTGTCTTCTAAGGACAATAGACTGATTAGTAGTCTATTAACTAGTCACAAATTGTCAAAAGTGATCAGCAATTAGAATTAATGTACAATTGAGCAGCTGTATCGCGTAGCACCTTCACGACGGGGTCCCACGACTTTCGTGTCGCAGCTACGTCGCTACGTCATTACCATTGTACCGACGTTCGTAGCTAATAACTTGTCGGGGCCAGTACGAGTCCCGCATATCAACACACGGTAATTAAGTCGGAACATTTTACATTTTTAAACTGTTAATCACGACCACGCATTCGATGTAAATATGACATGATTTTTGAAGCTGTTAAATAATTAACCGCGAGCCTCCTCGTGGGAAACGGTTACGAGGTACCGTTACCTCGGGTGCTCGCTGGCTAGTTCACGCTCTGCTGTGCTACGACACTGCTACGAAAGTGCTACGAGAATTAAACAGTTTGACAGACTATTTGAGCTACTTGGATATTTATTTGAAGTGATTGTTGTTTGATTGTTTGTTCAACCAGATCGGTATAAGAAGCTCATATAATTTGCATTGACTTTGTCTTAACTTTCACCTGGAGACATTTGATGGAAGAGTTTGGGCAGCGTAGCAACTTAGCTACGCCTCAATCGTGTGTGAAAGGCAGTTTACTTGGGTTTACGCTTGTTGTCAGCGCTTTTGAAGAAAGGAAGATTTTTGGTCTAGATTGGGAAATCATTCAACATAAGATTACATGAATAGTGATAACAATAATATAAGTGTCCAGCGACCTAGAGTGAATGCCTGGACATTTTGTTCTGTAAAACTAGCAAACAATACAACATGCTTTCACAACACAACACGTTGCAGACACTTCACATTCTCTGTGATTGCGTACTCATTTACTGAATTTATTTACACAGAATAGACATTCTTGTCGCAGATCATATAACCGGTGAGGTATCGTTTACAAAAAATATTTATCGCATTTATAGTCAAATTTTCCGGCGATTGTTTGTTTTAATGTACATTGTATGCTTTCATGAAGGAATGTGGAGGCGTAAGCGGTCTCGGAGGTTTCACGTAGTCGTGTGAGCAGTAAGTAGGTATGTGTGGCGGGTGTGCGGTGGCGCGACGTATGTGTTTCACGTTCCCAGGCTATCAGTAGTGTTTCAGGTGTCGGCGGAGGCCACGGCGCGGCGTCTCGCACCTAGATTCCGCGTATTGTTCAGAGGCGCGCGCGCCGGTGGCGGCTGGCGCCAGGCGCGCCGCATGTATTATTCAAACGGCCACGACCCGCGCCGCCCCCGAATTTTGTTAGCCTCGCGCCCCACAGACGTCTCTAATTACATGCTGTCATGACCGACTTTACCGTGTCACGATTATTTCGATGATCGTCAAAGTCAACAACTTGTGGCGACAGAAAATGTTTTACTAACTACCAGCTACCTATGTTGTAGTTAGGACGTATTTCTTTAGGTTTATACGACTGTATTTAAGGTTTGAAGAATAATTTATATGTATTAAATTAATTTTATTTTGTTTTTTGCTGAGTAAGCTGAGTTATGAAACAATTGAAGACGGTGCTGCTAATTTCACGATTGGCTAGTTATTCGCAGTGCAATAGATAAGTGGGACAGTTGTTGGGCTCGTAGGTAGGTACGGATGTGGACGCGGCTGGGGGGCGGCTGCTCGGGTGTCGGCTCCGGTGTCGCGGAATAGTCCATTGTGCGCGCGCGCCGCCGCCGCCGCTGGCAGCGGGAAACAGGTCAAGGTCTCACTGGCGCCTACCTCACAACACTACTGCCTACCTACTTTATATACACCAATACCACCTATTGAATTAAATAGCACACATCTGTCACTATAACATCACATTATTTTTATGATTTCATTCTAAATTTATCTAAAAACGACTCTAAACACAATGTTAGAGAGTGAAGATTTGTGTTTCTGAACTGATTTCTTAAAATTAATGAGCCTCGGCCTGTCTGTGTTTAGTCGGCCGACGGAAGTATGTAAACGTTAATATTACAATATAAAATGTTGGCACGTGAACGCGATGGTCCCTGAAAATGTGTGTAAGCACATGTAAACGCGCGCCGAGCGAGATGTGATGTGAGGCTCAGTTTAGGTGTGAAGGTCAATGACCGATAAGGTTGGCGTTACGTCGACCTCTCTTTTCCCCTCACTTCGGCTACTATCGCCAAGCCACCTATCAGCAAATATGTTGCCAAATACCTATCGTTCAGGACGGCCTGTGAGCTCAATACGTATGTGGCCGATGTTGCCAGCTCATAATATTTATAATCCGGGTTCAAACATTCGTCGTTTGCGTGATATTTGTTAAAACTTGAATCGTTCTCGATTTGTTATCGTGCGGGGATTATTTACAGGGAAAACATACCAGTAGCGTTAGAATAATCAGTCGATGTAAGTTGTGGCAAGAACCCTGCAGGCCGTTCGTAAGGGCGCCTGTGCACAAGCTAGTAACAAGCACAATCTTGAAAGGAATAATTTGTTTGTATTGTAAATGAGGGTATTTCCCATACGTGTCTACTGTTGATAGTGTTTTGGTGGGCGCGGGGGGGGGGCGGTGCGCGGGGTCCCGGGGAGGTGCTCGGTATCGGCGCGGGCGCAAGGTGCACGTTATCGCGCCATTGTTAGCGCCGACAGATTTATAACTTCCCTTTGCCCTCAATAAGGGCCCGTGACCTGCGCACACCTTACACTCCTAAATAACGCGAATAAGTAAAATATTCACTCAAATGTGTGGGGCTCCTTATTTGTTTATGGAGACAAACACAAAAAGTGATCCTGAAATACTTTCATGAAAATTGGTTCTGCTTAAAAAGCTAGATATTCCAAAATATTGGGAACATATTAAAAAGTATTTCATTTATTCCTCAACAGATCGGTAAAAGGAATTCAATTTCTTTTGTACCGGTTCGTTTATAACACTTATAAATCCCAGAATAGGTACATGATTGTAACTGCTGCCGTAAATTACATACACTGCATTATTTTGAAAAGTTAAGATATTTCTTATTAAAGTGAAAGTAACGTTTCACCAATGCTACTTATAATTAAGATAATATCTAATATTTGTGATGTTAATGGGTTACCTGTCGAATATGTAAAGATATTTTTTTAAATAAAAACAACAACGTCTTAAACAGATACAACGACGTACCCTCATATTAGACGGCTCTTCCAGGCATGGCTGAGGCTCGCACTGACACACCAACCGCTCTGCCCAGGCGCAGGCAGCGTGGTGCTCCGGCGGGTGGCCGCAGCCACGGCTTTCGACACATGCAACTGAAAAGACAACAAAAAAACTCATTGAAATAAATAAACAAAAACGCTGAAGTAGTCCAAATTAATGTCAAAAATATTAAAAACAATCAATGTTATTTATTTCTTATTGAAAATAAGGATTGAGTTTCCAGCAGTAATTTAGACAATCTGTGAGAAATTCCGCCTGGCGCCATTCCGGCTCCACCAGTGTGACGTCCAATCATTAGGACTTCTTTGTGCGAATAAATATCGTATTTAGTTAATTGCCCTCCATTGCTATCTAATGATTTAACAGTTAGTGGGAACATATGCATGAACACGTTATCAATAGGTCTACCGTGCACATGCAGGAGTAATTACAATACTTGACAGAAAAATGACCCACGGTATGTAGCTCTTAAGTTAATTTTCACACAAATGAATTGAATAAACGTGCAAGCAGTTCATTCTGTGGTGCCTACCATGGAATGAACTGCTAGTGCCAGCCCCGTGAACGTTACCTAGCGAACTCGACCGTAAAGCTGAGCCGCGATACTCGACCCCGTCAATCTTGATCCTATAAGAACAGTATTGTTTATGTCTGATACCGTTATTATATAGAACGCGACATGTTAATAAACCCTCTTGACATTATTTTTACTTTAAGTTTTTGTTTACTGATATACCTCAACCGTTAAATCCAATTTTAAAGCGACTGTCTCAGTTTTTATTGGCCATTTAATTTATATGTTTATTATTGGCAGTTAAAGCGGAGAAATGGTAGTATCGAGTGGTGGTGGACGTCACAAACGGTGATGCTGATGATGTCATGTGTGAGGGCGGCGCGCGGCGGGCGCTGGTATGCGGCGTGCGACGCGCTAGCCGCATAACGGTGCGCGCGACGTCTGCGCGCGTTCCCAGGCTCCGAGCGCTCGATCGACGCCCCGAGATAAGCCCCATTCTATAAGAAACCCAATAAGCCATTTCCTTGAAACTCTCACAGGAGAACCGCTCCCGTGAAAAAAAAATGACCCAAACCATACAAAAAAGTCGGTGAATAAGGCGGGGAGCGTGAAATAAGAATGGCCCCAGTTCTGGGAAGGTTCGGCGCCGGTGCAGTCTTACATCTTTTATAATGATCTTTTTTGTGGAGCGACCCTTAATGGCTTATCGTGGGGCTGAGAATGTTGGCACAGTGCGAAGCGGCGTGTACCTTATTAGATGGCAAGGCCCGACGATGTGGCCGAGCGGAACTCGACAATCGGTTACAGATTCAACTGTGCAGATTGTGTGTGACGGAAGTGTGCTCCGCCTTCAATAGCAGCCAGCATGAATGACGGAACACTCGCACTTATAGCTGCGGATACAACAATGACTGACCAATTTAGTAACGTGACATTTGCATATTACACTTGGGTACATCGTACACGGTGTCGCGAGGTGTGCTGCAGTTCGTAAGGTTTAATGAAGCGTTATATGGACAACGTATCCATCGGCGGTGCACGGGACGGTGTCGGCGGGAGGAAGTGTGACGGAGGAAGCGCTTGTGAAACGATCGCCCACACGGCGTGCGCCGGAAGCGGAGGCGCAGCGGTGGCAGTAGGCGGAGTGTGCCGCACGGACAGGCGGAACAATGTAATCAATGCGCGATAAAATGAGAGCAAAGGTGAGAGGACCGAAGGGCGCCATGTGTGCCGCTACGTCACAGAGAGATGCTGTGAGTCAGCGGGACGAGCACACGTGTCGCTGACGTCACGAGCACCTGACTCATCACATACTCATGATCTGGGAAAGACAGTGTTATAATATACGCGCGATGTGAGGCCGCCGCCGGCCACCAGTCAATGGACGACTTGCATTCTATATCTGTTATGTTGACTAATGCTAAATATACGCCAGAATTATTTTTTACAGAACATAATCATTGCGGTTTTATGCATTTAGTACAGACAGGAGTATTTTGTTATAGTCATATGAAAGTTGAATATTGTCCTGAAAGTGATTGATAGTGATTCTAACTAAAACTACTGGTGTTCCAACAGAATTTATTAGATTATCGAAGTTATTTTATTGCAACTATAATATTTGTCTTGCATTGAATTTCTTTGTACTTTTAAGTAAATGTATGGGATAATTTCTGTTATTAAAATAGTATTGGAGCCTTGTTATTACAAAAAATGGCTTTGTTAATTACCTGCAGCTTTTTACAATTTATATTTAAATAAACATAAATAAGAATAAATGATGAGCCATTTAAGTTTGCTTTTTCTTCAACTTTGGGGTTTGTTGTCAAAATTTTCATCATATTAAAAACTTATCACATTTAATTAAAATACAATGAATTTTGTTAAACTTATTATAAAGTTATTAAAAGTAACATGGGCACCAGGATATAAAGTTTTAATCATTGGTGCTGGTATGCTTTCATGTCAACAGACAATTAAATTAAATTTTCGAGAAAGTGTGAAGTTTAACTTACTACCTCGACAAAAGAAGAGGAATGCGGAGTGAAGTAAATCATCTAAATAAGCACAAGGAGGGTAGGGCACACCAAGTGCCAGAGGGCAATGAACAGCCGGGAGTTAAGCAAAACTAGAGGAGAGCAGGGCGAGTGTGCGAGCGGGACGCACGACCAGACGTCATGCTCTGGTGACGTACGTCCTGTCGGCAACGTGCTGCGCCCGCGCACCACTGCACAGCTCGCTCGCACCCCGCACAACCCTCACTACCCCTTATCAACAAGCAGCTCCCAATTGTCTATTTACTAATCTACTCTGATGGCACAAGTAAACTTTTAAATAATTCTCAAACAATGCAATAAAATTTGGCTACCCTCATTTACAAAACTAAACTTAACTGAAAGTGAGACGTTAGAATTCGAATTAAGTTTTTAGTAAGATTTCAGTGAGGACGATGTTAAGGTATAAGTTTTTAAGTGTAAGGAACAGAAAAACCAAAAATATATATCTAATCTTACGCTACTGGGTGTAACATTCCATTGATACAGACGGAAAATCACTATTTAAATTCACTATGCACTAAATTTCACAGTTGTTTTTGATGTAGCGATTGAACGGACACTTGTTTCCAACACACGCACGAAGTCCGGCCTCAACTAGCGGCGTTCACTAAACAACGTGATAATACAAAAAGAAGTCAGAGGTTACGATGTTATCGAGGGAGACATGAATATTCGAAGACGCGAGGGTCACGAGTGAACGGTCGTCGTAGCATCGCGCCGCGGCGTGAATGGAACGACCGACATTTTATGAATCGAGAGCCGTCGCCCATTGAGCTGAGCGCGGCGAGTGGCGAGCCCGTCGGGCGCGCAGCATCGTCGTCGCAGGGCCACAGCTCAGGCCCGCTCCGGCGCCGGTTCCGGCCCGGCGGAAGTGACGCTCCGACCGAACATGGCGGCGCGCGCGCAGGAAGTGCGCAGCTTACCTATCGGGACGTCTCCGTCGGCGGCGGGCGCAGCCGACACCCGCCGCCGCCCACCGCTTCGCGCAGCGCAAGCGAGCCCGCATGCGCCGATACCGATATCCGCAAAAGTGCGCGCGATCACTACCTTGCGAATAAATTATTCGTGCTGTTATCTAAAAATATTCGTGTGCGACGCAGAGCGCTCGCAGCCCGCAGCCCGAGCCGACACGGAGTTGCACACGCGAACCGCTTCCCCGCTGCGGGGAGACTGATGAGGGCAGGCCGCGCCGGCGCCGGCGGAGGCTCCGACGCATGCGCACACCGCCGTCCGTCCCTTTCCGCGAACGTGCTACCGCTGCGGAGCGAGCGGAGCGGGACGACGAAAACTCATTATCACAGCGGCGACTCGTGAACACCAATAGACCGAGGAGTAGGGGCGAAATATTCGACCTTCACTTCACAACGCACACGAGCGCGTGCGCTGATCGCGTCGCGACAGCTCCACACACATGCGCGCCGCTCGCAAATTGCTCGCGGCCGCCGCCGCGCCGCCGCCGCCGGTGTGCTACATTTGACAATTTTTCCAGAAAACTGACATGCACCGTCACCGTGGACGAGGCGCGCCCGCGTGCCACGTGGCCGCCACTCGGCACCACCAGCCACCAGCGACCACCGACCAGCGCGCCAGTACACGACTCACTCACTACGGCACATTCCAACCGCATTTGATAAGGACTCTAACATTTAGCCATAATCAATTTATATGGAATCAAAGATTACCATCTTTTATGGAAATCGCTGTCAACAAAGATACTACGAAAAATTACAAGCACCCTTTTTTTACTTTCAGCAAACAAATTTCTTTATATGGCCAATATTTAAATACTTAGGTATTACTTATACATTTCAATACAGTATTCCGTTTATTGCAAATTATTTCTGTCCATCTAATTGTCCACATTCACTTATACGCTTTCCTCCATATATGCCTGCATTAATTAGTAGTTAATGAGATTTTTTTATACTTGAAGCTCATTTAATATTAGATATATCAATAGTAACAAATGTAGCAATACTAAATTGCAATACATAATGTAGAAGAGAGTGGAAAAGAAAAATGAAAGAAAAATGTTACCAAAGTTACATGTGCCGTTAGATCTAACTGTGCATGTGATTTTTGGTAACGTTTTCTTTGCCATTCAGTCGACTCTCACGACACTTTGCATAAATATAACAGAGTAACAAGGGATAAATACTGTTATTTTAGATAAACATTAAAAAAAATCTTTAGGTTTCACATATATTTTGTGTCTTTCTGTTCTCAATATTTTTCATGAAAATTTTTGTTTTCAAGTAAGTAGAAGAAGGGACACTGATATGAAGAAAAATTTTTTATTCATAAATAATGGACTCATAATATTTTTCAATTAAATCACTTTGTGTGAGTGGTCCATTGAAAATTAGGTGCATAAAAATAGATTTTAATTAATTGTGATAAACTTATAAATGTAATTAAGGGTTAAAAGGCTAATTTATTGGCTAGTGATATTTTATTAAATAATAATTTAATTATGTATCTAAGTAATATCGACATGTATATCTGTTTATGCAATTAAGATTTACTAATTTCCACAATTTATCATTTAATAATTTTTTTTAAGTCAATAATTATTATAATTCAATAATATAATTGGAACTTCTATAGTATGGCTTTAAGATGCTAGTAATATGCTTTGTACACACTTAGTATTTCACTACATACTTACCTAATAGAATTTTTCAAAGAAACATGTCAGAGGACAGAATAGCGAATGTATCTTACCTATTATGCCAGTAATTGAATTACAGAGAAATGCTCATTGTTCGGTTTCTGTTAAGTAAAAATTTGCCTTTCAAAAATAAAATATACTTTATCTTTAAATGGTACATTCATAGTTGTAGACTAGGCAGTCAGAATCTAACTGAAACAAAGTTCAATTTACTTGGTTTAAAAAAAAATGTAAATAAATATATTAATATTTAAGAATATTATTTAATTAAAATTTTAACTACCGTTTTAATATTTTAAACAGTTGATTTAATAAGTAAGAAACAAAACATTAAGCAACACAAGATTAAAAAAATTAAAGAAAAACGGCCCGTAAAAAAATATACAGTAATATTTTTTTCTATTTTTGCATTTGTCCATATTGTAAAATAATTAAACAAGCATACGCAACATATTATAAATAATTTAAAACATTAAATTTAAAGTAAATTCAAAAATATGTGCATGGTTCCGCTGAACTAAAACTGACTTCACTAGGGCAAAATAAAATGGGTTTATTTGATAAAAAATATGTGAAAGTGTTAAGTTTTTTGATAATTTCCCATAGGCGCTGAGTTGTAGTGCGGGTAGATGTGGAAGAAGTACGCAGGAAGTGCGTGCCAGTGTTGCCACACGCAGCCGTGGGCATGCGCGGGCGCCGGTGTGCCGCACGTGCTCCTTCGCGCTACACCACCGCCAACTTACATCTAATATTAATTATATGATTTTTATTATTCTACTATTATTTGATGTATAATCCATTGTTAAATCCAATAATTATAAAATTGTTTAAAAGACTTCCCACATTTTTTAATTTTTTTAAACCCGAAAATTTGAATTTATTTGTACAGGTACTAAGGTCTTGAAGACTACAAATGCAATTTTTCAGCCTCTAATACCTAAATAAATTAAAATCAAACATAAAATAATTATTCTTGTCTGTTAAAATTATATTACTATATGCCCAATGAAAAACTGTTTGTGGTTACAAAGATAATCTTTTATAGATTAAATTTTATCATAAGTGATGCATTAGGTATAGTTTCAGTTGATATAATTATTAAAATATTCTGAAAATTGAACAATTTATGAATCTGAGAACTAGCGCCGACTCGGTTTTATTTTGAAGAGACAAGCTTATTTAGAAAATGTGTACCTACATAAAGGAAAGATTTTTCAAAAATCACAAATACCTATACCTAAACATATATAATACTTTGAACTATGTTGTGTGTGTGTATCAAAGTGTGTGTGAGGTTATGTGTATGTGTGTAAATCGCGTTGGAATCCAGTGTCGTTATCACCACGTAGGGCTGAGCCTATCTAATCTTGCTCCCACTTTAGCTCTTAGATAAAATTCACTTCTTTTCAAACATATTTCAACAATTTGCCACACATGTTGGCGCCAATCGTTCATTTTATTTTTATATAAATATAAATAAACAATAAACTACCACTTTGTATTAACAAACGTATTTGTTAAAGTAAAATAAAATATGATTGTAAAAATATATGCTAAAATATGTGCGTGAGGCATTAAACCCAAGTATTTTTGAACAAAAATAAATAGAAAATACCTTTTCAAACTAAAGGTGTCATCTATTAATTTTTCCCGCAATATTTCTTTATCTGTGCAAATTATTCATTTATGAAAGAATACCTAAAACATAAGGAAAAAATAATGCAATGTTCCATCTACCTAAACCTATATTTATGTGACAAGATGTCAATTTTGCTGCATATTAAATTTGTTCCTACTAAAAAGTAGAAAGAACACATTACTTTTCTACTATTGTAACTAGGCATTTTTCGTACTAGCAATCTTCTTAGCTTAGATTGATTAAATAATTTTCAAAAACAATTGTGAAATATTGTCATAAAATAAGCTTATTTAGGTACATCTAAATTAAAATATAGGTTAGCACATTATAAGTATCTAGCCCATTCATCTACACTAGGTAATATTCACCAACTAATTCCAAACACTGTGCAACTTAGAGGTAAAGATTAGGAAAAACACACAAAAATAATTATAAGAAGGTACTTACTAAAAGAAATAAATTATAAACATATTGATATTATAAAATAAGTATCAAACAAAAATAGCTACTCATCAAAATAGTAAGTAGGTTTTTGACTGAAACTGGCAACACTCAACTGGGGAATACCCAGAGTTATATACCTAAATTTATGACTGAAAACCTAGGTAGGCAAATTAAACAAGAATAGTGAGTAGGTGTTCGGTAGCTGTAAAGTTTAGGTGTTATGATAAAATTAAAATATTTAATATAATTATGCTGTATCGTATTAGTGAGACGCAATAAATGAGCTTTAATTACTTATGTGCTTATTAACTAAAAAAATATAAATATATTATTATTCATAATCTATTTAGTTTGCACAATTTACTTCACACTTCACTATGACAACTGTGAAAAACTTGGTCAAAATCAAAATACGGTAAAAATATAGACATAAGTATAAAATGTAGGATAGTATTTAAAATACCTTTGTCAAAATTAAAGTATTTGACTCAAAAATTGTCGCAGTCTAATAAAAAAACACTTTATATTACTTATAACTACCTATGCTAAATTAATCTTCAGTTAATTATTTGTTTTTGCATTAATTTGTTTAATATACCAACTTATCTTACTTACTTGTTTATAGCACCATCGCAAATTGCACAAAATGCATAGATAACAGGTGTTTAGTACAATTTTATTGATATTTTAGAGTTGCTTTTATGGTTCACAGAAATCACCACACCTTGCACTGTCAATTCACTGAGGGTCCCCAAAACTCACTTGAAAAGGTACCATCTAGTAATTTAACAAATATATAAAAATAGCACTGATCATTAATTATAATTATATGGTCGCCATTACCAAAATGTCTATGAAGGTTTCAAACTCCGTTAACTGTTACCAACAATTTGGCAGCGACAGTTACCTACACAAACATTCTACCATCAGTCCACTATGTGACTCCCTTTTGGTCAAAAAATCTTGCCGGAGGACCGTGGTGTATTAAGCTCGATTAAGGTTGGGCTGATTGCATTATTTATAAGAATTGATTTGAATGTGATCTGGGCTAGTCAGCTGCAGGCGCAGTGCGGCGGTGCGGCGGGCAGCGCAGGGCAGACGGCGCGGGTGGCGTGAGCTGCACTCGGCTTCTCTCAGGCGTGACGTCCGGCCGGGGTCAGCGAACGCAGGGCCGCCGATAGCTTTCTTGTGCCCGACAAACGACCCTCCGAGATGTCACTCACGTGTTTTCTGTCGCCCCTTCCCGGGCTGACACTTCCCAACGACAGTTCGTGCCGTCCTCGTCACCGATCGCGCGCGCCCTTTCATGGTGTTCCGCGCAGCTCTCAAATTCGTATCGGCGCTTGTCACATTTCGTAGCACTAATATTTATTTGTACACAAACACACGCGAGACCCTCGTGAAGCGATATCGTTAAGTCGGGGGGCTGTGTCTCGTTAATAGATAATTGTTGTGCGATATGATCGTTTCTTCGGCGCGCATCAGCGCTAACAGATTAATCGTAGCAATGTATCACACGTGCAGTCCGCGCTAGCGGCCCTTCTATTTGTAAACCGGCGCCGAGGGCCGCGCATTCCTAGCGTGCCTCGTGCCCTGCGCCCGCGCCACCCGAGCACTCTCCGCTACGGAACTACCACTACCCACTATCGGTGACCGCCTATAATACCGCTAACTTCTACTACTACATTCTAATTTTCCCTACATTTGCGGCAGTGTATGTCGTCCACGGCGATACTAACGTCTGCCTGCCGAAGTCACTCGACTCTGAACTCTAATGCTGTATTAACCAATGCTACTGTAACTGTCACTGTCAAACACTGAATATTGTTGAAGAGATTTCGTTAAATTCTTCAACCTTACATGGAGTTGTAAATGGTTTCGGACGAAAGGTTTAATTGGTTCTAAAATCTTTAGTTGTATTATTTTTGTATATTGCTGTTTATAAAAACGTTATGTAGGAAACGGATGTGATAAAAAGCTGTGTCAGTTTGGTATTTTCTCAGCCTAGCCAACCTTTTTCGTAGAACTTTCGTAGCCGTTAGCGTAGCAGTTAAGTTAAACGGCCTTCTCAAAATCTAGACTTTTGTATGTACTTATTTATATGCTAATGTTATGTATGATAGTGTCATACCCAAAAGTAGAGTGAAACCATCTACAAATAAGGGCTTAAAAGTACTGATAACGAGTTTACTAAACTATAACCCAAATACGGTTAAATAGCGTCTATTCATAATGAGATGTACCAAAGTACAGTCCCTGCATTCCGATGAATGGTGAGCGCGCGCCGCGACATGGCCGGGCCGGGGGGTACGGAGGGGACGAGGGCACGCGAGGGGGGAGGTGGCAGCACGTACGCATGCCTGCGCGTGCGCCTGCCTGCGACAAATAGCCTCTACAACAAATTCTAACAGGTGTCCACTTCAGACCAATTTTGGGCTTTAGCAATCACAGTTCACGAAAAAGCCCTTCGGATTACAAGAAGTTTCAAACGAACGCCGAACATATTAATTAAGGGAATCCTTTCCAAAACCTTAAATTAGGGGTTTGTAAACGATGATACTTAAGTTTCAAATGGTGACTCATAAAACGAGACAGCTTAATAAATACTGAACTTTAGTTCTATTCAAGTGTCAGCAGCAGAGCTATGAGCAATCACGACCATACATGGAACATCCTGACTCACCCGGATACGCATGGAAATGAAAACTTCCGAATTTTCTCAGAATTACGTTACAATCCGAACAATTTCCGTACAAACGTCGGAATCATTAATTATATCCAACTGATGAATCAGAAAATATAGCTAACTGATTTGCTCATTAAGTAGTTGATTGAATAACCCGAATGGAGGCAATCAGTGGTCAGCCAGCGGCGGGCGTCGATTGAACAGCTACTGGAGGTACTAGCGTTTACTGGAATGTTAATGAATGTGGTGCAGTGTCGCAGATGACTCACAGCGATCTTTATTAAAGTGCTACATATTAAGAACATGTTCTAATGGAATGCGGATGCTTCCTGGAATCAACTGTTAGAGCTGCGATGACGGTCCTTCTAACGTGACTTGATTGTGTCAACGAGATTTGTGATATAAACTTGACTTAGATTTTTGGAACAACTAGACGATAAACTAGAAGATTTATCACTAACAATAACTTTATAGACATAGTACTACAACAAGTACTATCCAAAAAAGTTGCTTAAGACAAGTGCGCTGTTGAAAAGAAATGCATTTCAAAACGTCAATTTAAGACAGACAGACAAAAGATCGGAAATTAAGATCTGTAGCAGTGGAATATTTTGGAGAAATTATGCACAATTGGCAAAAAAGAGGATTAAACTCAGCAGCGGTGATGATAATGTTCAATTGGCTTTTGGTAAAATATTTGTAAATATGCTGGGCTGATCCATCACCAGAAGTTTGTCCAGATAAAGCGTACCTATATCTCGAAATTCCTCAACGTGCAAAGAATCATAACTTACTTGGAAAGAATGCGCTAACCTTTATCTAAACTATTTTAACGCACCACATTAAACACATTTACAAGGCGCCAATTTGTATAAACTGTTTAATATAGAAAAATATAAGGTAATTAAGTAACTTTATTGTATTATTAGAATGTCTCTACCTATTTTCATACGTATTTTTATTTGGAGTTCTCTAGGGCTTTATTTTAGGGCCCATGTTCTTTGTTTCTAAAAAGTCTGAATGATAGGAATAAAGCACGTAATCTTTATTTAATACAATTTTTTTCGCACAAAAGGTTTAACGAAATTGAAAACTGCGTTAAAAGTAAAGTGATCGCCCGTTACGATAGACATTCAAAAGTCTTCAAAGATGTTTCGATAGCAACTTTTATAATATTTAACGAGACTTTTATGAGACAGGATTTTGTCTTCGAAGTAACAAAATTTCGTTGACGTACAAATGCTACTACTACATAAACGTGAGTAATGAATGCTGGTTATTAATTTGGAGGGTAGTTTTATCATGGGAGAATCACAGGCTTCTCCTATGATAAAACTACCCTCCAAGATAAGGTTATAGTCACTATGAACGGATGCTTCGAGTGCTATTTTCTTTTTATTGGAGATAAAGTTTTCATCTACTTTGCAGTTACTTATGCTGATATAATTATAATATAAAAAATAACAGCACAGGTACTAAAAGTTCACTTGTTCCAATAAATTCAGTCAATCCATTACACAAGTTCCTATCACATCCATTTCAAATCGACTCCAATGAAGGCTTGCAAGCGCTTAGAAAGTAACAAGTTGAGTATCATTTGATCAAAAAGCCTAAGTAAGTCAGTGTCGGGTAAGAGGTCAGTGGTGCAACAAGGTACGGTGGTGTTGCAGCTTGCGGCTCGCGGGTGGCTGCGCGCGTGCGAGGGCAGGTGCGCCCGCGCACCCGGCCCGCGCTGCGCCGTGTGAGAATTCCCTACCGTTGTAATTACTGACCCTTTAGGGTTCTGTCAGCCTAACTGCGCCGCAGCACAGCTAATCTTTTGCTTGTGGAATTAATTTCGCATTTGGGGTTGTGGCTTTATCATTTTTGGGGTTGTCTGTTTAAAGTGCTGCTCGAGTGTTTAAAATTTGTTGTAGAAACTGTTTGTTGTTAATCGATTTTGCTAATTTTTAAACCGGCATTTGCTTCAGCAAGTGCTAATTCCTTTTCGATGAAATACAGAAACGATAAAGCATGTTTTTTCACTGGTAGTTGTTAGGTAAGCTCATATATGATATTATCATTGGGCGTCATAGAATCTGTAACACGCGCGAGCCCTTGATAACAGTTTACTAATATCTGTTTTATTATCACTTATCTTAGTAAAATGATTGATTTTACAAATAAAGAGACACTAATCTTTAAATTCATAAGAAACCTTGTATCTGTTGAAGCAGTTGAAGTACTAGTATCTACAATTTTTTATCTTAATCACTATTTATTTCGTAACTAAAAGGTATCTTTATACACCGTGACTTTTAGTCGTCTTAAAACGGCAGCCCAGTTCATGTATCCAATGACTAGAACACGTTTATAATAAAAAAATAGGTATTTAAAGTAAATTGTTTTTATGACGGATATTTTTTTGATTGCCGAAGTCTCCCGAACTCACAAACGATGTTAGACGATGCGATGGTGTCAGGTATTTTTCGTTAGGTTTAACGAGTCTGACAGTCCCTCCCGCTCTGCCTTGGGTGGGAGGACTCATTCGATGATTTTACCACGAAAAAAAAAGGTTTTTTCGTTAGGTTTTGAGAATTTCTTGATTCGGTTGCCGCGCCGCGCCGCGCCGCGCCGCGCTCAGAGCCCGCGATAAAAGCTATTAAAAGTCTGTGACATTAATTAAATATCAAATATCGAAGCGAAACAATAACAAACATAATTCCTATTTATTCACAAACTCCAATTTATCTGATTGATAGATTAATCTTTAAACGTTTGTTAGCGCACCGATCTATCGTAAATCATTTAATTACCTGTATCGATTGACACGCTAAATGATCTTGATGATACTCTATTTCATTTTTACAAATCCGCGTGGCATTATGTGATGGGTGATCATCCGTAAAAACGCGTTTCTATTAGTCAAGTCTTGCAAACAAGTATGACGTCACATTGGCATACAATTTACTTGAAAAAAACTTCAAAACAAACACAAAAAAGTTTAAAATAACTTTTCTTTCGGAAGTCGGTGGCAATCCGACTTCAAATCAAACACAAAAAAGTTTAAAATAACTTTTTCAGATATTCAACAAAAATCTTCGCATAATAGGCGTCTTTAGAAATCTTTTATCCAAGGCAGCAACAAAAACGGATCTATGCGATCAACGTCACGAGATATCAATGATTGTTATATACCAAAACCTCCCCTAGAATGTAACAAATACTTTTGTGAAAACCGCATCAAAATCGGTTCAGCGAAACGCGAGATAATCGCGACCAAACATACAATCGGCTTTGAAAATTGCAGTAGGCAAAAAACTCCCTATCTCATAAACTACTGAACCGCTTTTGATGAAACTTGCAGGGTACTTTAAGTTGGACACTATCGTTAAATATTGTTACATGTGGTTAATGTCAAAGAGTTCGTGAAATCTATGAATTTGTCTTTTATTTTGTATTCCAGATTGTTTGCATCGTTTGCATGGTTTAAAGGGTAGCATTAGTCGCTAGTCTTAAAGCAACAACTTACTGAAAATCTGATATATCCAATTTATCATAATGGGGAATGACAAACCAGGCGGCGGCCGACCTACACAGGTGGTTGCGACAATCGTTGGAAGGATCCGGCAGTTGGGACTCGAAGTGGCGCTGCACAAAACAGAGGCCATGTGTTTTCATGGCCGTCTGAATGCGCCACGGTCAGAGTCCCACATAACGGTGGGAGGGGTTCGCATCGGTGTCGGGAGGACGATGAAGTACCTGGGACTCGTCCTCGACAGCCGGTGGAACTTCAGGGAGCATTTCCTGCGTTTCGCCCCAAAGCTGACCCGGGCAGCAACCGCCCTCAGGCGACTCCCTGCCCAATCTCAGCGGGCAAAACGCCTCCTGTCGGAGGCTTTACGCCGGTGTCGTGCGGTCCATGGCCCTCAACGGGGCCCCCGTGTGGGCCCTGAGCATGCGGACGTGATCAGCAAAGCTGGTCGCATGCCAGACGGTCATGACTATCTGGATGATCCGAGGATACCGCACGATCGCCGGCGAATCGGCCAACGTTCTTGCAATATTACTGCCCTGGGATCTGAGGAGGGAAGAAACGCCTGGGTGTCACCACAGCGAAGATCGCCCGGAGGACACGGTGGAGCATACGGTGCAGGACTGCCCCGCTTGGGCAGAGCACCGCCGTGTCCTCACGACGGCGATAGGCGGAGACCTCTCGCGCCCGGCATTGGTCAAGGCCATGCTGCGAGGCGAGACGCCTCCTTCTGCGAAGCAGTCATATTCGCGAAGGAGGAGGCGGGCCGCGTGAGGGAGAGGACAGCGTCCTCTCTTCACCCCAGCCGCAGTGGTAGTCGCCCACGGCGACGGACGTCGCTAGACGATCTCCGTAGGCGCGGGAATGGGGGCGGCGAGTAAAGGGCGACTCGCTGTCCGACCATGGACCATGCCCGGGTCGACGGCGCGTTGCGTTCTACGCGCGCCTAAAAGAGTGTCAGCATTATGACGGGAGAGGGCCAAAGCCTGCCGGGGTCGCGGGACTCACGAATTACCGTCACCCCGGAACGTACAGGGCTATTGAAGAACACCGTGGATTTTAGTCAGTACGAGTCTGACAGATGACTCATTTGATTATTTTATCACGATAAAAAAAGGGAAATGACAAGAATCGGCCCGATTCATGTTGTGTCCAACAGAATTTGTATATATTAAAGATAATTCATAACATAAAATTATAAATAATAATGCGAGAATAATATGCAAAATATCATTAATTAAATTAATCATTTAAAGTTTATTTTATGTTAAACGTTAAAGTTAGAAGTATTGAGTGGTCAACTGTATACAATAATTTTGTTTTCGGTCTACTTCTTATAGGGAACTAATATAACTATGAAATTCTTTATTATTTTTTTTCCTTTTTAATGATGAGTTCATCTTTGTTGGGTTTTGGCTGAGGCTTCAAGGGAAACTTGGCAATGTCCTTTTCAATTTTTCATTGGTTTCAGGATGATATCAATGACTCGAACAACTTTTATTTAGCCAGGTTTTTAGTGAAATACGAAATCATTTCTTAACTGTTTAAAGTACGTTCTCATAAGCTTAATCAAATATCATATTTTAGTATGTAAAATATTAATAGATCAACGACGGTTCGGCATGAAATTGTAAGAGAAGTAAAAATATTGTAAAACTACCCACATTTAGTGAACATTTTCTGAAATAAACTCTTTCTGTTCTACAAGTTAATGAAGTCCTTTTAGATAACTGTGTGAACTCATGTATTCAGCACAAAAACCACTTATTTCAGTTTGAGTACTTTATGGATAACCATAAGTTATAAAGGATTTGATTGAGTTAAAACTAATTAGTAAGCGTTGTGATGGATTGGCCACTTGTTGCTACAAGGTTTATATTGATGGTCTTGAAAAAGAACTAAAAACAACCCTAAGCTATTTTGGACGCATGTAAAAAATAAACGAGGAGAGTCTAGTACCTACCCTTTAACCACGAAAAATGGATCAATGTCCTCATCTAATGGCACAATCATAATGTGAGATGTTCGCTACTAATTTCTTGTCTGTTTATAGCTCCGAACATGAATCGAAGAAGGAGTTTGATAATAAAGTATTGTTAAAATCTATCGAAAATAGTAGTTTATGTTAAGCAAGTCCAACCATTAGCAGTAAGACATTACTTAAAAAATAAAAGGTTTAGATATTAACAAAGGAGGAGGAGGAAGGAGGCCCTGATGGCATTACCACCAATATTTATTACGTCATGTGCGAAGGAGTTAGTATGCCCTCTTATTCTTATTTACAGCAAATCATTATCTTCTGGTGTATTCGAAAATGGAAAATGGGTAAGGTACTTATACATAAGTCTGACAACAACAACGACATAACTAACTATAGGGCCTATAGGCCCATTTCAATCCTTTCATCATTTGCTAAATTATTTGAGTCACTGTTATGCCCATATTTCCAAAACCATATAAAATTATTTATTAGTGATCATCAGCGGTTTTGTTAAATCACGATCCACAAGTTCCAATCTGGTCTCTATCACAGAACTTTTAATTGAAGCTGTTGACTCTGGTCGCCAAGCCGACGTCATCTATACTGACTTTAGCAAGGCCTTTGATAAAGTTTCTCGTATAATCCTACCCTGTAAGTTGCGTGCTTATGGTATAACAGGTGGCTTGCTTGAATGGGTGATTTCATACTTGACAGGTTGATCTTTTTTTGTAGTGGTAAACGGTTATCAATCTAGCATAAATATAATATATCATCCGGAGTCCCGCAAGGCTCTCATTTAGGGCCAATATTTTTCAATTATTTTATTAATGACATTCCAAGCTGTCAAAGACATTCTGAAATTTTCATGTTCGCTGATGATTTAAAATTTCTAAAAATTGTTGAATCTGACATAGACTCTTCACTTTTACAGACGGACCTTAATAGTCTTATACAATGGTGTAAAAATAATGAAATGTTTTTGAATTCGAATAAATGTTACCACGTAAAATATACACAAAAGAAGACGGATTATTATATAAATGAGAACAAAGTTAGTGAAGTGGACACTATACGTGATCTTGGCGTTCTATTTGATCAAAAACTTACCTTTGCACCTAATGTAGATTACATTTCTAATAAAGCGTCCAAGATGTTGGGTATTGTCATTCGACAATTCAAAGTTTTTCGGCAAATTAAAACCAAAATCCTACTTTATCAAAGCTTAGTACGTAGCATTTTGGAATATTGCAGTGTGATTTGGCGTCCACACTACGCCACAAGTAGTTTACGCCTTGAACTTCAAAAGTGTTTCGTTTGGCATCTGGCTTTTTCTGCGGGAATAACTAAAACAGTGCGCTCTTACAAAAAAGTTTGTTATTCTTCAAAATGCACACCTTGGAGGAGCGAAGATGTTTAAATGACGCAATGTTTGCTAGTAAAATCTTGAAGGGAAATATCGACTCACTGACCCGCCACTACTCGTCGCACTCATTAAATTTCGTGCTCCGGCGAGGATTCCGCGCAAACCTATAACTCCACTTTGTCCTCCAATGAGAAGAACGGTGCTGGGATCTAACTCTCCATGTGCTAGGTTTTGTAGGGTTTTGAATAGTTGCAGTGATGAGGTTGATTTCCACTTTGATTCCCTCAAGTTTCAAAAATGTAAATTTCTGAAGTGTTTATCAGACCTATTGTAATTTTTATTTTTAGGACTGTGTTAATGTTGTGTTTACTCGTACGTAGTATGTAGTTTAGAGTATAGTGATTTATTATTGTTGTTTCTTTTTTATGTTCATGTGATGTTTACCTTTAAGTAATGCACTATGTTACGTTTGCTCGTTGTACTATTGTTTGTATGAGTGTAAACAATTGTTGGTAGACCTAATAAATAAAATAAAATAAAAATATCCCACAACTAACAAGTCAATAAACTATCTTGAAAGGTGTAGTATCCACAGACGGTACTTCATTAAACAAAAAAAATTGTCGCTTGAGCGCATTTCAAAAGAAAAAAAATAATTGTGCATCCTTTAAACAGTATCGGTTCAATTAATTTAGCTCCACAATTGAACATACCTCTTTAAGGAGCTTAATTACAATGCTACAATGTAAAAGTACAGATGTCATCGTAGCGAGCTCCTTTGTTAGATAGGTAAACGTGAACGGTACTTTATCGATATTTGCATTTTAGATAACATACTGAATGGACACATCGTTATCCCATTACGCGTTCCCAAGAAAGATCATTATTCCATTTTTTATGGTCAATCGGTTCTCTGTAAAGGTATCGAAGATGTACATGTGATCGTTTTGAAATGTATTTAGTAATCTCTCTAATGTATGCTCGTAATAAAATTGTGGTAAATAGACTACATTCCGTTTAGTGTTGAAATTATTTTGGCTCTAAAGCTTTTTATATTTTCAAAGAGGTTATATTAAATATTGTAAATCTGGGCCGTAATTTTTATCGCAATGGGAAGCAGAATTTTGTGTCAGTTCAAGTATCAGGTGTCATTTTAACAAAGCACTGGGTCACCGCTAATTAATTTGTTGACACATGCAAGCCAGTTACAATTTTTGTGATGAAAAAGTTTTTTTTTATTATGAAAAGGGATTTGGTAATATCTGAACTACCAATCCCTATTCCTCCTGTACCGTACATAATTATAAGAGGAGCTCGTAGCTAAATAATAACAGCCACACAGGTGACTTAAAGTTAAGCTGCGCTTGCCGAGGATGGTCTGTGGAACTGTAGCCATCTCTAATTTTTTTTTAGCGTGGTAAAATCAACAAATGAGTCCTCCCACTCAGGGCAGGGCGGGGGGGACTTTTTTTTAATGGGACAAATCCACCACACTATTCCCAACCACTGCAACTCCTGAAAGCCAGAATCAACAGTGGCAACCACCAGAAAAGCGCCGAGACAATGAAGCTCGACGTGTCCCGGAGAATGAATTTACCTGTCTTGGATCCTGCAACGAAATTAATCAGAAAAGAATAGTGGAGGAGTAGGAAAAAATATGTTTCCACTTCGGGCGGGATGGACTGTCAGACTCGTACTGACTAAAATCCACGGTGTCCTTCAATAGCCCTTTACGTTCCGGGGTAACGGTAATTCGAGAGTCCCGCGACCCCGGCAGGCTAGCCATCTATAATAGCGAAGTTTCTTCCGTGTCATTTGTAGATCTTTGACAGTAGTCTAACGTCTTACCAAGGGGTATATGTCATATTTACTTAATTACTGGGTTGTGGAAATAAGATAGGCAGTCTCCACGTAAAATACTGATATTCAGCTAAACTGGATTGAGATGACTGGAAGCCTGATCTAACTATGTTAGTTGTAAGGTTCTCAGTGGTGTAGCTTATAAGGTTTTTTGAATTAAGTCATTCAATCGCAGTACAAAATGAAAGGGAATCGTATATCTTGGTATGGACATGTGATGAGGAGGGATGACACCCATGTGACTAAGAGAGTGATGAGTATGAATGTTGATGGATGGAGAGGAAGAGGAAAGCCAAAGAAAAGATGGATGGATTGTCTAAGGAATGATATGAAAGAAAAAGGAGTGAATGATTCTGTGACGTCTGATAGGGGAATGGAAGAAGAAAACGTGTTGCGCCGACCCCAAGTAGAATGGGATAATGGCAGGAAGAAGAAGAATCGCAGTACAACGAGACAATTTTGGGTTTGCACAGCAAGGCTCTTTGAGTTGCAGTGCAAAACCCCACACTTTCCGCACACTGTCCGGTTTAGTTCCTTACAATGATCCAAATAAGATAGCGATTTTTAGGGTGCTTAGTTTGCGCAAAGGGTGCGTCGTGACAGCTGCGCGATTGCGTTACTATACAACGATTCCATTGCAAAAAATTGGCATTTTTGCTTATTTTTGCAATACACATGTCTTGTGATGCAGAGGGCGACTATGCTTTGAATTTGGATCTAAATATTATGTTTCTCTTTGCTTCGTATTCGTCCGCTATAAAGCTGTTATAAAACTTGACTTAGTACAGACGCCAGCACATCAAGCTACCACATTCTGTCAAATTTCTGTAATAGATTTTCAACATTATCACAAAACAAAAAGGTCCACGTTTCGTTCGATTTGCAAAATTTTACAGATTCGGGTAGGTTGGTGTGCTGTCGTCTGTACTTGCGATTTTTTGCTAAGAAAAAGTAAGTGTCGCATATTGATACCCGCCCTTTTACTATACAATACAGTAATCTACTATTCACTAAGTCGAATATTAAAGTAAAAAATATGAACACTTGTTATAGTTTAAATCCAAGTGCAATATCCACAAAAAAGCATTGATTTGAATAAAAACTCTACAAAGGATGAAATATGCTCCAAGGATTTGTAACAGTCAACCTTTCAATTGACTACGTTACGAAGTCACTAAAGGTTACGCAGTTTAAAGAAGGTTTTGTAATGGTTTAAGGAGTGTTACGCAGTACTTTAATGATCTCTAACGAATAAGAGATACTGATGCAAGATGGATCCTGCTACGCAGTCGTTCGACTAATTCTGTTGTTTGAAAGGATTTTCTACGCAGCGCTACGAAGATTACTAATCGTTTAAAGAGTGCAATAAGCAGTGCTCCGATGATTTCTAATGGATGAGAGGTTCTGCTACGCTGTGCTACGAAGATTACTTATGGAAGAAAGGTTGTGCTACGCAGTCCTAGGAACACCTCTAATGGTTTAAAAAGTCTACTATGCGGTTCTACGATAATTTATAATGAGAGAAAAATATTTTCTAAGAATATTTCTAATGGCTTAAAGAGTTTGATAAGCAGTGCTCCGATGATTTCTAATGGATGAGAGGAGTGGTTCTATTTCGATATGCTACGGTTATTTCTAATGAAGAATGGGTTCTGCTATGCAGTCCTGGGGACATTTCTAATATTAAGACTACGCAGTACTCTGAAGATTTCTAATGGACGAGAGGTCTGCTACGCTGTCGCACGACCTTTTTAATGTATAAAAGGGTTTGCTACGCAGCGCTACGAAGTGTACTAATAGGAGAAAGGTACTGCTGCGCAACTCTACGAATGTTTATAATGGTTTAAAGTGTGCTATGTAATGCTGCGATATTTTTTAATGGACGGTTCTACTAAGGACTGCTAAGAAGTTTTCTAATGGACATTATGGACAAGTATCGCTGCTACGCAGTGCTACGAAGAATTAAAACGTAAAAGGCGTATGCTACGTTATGTATACTTCTTAAACATTATTTATGATTATTTTTCTATTACTTATTTGCACCATGAAATGGTGCATGATGAATGTTTTTTGCTCAGATTTAATCCCTTCTAGGTTTAATTGTACACTTCGGTCAAAGCATGTTCAACAAAAACTTATTGTTACGATCCTGTCATAGAATTGCACGCGGCGTTTTTGACTTTCAGGCTATCTCACGATATCTTTGCGAATTTTCCGAATGATGAAATATTAAGTAAAAGTTAGTCAATCTCCCTTTAAGTTGTAATCTTGTTATTCCTAGTATCAATAGTTATTTTTATCTGGTATGATGATATTAATAAAAGTCATTGATAAAGTCATGAGTCAAATTTTGTTTTTTGTTTTGCATTTTATTTTCGGAGAATCATAAGTTTATTTAGAAAAAAAAATAACCACGTGAGTCACTCTGACGATTGATAAGGGAGAACTGAAATATTGTTTGCAACAAAATCTGCATCAGATTATGCGATGATTCATATTAATGATTAACATATCGGCGCCGTTATAGATAAGTACATTATTTATTATACCTAGCTTGTTAAGGGCCAGATTTTTCTGCTCTTTGACTTATTTCCGTTTTCACCAACAATAAGTGAAACATTTATTATTGCCTTAATAAAATTGCTCTTTACAATTTTCAGCTCTCAGCGCAGCGGCTTAGAGTTTAAATTCTAACAGTACAATTTATATTAAGGCACCTAAAATAATAAATAACTAATAGTTACTAACACTAAGCGACACTTAACATTGTTTATTTTTTTTACATAATTTATATAGGAAATCGTGATTTGCCGGATTTCTACCCGTATAAATTCTCCTATACATAATTATATAGATAGGTTCTGACCGGCATTGCGAGGCGTAATGTTACGTGTTACATAGCGAGCGTTCATGCAGTCAGTATGGGGAAACAAGGTGCTCGCAACGGTCAACAAGCGAATCGTTGCTTGCTGCGAATGTTACAGCCGCCCGGTCAGTACCCGCCTTAACAAATCATGCTGACATGCATATTCTTAAAAAATTGATGATAAAATTGGGTGCGGGGCAGTGGTCCAACTGCTCTATCCAACTAGTTGGACTATGGGTCTTTACGGGGCAGTGTCCAACTTTAAAAATATTTGGACCACAGCACCTTTTGAGAGTTCCTTGGGTCCACAGGGGTAGTAAAGCTTTACTTTGTTAATAAAAATAAATAAAAGAAGCCTTTATTTGCTATAACTTTTCTTAACTATTTTACAGTTCAATAGGCTATCCAACACAAACTTAATAGTTCACGAGATTAGCGCGTTCAACCGAATAAACTCTACAGCTTTATAACATTAGTATAGATTTAAAATTCTGTAACAATAACTTTTGATTATGTCACACTGAACAGCATCCGGTTACTCTTTCACAAGTTGTCTTTTGACAAGGTTTCATCTAAATCTTTCCACTTTGTCCTGTGCACTTTATTTTGTGATATATTTTGTTTTAAAACAGAAATACAGTGCTCCTTTCAGTGAAAAGGAGTCCTGTAATCCACCATGCGGGCTCAGTACTGATTGATGGGTAAAATGAAAATAATTTAAAAATGTTGGATAGCGGAAAAAGGCGACAAATAATCAAGATCTTTGTTTGTTTGGTTGAACTTGCTAATGTCTGAAACTTCTGGTTCGAATTGCGAAAATAATAATATTCCACAACTATCACACAACGCCATCTAGTCCCAAGCTAAGCAGAACTTGTGTTATGGGTACTAGACAACTGATAAACATACTTATATATTTCTAAATACATACATATTATAGATAAATTACACCCAGACACAGAACAAATGATCGTGCCCATCACACAAACATTTGTCCAGGGTGGGAATCGAACCCACGACCTTCGGCATAGCAGTCAGGGTCACTAACCACTAGACCAACAGGCCTGTCAAATAGCTAGTCTTATAATTATTGTCCAGTTTCAATTCCAAAAGAGCCCTATATGAGGACAAAGTTTGTTAGAGTTCAATTTTGCTAGCGAAAAGCGGAATAAACTGCAAAATTATCTGTGGAATGTTAATTTGTTCGCGTATATAACAGAAATCGTTAACCCAAATAGATAGCTCCGCATTTTTTTAATTATCTGATGTTTTCATGGCGTTAATTTGTTTAATCCGAAGATGGCACTAGTTTATATATTTAGAGTAGTGAAAAAAATGGTAATGTAATGCAACAGAAGCCTATCAAGATGAAATTATATAAATACTTCGATTATGAGTTGAGAGTCGTGGGTTCGAAACCAGATTTATTTAATCACCACTGCTCTCAAAACGGTGTAAGAATACATCGTGAGGAAATCGGCGTGTCCTAGAACCACAAATTCGAAGACATTGTGATGTCTACCAACCCGCACTGAGCCTGCATGGTGGGTCTACTGGATCTCATTGAGAGGAGCCGTGTCTCCTAGTAGTGGGAATATTAAATAGCTAAAGTTATATGTCGTAGTTTTAATTGTTTAATTAGTATTGTCGTACCTATCCCAACTGCTTCTCCTTTTGACCCCATTGTACGTAAAAGTGATTATGCTATGCATCAGTCGCAAATCTCCCTAGTAACGAGCAGCCAAGACTCATTAATTTTGGCTAATTCAATTTAACTATCAGACTATTATTGTTACATTTATAAGAACAGTATTTGGCTATCGTCCACTGTTCCTAATCTCCCAACCTAATGACCCCAAATGCAAATTTATTTCACTTTTAAATAGCTCACATCTTTTTGTTTTGTTCCACATTGTTACATTACATCGATTAGAAAGACATTTTCGTGTTTTGAAGAGCTAATAGCTAATTACGAGTAGATATATTAACGAGTTCATATTGACCGTTTACTAAATAATTTTCGCATGTAGAGTGTGTCACATTACCCGACACGTATTGCGATGTGCGACCTTTTTACTCGCTTTTCTGCGGTAGATAAAACGAAACAATGACGTTTGCGGACGATTATGTCCATTTCTGAGTAGCTAATTAATACGTTCCCATGAAATCACTTCAGTCATGGTAGAAAGATATTTGCATACACATAAATAAACAAGGATCACGGTATCCGCAGGCGATGAACAATGTGCAGGAAGTAGCTTAACCGCTTTTTGTTTTCAATCAAGTGCTTTGATATTATTTTAATTTTATTCCCATGACATTACATGAAACATTCCACATTTGAATAGCAAAACATTTCAGCGGTTGTTGTTTACAATCAGTGTGCATTAGCGGCTCTACGCATTATTATGAATTCCGTGAAGGTCTCTGCTCGTTGCGTTCTAGCATTGAAGACAAAGTCGGGTGCCTTAAAGCGACAGCGGTATTAATTCGATTGATAAACCTAAGTCGACTCGGGCAACGAAAGTGGAACAGGGTTTGTCAACATGGACCGTCAGCTGGCCCCGACGATAGTGCTTATCGCCCGCGGGACATAGTCCGCTCATTCACAAGCCTGTCCATTCATGCGCCTGCTCCCACCGCACACTACGGACCAATATGGTCCTTAAGACGTCCATTAAAGGGTTTAAATTCGTGTGTGGGATGTGAGGGGGAGGTGGGGCGAGGGGTAATGTAGATCGAGGATATCGCGGGGTCAGCGCGGATTGCAGGCGCCCGATAAACGTCGATGGCGTCCAACGACTCAACTAACAAGCTTACACACACGGACACACCGCCACACGCACACATGCACACCGTCTAAAAATGTAACGCACATAGAATTGAATTATCACCCCATTAAATATTTTCAACATGAATTCTTACTCTTGTGCCGTCGATAAAGAAAATATGTCACAAATAAAAGTTCAACTGTCCCATTCATTTGTTGCGTGCGTGATAGTAAGCTTGATAAGGATTGAATGTAGAGTGTCGAAAACAACGGCAGTTATTTTGTCATTTTATAGTAATTTCTCTATTCATGTCCTAGTAAAAGTAATGAAATCGCGCTTTTGATCTTTATTATCAGTTTAAAGTTCACAACTATTAAAAGTGCAGCGCGCTGAAAACAGGTGCAATAAAACAATTGTTTTATTTTGTATGATGTACTGAAAACGTCAGAGTTGAGTAATAATAAATGTTTATGAAGTGTTAATTTAAAAACAACTTAAAAAAATTAAAAGGGACTCACATGGAACGTGAAGCATTAATTTTTAGAATATTATGTTGATGTTACCTTTCAGGGGCCATTAATTTATCATTGTGTTGGTTAGTGGTTACACCACCCGTTGTAACCTCCATGTCACATGGTCTAAAGTAACGTTCTGTAAACCACTTATGAATGAATAGATAATTATATTAGTCATTTACTCCACTTCATTTAATATACAGCATTGATTCATTGATCATGTAAAATCATGACACATATGAACAATATGGTAACGATTTCCGCTAAAACTTGCAAGACCTGCCCTGTTGACTTTTGACATCGCCGGGTACTGAATCATCTGACAAATAACGTATGTATCATTCAAACTGCGTGTGTCCGTTATTCGCGAGTGTCACCCATTCATGCTCATGTGACACCGCGAGGTATTTAAAACAATTTTATTGTGTCGTGCAGAATACAGTACATTTACCTACGCACTTGATAAAATGGATTACAAACTTGGATGTCCCCGCTTTGCGCGCAATCTGTGGCATTCTTCACAATGCATTCAGAGATCATCATTGTAAAATAAACTTTGTGTTGTGTGATGTAAGGCTTTGTTTTGGTTGCGACGATAACACTTAATCAGTGCGTATATAATAATCATATGCTGTTTGTTTTGATCCGCCGATGCCACTGCGTAATAACATACGTACACAGTGCGACAATAGTCTAAATTACCAGTGGAAGATGTGTGGCGCCTTGGTGCAGCAAACCGCGCTAGAGACGATAGCCTTTTGAACGAACATCATTCGATCAATAACTAAAACATACGGGGGTACAAGTTGGCACTCTAAACAACGAATGAACCCCAAAAATAACGAGAATCGTAAGTACACGTGAATTCAAGGGCTCACAGGTAGGTTTGAGTGCAGTTTAACAATCAATTGATTGGCACTTCATCAGCAAAGAATCAACAACAGAGACATGTATCAGGAAACGATTCTACGCCAAACATCCGAACATGCAATTTAAAGCATTGGTGCATATATGGTTTGCAACAAGAGCACATGCATTTAAGAAACATCAGGTTCAAGTAAAGGACTTGCGAGAGGAAGTTTTGATAGAGAGCGGCGCTAGACAAGATAGTGAGCTGTGGGCATGACTTTTCAAAATTGATCATTCCCGCTTTAAACAAAACTAAATACTTAACTTAACGTTCCTGGCAAAACTTTAAATAGAAAAAAAAGAAAGATTACGAAATAAGAATCTCGACTGCAATCTATTCTTATATTGTTCGTATTTCTAAATGCAGGCATCGTAGGGACACTTGTACAACAGTATCTCATCTAAGAAATACATAATTATATTTTATTGAGAACAGCAGATGCAGTAAGTAAGGTCGTAACAAGCTAGGTTGCCGGCACGCCTGCCTCGTCGACCGGACGTCAATGGATCCAACTTGGCCCGCCAATAAAGGGTTCCATTCATGACATCATTTATCGACGATGTCTCCAGAGAGGGTGCTTATCGATCAACTAAACCCATCGATTGTGGCACGTCACAGGCGCCATCGCTAAATTCTAGCGAGTTATCAATGTAAACGGTTTGTTTACACAGTTAACCGTAATCTTATCCGGTGACCTCCTTAGACTCTCCCGTTTCGAAATTGTATCGTCGGTATCGTGTGGTGTCCTTATTACTTGTCGCCGGAAGTGCGCGCTCGACTCGATCCGGCGAGCAAACGTTCATTCATGTTGTACGTATTTATTTAGTGGGCAACCGTACCTACCGCGCTCTTCAGATAATGACTTCAGACAGTTAAGGCACCTAGTTTATTTTTATGTTTATTGCTTTATCTACACGCTGGTACTTGAATGAAGGAGTGACAAATTCTACAATGCGTTGGAATGCGCTGTTTGATGACAAAGAAAGTTCAAAGTCCTTTGTTGCATGTGTGTGAAGGGTGATACGAATTGTTTACACGACGACACTTCTTGACAAAATGGAATTGTTTTGAGGCCAGCTTTGCTAAATGAAATGTCGTTATAGATATTATTTAGTCCGTTTTAATAGTATTTTGTCAAATTTCACAGAAACTTATCAACGAACCCTATTACATGGAAAACAGGTCGACACCATTTAGTTGTTATCAAGGAGACAAAGCTAACATTCGAAATACGCCACCGATATCTATTTTTACAAGTCTGTTTGCTTTCCAAGGTGTCGGTTGGAGCGGAAGTGGCGAGTAGGAGCGGGAGGAAAGGGACGCACGCGCAAGCTAATTGCCGGGAATTTCGGAGGTCGCCCGATAACCCGCGTCTGCGCCGGAAGTCGATAGTGCTTTGATGTGTTGCGGTGGCGTCCGCTCCCCTATGTAATGTACTTCACTAATAAACGGCCACCTAGTTGAGCCACTCTTATTCGACGATAGAGACTACTCATATACATAGTCAGTCCTCATAAGGCTACGTACAGATTGGCAGATCTGAATAAAATCCGTCAGACGTGCGACAGTGATTATGGCATAACTAAGAAGCGAATCGCTTAAATGCTGATGCGATTTGGATATGCGTATTTTTTTGTCCAATCTGACGTAAGATCGTCTACATGTAATAAAAATGACACTTAAGACATACGACAGTAAACAACAGGGTGGACTTTTACTCCTCAGGAAGAAGACTATCAGACTGTCAGAAGGGACTGTCAGACCCCTTCCGCTCCAAAAAGAAAAATAAAAGATACGACGATCTTCAGTACGGCAATCAATTTCAAATTTAAATAATGATTTATGAATAAACTAGACTGATTTACCTTCCAGAAATCGGTCGGTGACTATAAGGAAGTTGAAATTCAAAGGAAGCGATACTTAGATGAAAGATGAGTTAAGACAAGAGTGTGTCATGTTTATATGGAATTGAAAACCGTGAGTATTGTGCATTGGTTTACTGATGAGTCATGTCAGATGCAAGAAGAGTGCAGTTTGTGAGGACCGAGGGACATAAGTAAAATGGTAAGATAATACAACGTGGCAATGCTGCCAGCGTTCTGGGCACTTATCCCGTTGACAGCGATGTGGATGAATTTTTTGATGATCTTTGTTAGTTATAGTAATTATTATTAGGATTTTTAATTTAATTTTTTAATTTTAATGTATGTACATAATATTATTACATTTCTCGTAGAATATTGTGCTGGGCTTATTTTATTGATAATAATTAACATTCTAATTATGATTATTATTGCAAATCTGTACATACATTAAAAAACTAAATTAACAAACCTAATAATAATTACTATACCTAACTAACAAAGAGCATCAAAAAATTCATCCACATCGCTGTCAACGGGATAAGTGCCCAGAACGCTGGCAGCATTGCCACGTTGGATGGCAATGCTAATTCGTAGAATTTGATAATTTAGTGCATAAATAAATTGTCCATACTAAATAAATAATAATAAAAAAAAATATAATATTTATTTATGGGTTATATCTAAACTAATATAACGAAGCTGAAGAGTTTGTTGGTTTGTTTGAACGCGCTATTCTCAGGTTTGAATTGAAAAAAATAATTTTGTGTTGGATAGTCAATTTATCGAGGAAGGCTATAAAACATCAAGCTACGTCCAATAGAAGCCGAGCAGCGAGGCCGAGGGTGAAACCACGGAGAACAGCTAGTACTAAAATATACCAAAATACAGGATTATAAGGTTGAGTTTGGCACAAGCAAAAAGTGGGGTCCCAACAGTGGGTAAGGACAAACAGTCATCATCATCATCATCATCAGCCTGTATTCGTCCACAGCTGGACATAGGCCTCTCCCAATGTGCGCCACTGAGCTTGAGCTTTCCTCATCCAGTCTCTGCCGGGCGCCTTTTGTGAAGTTATATATGATGTTTTTACTAAGTAGGTACAGTTTAGTTTTTTCTTTCAAGCGATGCGACTGGTTACTATTGGCACGTCAGTTCGCATGGCTAGGCTAGACCAGATAATTCACCCGAAAATTGGCTATTAATTAGCAATGTAAAAACTTTAATATTTTTTTAAATAAATGAAACGAGAGGAAGTGCCGGTATAATGCCGGTATACACTTTGGTGTGTTCCAACTTTTTCCCGACTACGTCAAAGCCAAAAGAGAAGGTGATGATTTCTTTTTAAATAAACCCTCTAATGTCAGAAATCATTCGAAGACTGTTCTGACATCAGCTAAAACAAATTATTATGAAAAGCACCCTTTTGCAATAGCAGTAAGGGCGATATTGTTACCTCCAACACCTACGGTTGATTGTACTAACTAATACTATTTAAATAAGTAGAAAAGTAAATTCTGTATTTTTTTCAAAATTTTAGGTTCAGTAGTTTCGGAGATAAGGGGGGGGGGGGTATGGTCAATTTTCGTCTATTTTCTTGAATAACGTGTAAACTATATCTTTTAAAATTACAAAAAAATATATTTAAGATCTTCTCAACAAGACCTTTCATTTGATATGTCACATGATGCAGTTTTCAAAAAAAAAAATTTAATTTCCTCTTTCCCCCAAAAATTACCTCCCTTAAACAGATTTCATCTAATCACGTCACACCTCTGTACTTGGGTCACAAGAATTGATATGTGTACCAAATTTCAACTTAATCGGTCTAGTAGATTCGGAGATAATTGACTGTACAGTAACCGGCACGGTTCTTGAGCGCTCAGCGTAAGAGTGGGGATGGCTTTGCGCATCGTACACTTATCGACAAATGAAACGCACAATAAAACAAATAAAACGTACAAAACAACGAATCCCAAGTGGCGGCTATGACGCGATGCGCTACGGCACGCTACGCGGGCCAATCACTGCACTTTCCCCGCCCCCGTTCCTCATTCATCTACCAAAGGGACCTAATAACTCACTTCTGCGCAGGTGAAGTTCAGCGCTCAAGATCCATGCCGGTATTTGTAAGCGACAGACAGACATCGGTTTGTATTCGGACGTACGGAGCCCTAAAAATGGTAGTTTGTGCTCTATCTGGCTACAATGTGACTATAATTACTTGTTTTGAAGCTGATCTGTTACTATTTTAAGGTATTCTTCTCTAATTATCCTGCTCTTTTGGCTCTAGGATAATAAATGTGCGAATTTACCTCTATCGGTATTTAGAGCCCAACTGGCTCTGATCAATAGTTAAACTAATTATTGTTAAACTTCCATACATTTTTAAACAAATGATAAAAACGTATAAGTTTTACTAAATTCTTAGTTAAAGTAATGATCAAATCTTAATCATAATTAGCAAAATGTGGGTATACTGTAGAAGGCAGTCGCCTGCTTAGCCTTTAAGAATAACAGGTGTGATGTTATGTTGGTATCTTTACATTTGTTGTTTATGATTTTCTTCTAATATCATTAAACTATGCGGTTACTACATCATTTTTGTGTTTCAATGATAACATGTATATTTTTATTCAACTACCCTACACGTATGTTTTATGTACCTACCCGCGTTTCAAAAAAAAAAGACGAATTTTTCACAGAAATTTGGAGTTACTTCTTAGCTAATTCTTTTGAGCAGTTTTTGTTCTTTTTTTGAATGGCTTTACCCTACATTAGGAATGTCTCCTGTATCGTATTGTGGGTGCGCTTACAAACATTTAAGGTGACATACACAAACACCTAAATCCGCAACAACTGATTGCAGATTAAACAAATGTTTGTTCCATACGGGAAACAAACTGGCGCGATACACAGTGCAGTATTCAATCGATTTGAACTAATAAGTTAGGTAATTTAATTAAGTATAAAGGACTTATCTAAATTCCAACTTAGCCTATCTAAATGCGAAATGAGAACAATAATACACAAAGTTATAAATAAATCTCTTATCGAGAATAAAAGGAAAATCGTAAGGAATCGTGCGCGCGCGCTGCTGTTAGTTTCCCGGGGGAATACCATCCAGCCACATCCCGGTTAATTACACGAACGTCGTTTCCGGGGCAAAGACGTCAATAAGCTGTACCTAATAATAGATATAATATTCCTTTTGTTATGTTAATTGGGTACTGTTAAGTATTGCGAAGGGAATCGGTGCGAATTATTTTGTCGTTTTAAGACCAGTAAATACAGGAAAAAGTCGTTTGGTTTCCATTAGAGTACATATGTGGCTTGATTGTAATACCTAATGGTGGTTTGACAATGTTTTAATAAAAACAGGAAAAAATATCCCATCCACGGTAATCAGCTTTACCTATTATATTTGAAGAAAACAAAATTGTGGCGAGCTAACGAACCTACATAATAATATGAAAAATAGTGTCGTTTTGGCGCACTGCGACTCTATGTCCGTTGTGAATGGACCCTTAGATTTCAACTGCTTGTGTTTTCATGTTCATGTCATTCAGTCGGTCCTTCAGTTTAAAATAAAAACCGAAAATATTAATGAACCAATTGTAAGATTTTTGTTTTGATATAACATGCTATGTAGTTAAACCCTATGGAAATTAATAAACTATCTCGGATGCTATCTTGATCCGTATATTTGTCTGTAACCAATCACCGATCGAATTAGCCAATCAAAAACAAAGAAAAAGGATTTGCATTGAGATATAATATTAATATCAGGCTTTAGTTAATGTTGTTTCGAAAATCATTCTAATATTCATCATCATTCATCACTATGATCATCAAGGATGTATTTCCTGAGGAAAAATTCCGAAAAGTCGGTTACAGCACATCTCAATAGAATTGACATTAATGAAACAGATAACAAGTACATTGAGTAACGGAATTATACAATTTCGTCACTTTTATATGATAAAAAATCAATTTGTGTCAGCCTGTAACCTTTATTATCAAAGGCCGTGTGTTTTTGCTCTAGAATGCTATTTAAGGCGACAGTGCATCCTCTTAAGGGTTGTTAGGTCATCAATTAGTGTGAACACTTTTATAGCGCCTGAGCAACTTTTTTTTAAAGATAAAGAAGACTTTTTGCGACAGTTACTTCCAAAAAGGGCTTACAATTCTTTTATCAATATGAGTTTATATTTATGTTTGTGGTAGTAAACATATCCTGAGAATTTTACGGTCTTGACCTGACAACCATTCCTTATAGTTTTCCAGTGTCTCCAATAAAAATAACGCTCAACATTTGACTTATACATACATTTCTATTAAATATTATCTATATCGTCAAACCTTCTAACGGGTAATATACTGTAAGTGGCGTATATAAACATTATCGAAGCCGCTACCAATAGATACGGTACCGAAATCTCTGTTCAATCCAATATTTTTTAACGTTATCTCTCGAGTTGTTACATTTAAACAAATACGATAAGGGAACGGTAACTAGCTCCTACTTACGAAAAGTGTTCCAACCGGATGTACTGTAGTTCTAATGACAATGTTACACACAGGTATCGGTAGCCAGATCTAAGTAATATCAATTTCATATTTAATATTACTAAGGGCCTTTTTGAAGTGTCCGTATATGGCTATTATCTACCAGATTATTGAAAAAATGGGGCAATTTTTTTATGAAACTGTCGATCATGTATTTTGGAGCAACCATCAATGTAGAGGATCTCAAAGGATCTTCAGTTTTTAGTCAAATCGACAGTTTTCTGGTACACTGTTAAGGGACCAGCAGGAGGTCTCATTAAAGACGGTGTTGGTGGTAAAAGCAACAAGCCACAGTGGTAGGAGGTCCCTTTCTAAACATGACAATTTTCTACTAATTATCATCAAGTCGAATATCCCTGTGGTTATTGAGAAATACTGTTTAGAGACAAACTATTAGACAATCTTGAAGAAAGTTTGCTTAAAAAAGTGAGATGGTTGAGTTCTTGCATAAAGTTACTATGAACTAAATGCTAAAGTCTACGCTAAGCTAAAGGCTAGATGAGCAAATGTGGTGCATGTTCAGGAGTGAACTGATAGTCTGATGATGAATTAAAATCCCGTTGCATTGTTTTTGAGGGCTGCTTCTGCATTGGACATCAATACTTTGGTTAGGGAAATTCTGAGGTTGATTGGCTAATACAGACAAAGATACAACCTAAGATAAAAACTACACCAAGATAATATTCCACAACTATCACACAACGCCATCTAGTCCCAAGCTCAGCAGAGCTTTTGTTATGGGTACTAGACAACTGATAAACATACTTATATATTTCTAAATACATAGGTACTACATATTATAGATAAATTACACCCAGACACAGAACAAATGATCGTACTCATCACACAAACATTTGTCCTGGGTGGGAATCGAACCCACGACCTCTGGCATAGCAGTCAGGGTCACTATAACGACTAGACCAACAGGCCTGTCGTCGACCTGAGATAGCAACCGAGATAGATTATTAATTTCCAGCGTTAGTTGTGTTTCTCTTCTTCGTTTCCATAATGCTGAAGATCGCGACTACATATGACAAGTCTCCAATCCAGGTCGGGATTTCTGGAGAGTGTCCTTCTATTTGTATAGTTGGTGCCAGTTAAGATGTCAATAGCGGACATTGACCTTTACCTAATAAGTCCTCGTATAATGACATAAGATCAGAATTAGCATTTTTCTGTGATTTGATATTGTTTACTTGTGAGTCTTAAAGATAAAAATAATATAAAATCTTAGGTATAGGTGAAACATTTTTACCATTTTGATATCTTATGAATACTTGGATACTTATATCCTTACAATATACTTACTAATTTATTCGGTATTTTATAAACATGCTAATTTTGATCTTATATCACTATACGAGGACTTATTAGGTAGGGGTCAATGTCCGCTATTGACATCTTAACTGGCACCAACCTATAGTACTTAGCATTAGTTGACACCACCAAAATTTGAAAAAGATAACACGAAGGAAATTGGGGTAGTTGAAACGTAAAAAAAAACCGTAGATTTTAGTCAGTCCGAGTGACAATCATGGACCATCAGAACAAAGGTTCTGTAAAAGTTTTGGCGATTGAAAAAGAGTGTCCTTGGAGTTTCTTGCCCGTTCTTCTCCATAGAGATCTACTCTTTGAAATGGGCATCTACGGTACTTTCACAGGTATTATGTCTTGTGACTGGGACTGTATAGCACCATAATTATTTTAAATTATAGTTTTAATTTTAATCTTTTGGCGATTCAAATGTGCATGTAATGGCCTACTTGAAATAAATGCTTTGATTTTGATTTTTGATTGATTATACAAAACTAGAACAGGGTGAAAAAAAATAACACTTCTAGAAGTATTCTAGTTTGCATAAATGAGTCACAATATGAATAATTTCACCGGGACAATGTCAGGAGTGACTCCGACGACCCGGATGTCGGTAATTTCCATGGAAACTTCCGAATTATGAATGTGTGTTCCGTTAGTTAAAAGTGTCAGCTAAATCGGTCATTGTATTATACAATCGCATGGATATCTTAAAAGTGTATGAATTTTCTGAAAAAATAAACCTCTATTGGGAGATATTCATGATTAAAATACCTGGAAATGTGTGTTTATATCCAGTTTACCGAGGTCAAGTAATTACTATAAAAATAGGAAATATTCATGAAAAATAAATCGTGTTTATTCATAAGCATTCCTATAGATACGGTTTATTAAACACTCCTCAGCTTAAGGCCCGCGCTTGCAGACCCAAAACAACTAGTGCAATACAGGAACCCGTTACACTAACCAATCGCAGTATCATTAACGATTGTTAAAGTTAATCGTGCGTTCTCGTCGCCGCTCGCGTTAATTCGTCGAGGTGTCAAACAATGATGTCCACGTTAGCATCGTGAGCACGCATCACAATTATCAACGACCTATTTAGTTGAACGCATAATTAGTGAACATTACGTACGGATCCACTAATCACACGTTCGATAAAACACGCTTGTATTTGAGCTCCCTTTTGTTTTGAATGCGAAGACAATTGAATCTAATTACCCTTAAGTACTTATCGGTTAATAAGCGGGACTGGCGCCAGATATGTCAATATAGATTATATTACCTATACGAATACAACTCTGTGATCCTTAGTTTGCTTGAATTAAATAATACATTATATCTTGGTAAGTTATAGAGGTAAATAGAGCCAACGACTTACCATTTTCAGGTTTTCAGGACATCTGAAACAAAAACAAAAATCAACATCAGTAAAGCCGACATCAGGTTGACGATTTTGTATAGGAGGGTACCATTGGAAACACAAACTTTAGGGATATTGTCCAAGAATTACAAGGACTTGACGATGCTTTCTTCTGTACCGTGGTTGAGCCCCCGTTCTGTGTTCCAAAAATCGTGGAAGCGGGCCATCGGGTAGACAGTTTGCAATTAATCGATTACAAAAATTTAATTACGTGATGACGTAGTGACAGCTGCGCAAGCGCCGCCGTGTGCGCAGGTGTCAGTGTGACGCGCTCTTTGAGAAAATCAAAGGAAAACCCACGCGCTCGTCTCGCGCCGCAATCGACACGTTTTCATTTGCAAAATATTGGTGTTACCACCTGTAATCCGGTTATAATAATGTATTCGGCGCCCGGGGCGTCGACTTTGTTACTTTTTTTAACGAACATGACGCGAATTGTTCACGAGCTGTATCATTAACGTGTAATAAAAATGGGGAAAATGCGAATTCATGATAAATTCAAATAAATATCTATAGCGTTGTCAGTCATTGTCTCAATATACGTCGTCATGCATGGTGATAACAAATACATAAAATATGTACACAATTTTACGTAAATCAAAGAATTAAACGTGACGTCAAACTTCATGTAGGTTATGTAGTTGATAATACAGAATAGAAAATTAATCTTCGCCGGCTGATTATAAGATAGTAAATCAAAAATTACATCAGGTTAATTTATATTGAAATATTATATAAAATACCTCACTATAATCAATTAAACCATGGTAATATTCTACACGGTAACAATTCAATGTTGATAGAATGCTTGCATAGAAATATAAATCTATTCTAAATCTTACCCAACTTGTTGAAATACTACGTTAATGCAAAAGTGACTGTTGACTTGGGTCATGAACATCACTGGCTTATCCTTAGATGACTCATGCAATGACGTCTGAGTAATATCATGCAAAAATCAGTAATCATTGAATCCCAGAATCCATTGCATAAGACTTACGTACAACAAGAAGTCAAATCAAAAGTCATGAATTCAAAATAGCCTGATTTATCAGCACTTTTTGAATGCCATTTTTTACATAAGACAGCCCCCAAAGTGCCCTTCGACACTTCCTAGTGTTTTGGCTGGAAAGAAGAAGTGGTGGAAAAAGTTCCCCAGCAACACATCTGTCTGTACGGTTAGAAGGACGAAGATTTTATACAATTAAATAGAACATTCACATTATACATCAATCCGAAATTACATCCCAGTTGTGACTAGAAGGTACAAAACAAAATGATATATTAGCACAAAGAAGATCCCATTCATAATTAATAATTAGCTGTTCCCCGAGGTTTCACCTTCGCCGCTCAGCGAAGCACTATATCCCCGATATCTTCAACGGATCATCCATTGGACATATCTATCTGTGTAGGTAGGTACCCATGTTTGCCTAAATCACCTACTTTCAAAGAAAAATATTTCAAAGAACTGCAGGTAGACTTCGGCGCAAGATATTGACACCCTTCCTTGGTAAATATGACATGAGTATAATGGCTTCAACTGCCCTAATCCGCTTTAATCGTTGAAAATCCTGTTTGAAATTATTTGGGATAGAAATGCTGACACACATATATGAACAAACAACGCATGTTTGATATGTTTGCACATATTGCAGGAAACAATTAAATCACAAGTGTTCGTCTTTATCCGATTCAGAGCTAAGTCAAGCATCCAGCTTTAATTACAGTGTTAGTAACAATGGTTTTAAATACTAGTGTTAGAGAACATAAAAATAATGTTTGAATGTGGAGTTTCCAGTTTCGCAGCATTGGAGATTCCCATCTCATCTTTCTGCCCTTACCTACCCTATTTTACTTTCATTTATTATATCAGATGTCACAGTATCATTTTCTCCTTTTTCTTTCATATCATTCCTTAGGCAATCAATCCCTCTTTTCTTTAGCCTTCCTCTTGCTCTCCAACCATCAACATTCATACTCATCACTCTCTAAGTCACATGATTCTCATCCCTCCTCATTACATGTGGAGACTCCCAAATAAACTCAAGATGGTATTAGTATTTTTTTATCGTGGTAAAATTACTTATCAAATGAGTCCTCCCGGCCAACCCAACTATGTTTATGCTTTCCGCAAACATCATTGACGCTACATTGCAATGGCAGTCCCAACAGTATCCTAAATGCTTTATTAAATGACCATAGCATGTTAGTCCCATAGGTTATATACGTATGAATTTTAAAGTACATTAATGCTGTTAAAAGGCTTAATTGCATTTAATACTAATCGATTCACGAACTTTGCTTTTTGTGCACGTATTCGCTGTGATTGTGAAACAGAAGGAGACTTTTGAAATTATGGTTAGTCTATTAGTGAAGTAGAAATTAGTGGTGAAGAGCTTCAAAGAGAAATAAGTTAACTACTAACGCCAAGTCAGTAAATGTGAGGCAGAGCACCGCCGTGTGTGGGCAGAGCACCGCCGTGTCCTCACGGCGGCGATAGGCGAAGCCTGCCGGGGTCGCGGGACTGATCTCATTACCGTGACCCCGGAATATAAAGGGTTATTGAAGGATACCGTAGATTTTACTCAGTACGAGTCTGACAGTCCCTCCCGCCCTGCCCGGGGTGGGAGGACTCATTTGATGATTTTAAAAAGCTAAAAAAGTCAGTAAATGGGGAGTCATACAGAAATAGATGAGCAAATTATGCGCTTGCTTCAGAAAGTTTTAGGTTGCATCAATGAAAGCTTGCTTAAGATTATATCTATGTTAGTGATCCGAAAGTTAGTTCACTTCAGCTCTTTAGACAATCTTTAGACAAAGTCATAGAGACTACAGCATTGCGTTTATGCACAAACTAAGCAACAAACTAAGGAATTCTCAGGTAATGGAACAAAGGGGTAGGTGGAATCTCTTGATTACAAAGAGCCATTTCAGTAAAAGCTTATTGACTTACATTTAGTAGTGCTACTCTCTAACCCATCTTTTTCGGCGAGAACTTGTAGAATACTTATAATAGAGATGTAATTATTTGTTTTAAACGTTTATTGAGACTGTTTCAAACATTCAACTCCTCGTTTTCATCATGGTATAAAACATGTATTCTACAAGTTTTGCATATAATATGTTTTATACATGTATTTGAAAAACGAAAACATTGTACAAGATTTGTTAAATACATATTTTATACCGTGGTGAAAACGAGGGGTAACGATACAGCCTTGAGGCAGCGCTGTTCGATAGTCGAAACTAATACTGTTTGGTATTGAGTAAGCTACTGACACTCTCTCTTCTGTCTCGACTTAGCATATACCATAAAAATTGTCACAGGACATATTGACATGAAAAATTTACTGAAAAAGATTTAAATTGACCGTAAATATAGTTTCAGCTTACCTAGGAGCTGAGGGTACTACATTTTATATATATATATATATATTTTATAATCTTTGCCCCACACTGTGGGTGCGTTTACAAACCTATTGTCTCATACTATAAGTTGAAACTTTAAGTACACATATGGTAACTGAAAGTTTGAAGCGATTCACAATTTTAGGGCGTTAGTTACTTACTTTTTTATTTTTTTGGGATAAACCCTCCTCACTATTCCCAAACCACTCCAACTCCTGAAAGCCAGAATTAAAAGTGGCAAACACCAGAAAAGCGCCGAGACACTGAAGCTCGATGTGTCCCGGGGAATGAATTTACCTGTCTTGGATCCTGCATAGAAATTAATCAGAAAAGAATAGTGGATGAGCACACGTAGTTTCCACCTCCCTCCATATCAAGCAGGAGACAGAACAAAACAAGGCCAATAGGCACAAAGGGACATTACAACTGCTAGAAGCCCATGGCTGTAGTTAGTTGGTAGCAATCACAAGTGATGAAAGAAATGTGTATCAGAATAGAACGAAAGTAAGTGAACAAAACCATGTTGTGCAAACCGCAATTAATTTGGGACTAGAGAAGGAAGGTGATGAATCCATGATATGAAGATATAGAGGAATCTAGCCCAACTTCTCCCTTGGTACCCGACCAATCTGTGAGCTACATGAGCACTGTTTTATGTCTTTTCAACCATGGCGCATTGCTCCTGCAGCTGACTAGCCCGCAGCAATTCTTATAAATCATGTTATCAGCTGAACCTTATAATCGAGCTTAATACACCATTGTCCTCTGATAACACTTATGTGTCTAAGAGAGTGATGAGTATGAATGTTGATGGATGGAGAGGAAGAGGAGGCCAAAGAAAAAATGGATGGTTTGTCTAAGGAATGATATGAAAGAAAAAGGAGTAAATGCAGATACTGTGACATCTGATAGGGGAGAATGGAAGAAAAAAAACGTGTTGCGCCGACCCCAAGTAAAATGGGATAAGGGCAGGAAGATGGATGATATCCTTCGCCAAGACTTTTGTGATCAAAGGGGAGAGTCTCTGACTTTGTAACCAAAAGTCAGGGATCTGGCGTTCACATCAGTGGGATGCTTTAGGGGTTAAAAGCCCGCTGGAACTGTCTGAACAGGCTACAGCGGGTGATTGAAGGAATACGTTGGAATTATGTCGGTCTGAGTCTGATAGTCTCCCCTGATTTGGTGATTTTACCACCTAAAACAGGTGTCATTATTATTCTAAGCTAGGATTAGCCCATATAGCAAACAGACAGTTCAGAAATCTCAAATTTAAACAGTAGAATTAAAAGGTTATGTCAATCCTTTAAGTTTGTATATGAAAGTTGCATGTTTATTTATTGTTTGTTGGCCCCAAATTATTTGTATTGCTTGTTTATTAGCCCCAAATTATTTGTATTGCTTGTTTATTAGCCCCAAATTATTTGTCATTGCATGTTTATTTGCCCCAAATTATTTGTCAATGCATGTTTTAGCTCTAAATTAATAGCCATTTCTCCTTAATTGGCCCCAAATTATTTGTCATTGCATGTTTTAGCTCTAAATTATTAGCCATTGCTCCTTTATTGGCCCCAAATTATTTGTCATTGCATGTTTTAGCTCTAAATTATTAGCCATTGCTCCTTTATTGGCCCCAAATATTTGTCATTGCATGTTTATTTGCCCCAAATTATTTGTCATTGCTTGTTTTAGCCCTTTAAATATTAATTAAGTTAAAGGGCAAGAGCCAGCAATTATGAAGGAGTTACTACTAGTCAGGGGGAATGGACTGTCCATCCCAGCTGTGCCCATTAGTCTTGGAGATTACTTATAGTTCAACATTCCAGGTAATTATACTGAAGGTCACTGAGGGGGTTGGGAACCAACTGAAGCTTTCATGTGAAGACCGTCTGTAAAGGTTACCGAGAACCTGGAACGCAAAAGGCTATTTGACTTTTAGTCAGTACTTAAGAGTCTGACAGTTCCTTTCGCACTACTCAGTGAGGGGAGGACACATTAGTAAATTTTACCACCCGAAAACAAGGATTTATAAAATAAATAAAAAATAAAAAAATCATAAAAACACATAGAACGGGGATACACAGGGAGTATCAGTCACAGACTGACAGGTCTTAGTATAATGTGGTCTTTTTACACCTTGAATATTTGCTATAACACATTCTAATAATTTACCCAGTCTCTTTTAAATAGGTATATACCTACCTTAATAAATAATGCGGTTTTGTGATTGTTAAATAATTATGGTTAAAAAAATTCGGAATCACATAAGTAGCTGCTTATTTTAAACACTCTACCGAATTATGCTCTCTAGGTAAGTATAATATTCTAGATTTTTCTACCTACTTCACATATTGTTTTCTCCCTATTTAAATATTTTTCCCGGTTTATAACAAGTAAATAAATATAAGATAATATTAAAACCCAGGAATCAATATGGAGGCTTTTTAAAAATTAAATATTGTTAATTGACCGTTTAATTAAACGGCCTTAGTTTATTTTATCTAGTAAAATATTAAAATCAAGTAAACTTTAAGAAAAAACATGAAATTAAAAATATTCTTAATAAACGCATTATTATATATTTCCCTAGTCATGTAAAAATAATCGTCTCAATAATCGTAGGGTATAAAATATTTATATTTACAAAGGAAACTTTAAAGGGATTATTCATTTCAAAATATATTAATCAATGAAAAGATTTTTTACGTAATTATTAAAAAAATCTTCAATAGATTTCAAAAGTAAAGCAAAAATAATTTTCATAATTGAAATTTCATAAATATCGGTCGCGCAGGTTGTATTGGTTGCGGTGCGTGCTTGTGTGTGTGTCCGTGGTGCGCGCGTGTGGCGCCACCACAGCGCGCGGTAGGTATGGCGAGAGGCCGAGCGGGGGCGCGCACTCACACAGCCGCGCGACCCAATCGCCGCGCCGCTCACACGCACACCACCGCACACCCGCATCGCCATAAACCTAGTTTTCTTACCAAAAACGAATTCATTTTGTGCACGTTTAGGGTTCGGGTGCCCCCGCGCACGTCTCCTACCCTCATCACCACCACCCTCCACCACTCCACACCTTCCAAACACATAGAAAAAAAATCACAAATATTCGCACTCCGGCCGACGCTCTCCGGACTTCAATAAATTTTCAGGATTTTTCCTGATTTTTTTCCCAGGGTTGTTTTACATATTCGGAAAGCTGCTGAAACGCGCTTTCGAATGAGTAGAAATAGATTGAGAACACAAAAAAGGGGAACGAAATGTTCCCTTTAGAACTGTCCATCTGTTCCGCGTGTTCTATTTTGACCCGGAGAAAAAATATTTAGGTTTTTATAAATTATTTAGTTGAAGGAGATCCTATGGGAACCTTTTGCAAAATAAAATGATGAGTGAGTCCATTAGTATTAGCGTGTGGTCGGTGGCGCGGGGGCCCGCCCAGGCGGCGGCGCGCGGGCGCGGGGCGGCGGCTTCACTGCGCCCTCGCACTTGCACATAAGTGCTAAAAAAAAACTTTCTCACCCCGAATCTTTTGATACCAATGCGTAGGCGCAAGTCTATCCATCACTTCTGTAAAATAAAAGCAAAGAAATATTCGCGCGTATTACTAGGAAAATTGGTGAAAATTTTCCGACCTTACGGTGGGTTTGACGTGAAACACGCGACTTCCATCGTAATGAGATTTACAAAAATTGATTAAAATTAAAGTATATAATTATATTTTTGCCTTTAGTACATAAAAAGTTAGAATTGGCTACGGGAACGCGGAATATTATAAATTAAAGCAATTGAGAATGTGCATGGCGGGCACTGACGGAATGACTCTGCGATGATGATATTTAAAAATTATTGATGAATAATAACAACACGAAATATACGTGAATAAATAGTCTATATATTGTAGTTGTTGTTGAGCGCATAAAAGTGCAATTCATTGCACACGACGTGTCCTGGGCGCGGCGGATCCGCGCCCCAAACGCATCGGCAAAAAACGCACGGTTTTCAATGGTCAGGGTATTTGCAGATGGTTTTTGTTTCTGTTTAGGTCCTAATTATTTTATTTACAGATTGAGAGATGTTATTTTCTATTAGAAGTTAATTTCAGTGGTAAATAAATTAGCAAAATTTAACAAAAATTGTTTTAAAAATCAAATTTGTCATCTTTCGCCCACCAATCTTGATTGGTCGATAATTTTTAACTTCCTTTTAACTCCTATTCGCGATTTCATCCTTATATAGACTACAACAAGAGCGCAATTCAATAACAAAATAACAGGTAAGTACCTTAAAATTAAATTAATTTTAATTAATTTTTTTTTTATTTTTGAACAAAAACACAGTTTGCACAATACAATGTTAAACGATGATAGCTGCAAAAGTTTAAGTTGCTTCCATATTTCTAAAATAATGTAAAAGCATTTCTCTGTTTCATGGTTTTGGGCCAAATGACAAAGAGGTATAGATTTTTCTAGAAAAAGGTTTTCAATGAAAAAAAAAATCCAGTTTTACATAAAATAAACTAAAGTATTAATGTGTGAAAAACGATTTCTAAATAAGTATGTAGTTACTGATAAAAATATTATAAGTAGGTATACTTATTTTTAAAACAAAGTTAAGCTATTAAAATCACTTAACTTGGTATTTACAAATAAGGAAAGTCGAAACTAAGTTGAATACCTATAAATCTTTCAAAAAGTCTGACTGCAGCACAATTTCAATAATTATTTAATTTTTAGGAACAGTTGCTTGACTATTATAATTCCCTGAGAAGACGGGCTATTGAAAATAATTTTTACAAGCCCTTTACTTTGACCTAATCTTTAAATACTTAGGTTCCCGGTATTGTTTCTACGTGATATTTTTCTTAAAAAAATACTTATCACGTAGAAAATATTGAATATAATTATATGAAATATTTCTCTCACGCTAGGAATTTCTCCGATATCATGAATGAATTACAAACATTGAAACTCAACAAAAAACAAAAACTATTCATCGATCTTGGGCCCTTGTTGGTTTACCTCTAAATTCTAAATGTAAATAAACTCCCAACGAGCTGGTTGAATTTAACCTCAAAAAAATGTAAAAGAAAAACACGGAATAGTAATTTAAAACTATAATAAATAAGTGTGGAAGAGTTTTGTTTTCGGTCGTGTGTATGTACCGATGGGCCAAGGAATGTTATCAGCGCTCGTCGGTGTGGGTGAGATTCCCGGAATGCCGGGAACTAATCCTAGAGGCGCGAGGCACGAGGCGCGAACACACACCGCCTCCGCCTCCGTGACGCCTGCGCCACCGGCAACGCGGTGCCACCATAATAATATAACACCACGATTTATACAAGGAATTTTTATTTACTCACTTTTTTTTAATGATCTAAACATTGTAAGATGATCTAGGAGAAAAGTTGTGTGAAATATTTCGCAATTATTTTTGTAAACGGCGGAAATTGTTGGAGGTACAATAGATTTTTGCACAGAATCATTATTATTTAACCCGTTCACTTCCAGTATGAACATTTTATGAAATAATAAAATATTACATGAAATTGAATTTATTCCTGATTTTTGTCTAAATTGTGCCATTCTTCGATACCTTCCCATGACTATGTGACACATATAAAACTTGCAAAGAAGTTATTTAAGCATATTAAATTAATGTAGAATTATTCAAATAAATAGGGTGCGATTCGTAGAAGTTCGCAATTTCTATCGCTAATATTCGCAATAAGATATCGCAAGTCTATTCGCAGTCAGCCTTAGGATTTAAAACTTGAGTTGCAAGAATATTAGAGAAAGCAAATTCATTAGAAAAGCTTGAACGGTTTGTTTTGAGAACACTTCACATTAGAAAATGTGTTTATGTTTGCCGTTGAATTACAAATTGTTATTTACCATTCTTGGAATACAGGCCCTGCCGTATCAAAAGAAGAACCTATCACGGAATGGTAATACCTATAGACAGACAGCCACTTGTCCTTTGATCTTCTGACAACAATTATAATCGCATAGAAAAATTAAGTATGTAAATCCGCGCACATCATACGAGATAATTACATAAATCTGACATGCTTGGCTTGACATCGTAACTTGGCGCTATAGATTAGCCGTTCACCGAAGAAATGAACACAGACGTGGATGCAGATTACATGTAGTACAAGTGCCTATTTATACGATGTGGATAAAATTAATTAACATACAGTGGGGAGTAGGAAGGGGTGGAGTGCGTTGACCCCGGAACGGGAGCCACTGCCTGGCGATTGTTATTTTTTAATTTATCATGTGCAGGTGCCGACTGGAATTTTGACGGCATTTTATTTTACTGAATAATAAATTAAATAGAGACTATTAAACAGGCCAGGTGGAGTTTTTTTCGATATTTGATGAAGAAATTAGCGTTCGATGAGTATTGTAGGATTGTGCGCACTGCGCATGCGCTGCATAGGCAAGGAGTACTTCCACGTTGCACCTGTACTTAGTGCACGTGGCGACAAGGTGTCGTATAGAACGCTCTGCCGCAATAATGCGAGCCGTGCGTGTTTATGTGTTTAATTATATTAATAATTTAGCTTATTTTATTACCATCAGATCACTATCGTATCATATTTTAATATCAGATGGAATTTTATTTCGCTATTAATAACGCAATAAGCGGTATTTCAAATTTTAGAAGCTGCAGTAACTGTTGGTCTTTTATTGAGTATGTTTTTGAATGAATAATTAATTAGCCAGTTTTTATGCCTATTAATAGAAATATGGACAAGGTAGAGGCCACCCGTAGACCTAAACCACCTGTTCAGGTTTAACCAGGCCTTCTTTATAAGGTGTCTACTTAAACTAAACTATAAGGTGTTATTAAAAATAAGGCATTTAATGATCTTATTACTTTACACTTAATTATACACTTCATTTATTGTAATATTATGTCCTGCCAGTTATTCTAAATTGAAATGGCCGTTGCTTGTTACCACTTGCCCGTGTGACTGTACGCACCGAAGGTTTGTTTGAATAACCAAGTTCTCTTTGGCTAATTAAACGTGGTTTTTAACTTTATGGACATTATTAATATTTAGTGGAGCTCCTTGTTTCCAAAACTTTACACCATAAATGGTAGAAACTTTTTATTAATTTGGAATCAACGGTGAACTGGGAAATTAACCTTCTTGTTTCGTTTATAAGGTATAAATTCGATCACCGATCAACTTAAGCAAATAGGAACTCTTCGTTAATTATAACGTCAGTAATTAAGTAAGACTTTTATTGCTGTCCTTGGCTTACCCGAGGGAAGCGAAGGGCGGAAATAGAGTTTAGACACACGTGTTCCACATGCGACGATAACGATGCTTTATACTAATGCTGCCAAATATTTCTCATACTACCAGTTAAAATTTACCTTATAATAAGGTCTTAAAGTGTGAATTCCTTTGGAAGTGTTTTCGGGTACAGGCGATAACAAAATGCATAGTTTGGTGACAAAGGAAAAATATATTGTCATTGTAAGCGGGTAAGTAGAGGAAAATGATACCGTTGAGTAGGTAGATAGTCCTGCACGTGGAACTTACAAGTAGTTCCAAGTAACTGAGAAGGGAGCTAAATACCTATAGCATGAGCAAAGTGCTGACGCGAAGAGCCGTGCGAAGTATTATATTAACTACGACGCTAACAATACACAACTATCATGTTTTCCTTATTGTATTCATTACAATTTTGTTTCTAATCACGATTATTATTCTTGTAGATATTTGCTGTATTTGTGACATTATAGCATATTTGAAGAAAAATGATTGCATCTACCTAAAATATGATGCATGTTGCAGACGTACGCAAAGTTTTACAGGCAATCAATACAGTAATATAAAATTTTGCATTATATTTTTAAATTTCGTACCTACATACAAATAAATAATTTTCAGGTTAAGGGCTGATTTTTCAATAGTCAGATAACTTTTATCCGAGGAATAAAAATAGCGGTTTGACATATTTTCTAATAGATAAGCTGTCAGACCGCCATTTTTATTCCTCAGATAAAAGATATCTGACTATTGAAAAATCAGCCCTAAGTCACCCAATTGGAATGAAGATTACCATATTCGCCGCTAGAGGCGCTATTGTAGCGCGAGGTCTCGAAATGTCAAATCTCAGCGTTTGTGGGTGAGCACACGGGTTTTTCTTTTTTTTTTTTTTTTTTTTTTTTGTTGTAACATTTTGCAAAACTTGTACGTATTACAGGTATTGCCTATAACTCGTATTTGCCATAATTAAACCTCTTGCTCCTTTTTCTCCGAACCAAATGGGAGATTGTCACTGAGGCGTGCTCGATATTTGGTAAGGTTTGATTTTACTCGGTAAGGTAAAGCTGGGGAAATTCAAATTGTCTTGTGGTTTTTGCAATTTTCAAGTCGGTGTCAGGTTGTAACTTGATCAAAATATGTTTTGCGATACTAACAAGTAGGTTACGCATTGGTTCAAAATTAATCTAAAATTGGTTTTCACGCCCATAGTAATAAATTACAGCTTCAGGACCTCACTCAACAGTGGTACAAACTGATGAGTCAAATAACAGTAGCTCAATTGCATGAATTTGATAAAATTATGTAAATTGCAGAGTAATATTGAAATGTCTGTTCAATTCTTAGAAAACAAATAGGTAATAGGGAACATTTAAATAATCTGGTCTTCTAGTCTGTTCTAGAATTTCAGGATCTGTCGCTGAAAGAATAGAAACATGGTCCATTAAACTAATTTCTCTCGTACACAGGAAGGGCCTAAGATTAAAGGCTTTGCTAAATCGCGAGCTCGGAGCGACGCGACGCTAGCGTGGTGCGCTTATGAAATCGCTAGCGCCGACGTTTGGCGGGACACCGGCGTTTAAGACAATTCACGTAGGTATATTTTCATAGTAAGTAAGCGCGAAATGGACGCGCCGCGTTCGCTATTTCACAAAGCCTTTAATTTATACTCTCATTTGTACAATTTAACGCTATTATTTGGGAAGCCAAGCTAAAAATAGGCAGCAGTCTAAAAGAACTACAATTTCTAGGCTGTACGCTACATGACGAGCTTGTTATCGAAACAGACCCTTAAAATAGTATAGCGACACGTTGCTGAACTTAGTGAATCCCAAACTGAAGTTAGTTGTAGCAAACGATGCTTTTTTATCGTGGGGGACTGCGCTCATACACAAATCTTTAGAGAACGGCACTGTTGGATTTATATCTTGAAAACTTTAAATTATTATTAGATATAGATTACATTCACATTCAAAGTGTTTTTCAGGGAATGATTAGGTATGCCAAAAGTTATTGTATCATATTAAGTTTTTAAATTATTGCGTTTTAAATGCCGCAAAAATAATCGAGAGTTGATTTTATCTACATTTCATGATAGGTTACAATTCGTAGGCATATTTTTCAGATATCTAAATCCTAAGCTTAGATAATATAGTACATAAGAGAATACATAATGTGTATCGATTAGATTCTGAGTAAGCAATACAATGACGAACAATATCAATTGATTGGTCACATTTCATATCTTCTGTTATCTATGCAAAAATGTAAATCGCTCAGGCTGGCAAAATTTTGCGATATCTCTACGTATTCGATAAAAAACTAAGATATGCAGTAAATACGGTGCTATTTACAATAATGCCTAGGTATATAATCGCTAATCAACTGCCTACTGTTCTACCTATCTCTTATATACGATATTTACTCTCTATGTGTCACGGGTTTGTGATGCAGGATTTGGAATTATAAAATCGAACATACTAATAAATTGATATTTTTAATATAAATATTAATGTATATTGCATCGTAGAAACAGCAAATAATTTTATTTTGAAAGGGCAGTTCTTGTAGTACATCGATTTTTAGAAAGAAAATGGTACTAAGTTCGTGCCTATTTTTGTCTTTAACTAGTGCATAGAACATTAGAATTTGTTTAGTAACATTTAAAACAAGCTAGTAATAATAGTGCCAATATGTGCTATACGATGTAACATAAAATAATGAAGTATGGGTTACGTTGCGTGCTACGCATTTTTGTAGCGTATAACGTGCTACGCGTTTTCGTAGCATTACGTGCTACGCGTTGCGCGTAGCACCGATTGCTACGCATTAAGCGTAGCACTGCATGCTACGCGTCACGTTGCGAGTTAAGCGGCTTTACAGCTACGGTGCAACGTTTGATACGCACAAGAAACTTCACAACAGGAGTTTTGTGTTTAATTTATAAAATTAATACAATGATTACTGTTTTGTATGGAATACTGTTTGAAGTAGTTATCTGGGTTTTAAATTACGTTTACATACATGTGAAATTTAGTTATATTTAAAAGTTTTGGACAGGCAAGTGCGAAATCAATAGTGAATATTCATAACATTTCTTCACTTAACGTTAAGGAACTTTATTTTTAACCAACTTCAAAAAAGGAGGAGGTTCTCTATTCTGTCGGTTTTTTTTTCTTTGCTTAGTTTTGGCAATTCAATTTTTTTTATTATTATTCCACTCTGGTAATTTTGAAAAACAAGATTTACAGTGCAGTATTTACGTTTGTATAGAAAAATAAAAAGAAAAATAAATACCATGTTTTTTATATTTTAGTAGTAGTAAATTATGATTAATAGTGGGTGCTTAATGTTGAAGTGATTTTTTTTTAAATTTTGTCTTTGTAATGAGTACAAAGAAAACTAACTAGGCGCTAATATAGTACCTACCTATGTAGTTTATAAGAAATCTAAATGTGTACTAAGATAATTATTTAATTAATTGAATTTCTCTATTAATGGTACACAATGCCCACTACAATTAGTTTAGTTTCCAATTCGTTAGCAACAATTCTAACGATGTACCAATGGAATAAAACTCACAAATGAATGCGGAGTGACCTTAAATAATATTTTTTGTTTCCTGGTTACGTTCAACGGTACTTTAGGTACCTACACACAATGTGTGCGGAAAATGAGATTGGTAACTCATTAAAACAAAACTCTTTACATTTGCGTGGTGGTTCCAATTAAAACAATAGATTGCGAGTAGGTGCGAGTCAATTTCCCTAATCGGGCGTGCGCGTGCGCGTGCGCCGGCTACCTACTTGGGGCCGCGAGGGTGCCGTTACACGCCGACACGCCTCCTAACGCACACCACACATTTATAAAACCCAATATTAATTCATAATCACATTATTTCTCATTAATAACAAGTCTAATTCCCTCGTCTCCACCCATCTTGCTTGACAAGGGAAACCTAGCTGGCATAGTTTCAGCGAGCTGCGGCGACAGGCACTGAAAACTTTTCTCGGAAAGTTCGGCCTCCTTACGCACACGCGGCTGCGTGAACCAATGGTTGTACATATATTATATACACACATATATACGAGCACTTACACACACATGTGTACATGCGCCCCGTAGGTATGTTTCTGCCATTTTGCGAGGATCGCGCTGAGGCCTCAACAATAACCGTTACATTACGTAGAATGTTCTGGTCGCGGCGGAAGCGTTCGTTCATGACTGGACGTGTATGAATAACAATTGAAGAAAATATGGATGCTGATAGTGACCAGTGATTTGGGCGGTGTGAGTGAGATCTATTAGAGCGTAGTGACGCGCCAGTGTGCGTGAGGCCCACCAACTGCCACCGACGAGGTTATCAATTTATGAATCGTAAAGTAAAAAAATGCGCATAAATGTGGACTGCGATCATGAATTCTCTCTGATCACGATCATCTAAGTATTATTTACAACCCGTGACGTAAGTGTCAGTATTTGATCCGCGCCGGCATCAACAGTTTAGTGTAAGTAAGGACACGCCAACGTTCCGACACAGTAGTCACCAGAAGAGAGTACAAACGTACTTGAGAGGTAGAGTAACTGTAAACAACTTGCTGTTATTCCTTGGCTTCTCTTTTGGAAAAAAAAAATAGACGTTTCGTAAAGATAGCAAATTAATTTATGAACAGTTTGAACATTCGGAGGCTCAACCAGTCCAAATTTTATATGCACGTTTCTATAACGGTTTTATGAAATTTAAATGAATGAGAGCATACAGTTTGCGGAAGTAGGTACTCCCATTAAGAGGTTTTCTGAAGGAAATACTTATTTTAATTTCATTTATGGGTTTCAGTATCATAACTGCAGTAGGTACCTATCATATTTAAATTGCAAAGATTTACTATAAATATTTTTGATGGTGGATAATGTCTTGCAAACTTTCAGTATCTATAGTAGCAGATATTTCCTATTCATATTTTATCTCTGGAAGCGTTCAATTTATTTTATGACTAATAGATTGATCTTACAATTCTAATACAGTTGCCAGATATATTTTCTTTACAGATGATGTTTTAGTTCAACCAGAACAGCTTACTCTACCTACTATTGAACAGAAAATAAAGTTCTTACAAACTTGGACCTTGGACCATAACATCAAAATGTCTATAAATAGAACGCGATGCAAATTCCACAATGTTGCTCTATGTTATCGCAAAGGACGTGTGACAAAGTCGAACGTGTTGCAGGAACGCGAGCACGATTAGAGGTTGCATCGCTATGCAGCGGCGGGCGCAGGCGGCAGGGGCGCGGGCTGCGCGGGCACAGGCAGCGAGCGGAGAGCGCTGCGACTGCGACGACCGCCGGAGGAATGCGACAGGTAACCAATTCCAGGAAGGCCGCGGCCCGTTACCGCGCCGAATATCTCCGGCAGTCAAACGCGCCGACAAGTGCGGCGGCCACTTGCGACAACACCGTCCGATGCGCCCGCGCCTCCCCGCCCCGCGCCCCCCGCACCCGCCACCTGCATTCCACACGACATTGAGTTAGAAACCAGTCGAACGGACTCAGCGCATTCTATCTGCAGTACCTGCTGCACGCACCCGGAGCTCCTTTACCTAACATCGCTTTACTATCTGTGCTGCGCCCGCGACGCTCGCTGACTGTGAACCTGACTCGACGCACTAGCTATGACTCACATCTGAGACCTACGGGGACGTAATCGACAGTCGGCAATCGATATCGGAATGAGTTCAAACTGTGCGCCCCGAACGGAAACGGATGCCTATTATGTTATTGCTTTTTTGAATTCCGAAAACTGATTATAAACTTTTGTGAATCCATTAGGGGAACGGAGGGCTTGCAATGCTGACATTGATACTCATTAAGCCGGGTACTTACCGCCTTAGCCGCCTGCATACTTCGTTTTAGGAAACACGTCGCGCGCACATTTGCCACGGTCTCGATACCTGCGTAAAGCACTTTAAGCGCCCATTAAGGAAACATCTTTACGATGCTTACTTCGTACTTCTATTTATAAACAATTTTACACTGTACAAACTAGAAACCCAGGCGAGCCTTTAACATTTCAATAAAAATGTCACTAAAGAATTTTATTGAAAGTGCACTTTTATCTTTAGTAAAATGGACCGAAAACTATTATTGAAAAGTTATGTGTGAGCATGTCTGTGATCGAGATAGATCCGGGCGCACCCGAAAAAATTCATTCACATAATAATCATTCATAAGTCACAAGGACACGTACAAGGGCCGTTCATTCATAACGACCTACGTTTTCTATTTTGATGAGGCAAAAAATGTAATGAAGTTTGTGGGCCAAATGTGTTCCTGTGTGGGGAGTAGCGAGATGGTGGTGTCGTTACATGGCAGCTAGATACTGGGTAGTGACAGATGTAGCCTCAGTTCCGAGTCCACCAGATGTGCGTGAGTACGTCACTTGATAGGGCTGCCACGGCTGCCGCGGACGGCTCCACATGTGGCGCCCAGCATGCAGGAAACGTATATTTGTTTCCTGATTACATTATCACATTGTAATTATGGGAGAGGAAACTAGAGAACCGCAACTGAATCATTGGGAGAATTTGAATAGAACAGGAACGACTTGATGAGCGCCTGGATGAGGCAATGTATGAGAGTTACCTTCATTAGGAGATACATCTTCAATCAAGAATGTGCTCAGAAAGTTCATAATTTTTGGGACTTTGGTACTATTGAAATATCTTGGGCACTGTCTAGCTGAAGAAAAGAGAAGAGATGGCTAGATGATCTGTCAACTTCTGCCATATAAAACATAGTTTATACGACTGCTTCTAAAATTGTGTACGGTCGACAGAAGCACACGTTTGATGCCCAATGTCCGTAAAATGCATGCCCAAGAAATTCCTCTAATATCAATGAGAATATTATAAGAATATTGCTAAGTAAAATTCCGAAGTTTGATATTCTATCTTGCCATTTTCTACGTCAGAGTTGGTTCCAGTCAAACCGGATGCAGCTGAATACCAGAACTTAATTTTGAACGACTCCGTCTATCTTTGAATTTTTAGCTGTATGTACCCAAAATAACACATCACTGTCTAGAATACATAGTTCGGTTCAACATGATGTCTAAATGAAACGTAAACAGCGCTTATAGCTTTAACTTGATGCAATTGTACCTAAGTTAAAGCTAAAAGTTAATAGTTGTTTGTAATAGTTGAGTACATTTCCGAGACAAATTGCTAAAGAAACACACTTTAAACTAGCTTTTGTCTGCAGTGTCGCTGCGGCCTCTACTTTGTGCAAAAATGACCTTTCTCAAACTGCAGTCGATAATCTCAAAGCGAAAATAAACATGCCGCCATGCCGCGCCGCGCCGTTGCATCATTACTCGTAGGGACAAAGTTGTTTACAACGGATTGTTTTTCTCCGACACTAAAGTTATTTAACCTCTTTAAGTGAAAGCGTCACAGAACGTAAACAAGGAGCGTCATATCGACGCATTTAAGACCATTTAAAATCGCTCCGACAAACAAATATGGCGTTTGTTAATGAACTAACAATCATACAACCGTATTTGGTCACTTTAGAAAAGGCATCTCTGGGTTATTTATCTAGAATGTACAACAATTAATTTACGACGACTAGAAATTTTAATTAAATTTTGAAGTAGCAATTAAAATGGACTGGTTGCGTATTACACAGTAACGCAGAGTGTTACAATAATTATGTTGTTGATGACTGCACTGAACATAAAACGCAGTGTTACCGTTGGCATTTCTAACTTCTTATCTGTTCTATCCACGTACCAAAACAAATCCTATATTTAGAATATTATTTACTCAGTAAATCTTAATGACGTCTTAAGTTGTATTTAGCTAGCTGTGATCCATTTACGGTTATAGAAAACCAGCCATAATCTTACACAAATACTTCCCTCTCAATAAGTCACCACACATGGCGCGGAGCTAAGTTTAAAAGAACGTTCTATTTTGATAGTAGGGAGGAACCACCCCTGATTTATAAATATTATAATGACAAAAGCGAGCAACGGGCACGGCTTCCACGTGGTCGCGGGGACCGCCACACCGGAAATATCATCGCGATATATTTTGAGAAAAGCGCCCCCTGCGACGCATCTCAATCATCCACTAATAAGCAGACGGAAGGAAAGTAATATAGACAAAAGTTTAAAAATAAGACAGCCAGGAATAGATCGAAAGGTGAGCTTGAGCGCGCCGGCCCCACGGGTTAAAAATACGTGCATGTGGCGACGCCGTGCGGCCTACGCGCGCCCTACCGACACGCACCACCGCCACAAGCTGTGTGCTCATATACATATCGCTTTTATGCTTTATTTATATAACTATTAGTTAAATATACACAATCCAATAATGGACGTCAAAAAGTTCACTTAAATTTAATATCAAAAAATTCACTTCTGCAAAGTGCAGACTATTCTCCAAGCATAAATGGTATCTGTAACGGCTGTCAAATTCAAACTTGATATTGAATTTCCATAAAATTAGAATTTTTTTTATTTGAAATAATGTTTGAGTAACTTAGGTATTACGTATTACCTAAATGCAATAATATAAACCCAATGCTACTGACGAAATTCTGAAAAGCCTTTAACAAACTTATTGAATATTTATGAAGATTTGAATTTTATCTAAACCAGATTTGTTTTATATCAGGCCTTATCAGATTTAACTATTTCAAAGTGATAACAAAAGTTTACAACAATCTCTATTAGTGATGTCTTATTTAAACTAACCTACTACTAGACTCCTCTGATGTAGGTACATAGATTTTTAGTAAACAATTATATTATAACTATTAATGTCAATTTTCAATTAAAGATAGATACCCATATCTTATTATCTAAACGAATTACTTTAAATACTCAGTAAAATAATTAAAGACAATAAAGTTTCTATCATAGCATATATATAATGCGGGCATGCGGACGGCGAGTAAAGGGCAACTCGCCGCCCGACCATGGACCATGCCCGGGTCGACGGCGCGTTGTGTTCCACGCGCGCCTCAAAGAGCGTCAGCACGATGACGGGGCCCCGCCCAAGAGGGCCAAAGCCTGCCGGGGTCGCGGGACTTATCTCATTACCGTGACCCCGGAACATAAAAGGCTATTGAAGGACACCGTGGATTTTAGTCAGTACAAGTCTGACAGTCCCTCCCGCCCTGCCCGGGGTGGGAGGACTCATTTGATGATTTTACCACGCTAAAAAAAAAAAAAAAAGCATATATATAATGCAATTTAACGGGTGAAATTATAATGTCTTGTATGCTCTAGAATGTAGAGTTAATAAAACTAGAGTAGATATAGGATAATATGTCTAACTGTAGCTGAACCCATTAAAGCCTGTCACAAACTAGACATTGAACAGCAGAAGACTACAGACATAACATGTCAGGGAAAGCAAAAGCATACGTCAATTCCGAGTTCAAAACAGTAAAAAATAACAATGTCTAATTGAACATTCAGATCAAAATGAAACAGCCCCAATTACGAACAATAACATAAAGCGAAGGTAACATGTGTTAGAAACATTAACGCACTGGAGCATTGTTGTAATGTTGTCATTAAGAAATTAGGCAATCATATAATGGTGCGTTTACAGCACGCTGTACCCGCGTACCATATCTACGCGAACTCATTTTGTATGAAATTAGGACAACGCGTACGTAGCGAACGCACCGAGATAGTTTTATAGGTCGAGTTTAGTTTTATATTTATAAATGGATAATAACACGCATCTTGATATGTTTATTATGTTTTATAAACGTTTTTACATGATTGAGAAATGTTATTTTGATAGAAAAAATTAAAGAAATTGTATCATTGTTCCAGTTTTCAATTACACGTGCTAATGGTTTCTAAGTTTATCAGGATCCAGAATTTCCATAGAAAATCCTTGACTTTGACACAAAATAGATCCCATTCTATTTCAGCATTCATATTTGACCTGAAAACATGGAAACTAGATTCTAATTTTAGTTTTATACGTTTACGTCTTTTTATAAACGAGGAACAAAAAGAGAACTGTTTGAAATGTTAGGTTTTAGATGTATTTTGTTTGTATTTGTAACCAACAATTATATTTGACAGACCTGCTATCCTGGAAGCAACTGTGTATAATAAACAAATATAAATGCTCTATGCAGGGAGAAACAGTGGTTAATGAACAGCAAGAAGACGTGGCTGGTATTTGAAATACCCCATAATAATACATTTGGTGTTATAGCGTACTGCTATCAATCTCCAGAGAAGCAGATTGTCCTCTGAACTCTTGCACATCTTTATAGGATTAGATGACATCATTAGAATATTGACAAATGACACTGCATCTGCATGCACTGAAATCATTCAATTTTGAAATTACATCGTAAATCCATGTTATCATCAACTGATCGCATCTTATCGGTGTTATTTTGCTTTTCCGCCACCCCACAAAACTAAACAAATCATATCATTTATTTCCAGCAGGCCAGTTACTTTAGAATTGCCAAAAGACAAAAAAAAAGAAAAATGGTACAATCATATAGTGCCACAGTCCCGATCACAAGATAAAATATCTGTGAAAGTGCTGTAGGTGCCCAAAGCGTAACCCTCTATGGAGAAGAACGGGCAAGAATCTCCTTGATGATATAAAGACAACCACATCAGAGATACAGAAAGGGCAGGGAAATAATACTTTTCCACAAAACCAAGTGACAAAACTCAAAATACTCCTATATTTTAATTCGGTTGTTTTAGGAATGATATGAAAGAAAATGAATTGAATGGATAGATAATAGGTACTGTTGAAAGATCAGAATTAAGATAAAGATGCGGAAAGAAGAAAACGTGTTGCATTAAGTGCCATAACTGGCCTTTTATTCGTTATGTGCGAGCTTCTTTAACTGTACCCTGGTCTGACAAATTGAGATCTTGGTCTGACCATTTCTGCACAGTGTCTGCGCCCTATGCCTGGGCACCGTTGGCACTGTCCTATTTTTGGCACTGGTTGCATTGACCCCAAGAGATGACAACGTGAGATGTTCTTAGACTGAGATGAGCCAGAGATGTTATTAGACTGAGATCTATAAACATTAGCTTAACAAGTTTTTAAATTTGTATTGTATTGCCAGAGCACTAAGTAACGTCTCTACTTTTGACCTGAAAAATGAACAGGAAAAATTCCTAGGGTAGGTCATTGTTTTATAAAAAAGTAACGAAATCAGAGTTGAGTCCATAAACTGAATATTCAGGCAAGTGTGTACCCAATCTGCCCTCCAGCGCGTCTCTGCCCTCCAGCGCGTCTATGAGTGGCGCGTGGAGGCGCAGCGCCGGGGAGAATTCCCGCTGCCCCGACAAGTCGAGGCGCGGCGGGAAGAGGTCCGGCGCGATCTCAGGGCAGTATGGAGGGGACGATTGTCGCAACCGACGGCCGGGCACGCCGCAATCGCGGCGGTAAGACCCCTCTTTGAGGAGTGGCTGGATAGGAGTCACGGCGTCCTGACCTACCGCATGACGCAGGTCCTCACCGGACACGGAAGTTTCGGGAGGTACCTGTGTCTAAGGAGAAAGGAGGAAACGCCTGGGTGTCACCACTGCGAAGATCGCCCGGAGGACACAGTAGAGCATACGGTGCAAGACTGCCCAGCTTGGGCAGAGCACCGACGTGTCCTCACGGCGGCGATAGGCGGAGACCTCTCGCGCCCGGCATTGGTTGCGGCCATGCTGCGGGGCGAGACGGAGTGGGAAGCGGTCGCCTCCTTCTGCGAAGCAGTAATGCTCGCGAAGGAGGAGGCGGGCCGCGTGAGAGAGAGGACAGTGTCCTCCCTCCGCCCCAACCGCAGTGGTGGACGCCCACGGCGACGGACGTCGCAAGACAATCTCCGGCCACCGTAGGCGCGGGCATGCGGGCGGCGAGTAAAGGGCAACTCGCTGCCCGACCATGGACCATGCCCGGGTCGACGGCGCGTTGTGTTCCACGCGCGCCTCAAAGAGCGTCAGCAAGATGACGGGGCCCCCTCTCTAGAGGGCCAAAGCCTGCCGGGGTCGCGGGACTTATCTCATTACCGTGACCCCGGAACATAAAGGGCTATCGAAGGACACCGTGGATTTTAGTCAGTACAAGTCTGACAGTCCCTCCCGCCCTGCCCGGGGTGGGAGGACTCATTTGATGATTTTACCACGATAAAAAAAAAAAAAAAAAAAAAAAAAGTGTGTACCCAATATCTTTATTATTATTTACATTAAAGATCAAACAATCATGCTTGGTTCTATTGGTATCTTCTCCTTAGCTCTTTATAAGTCGGTTCAAGAGTTGGTAATAGACGGTTCGTTTAGGCTTTAAAAGTGCAGATCATGGCTGTGGTTATAGGAATAAACAGTCCCGGGCTAAGTATCGTACTATCGCCCAATGTATATACTGACCCCCGTAAAGACTATTTCTGCTTGCAGAGTTATAACTTTCACTTCCTAGGCCCTTTGTTTTGACCATTCATCCTATTCATAAAAAAGGGTCATCCATTTCATAATAAAGGTGGCCAGTTCACAGATGTGGGATACTGCGCACGCGATTTTGTTTTAAAAGTGAGCAGAGATTACATTGTTCGATAGTACCTTGGATCAACCGTGGAGTATACGTCGCGTTGCGTTCGTAAAAGTTATTCAAAGACTGCAATTTTTTGGAAAGTTTAAATTTTTGAGCGTACTGGTCGTTGTATGAGGCGGTGCTTTGTTCCTAGTTCTAAATCCACAAATGTTTCGGTATAGAACATTATCTAACAGCAATGATAAGTCTATTTATGGTTATGTTTTAAGTGAGTTGTGTGTCGGAGTGTCGGCTAGTGAGATGCTCGCTGCACTTCTCGGAAGGCAGGGTGTCGCCTTCCGTGCCCGATAGCCACGCGCATTTGACACGAGGCATACGTCACGACGATCCACATTGCTGGGATACTTCGTATATTGTATGATACACAGTGCCGTCACTAGGCTTTTATGCGAACTGTGCGAGCTTCTTTAACTGCGCCCTGGTCTAGCCAATTGCTGTCCTGGTCTAGCCAATTGCTGTCCTGGCCTGGCCCTTTCTGCGCCACTCCAGGGTCTGCCTCCTCTAGCACCGTTGACACTCCCCTTTTTTCGGCACTGCTGATTTATCAACCTTCCTAAGGTGACGTGGAATCGTCTTTCGGTATACTTAGTTGTGTAAAAATAGAATTTTACTTAGAAATGTTGCAACTTGATCACCTTATTCTAAATCTAGGGAAATACAATAATTTCAAGTGACACAAGTAGTTTTTCCTGCTCATGCCGAATTACTGTTTGTTACTGAGACCTAGGAACGACACTCGGATTATAAGGATCAATAGTCCCTTTAACTGAAACTGAATTGAGACAACACTGCTGGAAAACCTCTCAGATTGATTTGCTATTCGAGGCTACAAACCCCCAGAGAAAGTTGAAACATGTGAGATTGGTTGATACAAACTAGAAACTAAGGACAATTGGACTAAAATTCTTAAAGGACTACCTATTTAATTTGTTTAGTAGATGAGGAGTTAAGAAAAGCTTGATGAATTTTGTGAAAAACCCCAGCTATATCGGGCGAGAAGGAGGATATTTAGTAAATTATATTAAAACCAATGACGATGTGTAAAATGTTACAGTGATGCAGATTGAATGAATGTTGCAAGCCGTTAATCCTTAGGCTTCTAAACTGAAGCAAGTCATTAAAAGGTAAAGGCATTTTACAACTTTGTTTACGTTTGAAAAAGAGAAGAGTCAATGTAAAAAGAGGTATACAATATTGTTGCGTTGCAAGTTTTCTTGTAATATACAAGAAATGTTGTTACAAAGTATTTAAGTGGCTTCAATATGCTCCCACCCTTTTCCCCTTTGTTGAATCAATTTGTCGCTACGCTCTAGCGCTCTGTCTTGTCTAGGGCGATTTTATCAATCTATGGCCATTACATACTACTTCCTTAGGTTCAAAGGTATTGCGATGAATGTAGATAAAATCAACGTATACTATGTACTAGTAATGTTTCTACTTCTGTCAATTTTTCACATATGCAGAGAAAATGTAGGTTCTAGCATAGCACAGTAACTGGACATATTGATAAAGATTTATTCCAAGCATGAAATCTCGTTTTGTTTATGTAACATCACGCCTGTATATTTTAAGGAGATATTATTGTTAGTGTATCCACATTTTTCTCTTCTATGATAAGTTCGACGTTATAGAGACGATGTTTGTAACTGCATTTACTAATTGTGGAACTGAACCGTTCTCTTTTATTTTGACAACATCACTATAGGCGACCCTTAGGGCATTACCCAACAATAAAACTTTGAAACCCACGCTAAATGAATCTGGAGCTGCAGAGATTATGAAGATAGAAGTATGTGTAGACGAAAAAATAGAAGAAAGCAAAGAATTTAAAAACTATAGAAGAATCAGAATCCTTATAGAAGAATTTGTTTGATGAGAAGAAAACAATAAATAAGTAGAGAATAGCTGCCTGCAATTATTATTATTTCATTTGAGGAACTAAATGTAGTCATCAAATTGGCACTTGAAAAATCATTTTAATGCACCTATCCACGAGTATATAATATCCATTTTCTAATGCCTCATTAATTACACATACGGCCAACTAATTCCTTTTTACACAGGACACAGTTTCTTAGGTTTAGATTGTATACATATTGTTTACTAATTGTTGACCGTGCGATTATGGCCGCGCTTCGAGCAGTCTCGTGGGAGCTTATATTTTCCCATATTTTTATGTGGCTGTGAGACAAAACAAACTATTCGGCAATTTGCCGGAAGAACATTAATTTGTTGGCTTTAATTCAGCAATGATTTTAATAAAATGAATTAGGTAATGTATGTTGATGATATTACATCCTGTGTTTATTATAAGTATTAATGATACTTAATTTCTGCTGCATTTGATTGAAAAAGACTTTATATGAGTATTGCCTGAAGAGATCGTAATGAAATGTTAAATAAATATTTATGCCATTTCTTATTCTTTTTTTGTGTGCAAGAAATAGCAATTGGAACGCTTGTTTATACTCTCTTCAAAAAAAAAAAATAGCCGTTTGTAAGGTTTGTTTATTTTGAATTGTATGCTTTTGAAAAGTGTAAATTAAGTAGTGATATCGTTTAATCACATATCAAGTGCGTTCTCTTTGAAACACTCGTTAATAGGCACCTACATAATATAGTTTATTTCTTCTATGAGGCTAAAACATTTAGTCGAATCAAAGAAGGCGTTTCTAATTAAGTTATATTTCCATTTATTCAAAAGATATAAACACCTATCTAATAAAAACTAGATTTATATAGAATACTTAATTATTGTTACTTCTCCGTTCTCAAAGATATATAGAATTTTAAAACATTTACAATACATTTAAATATTTTATGTATAAATCAGGTACTATTCATTAGTATTGATGTCTATGTGCTTCAGAGCCAACCGGAATTTTTCCACAAGAATATGGAATATATGTCCTTTGTTCTGAACACCACATTAATCTTTCCAGGCTGCCGCGTGAAATTTAAAGTATTCAGTTCTCACGGAAACTGAGTCCCACACAAAAGGTACGATTTTCAAAATGTAAGTCAAGGATGATTAGTGTTACGATGTGTCTAAGAACCGTGGGAGAGTTACTCATCCCGCGCACTGGCGCACTCGCGCTGGCGCACTGCGCGCACTACCGACTACGTGACTAATACTACAGGCTGCTAGAAGAATTGTTGTCAATAATAATTGTGACCTTTGAAAAGGAAGAAAAATAATGAGCAGCAGTAGCGAGGCATGGGAAAGCGAGCTCGCCCCGCCCCGCTCGCTTCCACTATATAATTTATACGTGTTTCATTCATCTTGTCTTTACAAGAACGACATTTTATCCGTCTTTGTTTATGCGCGGCTCTCTGCATTTTGATGTCTTTTTTTTTATTAAGGTATCTAGTATTTCTTTATATTAGATAGATTCGTTTTGTGAACAAGTTTTGGCACCGAGTTACGAGTTTAGAACGGAGCTCTAAAAGCAAGTAGCAGATATTGCGCACTCCGTTATACTCATAGTTTCGAAACGGCAGAGATAAGAAAATTAACACGTATCTCCTAATATTCCTATCTATAGCATTGAGATTCAGTTTTTTGTTAAAATCACTCGAAGTAATCTGTACGTTTAGCTAGTGCGCAGTAAGTGCGCCGTCCATTGTGGTGGCATAGCGGCAGTATTGTATGTATGTAGTGAATGTAGACGAAGGAGACCGCGCGGATGTAAACAGACTTAGTGAGGTTCATTCAATTAGAGTCAGGACAGTCGGGAGTGGGAGTCAGGGGACGTCATTGAAGGGCCGATGGTGGCGCGGGGCGAGGGGCGCCGGCGGGCGGCGGGGCGCGCGGGGCAGCCGGGAGCAGGAATATTCAAAGCGTGAGAACGCCGCGCGACCCGCATGCCGCGACTTCACATATCTCACGCGCAACCTCCACGCCCGCACGCCATGCCAATACCGACTCTACCCGCCGAATGGAAGGTTGCAATTCGGATCGAGCCCGATTGTGGTTATCGCTTGGAACATCGAGGACAATACTTTTCTAGTTTAGGTACGGCGGTGTCGGCTGGCATTGGCCTGGATACTGTCGATGAGTGCGCACGTCCACTCGCTACTTACAGCCACGAGAAGGACTCCTAATACATTGGAATGTCTTACAAACATGCTGTCATTACGGATTTGCAATACGTTGTCTCATTCTGTTAACCTGGTCTACATTAAAATACTTCGTAAGGTATTAGTCACGGACTCACGGTGGCAGCGAATGTCACGATATTTCCTAAAATAGTGTTCTAGGTTAGATGCCTGATCTACCACAAATCACGTGGGTTACGTCAAAACCTCCGGGTCGACAATAACAATAGTTTTATTGGTGGAACGTCGTCTTTATGCGATCGCACAGTAGGCGTGTCATAAAACATTTTCTTTCTGATCCGACAACTGGCTACGGGCTAATCTTATTTTTGCGGTGAACTCAACGGCCGACGTTCCTGGAAAGAGAATATCGGGGAGGGTTACGGGGCGGGTGCGCGTGCGCAGTCAGCTCCACTCACCTTGAGGCACAGCGCCAAGTGCTTGATATGGGCATGGAGGAGTCAGCGGTGCTGGTGAGGCGGGCTGCTGAAGTGGAAGTTGGCGAAATGGGGAAATTAGTGAGGGGGTCAGGGGTGCGTGGGGCGCGGGGGCCGGGGGTCGGTTTCGGCGGGCCCCCGGCGGGCGTCGACCTCGTGAAAGGCGCGCGGCGGATCCGCGCGCGCGCCGGCCGCTCGCCTTTTTACGCGCTCTTTCCCGCGCCGCGCGCCGCCGCCGCCGCCAACCCCGCGGGCCCCCGGCGCGGTCGCCGCCCGCAGATAGCGAGCCAGCCGCGCCCAACCGATTCACTGTCTGCACCGCAACCATTTATATTCAATAGAGCTGTCATACTTTTGCACTATTTATTCTTTTCGCAATTTTTCAGCGGTGAAAAAATTTGTAACAGTTTGCTCGTACAATTGGTAGTGTTTATTACGTTGTGATAGATATAGTTTTCAATGACGGAGAAATTACAAACTGCTTTTTAAGTAATACCGAACAGAATTTACTGCTCTACTTTTCAACTTGCAATAAACTGGCATAGTTTGGGTACAGCGTGTTGCTTAGATGGTATAATTTTGAAAATATTCAGATTGGCACAAGAATTGACCCCCTCTACTTACCGTTAAAAGACTTGATATTTTTTGTCTGTTGTTTTGCTGATTGCCACATTTGTTATATGTATTAGGATATTTTGATGTCTTATCATTAATCTGATTTGGGTAATCAATACGTAGCATGACCTTAAATAATAGAAAATAAATGAAAGTAATATTTACATATATGATATAGTTGATGGCAGCGGGCCGCGTGTTGGTGCCCCCTGGCCGCCGCTCCGCCGCCGCTTCGCCCTAATTAAACAATAATCGAAAAACTACAATGAACGGGCGCGCGGCTCCGCGTCCTCGGTGTCCCGCGCCCTCCCCCCTCGCCGCGGCACTCCGCCACCCGCGCCCCCCGCACCGCACTCCCGCGTGACGTCACCATTGCACTCCTCATTATCGCCTCTCGACTCGAAGACACACTCACTAATAGATCCGACCGAAATATTCAGACTGGTTTTTTGTCAGATTTGTCTGCGAATTTGCGATGTCCATATCGATGAGAACGCCGCCTCTGTGCGCTCGCGCACTCTGTGCACGCGGTGCCTGCAGCTGATATCAGCATCTGTACTCTCCACTTACAATATAAGATGATTTAGATTGATACCCTCACCTCGCATGACCAATTAAGAAATACCTTTTGCAGGCATATTGCACAATTAAAGAAACTTTGCTTTACTTTTCCACTAAATTATTTAGGTTTCCTTTTTTCAGTTCTGCCGCAACTGTAATCTACTAATTACTTATTTAATTGATTTTCCTTTTCATTATTAAAGATGATATAAGAAATCTTAGGCTCGAGAAAGAACCGTTTCAATTGAAACGACATGAATGTAGATCGCAATGTAACATTATGTATTTGGTCAAATTTTCGTTACTTGAAAACGAAAATGACAAGAAAATTGCCAATGTCTGGTTTTGTAGCCTATAAACTATAGAACTTTATGTATTGCTCAAAGAAATTAACATGTTGAGTAAAATAAAAAAAAAAGTGAATTTAATTGGGCAAATGGGTAGACCGCTCGAAGGTCACGTGCGGGAAGCAATGAATGAGATTGGCCCACAATACTTGTCTTGGCTGGTTGCTTATGGAAGTTATAGTACCGACAGAGCGACCGCTGCTCGATCTTTACTTAGTTAATCATTCTGTTACGTCACAAGTTCGGGGTGTCGTCGCATTTCGCCCGCAGACTATTAATACAAATCACGTCTATGTGAAAACCTTACGTCTTAATTTATAAGCGTGTACATAGAGATTAAATGAAAAACGGAGTGTTTGTCGACGCCGGGATTTACGCAGTGTCGTCACAGATACAACGGTGACGCAATTCGAGCTGTAATGTATTCCTTGTCGCCTGTACCCTGCGTCCGCGCACACTGCGATACGCATTAGTATGCCAAGTGTGATGCCTCACTTGTAATGATTTAATTACTGTAACAATGCAATATACCCACAATAGCATTGTAACCATCATAATAACTCAAACATAACGAAGGGTGTGAATTTTTACTAATTAGTTAAACTGACCGCGCACATGGTTCAAATAATCTTAAGAAATGTATATGACATAAATACATACACAGTATCTGAAGGCATGATGTCATCACGCTTTAAATAGATGCAAATGAATCGATTTAATTATATGTATCATAATTAAATATTTAATGGAAGGAAACCATGACCGCTCTGAATTATTTTGTGATTTTTTGAAATTATAAGCATTACCTATTTAGGATAATTCTGGATCATGTTAAAACCTTTATTTCTTCAATATCTATTAGAAAGAAAAATAAGTCTTAGAAACATTAAAGGCAGGCCATTTAATAGGGCACTTAACAAACTAAGCATTAAAAGTCTTGTCAGTACAGTGTTTGTCTTTGCTTAGTAACTTGTCTGAGAATTTAGCATATACTACAAGAGCAGCGTGCAAACAGAAATATCTCTTCTTGCGCGAAGAATAAGGTACATTTTCGCTAATCTGGAGATGGATAAAGCTTCAACTGATTGAAAAGATGACGGCTAGTACTTATCAGCTTTATAATCACTTTCCACGGCTTTGAATTTTTATCCTACATTAATATTAATTATACAGGAAATCGTTTAATGAAAGCAGAAGAGTATTTAGGTAGTTATTTATGTTATGATATACAATGTATGTTTGAATTAAAACTAAAATATTGTTTAAAATAAATGGAGCAATATGGAACTATGCACCAAAGACAGATAACCAGAAAATTTATAAATCTATGTTAAGGATAGTACTTAACTAGAATTGCATTATTTCTAATTAGTGAAAATATGATCTTCAAAGGACTAGAACACATATTTTTGAGCAGTTTTCTGATGGATTATTTATTACTATTTTTTTTTATAAATATAAACCTTGCTTATGAATTCCTCCTATATCGTGGATGCGTTTACAAACATTGAAACTCAAATACAAAAACACCCAGACCCGGAACAACTACCTACAGATCATACAATTATTTGTTCCGTGCGGGAATCGAACACGCGACACGCCGTACAGCAGTCGATCACTCAACCTGCGCGAAACCTTGCCTCAATTTCCTATGGTTGGAATGTAAGTTTGTGAAGGTACAGCAAGTACCACCATCGATGACGCCACGGATATATTGTTCGCCGTTCATAACCTCGGCTAGGCCGTTGATCTACATCTAATTCGCATCTAGACGGTGAGCGCAACTGAGTATGAATGTGATAAGCTGTACAGCGAGGTACGGTATCTTCACTACGAACAAGGCTGGAATTATAGAATAGAATTGAACATCTTTCTTTGCGTGAAATATGGTACATCAAGGTGTTAAATGTAAAAAGTTCTACATATTCCGCTTACTACTATTCAGCATACAAATAATTTTTAAAGTTAAATTAATAAAATTATAAAATTACAATTTAGTTAATCATGAGATTCTTGTAGGTAGTTGTTATTGCCCGTACCTAAGGGGGGGGGGAACATTAAACATTTAATAAACAATTAATCAAAAACATTATGGTTTTTTTGTTAGTGGAGATCCCATCGCAGGAAATTTATTTGCAAATCAAATTATGGCAAAATTGTAAAAAACAACTTTTCTTGCAAAATAAAAATGTAAAATAAGTTTTCTTTCGGAAGTTAGTGGCTTTGTTTTTTTATTTCATTGACTTGTGCCACCGAAGTTATTTAACACTTTTTTGTGTTTTTTTTTATAGATTTTTAGTTCAGGTATTCAACAAAAATCGGCCCTAGAGTCTTTGAATAGAATCAGCGTCTTTAAAAATGCGCCAACCATGTAAGCATTATCGGATCCATGCGGATGACGTCACGGGTTATCCATTATTGTTAAATACCGAAATCTTCTTCAGAATATAACGAACACTTTTCTGAAAACCGCATCGAAATCGGTTCAGCCAAACGCGAGATAATCGCAGACAAACATATGATTCGTTTTTTTATATGTCGGCTATAATAACTGAAAAGACATATTGTACATACTAATAATATCTTTGCATTAGGGTGACAGAGGGTTTGAATGCACTGGTTTTAATGAAAATCTATTAAGTCATTGCAACAAAAATGAACGTTAATGAAGTTGACATCTTTAGCAGGGAACAGAACAGAAAAGTCTTTTGTAAAAATGTAATTTTTCTAGTGTTTGGATACTTAAAACCTTTCTACAAGTTTATTTCTACCAAAAAGGTACTACAACTTGATTGTTTTGCTCAACTGCCGCTTGGGTGTGTATTTCTTTCTCCTAAAACAATTCCTGGATACGCCTTTGCGTACATAAAACAGCTGTCTAGAAACTCAAAAGGTTCCTTAGAAAGAAAGAGTGGTATTGATGCTTTTAAAGCTAAGTTGATATTTCAAGAAATAGGTAAGATTGCGTCTGCCCTCAAACTTGCGCGAGAATAGGTAAAAAATACAATCACTGCATTCCTGAAATATTTTCTCGTGTGATACTGATTATAATTTTATGAGATGTAAAAAACATTTCAGAAACTTATGGGAAGATGTAGAAAACTCAATTTTGCAATAACTACGGGCTGAAAACTGGTGCAATGAACTTAATGGCTTCAACAATTCGATCAATTACATTTTCTAAATTATCATGGCGGGGGCACTGCCGTGCCCCCGCCATTATCGAAACGGCAACTGAGGATTATCGCGTAAACACAGCTTATGTCAAGTTTGCATAATGATGACGTATATATGAATTTGAGTTCTAGCACGAGGTTTCAGTATTATACCTACAGCGTACTTGAAGTTTATTGTATGGAAAATGAAAAAGCATAGTGTACAAACATGGAACTATTTTGTCATTAGGTACTTTACTCTGAAAGCAGTTCATGCCTGATGAGCGAATTGAAAGTTATGCATTGCAGTTTTAGGGAGAATCTCAAATGACAGCTGACAAATTAAGTCACAAAAACGTGAAAAGTCGTGTTTTCCGGCAATGTTCTGTGCATAATGTGTAGCAATAATATGCTAAGCGGAGCGCTTGTCTAATTCATACTTGAAGGTAGTCTACGTACCTCTATACAAACGGTGGTGGTTTGTATGTGTGACGCACTCGCTGCGTATGTCTGCGCAATAGCGTTAAACCATTGCTTATTTTATATTTACCTTACATTACACGTTTTAGAATTGTTTGAATGCGATGATGCCCTTTAATTGCGTCATTGGTACTCAATAATTTAAAAAAAAAATGCTGCATCCGGTAAAAACGACTTTTGTCAAATATGAGGCGCTCAACAAAATGTATGACATGTCTTTTAAAAAAACCGGCCAAGTGCGAGTTAGACTCGCCCATGAAGGGTTTTGTAGTAGCAAGCATAGATTAGGGATATAATTATATCGAGATTAGTAAGTAATATACACAAAAAAAAAAAAACTTTGTTTTACATAGTGTTTGTATGAATGGCAAAATTATATTTGCGGTTTTTGAAAATGTACTATATCTCAAAAACTACTAACTATATCTCCACCAAACCAATTTTCGTTGAAGTTTTTGTTGAGGTCTACATTACATATTTTTTTAGTTTTATCTTTTATCTTTCTCTTATTTTAGAAGTTACAGGGAGGGGAGACACATTTTACCACTTTGGAAGTGACTCTCGTGCAAACTGTTCAGTTTAGAAAAAAAAATGATATTAGTAACCTCAATATCATTTTTATAGACCTATCCATAGATACCCCACACGTATAGGTTTAATGAAAAAAAATTGAGTTTCAATTCTAAGTATGGGGGGAACCCCCAAAATTTGTTTTGTTTTTATTTTTGTGTGAAAATGCGGTTCACATAATACATCTACTTACCAAGTTTTAACAGGATAGCTCTTATACTTTCGAAGAAAAGTGGCTGTGACATACGGACGGACAGACAGACAGACATGACGAATCTATAAGGGTTCCGTTTTTGCCATTTGGCTACGGAACCCTAAAAAAGTCGCATCACGATTTGCCATGGGGTGCTAAGACAGGAAACCTCCACGTGCGCCCGTGGACTGGAGTTCCCTCTCGGATACGTCCGTGGGGAAGACCAGTTTTTCGGGCCGGTGCACTCTGGGATGCGGGCAAAGACTTCCTTAGGCACTGTGTGCCTAAGGGGTCTCTTTGCCCGTATGCGAATAGCCTGTCGGGTGGACGCTCCAACGCGTGTCCCTCTGATTAGCAGAGGGCACAGCGGCGGAGCGGGCTTGCGGACGGTGAGTAATGGGTAGCTCGCCGTCCGACCAAGGACCAAGCCCGGGTCGGTGGCGCGTCGTGTTTCACGCGTCACCGACGGGGCCCCTTATGGGGCCAAATGCCTGCCGGGGTCGCGGATTTTTCTTAATCCAGGACACCGTGGCCCCGGAACGTAAAGGGTATCCGACGGAACACGGGTGGATTTTAGTCAGTAAGAGTCTGACAGTCCCTCCCGCCCCGCCCAGGGCGGGAGGACTCATTTGATGATTTTGCCACCCTAAAAAAAAAAAAAAAAAATCACGATTTGCCATGGGAATCTCAAATCATAAGTCACATGTAACATGTTATACCTTACCTACGTAAATTCTCGTATTACGTCCGATCGTGATTGGCAGAGCATCGTTCGTTGCTATCATTTTCAGCACAATTTGCAAACTGATGGAGACTTGTCCGTCCGTTTGACTTCTCTACGTACAGACGCCAGCACATCAACCCCAAACTGTTAATTTTCCCAATCGAAGATGAATCTTTTGCAATTGTGATAAATTTGAAAACCTATTAAAGAAAGACAGATTGTAGTAGCTTGATGTGCTGGCGCCTGTACCTAAAGACGCTTCATTGCGTATCTGATTATCACCTTTGATAGTTTTTAGCGCGGAGGCCCCGACCGAATATTCAGTCGATTTTGACGTCACAATGTACCTATTACATGATGTCTGTGAATTTCATCAGATTTGAAAATATTGTATTGGTTTTATTAGTAGCTTTCCGTGGAACGCTTGCAGCTTTTTGTTCGTTGGTTCATTATCTGCATAGGATTCTTAGGGGACGCCATCATGTGATTTTTTTAATGAGATTGTTTGGTACACTCGACTGTATTTCCAAGCAGAATGCAGAAACAATTCGTAGTGTGACTTAGAAATGTTTTATAATACCAATGAAGCGCAACACATAACACCCACTGAAGCGCAACACTATTTGATAGACGATGAGCTTAACGAGGGTTTCATCTATAAAAGCTATGCAAATCTACAGGGCGTTGTAAGTTTTAGATTAGAGTATATAGAGTTGTAGATTTCGATTGGCGATAGAACGACTCAAATATGCAAAGTTGAAGGCTAACATTTACGCCCGAAGTTATAATTAGTAATGAAGTATGCAAAAAGAATCAAATTGACTCGTAAATATTCACAGCTGAACATTGGTCTTCAATAAAACGTCATGATATATGGGCTGGCACTCCAGTTAGCAGGATACGTTTTTCTAGATCCACAACAGTAAGCTATGAAGTTAGTACCGATAATCGCAGACTACCCACCTTTGGACTCGTTATCAAAAGGTTCAAACGTTTAAAGATCTCAGAAGCTGAACAAATTGACTAACCTGCTACTTATATCTCGACAAGAAAATACCAATGCTGTTAAACTACATCTACAGGCAATATGTAATCAGAAAATTGACCTTATTGTATAAAAGAGAACGGAGTCAAATTGTAGCAAATAGTTTCTCCAGCTCCACGCGACTAACGCCCGAAATTAAAATTATATTTCAATTCAAATCCCTTTGCTTGGAGTGCTAAGACAGGAAACCTCCACGTGCGCCCGTGGACTGGAGTTCCCTCTCGGATACGTCCGTGGGGAAGACCAGTTTTTCGGGCCGGTGCACTCTGGGATGCGGGCAAAAACTCTTCCTTAGGCACTGTGTGCCTAAGGGGTCTCTTTGCCCGTATGCAAATAGCCTGTCGGGTGGACGCTCCAACGCGTGTCTCTCTGATTAGCAGAGGGCACAGCGGCGGAGCGGGCTTGCGGACGGTGAGTAATGGGTAGCTCGCCGTCCGACCAAGGACCAAGCCCGGGTCGGTGGCGCGTCGTGTCGTGTTTCGCGCGTGCCTTCGGGGAGTTGTCAGCAAACTGACGGGACCCCTTATGGGGCCAAATGCCTGCTGGGGTCGCGGGTTTTTCTTAACCCAGGATACCGTGGCCCCGGAACGTAAAGGGCATCCGAAGGAACACGGGTGGATTTTAGTCAGTAAGAGTCTGACAGTCCCTTCCGCCCCACCCAGGGCGGGAGGCCTCATTTGATGATTTTACCACCTAAAAAAAAAACCCTTTGCTTTGTCTCTGATTCCTGCTTCTGATTGGGCATCTTAAAGACTACAAATTCGACCGTTTATTGGTAACAGACAAAGTTAAAACCGAAGATAGCAACCCTGATAAATTATGAATTTCCAGCGTTAGCCTTGTCAAAGAAATGTTACCATATGGCACTCGAAGATAATGTACCTTTTGATTATACTGAAATAATTTTTAGAATCAGATAATCAGGTCCAAAAATTACCTCCTTCATCCAAACTTAATAATTTTTATTAGGTATTTAATTATACAAAGTTAACCTCTTTGTTCAATGATGAACAATGATGACAACGATGAATGTTGATGAACACAGAAACATTAACAACACAGTTTTAATGTCCATTATACTGAATAAACGTCTTACAAACAATCATTTTGGTTTCACCCTTTTACATTGTGCCGAAACCGACAAACCGTGTGTAGTACAAGACTCCTATCACCTCCACCCTCCGAGGAACAGAGGCGTGACGGAAACAGGAGTCGGTTACAAAAGGGTTATAATATATGCTGACAGCTACATGAGCTTCTCATAGTACAACAAATAGTATTTTACAAAAAAAAAATTGCATATGCAAAAATGCGTTGATGTCTTTTCTTTAAATATTAGCTTTTTGCCACGAAACTTTTGGAGGCTTTTAAAAATTTTGGGTTTGGGAAGTTTCATGGCTGTCTTGTGATCTACATTTTATGCTTTGTTATTGAAAATTAGTATAATACAAGGCGGAATAACCGGATTAATATCCATCGTGTCGTTTTGAGAGCTTGAAAAATAAAAAAATGACGATGAAACCGATGAGCCTTATAAAATATGACGATAAAACCGATGAACCTTAATAAAACAGCTTCTCCGCTTACAATGTTACTGAAAAACAACAAATATAACTAAAATTATTTCAGGACTTTTCAGCAATGAATGGCAAACTATCGAAAGTAGTGGTTGCCAAGTGGTCTAAATTAGACCATAGCGTAATCAACCTATACCGACTGAGATACAGAGCTCCTTGTTGTGAGAGGGAGTGGTCTGTAATCCATCAAATGGTCCCAGGGCGGGTTGACAGATTGTCACATGTCTTCAAATTTAGTTCTAGGACATGCCGGTTTCCTCACGATGTTTTCCTTCACCGTTTTGAGAACAGTGGTAATGAAATAAATTATATTTTACACAAAATAATGCGCTTGTTGTCCAGCAAATTCACTTAGATTATACCTTGTTTGATTTAGAACAACGAATTGATCAACTGCCACGGGAGTACCATCCATTTTTCAGCATCTGATGACTATTATTTGGTTATTAGCTTTATTTATACTTAACTGTGATGTAAATTCGGGTGATGAAGATAGGGTGCGATTTTTGTGCTCTGAATATAATAAATGACCAAGAACCACCTGCTCGTACATCTTATCATAAATGGTGCGACTGAAAAACCGCTCTTTTAAGTGACTAATCGTTTTTAAAAGAGTAACCATGGAGTTACTTGCCGGTTCTTCTCCTTGTAAACGACCAACCTGAACGAGCACCTGTTTGTCGACGTTTTACAAGTGGGGACATGGGTCTATGTTAAATAAAAATATTTGATTTAGTTTATGAACAACATAGATTCTAAAGATAGAGAAGAAGACCATAGCATGCAACCTGTAACAGACACCTAGTCCGCCTGCGACAACATACTCATTTCTTTCACTTGAACGATGAATAGATCCATTTTCTTTACAAATCGTTCGTTATTTGTTATATTACACAATATCAACTGTTCTGAGTTGATGATAGCTGATGGAAGTTACTGAAAGTGCCAAACATATCGCTGAACGAATGATTTCTATGGATAAGCTTCTTATAGCAAGAAAATTAAAGAATTTTTTACTTAAAAAAAAGGTAGCACAGATCGACCTGAATGTTTCTAATAGTATAGCGGGTAGCTATCAAAAGAAATCTAAAATATACCAGGCGTGGTACAAATATTATTGAGCTTCGTTCGTTCTTGTATGCTACAAGAACCTCATTATCGTGGAGTGCCCAGGGCCAGATTAGACGAACCTGCCCCCCTAGCCAAGTCACAACAAGTCGTAAACGATAATCGTAAACGTTCGGTACTCCTCAATAGATTTTCAACTTTATAGCATGGAGCCTAAAGTTGAAAATTTATTTAAGATTTCTGAGCGTTAGCGACAGGAAAGTTAGAAAACGATAAGCAATCTTCACTAGATCTTCAACGTTATATCCAAGCACATAAATTTGAAAATCTATGAAAGCCTATAGTCAGCGTTTGCGTTTATCGTTTGTAACATGCCTACAGGGCCTGGTCTTCCAAAATGGCACGGCGCGGTTGGCGCTGTGGTTGAGCGATCAACTGCTGTGCAGCGTGTCGCCAGTTGGATCTCCGCACGGAACAAACATTTATATGATCTGCAAGTAGTTGTTTCGGGTCTAGGTGTTTGTGTATGTGAGTTTCTATGTTTGTAAACGCACCCACGATACAGGAGAAATTCATAGTGTGGGGCAATGTATTTAAAAAGAAAAAAAAAACATTTACTCATTCAAACCGATAATAATCCACTCAAGAATTTTAAGAAACCTACCCTCCATACTAATTTTGTGAAGAGCTCCAAGGCTTATATATTTAAAAGTTTATAATGCGTTTGTTACCCAACACTCGTACATTACTTACAGGAATTAACAAAGTATTTGCATTATTATGTAAAACGTATAGGTAAACAATGGGACATAAATCAGAGACTAGCCACTAAACACACCTATCTATTCTGTATATTACCTTGTCTAATTCTTTAAATTCATCATAAATGCGTGCCTTCATGAAAACAAAGCTTTTATGCTCGTTATGAATTGAAGATAGGTACCAATTTGACAGCGGGTATGTCGAATGAAATAAACAGGATATGTAGTTTTCATTTCCAGCGTGTTATGTTAGGTCATGTCTCGTATTTGCGTCGGTATTATAATATATAAGTTTGGTTCATATAAGCATACATATTTTAACATCATTTAGGGTCTCCAATAGTATGTACAAGCACTTTTGGGCTAACGTATACAAATCAATTGCAGGTAATTATAAGCAGCGGTGCTTTTAATTGTTTTGTTGCTAATTACTTTTTCGGTTTGTCCACTTAAGTTATCAATAAGCTATTTAAATATTTAGGGTTCCATGTTCACACGGAATCCGTATAGTTTTGACATGACCGTCTGCCTGCAGCTTAGCTCTGAGAATCAAAGTACATACTTTAAAGCTGTAATTGCTTGACGCGCCGACAGGGATCCGCAAAATAAAACCTCGAAAAAAATGTTTTCTAGGGAACTTCTATAAAAGTGGCTATTGGTGTTTTTTCTCGTGCACCCCATTATTATGCGGTGAATTCATGTAGGAACTTAATAACTAGTGAAGCCAGCAAGCGTCAACTATAATCGTGTATGCCGAAGATTTACTTAAATGGAGATAAACATTATAGCGATGTATCTCAGTATCTATTTACATAAGCGAGATGCTATCTATCTACTGATACGTATCTGTGGAGCATTCCCACGATGATTGCCTATCACGCGTACCGACGTAAATGTTATGCATGCACTGCAAAATTATCTGAACCTTACAAAGTGAACAAGAATGTCCGAGTGCGAGCGTCACTATTTATGTTCTCATTTTCCTGTGACGCAAAAGGTGCATCTGTTGCAACAGATAGCGCCTAATGCACAATTTAAACGAAATAATCCACGTTGTAACGCAAATGTGGAGGGTCGGGCAGGTGTGTGCGCCGGCGCAGCCCCTCAGCTACCCTGCTTGTTTCGGCGACCACTTCCGACGACGACTGCAGCGCGAATTGCGGCGCACTCTCACAACCACCAGCCTATGCGAAACACGACCTTCACTCGCAACTTATAGAGTCTATAATCCAGTCTCACACCACATCGCGTGTATTCATTACGTTAACGGTTTTTGATTTAATTTAAATGAAGCAACTATAACGTTTTATCGATCCCAAATCAGACTTAGTTCAAAAGAATCTTGACAACACTTAACGAAGAACACAAAATTGGAGATATTAACTAAAGGGACGTGGAGCAACGCGACGCAGTATGTAAACAAACAAACAAGTCACGCATCGAATCGAGCGCATTGTGAAATGCACACACGGGACATGTAACACATGCATAACTTACGTGTTTATGCGCAGACGACGGTACGTAAACAAAGCTGTAATAGTCCATCGATCGGTGAGTGCAGGGAACCTAGTGATCGATGGTGGCGCTGCGTCGTTGTAGTTCGTGTGGCTCAGCGGTGCGGCCGCGGTGGTCCGTATCGAGCACTACATAAAGGCGAGTTTAGTTTGAATGATTGTTATCCTCAGTTGGGTAGAATTTAAACGGGTGTAGAACGCGTGCGCGGTGCATAGACCCGCGGTGCAGCGTGCAGCGTGCGCGGGGCGCGGGCGCGCGTCGCTGACTGCACGCGGCCACCCCGCGCCCCCGCGCCTCCTCGCCCTCTGACCGCCACCACCATACATTGTCAACAAATGAATGGTAATCACTTTGATGGGCTTCTTCACGTTACATCGATCATAAACGTTTTCGTAGCATCACTGGCGTCCTGGCGTAGACTTGTTGCTACACATTTCAAAATGATCTAGTTCAAGATAAAAGAAAGTGGATATTTATAAACGATACAAATGTTCGTAGACATCCGCGCAAAATATTTGCATTTAAGTTAGCAAAATACATATTTATGAAGGTAACATTATCACACTTTTTCTTGGTCGTAGACGCGCTACGGAAAGAATGGGAGTTTAATTGGGAAAAATCACGAAAAATCCTTCATTCGTTTTATTGATACCAATTTAGAGTTGCGTTATATCTAATTGAAATGGAAGATGTATGCGTGTATTCATTTTATTTAGTTATTGCTGTGAGTAGCATGATGCGGGCGTAAGTGTGATCCTCCAAAACAAATGTGAGCGCGCGTGCCTGCTCGGTGCTCAGCCGCCACATGCAGGCATGCCTCGGATTCCATTGAGAGGGTTTTATCGGTGGCGGCGGAGAGAGGAGCTGCGTACGCGCAAGTATTCGGGTGTTTGGGTGCGCGCGAGGGGTCGGTGACCGCGTAGCGCCGCGCGCCCTTTGAGCGATTTTTCTAATCCGTAGCCGACGACGTCGCACGCACGCCCCGCCTGAAGCGCCGCCGCGACCAGGGACTTCAGTTATCGCTCTACGTATCATAATCCTGATAAATTTTGTATGAAAGCTATTTGCTGCGTTACTTTCTCTTTTCAAAATCTTGCTTATATTTTGACGTTAGCAGAAATGTCGGTAGGTATAGATTTTTGTTTATTTTTCCCGGCGCATGTTCAAATACCGCTATTTATGTACTTAATATAATAACTTTACTGAATATTTCAAACATATTAAATTACCTACTACATCTCTACTTCTCGGTAGAGTACACAGAGCAATTGAATTTAGTAAATAAGTAGGTAGTCAATTTTTTTTTATCAAGGCTTATTAGAATAGGTAATGCTACACTAACTAAGTATATAAAATACTAGCTTTTGCCCGCGGCTTCGCTTGCGTTAATTTAGAATTTGAGAAACAATTCCGATCGTATAAGTGGCGCCATCTGGAATATGGACAAAACAATTTAAATCAACGTAGATATCTTAGACAACTATTGAAAAAAAAATTAAATTGCTAATAATTTTGATACTACACTCCACATCTTTATTTGTAGGTACTATACAAAATATTGACAGTCCACATCGCTGTCAAAATGCCCACAACTTTGGCAGTGCCACGTGGGATGGCTGTTTTTAGGGTTCCGTAGGCAAATGGCAAAAAACGGAACCCTTACTTATAGATTCGTCATGTCTGTCTGTCTGTCCGTCCCTCCGTATGTCACAGCCACTTTTTATTTAAAGTGTAAGAGCTATCCTGTTGAAAATTTTTGGGGGTTCCCCATACTTAGAATTGAAATTGAATTTTTTTTTTCACCAAACCTTTAAGGTTACTAATATCATTTTTTTCTAAACTGAACAGTTTGCGCGAGAGACACTTCCAAAGTGGTAAAATTTGTCCCCCCCCCCTGTAACTTAAAAATAAGAGAATGATAAAACTAAAAAAAAATATATGATGTACAGACGCCAGCACATCAACCTTCCTCAATCTGTCAAGCTTCTTTGATAGATTTTCAACCTTATCACAATAATGGAAGGTTAATTTTCGATCGGTAAAATCTGACAGATTCGGGTAGGTTGACCTGCTGGCGTCTGTACATTAGTTACAACCAGCTACAAGAACTTTTATATCATGTTACTTGCTGCTACGAAACCCTTTATGTCCCGCGACCCCGGCAGGCTTTGGCACTCTAGAGGGGGGGCCCCGTCATCATGCTGACACTCCTTGAGGCGCGTGTGGAACACAACGCGCGGTCGACCCCGGTATGGTCCATGGTCGGACAGCGAGTCGCCCATTACTCACCGCCCGCCGGCGTCTACCACTGCGGCTGGGGTGGAGGGAGGACGCTTAGACCCGATTTTATCTTCCCATGGAATAATTTTCGAGTTATAGCGGGCGAAGCTTCTGACTTGTTAAATATAAGCGCGTATTTTAGGAATTTTTAATTGATCTTATTTTAAGCTGTAAAAGCTAAACAAATAAAGTCGTCACATGAGAACGGTCTCAGTTAAGTTGTTTCCTGTTATAGATTACTGGATTCTCGGAACTCTGATAAAACATCCATTAAAACTTGATGGGAAATACTGAACCTTAAATAAGAACAACTTTATACATTTTTTAAAGATTTAACCTTGTTTAATAAGTAGCAGCTTTTTAACTTGGTTTCAAAAGAACTAATCAAATGGCTTGATATGTTTTAAGGTGCACTTGCGAGTTTTTGAACCCGGCCAAGAGGAAGCGATAACTTTTTTTAGCTACCGACAACAATCAATCATTATGGAAAGTGCTATAGAAAATACTTGAAGGCATACTATAATATGAAGATATCATAATAGGACTCTTCGTAGTTCGGTCCCTATAGTCGTTCGGAAGAAGCTCAAAACACTGATGACTAAGTATGATGACCCTATAAAAACTAAGTATGATCCAGAGGCCCTTCGATCATCAAAACTGTAAGAGGTCAAGAACACGAGAAACCTAATCAGCAAGCGTAGCAGACAAAATGTTAGAATGTAGAAATATTTCTATCGTAGACGTAAAGCAAGGCAATGTTTAAAATGTATGTAGAAAAAAACTTTTTCTTTTTCTCAGTAATCTATGGCTCGTCCCTTATTCTGGTAAGAAAATGTTGAAAGTTTAGAACGATATAGAAGTCAGTTCGTCCATTCTTGGGAGAATTGTTCAGTTAGTAACTCTGTACCCTGATACAGAGTTACGTATAGTACCTAAGCTTCAGAGAAATCTCATCCTGAAACTTATCGCTTCGGTATATAAAAACCGTATATTTCGAATTTGTTATATGTTGTAGCTAGTTTTCTACCTTAACACCTTATACTATTTTCAGCAATATGATACGTTACGAAAACTAAAACTAATTAAAATGTTTGAAATTCTTGAAGTACTTACCGGCCTACTACTAAGGTATCAGAACTCCAAAGGAGAATCTCGAAATTCGCCTTAATTAGGCGCCGGTATCGAAAGGCGTTTACGTAACTGCGATAATGACGGGCGGATTCTTTTCTGCATTCCTGGTGTGTGAAGCTCTTCGCAGAGAAAGGCTCTCTGCATACTTATCTAAGTTCAAAGAGTAAGAACATGAAGTAGAAGATATTACGCATGTTCACATAGGCATTTTTGAGAGCTTTGGAGGCCTAGTAGAAACGGCAGGAGGCCGTACTTAAGACTTTAAGGCGTGGACTCTAACCCTATAAGACGCATTACTTTGTTCGTTTTTTTTTCATCTTCACTGCTCTCAAAATGTAAACAAATATTGTAAGGAATTAATGCCCTAGAACAAAAAAAAATCGAAGATATGTGACTTCTACCAACCAACACAGAATCAGTCCCTGTGGTCACGAACCAAAGTGTACTGATGATATCGACGTTGCTATCTCGTTTTATTCAATAGGCATCATACCAATGCCTAGTGTTTTGTCAACTTTGTTAGGGTAGGTTTTGACCCACATCTGAACACAATTTCCTAGTGCTAGCCAAAACAGCCCTCTGTCAATGTTATTCAAGTGCCAAAATATCCTTGTAGCATACTTTACAGAACGGTTTTTAAGCGTGCATGCATGCGTGTAACCTGCGCCGGCGCCTGGCAGATTTCCTATATCAATAGGGTGGTTGCCAAGATCCTCTATTTTTACCGACTTCAAAAAAAAGGAGGTTATCAATTCGACCCGTATGTATGTAATATTTCCAGAACTGCCCAGTTTTCATATATGTTAGTCTATATCAGCGTCTGAACAAATGTGCCAAATTTCAAAAGTGTATGTATGTATGTTTTTGTTTGTGTTCGCATATCTCCGGAACTACAAGTCCGATTTAAGTAATTCTTTATGTTGTACTAGGTATTGTGTGTTGTAACTTAGGGTACACTGCAAGTTTCATCAAAATCGATTCAGTAGTTTTTGAGATAGGGAGTTTTTTGCTTACTGGGGTTGTAGATTTTCAAAGTCGATTGTATGTTTGGTCGCAATTAACTCGCGTTTGGCTGAACCGATTTTGATGCGGTTTTCACAAAAGTATTTGTTACATTCTAGGAAAAGTTTTAGTATATAACAATCATGGATATCTCGTGACGTAGACCGAATAAATCCGTTTTTGTTGCTGACTTGGATTAAAGATTTCTAAAGACGCCGATTAAACGAAGATTTTTGTTGAATATCTGAACTAAAAAGGGTAATCAAAAACTTAAAAAAAAACGACTTCAAATCAAACACAAAAAAGTTTAAAATATTTTTACTTTCGGAAGTCGGTGGCAATAAGTCAATGAAATAAAAAACAAAGCCACCGACTTCCGAAAGTAAAGTTATTTTAAAAATTTTTGTTTGATTAGAAGTCGGTTCTTTTTTTAAAAAAAGTTTTTCGTTTTGATCCCAAAAAAACGTTTCCATATATTTTTTTGCGACACATAATGCCAACTTACACGTTTCAGAATGGAAGATCGTTATTCAGGTACTTGCCGTTGATGTAGAGGTTTACTCAACAGCTTTAGGCAACTTGTATCATAGTAAGATTGAATTGATTGAGTAGCACCCTAAACTGTCTTGTTTCCGAATTCAAGTGAGACGTCACTTCAACCTTAAAATGTGACGCCTCGTCGGAATGGCAGCAGGTTAATTGTGGTTGCTCTGTCCGAAACTTTTGTAACCACTAACCTTCCTGGTTTCTTTGCCACAATATAGGTATATTATATACTGACATCGTAAGGGACGAACAACAGCTGAGAAGCTCGTAGCTAAATAATTACAGTCGCAAAAGCCCATCTTTCGAGTTAAGCCGCACTTGCCGAGGTTGGTCTGTGGATAGATGACCATCTGTCATAGCGAGTTTTATTACCGTTGGTCCCGACTGTCATTTGTAGATGTTTCAGAAGCTCTAAAGTCGTATTACCCAGTTACTGGGTCGTGGAGGTCCGATAGGCAGTCGCTCCATGTAAAATACTGATATACAACTGCATCTGGATATGGTTTTACGTTATTTTCAAGTGACGATTTACAGATGGAGTTAATTGACGGGATTCTTAAAAGTTGGGTCACCTACCTACCATTACTTAGCTTCTAGAGATACTAGGCATTCCACAAAAAAATGATTTCGTGGTAAAATCATGAAATGGGTCCTCCCATCCAGGGCGGGACGGGACAGACTGTCAAACTTGTACTAAAATTCACGGCGATCCTTCAAAAGCTCCTTTTGTACCAGGGTCACGGTTATCTGACCAGGCACCTGACAGGCTTCGGCCCTCCAAGGGGGGCCCTGTCAGATTGATTCTTCAAAACATTGTTTTGAAGTGAGCATGTGACAGCAAACACAAGAGGAAGTGGTGTCGTTGGTACATATCTACGACCAGGTTTACTACCGACCCGGCCGGGCCTCGTTTATCGGTCCCGTTCCATTTAAATACGCTCGATAAGGAAAAGTTTTGTTGCGAGGTAAAATCACATTCCGTTCGTGGTACATGCTGTGTTCGAATAGTAACGGAATATTTTTTTTTTAAGTTGAAGGATCTTCATTATTGTTTACGGGTGTTCAAATAAACATGGAAGAAGGGTAGTTTTCAAATAATACCACATATTGACACTGCATTTTGTATAATATAAAAAACAATAAAAGTAATCTTAAGTAACAAGTAATCGGAACTAAAAATTGTGCTATTGACAAGGTAACAATAGCAAATGTATGAATAAATGCAAAATAAACACTTTGAATTCACATAACAACTATGTTCACTTAGGAAGCACATAAAAATACATTAATTTATTAAATCTTTAATAAATATAAATCATAATTTAATTATTTTTTTGGAAATCTATGGCCAAATTGCAAGCAAATCTCTAGTGGTGTAAGCTCCTCTGAACTTGTCAAAATACCTAAGTAAGTATCATAATTTAGATAGATAAGAAAGAGTTTCTAGACCATTTATTCTAGGTTAATTAAAAAATAACTGGATAGATTTGGAAGACATCTACACAACTTTAACATTGGGTAGCTAAACGTTGAAGAAAGGTGGAAAGAAGATATTTCCCTAAAGCATTCATTTACAAGATTATTCTGCTAATAATAAATTACCTACCATTTTTTTCATAATAAAGTACACTATGCTTGAACTAATAATGGACAGGACACAGAAGCTCACACCACTTCATAGTACTTACTACTTAGGTAACTACTTAATACCGTTTCATGAGATATGAAGTTACTAAATGTAGTGCAATTTTAAATTCAGTTAAGTCGGCTATTTGATTTCTTATAAAACATTCATATTGTCTTTCAAATTTTTATTCTAATACACTAAAAATTAAAATATAAGGCCTGTATTTGTCAAAGCTTGAGCAAATTGACATATGAAATCATATCTTTGGCGACAATCGCCTATCTTGGTGTATAAAATGAATGTCATTTTCGAAGAAACTGCCACAGAATTAGTTCAAGGAAAATTTAATTCTGTGAACAGTGGAAAGGTCTGTCACTGCTATTTTGAACAGTGAAATCATTGACTTAATTGACTTAACAGGGGGCATGCATTATGTATGCCTTCGCGTTACTGCGCTTGCGGCTAACTGACAAGCACAGGCCTTAAAATGTTGGCTTAAAATCAATAAAATAGTCCTGAATGTAGTCGCCGCAGTGAAATCTGACTAAAATAAAAAGAAACTAATAAATACTGCGACAACAACAGTCAGGGCGCAGGAACAGGTGGAATTCGTAACTACGCAATAAATTTATCTACACTTACCAAAATAACCGGAATACCACAAATATCTTCCTGTATACTTATACAATACTTTGATATAACACAGTAATATCAATTTGGAATAATATATTTGACCACCTCTACTGGGGTAAAGCTTTCATGTATTTATTTCAGTTTAAGTGTTGAGCCATAAAACGTTTGCGTCGACATCGGCAAAGTGAATTTAAGTAACTTTCAAAGACTATTCAGGATAGGATCATAAATATCTGACATTTGAGTCTCATTAATCGTGTTTTTACTCAATGAAAAACACTGAAAAGTTATGAATCTTAACCGTTTAATCTGTAACTTAAGTATCTATGGAAGAAATTAGAGAACATAATTATCATTCAGTAACGAAATATTGATGTAAAGGCATTTTTTTTACGAAACTGGCAGAAATGGAGAAGTATGGAAGAGACCTTTATACTTTGCAATGGATGGTAAAAGGATAAAGAAAAAGATTTTTATTGCATTAAACATATTTTTTAATTACATTAAGCGAAATGTATGAAATGGTAAATGATTCTGATCTATAACCGTATCGAGACGAAACGTTATGCGTGCATCACAACATAGTATGTATACACTTTACATATTATAATATATTTACAATGAATTCCACCTTCAAGTAATAAAATCTTTTGGCTGCGGCTTCAATAGATAACATCGCCACAAATATATTAAACATCTGTTTATCTATTAACTAGATTTGTTAATAAGAATTCTATTAGGAGCTGCTAATACAAAAAACGTAGTATTTCATAAAGAAGTATGAAACATTTAGCGAATCCGGTCCATTGATCGAACACAACATAGAAATACTTGCAATCCACATCAATGAAATATTCAATTATTAAACTTACTAACGTTTACTAAATTCTGGAGTGGCCAGCGATTATCTATCTAGCTTAGAGGTTCACTTATAATCTGTATAATAATGTATACAAATGATTTTGGATACAATTGACATTCATATCAATAGAGCATTTACTCGACGACTTTCATTTTAGTTTACAAAGTATAGTTTATTAAGTATGATCGGCGTCTGTCCGCCACAGCTACCTGTAGCGAGCCAATTAGAGGACTGAATACAACCAATTATAGAAAACGTACAAAATCTGAGACACGTACACACTCGTGTGCCGTGAAACTATTTCGACCAATGGATTCTTAACCTTTTAATGACCGGCTTATAAACTAGAGATCGCTTCATTATGCTATTAAATTATTGATAAATTCGAAATCCAAATAAATGTTTGGTTTAATTAAATACTTTTGAAATTTCAAGAACATTCCATGAATGCTTCTATTGGTTTTTTCAGTCAAATAGGCGAATGCAACAAGAAGGCATCCGTATTAGTATCCAAAATCGAACGATGATGAGCACACTTAAGTTTATAAAAATATCTACATCTAAGTTACAAGGGGTATCTCAGAGCATAATACTAGTCAGCATTAAGTCGGCGGTTGAAGGCACGGCGTGATCGACTGCGGGAGTGCTTACCCGAGCCCCACGTCCAGGCACATCATGACCACGAAGCCGATGATGCAGCCCCATGTCGCCAGCTTGCCGTTACCACTGCGAACAAACATTACGTTTACGATCATCATCCTAGCAGAAATACGCAGGGCTTTTAGTCTCGACAGAAGCCAGAAAATATTACCAAATTTTATCGATTGGGATAAAGGCATGGGAATCACGAGATGCACATGACTTAAAAGGTATAAGTATTAGCGTTTGTTTCTGTTCGATTGTTCACACTTTAATTAAATGTAAATGGCTGATATATGTGTATCTAAATATCGATAAGATCCCAAACATAAGGGGATATGAATATAAAATTTATTTCGAAAAGCATTAAAATTCAATTGCATCAAATCAGGCCAAATGCGCTTAGAAAACCTTGAATTATGAGTCATACTAATGAAGGCTCCAACTAAGTGCAGTTTGTACTTGAAAGAGCATTTAACGTCAGTACTTAAATGTGTATTGTTATTGTGAATCTCACAGACAGGTATTGCAAAACATCGGCTCTTTAAATTTATAACCAGTTGAAATTAGTCATCGCTAATTAAATTTTCCATACACGATTCCCTTTTTCTAGATTTCAGATTACCAAAACGTGTAGGCTCGTAGGTGCTGATTTTGACAGCCGGAAACTTTATATTACAATGTAAACGGACACCATCATAAACACATTAAAATGTATGTCTCGTGTTAAGGAGGCAGTAATACGTTTACTGACGCACTTTGACTGTGATATACATAATGGTATGTACATAATAACATATAGGGGTCCGTTATAAAATGCTGTCGTCATACAATGCCGGCCATTGAGAAATAACGAGTAAACGATATTTGAATATCAAATAGGTAGCAAAATTACGATATCGGAAAGGCCGCTGTTGGCGCTTGCGTCTCACGCACTCGGATTTACAGAACCGACCGGCCGGAATACACTAACTGGAATCACGGGCCATTACATTAAAACGATTCCTAGTACTTAGTACCTACATACCACGTTGTGTACATACACAATTTTATTGGAAAACTCAATGCTCTTTTGAAAGTCTACACCGCGCCTTATTAATAATCTAGGAGCGATTGATGTTATATATGTCGAACTTTAATATTCACAAGTTTCTTAAGTATCACGGAATACAAATTTCCCAATCGAAACTGATTGATTTAGTAAGAAACAGCGATTATGTACTTTATGCAAAACGTTAGAAGTATGAATAATGTAACTCTGTGGAATTCAATCACTTCTTTTCAGTCTTTATCTTGTAATATTCATCTAAACGTTGTTTTGTTGATGTGCTTACGCAGGTCATTCATTTTAATTCATAATATTCTGGTAGCGTCTGTTTATCAATGTTTGTAGGTGACCTAATGCCATGTGAGAATTTAAACAGCACCTTAGGTAAGGTGGGTTTATCCACATTGAAAAATGATTCCTAATGGGCTCCTTGCCTAATCGGGAATATTGGGTTTTGGTTGCAGAAATAATTGCTCAATGTGTAGGACCAGTAAATGTATTGAGCGGAGTATAGTTGAGACATCCGGCTCGTGGCGAGGTGTACGGCCGGAGTATGGCGTGTCAAGTATGACAGGTCGGCGCACATTCTGCTCACGTGCCGTGGGGAACCCCGACTGGACACACGACATGCACCTAAATACCTCTGCTGACATCACGCCCAAAAACTGAGGAATTTTCAAGACAAACTCGAAGCTGACGAGAAAACTAATCAAGTTATATCAAAGGAATGTTTCTAGTCATTTAATAATCAAGCATTTTACGCACGTCTGCATACGCAATTAGCTTAATTGGTTGGTATGTAAATGTTAGAGTTGAACATGCCTGAAACGTATTCATTTCTGAGTTTCCTTATGCTGTCATATTAACTGCTTACTGCTTTTCTGTATGCGTACTGAAACTGAAATCTAAAGATATTTAACGAACTTTGTCGGTTATGATGTAGAATTAACGATGTAGAATTAACATACTTGATATTTCATCGATTTTAAAGTTCATTTCGATCGATTTAAATTCAACCGGAATTTTATTTCAAACTTGGTACGAGCATAATCACATTATGCTTTCATGGGTATTCAAATTCTCTGAATATAGGTACTTTTAGACCCCTGAAGTTATTGTTTGGTAAATATATGATTGTTATATTTCGGCAGTTGCCATTACAAATTTTTTCTAGGGAGGGTGATTCTTTGGTGGTGTAGTTGATCCAGACAGGAAACGGGGTACATGCGGCGCTATGTCTGGAGGTAGGTCAGGGAGTGTCGGCGGGCGGCGCACTGGATTCCCAGACAGTGACGTCAGCGCATAGACAAACTAGAGCGTCGTCACCGTCTTTATCCCAGCAACAAACGCGTTATTTCTTATATTTATTGTTATTGACAGTGGCGAGACGGTGACAAGCCCACGCACGGCGCGCACCGAATTTACTTCATAATGCGCGAGGCTGTGCCGCGCCGCCCTGCGCACGCGCCGCCCGCCCGCTGCAAATAGACGCGACACCACCGCAACCCATAACCACGCTCTACCGACTTATCTCTCCCCACATTATGTTACTCGTACAATAGCTATAGGTATGTTCAAACTATTAATAAGTATGTCAAGTCGGTATTGAGTTTTCACGAATTTTCAGGCATAGAAAATATGACCTTGAGGCCTTATCACAAGTTTTCCGTATTTTACCGTACAGCGTACTTGATCGAATAATAACAAAGCGTCTCTAGTGTACGAACGAGGAATAAAGTTTCCGGTTATTTTACGTTACAATAAAGTGAAAAGTTGTGCTAGGGTAGAATTATTGTCATAAACAAGCTTTTAATTTTTCTTTAATAAACCTGACGTCGAAAGCTTTGTTATTTATCACTGCTAGGCAACGGCGCTAATTGAGAACTGGTTTTTAGGGTTCCGTAGCCAAATGGCAAAAACGGAACCCTTATAGATTCGTCATGTCTGTCTGTCTGTCTGTCCGTGTATGTCACAGCCACTTTTTGTCGAAAGTATAAGAGCTATCCTGTTGAAACTTGGTAGAAAGATGTATTATGTGAACCGCATTAGGATTTTCACACAAAAATCAAAACAAAACAAATTTTGGGGGTGCCCCCCATACTTAGAATTGAAAATCAAAAAAAAATTTTTCACCAAACCCATACGTGTGGGGTATCTATGAATAGGTCTTTAAAAATGATATTGAGGTTACTAACATCATTTTTTTCTAAACTGAACAGTTTGCGCGAGAGACACTTCCAAAGTGGTAAAAAGTGTGTCCCCCCCCCCCGTAACTTCTAAAATAAGAGAATGATAAAACTAAAAAAAAATATAATGTAGACCTCAACCAAAACTACCAACGAAAATTGGTTTGGATGAGATACAGTTAGCAGTTTTTGAGATATAGTACATTTTCAAAAACCGCAAATATAACTTTGCCATTCATACAAATACTATGAAAAACAAAGTTATTTTTATTGTTTGTGTATATTACTTACTAATCTCAATATAATTATATCTCTAATCTTGCTTAATGCTTGCTGCTACGGAACCCTTCATGGGCGAGTCCAACTCGCATTTGGCCGGTTTTTTTATTCTCAATCAGCTTCACAAACTGCTTCTTCATACTAGCAAATCCCTTGCTCGAAAAATCAAAATCAAAAGTCATTTATTCAAATTAGGCTGATTTATCAGCACTTTTTGAAGGTCAATTTTTTACATAAGACAGTCCCCCAAAGCGCCCCCCCTTCGACACTTCCTAGTGTTTTGGCTGGGAAGAAGAAGTGGCGGAACAAACTCCCCAGCAACACATCTGTCTGTACGGTTAGAAGAACCAAGATTTTATACAATTTAATAGAACATTCACATCATACATCAATTCGAAATTACATCCCAACCGTGACTAGAAGGCACAAAAAGATAAACAAAAAAGGCCTAGAACTCACATGACAGAGATCCTTATAAGCGCGGATACACCCAAAACTAAGTTAAACAAGCAAGCATGAATGTATGGGTATACATTAGAGAAGCCGAGAGCCTTGTACAAATGTACAAGTATTGACAGATGATTCTACTTGAATCATCTGTCATCATTTCTAGAAGGCTCTACTAGATTGTATTGGCATCTGGCAACACTAATCCGTCGCAGACTGATTCGTTTTGTTGGCAGATTCTTTCGATTTTTCTTAGTCGCTACATTCTTGACAGAGTGGTCGTGGTCATCAGGGGTGGATGCTCGCTTCACAATGCGCCGCCATTCCTCTCGCACCGCTGCCTTCCTGGTACATTCGTGTAAGGCACCATTCAATACAGCTTTCATCTGGTCTGTTCAGCGCATTGGTGAACTGCCTTGAGCTCTCGTACTTATTAACTTTGCCCTGGTTCTTTCGATAGAGTAATGGTATTGTGACAGTTAAAGGTTTTCGTGTGTTTTGAATATAGATGTAGGTTATAGCTTTCAAAAGAATATAGAATATAGAGGTATCTGCTTCAAGCAGCAATATAGTTTTTACGACCTAGACTTGCATATTAATCATAAATATAGTTTTGTCTCTCTTTTCATTTATAAAATGAATGTGGTTTTCCTTTAAGGTTGTATTTCGGTCATTCAACAAAGTCACATTGAAATGTACCTACCTTGATGGAAAATCAAGTGAAGAAGAATATTGTGTCCACGATATGATTCTACATGGAACGTCTAGCATGTTGACAAGAAAATATTTACTTATAATAAAAACCTGAAGAGTTTGTTTGGTTGACCGTGCTTATCTCAGGAACTAGTGGTTCGATCTAAAGAAATATTTTTGTGTTGGATAGTCTATTTATCGAGGAAGGTTATAGGCTCTATAACATCATGCTTCGACCAATAGGAGCCTAGCAGCGGGGGTGAAACCACGGGGAACAGGTAGTGTAAATTTATAGGGCAGCCCTTTTTTCAGCAATAGACGTCCTACGGTCCTATGGATGATATATTATGTTGATGATGATGATGTTGACGAGTAGCAAAATATATAGCTTTAACTACCCCTTCAAAACTGTTCCAAATAATTTTCGAAACCAAAACTCAACGCTCCACATTCAAATGCAATACAACAAATTGGAATCATGAAAAATCGGGTCGTCTGGCGATTTAGTCGTAATTTAATTTTATTATGTGGAGTAACAAATAGTGAGACATGTTGGTAGGTAATAAACGTCGGGCTGTGTTGTCGCCGGCGGTTTCGCGTCCGGGGTGTTAGACGGCGCGCCGCTATTTCGGGCAGGGTATTTGTGTCCCGACGCCCGACGCCGCGCGCCTACACTTCACGTGCCGATTGCAATGCAAAACTATTGTCTCACTTGCTATTAATGCAAGCTAGACTGCAGTGTATTAAAAGAATCGGTTCTAATGTTCATCTGACTCTAAGATTTAAAAAATAGTTTTTCTTTTTGTAACTGCGTTTGAAGCTTTCGCGTGTTAAATTCAATGGTTATGTTCTAACGATCATACCTACATTTTGCCTTGAAGTCCATTCAGCCTTTACACCAAGAAGAATAAGAGCAGTTTTAAAACATGACCGAGAACATGTTATGACAACTAAGAACCTAAAAAAAACAGAACATGTTCTCATACTTTTTCGGAAGCTTCAAGAACACGGTAAAAGCTTGTGACGAAAGAACGATATCAATATAATTCAACCAAATAAATTGAATGGTCAAATACAGGAAATAACAGTACAATCGTAGACGTGCTATAAATATGATTTGGTCAAAATATTCTTGGACGATAAGAGGCGCGGAAGAGCACTCGTGGCGAGCAAACAGTTGTCATATTCTACGATAATGCTAATCAGGCTAAGAGATGCGCGCGCGTGCTTCACGCGGGAGTGTCAGGTGCGGCGCGCACGCACGCACAACATACACTTGTTTATTATTTATTTCCGTTATTTGTAATTTCTTTTGATGCAGGCTGTTAACCTAACTTCTGCATGGAACATATCTATGGACGAATAAATAAATATGCACTACGACTACCCATAGTAGATAGGAAATCTTGCAAGAACACATAACCTAGGCTTTAACTTCAGTAAATAAGGAATAAAATGGTTGTCGTTCATTAGGTATTAGATCTAAGCTATGTTATGTGATGTACAGTCCCAACAAATGACCATTGTCATCGCTTACAGCTACCCCGAAACAATTGTGGTGTGTGACAATATAACAAACGTTCCCACATAAGGACAGTGAACCTGAAAGAAACGTCGCGCTTCGTGAGAACAGTTGAAAGCTCTTATGAAAGTATCTTTTCAGCGTGTCTGAATGTAAATCTCACCATTACATTGGTAAATTGTTAGTCTAGACGTCCAGACAGTCCAGACATCAGACTGCAGACATGTCATTTGTGTTCATTAAAATCACAAGAGTTTATCGAAAGTCCATTGATGCATCTGTCATTCAGATGTCATGACATCTTTGCTTTAAACAAGAAAACTACTTCTTCAACAATTCAAAACATTTGCCGTATTGTTACAAATCTGCAACAATTGTTAGTTCGCTTCCGTCTAGCACAAACTCGTTGTCGTTGGGTCAAACAAGTAACGTTACAGCGGTTACCACGGTTTGAAAGCTGTTGTTGCTTGGTCCCAGGACACTGAACAATTAGTCAATAACGGGCTCGACAGGCAGGCTAGTCCGGAAGGGAGTCGCAACCGGTCTGCAACAATACTCCAGATGGACGACAATACTGTCGCCAAGGGGAAACATGTCCTTCGCTGTCACCCCACCGAACCTCACATATTGACGGTTAACAATCTATATCGAACGAAATACTGACGTGAATCAGAACAATCAAACACAGACGACCCTCGTCAGTTCAATTATGTCAAGAGCCCGGAGATTTTGTACTGTAGCTTCATTTTGATATGTGACGTTAGCTAATGTGATGGTTCATCCTTATGTGTTACGAGCAGTCGGATCTAGCCATGGAATCATATACTCAGGTTTTCTCTACTAAGTACTCCGGAAATTACATTAAATCGCGTAACTGAACTCATAAAACCATCTTTTGGAATCTTTACTAGGCACTTCACGCAGCCAAACTACAAATGGAAGCTTTATTGTTTGCAGACCCTAACAATAAAATGTATCATTTGTGTCTACAATGTTCATAACATAATGAAATCGGCCATTAAGAGATTATCAGTGGTTTTGATCAGCCCCGAGATGCGCATTAAAGGGCGACATTATCCTTCACCGTCAAAGGTGGATTGTCTGTCTCACAGGGGCTATAACAAAGAGGTTTTCGTACTTATAATCTCATTGGGTCATTTTCAAGGAGAATTCTTTTAATTCTGCGTTCAAAGGGGAATCTCGCACATAACAGCGTATTATACCTGTGCTAGTCATTAGGAGTGTCTTGTCTGAGATTTCATCTTTTATTTGTATTTGTAAGATGTTTGTACTTTTGCAAATTATTATTGATAGTCTTGCTTCCTTGTTTTAGTTCCAGTGCGTTACAGGTTCGCCTCCTTCTGCGAAGCAGTCATGCTCGCGAAGGAGGAGGCGGGCCGCGAGAGGGAGAGGACAGCGTCCTCCCTCCGCCCCAGCCGCAGTGGTAGACGCCCACGGCGACGGACGTCGCAAGACGATCTCCGGCCACCGTAGGCGCGGGCATGCGCGCCTCAAAGAGCGTCAGCAAGATGACGGGGCCCCCCTCTAGAGGGCCAAAGCCTGCTGGGGTCGCGGGACTTATCTCATTACCGTGGCTGGAACGTAAAGGGCTAATGAAGGTCCCTCCCGCCCTGCCCTGGCTGGGAGGACTCATTTGATGATTTTACCACGCTAAAAAAAAAGTGTGTTACAGGTAAGATTTTTTATCGTGGTTAAATCATCAAATTAATCCTCCCGCCCAGGTCGGGACGGGACGGGTAATGTCACACTCGTACTGACGCAAAATCCACGGTGTGTCTTTAATAGTTCTTTACGTTCTAGGGTCACGGTTATCTGATAAGACTAGTTATTTTTTTATGTTAGGTATTGCAAAGACGACACAAAAGTTCTTTACACTCGTTTCAAATTACTTAAAGCTTTCAGCAATTACTTTGAAACAAGAGGTTTTTCAAAAGTGGTAGATCATGATGTGGGGAAAGACGTTTGTGGATGATATTATATTTGAATAATTCTCCACGAAATAATAGCTAGTGTCCTATATCTCACCTCGACAAATTTTAGTTATTTGCTTTCGTCAATTGCGTGTGAAATCGGCGTCTCTGATTTCGTTTAATGATTGAGTTTAGAATTATTAATTTAAAAATACTAATAATATTCATATTAAATATCGCGGGGCAAATTCCGGCCATTGGCATTGACTTGCGGACGGCGAGTAATGGGGTAGCTCGCCGACCGACTAAGAATAGAATAGAATAGAATAGAAAAATATTTATTCGGTATAGGACACACACACAGAAATGATAAAAAATAAAATTAAAAATACAATAATAATTTTGCTGAGCATGTCCACACCAAAAGGGTTACCAACTCAGCATTTGCTGGGCGAAAGACACCCAGCGCTGGTTTTCAGTTGGCACCACGCAGTGACACACGGACGAGGGTAGGCAAAGAAAAAAATAAATAAATAAAATAGTAAAATAAAATAAACAATAAGAAGAGTGTGTAGGGAAACGAACAAAACCCAACTCGGCGGCGCGTCATCTTCCACGCGCTCCCCAAGGAAACTGGCGGGGCCTCTATGGGGCCTAACGCCTAAAATAACGCGGGTGAAACCACGGGCAGAAACTAGTATTTCTATACACGTACAGTTGAACTGACTGTAGTATACGTATAAACCCACATACATCATAATGAAGATTAACACACGTAAGGATCTTTTTTTACAATATCGTGGTAAACATTTGGAGAAACTTGTGAACTCTACGTGAAATTTTCGATACCATTATTAATTGAATGTCCACCACAAAACTAAGCACATTACTTCTCAACAGCAACAGATAATCCTCGATCTATGACCCGAGTTACTGTTAGATCGCATTCTTGGCCTATTACGGTATTATTACTCATCACAACATAAACTGCGTCGTTGGTCCAGTAGCGCTACTGATGATCATGTGGACTTGCGATCGATTCTATAATTGCTTGCTGGCAATCATAATTCATAACACAGGCCGATAAAATTTGACGAAAACTCTTGCCCAGAAACCAGACAATACTTTTCCGAAGGATTTTGACGCGCTGAATTCAAATTTGGCAAAATTGCTCTCACGTCAGGGTTTCGAGATATCCTAACCTAAAAGTGCAAAAAATACCGTTTTTTTTCTCATTTTTAAGTGGATTTTACTACGTTTGATTCTCAAACAGCCAGATTTGAATTCATCATCATCATCAGCCTATAAATGTTCCCACTGCTGGGACACAGGCCTCCTCTCTGTGAGAGGGAGTGGGCCGTAATCTACCACGCGGGCCCCGTGCGGATTGGTAGATGTCACATGTCTTCGAATTTTTGATTCTAGGACATGCCGGTTTCCTCACGATGTTTTCCTTCACCGTTTTGAGAGCAGTGGTGTTGAAATAAATTACACAAAGTAATGCGCCTGACGGGGTTCGAACCCACGACCTACTTACTCGTAAGTCGAGGCCGATACCACTGGGCCACCACTGCTGATTTGAATTCAGCGCGTCAAAATCCTTCGGAAAAGTATAGTCCGGTTTCTGGGAAAAAAATTGTCGGCCTGTGTAATAATTCAGTTTCTTTTTATCGTTGATCTAGTGTTCAGCTTGACGTTCTTCGTTCTATTCAATTAGTCTTACGGAGTTTCTCAGTAGCTACCACAGAGTCTGGATTCATGTCCATGGTTGTGGATCTCCCTCTATTACATGTGACTTAAAAATAACTGGGCGAAATTAGTGTGTACTATTAGATAACCTCATTCTATTCCTTTTCTATTAAAAAAAATGATGTAAATGTTGTCCCACACTAGGAATTTCTCCTGAGTTGTGGGTGCGTTTACAAGCATAGAAACACACATACACAAACACCCAAACCTGGAACAAAACTACTTGTATGTCATACAAATATTTGTTCCGTGAGGGAATCGAACCCGCGACACGCTGCGCAGCAGTTTATCGCTCAGATATTGCATCATCTAGCTAGCATCTCTTAAACAGTTTTCGTCCGGGAATTGCAGACATTATATTATGGTCTAAGGTACTCACGATGCGTTAGCCTCTGGTATAATGTCGTCAGCTACGACATAGATCATGGCGCCAGCAGCGAAGGCCAGCGCGTAGGGGAGCGCCGGCTGGGCCGCAGCCACAGCCACGGCGCCTAGCACCCCGAACACGGGCTCCACCATGCCAGACAACTGGCCGTACCTGAGTGATAAAAATAGGGCCGTTAGGAAAGAAAACTTTAGGATTTAAAGTAGTAGCTTTCTCTTGATTTTTGGTAATGCGCCTGATTACTCTCCAGTGGTGTGAACTTAGTCCTATAGGATTATGAGAGTGAGCAAGTGTGAGCTTGTGTTTGCGCACATCATCATCATCATCATCATCTCAGCCAAAGGACGTCCACTGCTGAACACAGGCCTCCCCTTTAGATCTCCACCGGAAGCGACCTGCATCCAGCGTCCTACGGCGACCCTTATAAGGTCGTCTGTCCATCTAGTTGGTGGACGTCCTACGCTGCGCACATACTTGTATATAACCTAAGTCTCCTGCATTAATTTCTGGTCTCCGCTGGGATTGATAAACAAGTCCGAAAACAGTTAGAAGGACTATTATGTACTAGGGCAATACATATTGAGGATATAACTGGTACTTTCAGTGAAGTGTGTATTAGTTTGGAACAATCATTCAGCAGCTAGAGAGCCTGTGATACTTCATATTTCAAGACAGAGGTTTGCAACTCACCCACTCGCACTTGGTCAGTTTTTTTTTACAAATTCTTAGCATAAAAAATCAATGTTCTTGAAAATAAATGACCGTAACATAAGTAGGCATTATTGCTTTATTTTTTCTTCCTCTATAGATTGTCTTCGGTCTACTAAATGTCATGATAGGTTACGGCTGAAAGCCTAAGCCTAGATGTAACTGTTCTAAACTGGGTGTAGCGAGCTAGAACCATCCCTAACATTAGGGCGGGTCCGACTCGTTCGAAAAGATAACAGGAAACGAAAGGCCGCGAAGCGCGAAGCGGGGCACTGTCATCTAGGTATTCAAGTTAGGAAAACTGATTGTTATACGATGTAGGACGCGTTCTAAGAACTAGACCTTTAACTGTTAGATTTGAACCACCGACTGTCACAATCATAGTAGGTTTGCACATTTGCTGACCATGGAAAGGACATGCTCGATATGTTTTTTCGCTGAACAGTTAAGAATTTTGAGCTTGCTAACTATTGCATTTTCCAAGAATATTTATTAATGCAATTAAGTAGCTCTATGTTTAAAACTTAAGAAATAAGTACGTAGAAGCTAATCGAAAGGATAAGCGGTAAAAATTGCGAATTTCCTTTTCCGGACTTGATAATCTAAACAGTACTGTAATAAGACATGAAATGCGAAATACCAGTTTTGAACTATACAGACATAAAGGCGACGTCAGTAATCATGGCCAATTGATACGAAACAAAATCGGGTTGCAATCTGCTACGGTTTGTTCTATCTTGAGCCTTTCGACGCTTAGATTGTAAGCTCTCGTTTCAACTTTCACAACATCCTGTCGGCGCTTCTCACATCGTACATTCTTTTACAATATCAATTAGTTCGTTTTTAAACGAAACATGTTACTATAAATGTTTACCTACCTGAAACGTTTGTTTGAACATATTCTTTTTCTTTCGTAAGTTATTTTCACATCCTTGGCAAACTAAGATGATGGCAACACATTATACGTAGTTTAAGGTTTTCAAAAATAGAATTTGTAAATCTACTCGTATCGCAAACCATGAACAAACAGGAGTTCTAAGTAATTCTATTCTATTGCAAAGCTTGCACCGTTAGGCGGCTAATTCAATTAATGTTATGTTTGATTTTCGAAAGAAAACATTTCATAGTTTCCATTTATTGTAATCATACTGACAAAACGTATATACCTAGTGGTCCCAGTGAGTTTAATCATAAAAACAAAACTATACTAATTTAGAACAGAGCTAAGAAAAGTACATCACGTAAATCTAGGTATCTCCTGTACACTTACACGTACGAACTGATACATTCTTGCATGCACTTAATGAGTTCACCGCAAGAATCTTTCAGCAAACGTCAAACCAATTAAAACACACCTTCTTTGCTCAAACACACCTAATTTAGACAATTTGGTTTGATTTGGTCGATACTATCGAGATCAATGCGAGTACTAGTTTGGACTGTCTAAGGTACATGAATAACACACAGCCAAGTAAAACTTTCAGCCTGAAAGCTTTACAGAATGAAGCAGTACTACTACTACTGCAAGTATTTAACAAACTACTTTATCTCAATGATATTGAAACTTGTTATCTAGGGAGCCGGAACTTCAAAAGGGCCGTATTCAAAATACTGATCACGACGTCATGTATCAGTATGTTGTTAATTTTCACGTGTGCGGGTGGCGGGGCGGCGGGGTGGAGGGGTAGAGGCAAGCGCGCGGTGCGATGCCGAATGAGGCCGCTAACGAATTGTTTTGGTGAAAGTGCGGGCCAGTGCCGCGACCACATTCCGACGAACTGGTCGAGGAGCCGCTGCTGTGGGAAACGCCGCCAGGGCCACCCCACACGACGACCAGCCTATATCTGCCTGCCGAGTGCCAGCGCTGCCCACCAACCAACCGCCAACAGGCAGCTTACATACCCGGATACGCCCTTCGTTTTCCGATACGACTCAACTACACTATTGAGCACCGCCTAGATATTAGGTGCTATCCGGAACTGTTTGGTCATGAATTAAGAACTTTGGCAGAAAACCGTTTTAACTGAATAGAAAGTCGCTCAAAAAAGAAATGCTTGAACATTTGAAAGTTCGTCTGGTTGTATAAGGATATGATAACACGCACATAGGGAAGTTTAATTTGCATTAGATAACAAGTAGTGTAGCGGCAATGCTAGGCGGAATGCGAGGGGGAAACGAGTTTGATGAAATATTGAGGTGCGGGGCGGACGCCGGGCGGCGAGCGCGCTGCGGCGGCGCGGCGGGTGCGCGACGTGATGTTATGTTATCGCATGCATTATTCAGCGGGTGGCGAAAGCGGCAATTTGCGACAATATCCACTGATTCGCAGAATCGCCGACTGTTGAGCCGCCGACGAGCCATAAAACAGGATACCCGTCACTCAATAACTACGTTGAATTTAAATAAAAGCTCACGAATAAAACATATACGAGTACATTGTATATTTTTTGGAAATTGTCCATTGTTTATAGTGGTACTTGGCAGTGAATTTTTGGAGGCGTGGGTTAAATATTGCTTTAACATAATAATTTTTGAACATTATAATATTAATACTGGGCGAAGACAGAATGTTTATGAAAATCTTTTTTTGAAAATCTAGGAGTCATTTATTTAGGAGCAGGTGGGCTTTGAAGACAGGTATGTTATGTATAAACACCTACTTAACTACGAAGAAAAGATTTTACATTCATACATTACTTGCCAATGGGATGGAAAACATTAGTCACATTACGAAGGTAATAAATACGTACTTAATATGAAGTGTTCAGTGTGCTGCTGATATACGGCTACAGTGTAAGAAACGAAGCCTTCTAGTTACTATCGATTGCTGTTATACTCATGGGCTAGTGCTGTGCATCTGTGGAATGCAGAAGCTATAAAAGTGGGTAACCATCATCTCATTGAACGATGTTAAGGCCAAATTAGTCATAGTGTGGGCACGATGTCATCGTTAAAGTTAAAACAGTGGTTGTGTTAGACGTATTCAGGAAGGTGTTCGAGAAGATTAGGCGCGGCAACAACGCAATATGCGGCCGACAAACCGGCCTCGATTGCGCAGAACAGCGCCACCAAGGCTGGCAGCGCCTTCCGCGACGACTTCTTCGGGGCCCGCGCGGCGGCGGTGGCGGCGGCTGTATCGGCGTCGCTCTCTCGATTTAATTATTTAACTGTGAAGGCCGATCGCCCGAGGCGGGCAGCGGGCGGTGCGCTGCGACTGGTCCGACGGGTGCGCTCCGGAAGAACGCGCAGACAGCGCGCCGCCGTCCGCTTGCCGCGCAGCGCACCAGACTCCGCGGCACCGCAGCGACACATCGCACACGCAACACTCAAATTTCGAAATAGACGACTTTCTCGGGTCCAGTTAGCAATGACCATCTGACCAAATAGCGTCGCTTGCGCCGCAGCGGCCTCCAGACACGCGGACGCGGCTCGCGCGCGACCACCGCCCGCCCGCCGGCCACCGCGCTGGCCGCGCCGTCGCCACCACACTTACGAAAACTTTCGATATGTAATCGATGTAACAATTTGAATATTTGTAAATCGATTGCAAACATAGACGCAGATTAAGAATAACAGTCTCTCTGAATGTCTCAACACTTACAAATGAGTGTAAATAACAAAAAACTTAAGTAAGCCATTAAGAGTGAATTGATTAGGTTTTCTAACGGATGAGGCACCTACCTACATGGTGCGTAATCATGATGTTTGCTACGTCACTGTGAGTCATATGCGCTTGCGGTGAGAAATGTTGACTAGACGCATTGTCTACAACAATGGATCACTACACTGGTTGGACTTATTATATCATGCTACAAAAAACTGCGTCAAGTTGCTTCGACAAAACGACAAGAATTTGTTTAATAATAGCCGTAAAAACCTACTTGTACAAAGTCACATTGTGTCTCAGTGTTAAGAGACTGTATTGTATTGAGTATTGCTTGCCAGACTCATTAGTTTAGGCTTCATGGTTATGACTGTCGATTCCTAGTCCAATCTGATCGTTATTTTGGTCAGATGAATAACACTTTCCACAAGTGTTGAGTGACTGGCGCAAAACTCAGCAGCAAAGATGCTTCTCCAAGTATAAATGAGCAACTCATCAATAAAACTTGTATCAATCATAACTAACTCTATTTCTTCGATAAGTTTAACTACTCTTAAAAGTTTAACATCCAATAACAATCTTTTGACAGAGCTAAAGGAATCGTGGAGATGGTGACATCACAATCATTGACAAGAAAACTCAGACAGAGGAAAATATATCCCCTTCCTTTCGCAAAATAATCCGGATCAAACAATACACATATCAAAATAACATTCCTGCTTTGAATCCTAATAGATGCGCTATCAATTTACACAAAGTAGATTGTTGAAAAAGTCAATACCAATTTCGAAAGGTGCCTAACATATACGAAACGGTGGCAAATGCGATCCCGTATCGGGCATGCGAGTTGGCCAGAGCACTTCTTGCTCAGGCCGCATTCCTCGCCCCTTGAATTCCGCACCGCAGGCCCTATCTTACACGTCTTTACGTATGCTGTGCTGTATACACATCAATTCTGACATGAGACGTTATGGGACATTAACTTGGAGCATTTATTTCAATGAGACCAAATTTCTAAAGGTGTTTTTGAAAGAATAGAGGAAATAGGATTGATTCTACACCCATTTGCAAGGTTTTGTATGGAGAATTGACAAGAAATTGATTGAATGATCTGTAAGTATAACAGTAATTCTGATTCTTAAATTGGTATGTTTACCAACGCTGAAATTCAGCGTGACGACATTAACCAGAGTCTGATCTCGGAGATATTATTGTTGCCATTTATAGGTCGTAATTTCTTCAGTGGTTGTTTCTTTTGGTTATCCAGCAAGTCTCGACTCTCGTCGTGTTTTTGTACCAATTCTACACGTCAAACTGGGGATCAGTAATATTTGAAATCAATATTTGTAAGTTATTTCGTGTGCACAAAGCATTTAAGAATAGCTTACGCTTTGGTTGAAATACTGGCTAGTTAATGAAATGGTATGGCTATTTTAATGCTTTGTGCGCTTTGCAGTGATTGGACGGGAAGAGCTATTCAATTATTAAGATCCCACTGCAGAAAACTTTTCTTAATAAATTACTAAAGCCAGATTTCCAACTTTGGATTGCGGTAAAGGCGTACTTCATACAGCGTCGCCATAGGTACTAACAGCTAATATGCCTAGCTGCTCAGTTCAGCTTGATGTAATTAGCGGCCAAGAATTCTATAAATTGCAGTGTAATTGCGTTTCATCGAGTAAATGTTTAGTTGTAAAAACACATGATCGTTTAATTTTCTGCGGTCGCGTGCAACATGTCTTAAGCTATGTTTACACGAGCAATATCAAGCCGAATTCGGGGTAAAATGGTCACATAAGGATTTTCAAAAACGTAAAGTAATCATGTCAACACGTGCAATTGTTACCTGAGATAGACATAGTTCAGCAATCTGTGTGATTCTTCCTAAATAGTAGGTTTTCATAATCAGTTTGACCTCTCTGACCACAAAAGCCTCCTCTATGTGACCGGGAGTAGACCGTTATCCATCAAGCGGGCTCAAATTCAAGAATGCCACATGTTTTCGAATTGTTAATCACGGAGCATTCCGATTTCTTAAGCAGCAAACTCAATAAACATTTTTTATGTAGCACACTCGATTTCCCACCGAGAGCTTTCTTATCTCTTGAAACTGGCAATAATTGCTGAAAAAATTGCCCATGTAAGCATAAGCTTAGCTTTAAGGCTGGGGTACACGGCACGAGCGGTCGGGCGGGGTCGTCGCTCGGCGCACATTCCCGGCCTACTCCGCGGCCAGGATTCCCACTCGAGCACATTCTTACCGCCACCGCCAGCTAAGGAGCTACGAAGTAGTCACGCAGGAGCTCAACTTTCCCCACATTTTGGATATGCTAGTTTGAGAAGTATGGACTTTGAGTTCGTTAATTTTTGTTAATCGAGTGCAAAAATCTGCATAGTTGGAAAATGGGAAAGCGAATCTATTTCTATATGCTTTCAATTACTGACAAGAACGAAATTAATGGGAATTTGGCAATTGTTGGGCGAATAGCGGTTTTTAAAACGGCTTGAAACAGCTCTATCTCGATTGTTGAGGTATCATTATAGTTGTTAGATCTTGGTCACTTCTCCTTAATTTCAGCTAGAATGTAATAAAATACATAAACAGAAAAATTATGTTTAAGAAGGTACAACATAAAAGTAACGTAGCTTTCTTGAGCATAAGGCGAATCTTTTTCCGCGTTCCTTGATAAAAAAAATAGCATTCTTTAAAGGCATAACGATTATGTACCGCGTTATTTCATAAAAGTTTGTTAGCATTCTTCAAAGACATATCCATTACCGTGTTTCGTAGCTCGTTAGTCGCGGGCTGTGCACCGGCCAAGCGGCGCCAGCGCAGTGGTTCCGAGAACACGACGGAATGCGACTATTTACAACTTTTACCTATTTGGTAACGTTTACAATGCGTGCACGTACCACAATGCCTAAGTAACCTTTTGCTCTGACAATTTAAACTTATTTAGAGTGCGCTTGTTCATGACGGACGCATATTTTAAAGAATCTCACAGCAATACATCTTTCGCGAAAATTGAGAAACGAATTTACAGATATACAAAATTCAGATCTGGAGAATTTTTCTGAACTAAATCGAAGAGCTCAGCGAATCGGTGAATATACTGTAGATTGAAAGAATCTGCACTGGCTACAAGTAAAACATGTTTCTAGTTGTCGGATGGACATCACAAATCTCGGCGTGTAGTCGAGTTGGTCGGGCCGGCAACAGTCGCTAAATGAATTAGCCTGAACAGGAATGGGGTCGTCCAGTCTGGTTGTGTTGGCATCCGGCCTAACGACGAGCGGGCGCATTCTCTAACCGCGCGCCGTGCTCTAACTGCCGCCCGGCAAACTTGCTGCCACCATGTGAACCCTATACTACCAACCAGTACGTGGAATGTTGTCAAACATTCACATATTATTACTTCGACAATTTGCTAAGTGACCTCTGGAACCACATGGAGGTTATAACGACAAATATGAAACATGACAGTGAATAAGAAAGCGTTATCAGAATTATTTCTTTTTGTAAAACTGAAATGTTTTTGCATTAACATAAATATGCAAATCGCGTCTAGACAATTTGAAAGTATTCTTTGTTTAAATGCCGTATTCGTGGTAGGTACGTCGCTCACCTAATATGTTGAAATTTTCTCTTTAAGGGATGAGGGCATTGACCTGTGCATGTCACGAGTTGGTCATTATTTGCTAGATAGAGTTGCTTACCAGAATGCTCTCCAAACGGAGAAGCCGGCGGCTTGCAGCGGCAAGCTGACAGCCAGCCCTTCAGGAAAGTTCTGGATACCGATGCCTATCGCCAAAGTTCTGTGGACAAACAAAAAAATGTGATTTAAAAACAATTCAGTGTTTCGCACAATTTCTCTATTTAAATACTGTACGTTTCTTTCTTGTCTCATATGATATTTGTATTTTCATTCAATTTGTAATAAACCCTGAAAATAGATTTCTTTAAGGACACCATTAAAGTATTAAAGGCAGAGTTTGACTCTTTCAAGAGAAAATTCGTCGCCAATTGCGAAAATGTTAGAGAAATTCTGCGATCTCGTCTCGTCTCCAAGTGTGTATTTTATTGTTTTTCCTTAGAATTAACGAATCAAAGACACTGGTGAATGACTATATAATCACATTATGAATCGATTGATTTCTCAATAACAACATAATTTATGGAATTGAATGGTCACTACGAATTTTACGGGCAAATTCCAGAAACTACATAAAAATGCCGTGTGTGTTTTGGTAGCAAGTTATTATGAGTTAACGCAGTAGGAATACAGAATGAGATCATAATCATAGGAATATAAAATATGTGAAACGTTAACATGAAGCTGCATATCGTAACAAATAGAAGCAATAGCGGATATGTGCTGACACTGGCACATTCCTCGGCGCCGCGTCCCCCCTGCACCTGCCAGCCTGCCACCCTGCCGCGAACCGCTCTAGGAATGCGACTAACTGTACTCCACAGCCTCGGTCACCGTTAAACTCAACTGTTCCCGCGATGCAGCTAAAACTTACCTCTTGTCATGTATTATGTAATGACGTAATAATATGCGATTCGCTGATTTCGATCGCCTTATTTTAAGCGACCGCTAACTATGTCAGAGTTCCAATCAAAGGTCCCTCTGTATTCGCTAAAGTAACTGTATTACAGTCAGTATTTCAGACCGCCACGTCTGAATGACGACATAAGGAAAATCTATTTCTGCGAATCAATTTTCGCCGAATCATTAAATAGGACCCAGCTTATGTGGAAATCTGTGTTGAGGTAAATATATGCTAAATGTTTAGATTGCATCGCAACTTGTGCAAGAAAGAGAAGGCAACAAAACTTTTCATTTAATATGACTTTAACGGGACACATTGAAGTGCCATGACAACTAAAAGTACTAATAGCGACGTAAACGGAAGCCTCGGGAATTCCTGTTAAAATGGTTAAGTTAATAAACATGCATGGCGGCGCGAGCCTTTGAGCTCGGTGAAAGCTGCGGCAAGCGCGTGCGACACACCGCACTCGGTACATCGCTCATCATACGAGTTTAAACCTCTATTGGTACCAACAAGGATAGCTGTACTTCAAAACAACGAGTTTGTATACAGATACATTTGTGATTTCTTTGAGAAATCAGAAGCTCATACTTTGATAGCGTTTTGGGGTGACACAGACCAGATTTCAGCATTGTTAAGTTCAGCACATAGTTCATGAAATCAATCTAAGTTAGTGTAAAAGCACCTCTGTCAGTCTGATTGCAAAAAATCGTAATTTTCCAACACGCGGGGGTCCAGAATCATGTCCTGGACCCATGGTATCCGTTTGTGCGTCGATGTCTCTTACACCCTGTATAATGACCGTTGTTCTCGACCTTAATTTAATCTCTTGCAAGGTATAACCTATCGTCAGTCTTTAAAATTACTTTATAGTGCCAAACTGACTTTGTGTTTGAATAGGTTTCATCTAATCAACATCCCTAGTTCAGGCTGTAGCCGCTGTAGGTCTTAAGATGCGATTCCACCGGTGTGCGTCACAGTGTACGGAACAAATGTTCGCTCTGGTCGACTCACTCAAGCAAACACGAACAAATTGTGCGCGAACATTCTAAAACATTTCGCGCACGTCTAGATACTTCTGCGCGCGTAAACATGAGGACTGGACTCGCTATTTGTGCGCTCTCGTTGCTTAACTCACTTCAGTGATGCACATGAGTTACGCACAGCTTTGCTGGAGGACACAGAGGCTGAACGCGATACTAGCTTAGTATGCGCACTACTAAAGTTCTGCACACCAAATGTAAGTGAACAAAATGTGACGCACACTATTTTGGTGGACTAAGACCATAATAAGAAATACGATACCTCCAGGTCGCATTGCAAGTGCGAACTCATTGCACTTCATAGTTGGTTTTAGGTTGCACAATGGCAACTTTAAGAATCTACTAATAAACGAAACGCAAAGATTACTTTAACCTACGTATTAAGTCACTAGCACTCCGCCCGCGACTTCGTCTGCGCGTGTTTCTAACTTCGAACTCAGAGAATTTAATGCCCGGTCACCCTCCTTATAGGTACTTTAAAAATGGTCTAGTAGTTTTGGAGCCTATTCAATACAAACAAACAATCCTATCTTTCCTTTTTTTGAGATATTACTGTAGACAAACTAATTTTCCGATTTTCACCCCGCTAGGGGTTGACTTTTGAGTTATAAATAAATACGCATCCTTTATTCGATTAAGAGATAATTTATGCCCAGTTTTGAGCTTATCGAAGCGAGCAGTAAAATCTTTCCCTTAAAACTTAATCACCCCTTTGTACCAATTTTCCCATACAAACTTTGCCCATCTTTTTTATTTACTTATACTCATATTCGTACCAAGTTTCAAGTTTACAAACCCAAGGAATAAGATTTTACATAGAAAGGTTTTCGCCCCTTTTCACCCCCTTAAAGGTGGATTTTCGCAAAATCCTTTCTTAGTGCTCACCTACATAATAAATTGCAACTACTGACCAAAATTCAGGTTATACTTTTAGCGGTTAAAGATCCTCCCCTTTAAACTTGAATACCCCTTTTCACTAACTTGGGGGGTGATTTTCGAAAAATCCAAAAACACGTGTTTAATTATTTCTAATTTTGTATATAAATACTGATTTTCACATTAATCAACCCAAGCGTTATGATTTTCCCATACAAACTTTAACAACGCCTAGATTACCAATGGAGGGTAGTTTTAAAAAAATAATTGAGCCAATCTTTTTTATTAACTTGTGTTCTTATTCGTGGCCAATTTCAAATTTATAAACCCAAGGAATAAGATTTTTCATACAAACGTTTTCACCCCTTTTCACCCCCTTAGAGGAGGATTTTCGCAAAATCCCGTCTTATTGCTTCCCTACACGGTAGACCGCAACTGCTGTCCAAAATCCAAGTTACTGCGTTTAGCGGTTTTGGCTGTAGTCGAGTCTTAATAAAAAACCCTGTTCTTTTATATATATAGATTAAGCAGTTCTGAAGCCTTTTTATTAATTTAATACTTTAACTAGCAGCCGAATGCCTGAAATTAATACTCTACCCTAATCGAAATCCTGATCCATTTTCTTTGACGGCTGCTTCTGATTTGACATCTTTAAGACTTGGATAAGCAAATTCGGCCGTAGATTGATTACAGGCAAAGATCGGGACCAAGATTGCGACCCAGATATACAGGGTGATTTGTAATTCGATGCGGTCCTTGAAATGGGTGATACTAGACCTTATTTGCAACAATTTTAACCCCGACAATATGGGGTCTAAACTGACTGGTTAGAGAGATATCGAACTTTAAAGAATTTTCGAAAAATTTCCACCTCTCCCTCATTAAGTGCTTATTGTTAGAGATTAATGATAGTCACCACTTAGAATTTATGCTTTTCTGATAGAATATGAACGACTGAATCTAGTGAATACAAGTTTGTTATAAAAATAATCATATCTTGGGAAATTAAGTGTCATAAAGTTTCTGTTTTAAAGATTTCTGAAAACTTTCCTTGTCTCATCACCTTTCTAAAATGGTGCCACAGTATCCACTTCTAGTTAGTGTCTTACCAGAAAATTAGGGTTGTTACTAACAAAGTAGTAAATCAAAGAAAATCGGTTCTAATGTTTTTTCGATCAAACATTTTTTTTCTGTGGTTTTTGTCCAAACTGCTGTCTGATATTAGCTTTTTGAGTCAATGCGCTTAATTTTGGTCGATCGCATCAAGCAAAATAGGTCTTTATCTGGAGTATTGTTTTGTAGTGTCTAAGTATCAAGAACGCAACTGAATCATCCAATGATCTTTCCCAGTTAATGGCAGAAATCTCTTTGTTTATAGACTCAAAATCACCTTTACTGTACATATAATCGCAAACATGGCACGCAATCGAGGGTAGGCGGTTCAAAGATATCAATATTAATTATTATTATTTTCAGCGCAATATGCAACCTGCATATAAGTTACAAGGTGTGTGTATACGAAATTTGAACTTCAGGTTTTGTTTTTTTTTTTTCAATAAAACTTGTATACTCGTTTGCAAGACTTGCCTAATGGAGTGATCTAATGTTGGTTGTTTTGTTCAGTTCGTGTCATACGTCTTCATATTTCAGGACGAACAAAGGGACTTGTTATGCCGTCCACTGCTGAACGAAGAGCGCCAACCATCCCGGTCTTAGGCAGCCCGCATCCATCCACGGCCAGCCATCCTTCCTTAAATCATCGACCCATCTTGCTGCAGGGCGTCCTACACTACGTTTGCCCATTCGCGGTCTCCACTCTAGCACTTGTTTGCTCCATCTGCCATCTGTCCGTCTACAGACGTGGCCGGCCCACTTCCACTTCAACATGCTGATTCTAAGCGTAATGTCGGTTACTTTGGTTCTCTGGCGAATGACTTCGTTACGAATTCTATCCACCAAAGGAACCCCGAGCATTGCTATCTCCATTACACGCTGAGTAACCTTAAATTTGTGGACCAGGCCGATGGTAAGTGTCCACGTTTCGGCTCCGTAAGTCATTACGGGTAGGACACACTGGTTGTAAACCCTGGTTTTAAGGGATTGTGGGATCGATGATTCAAAGATATGACGCAGCTTCCCAAAGGGACTTGTTGGTTATAATTTCGCCGACATTTCATTACATAACACCTGTGATTACCGCAGGATTAGGCAGAGGTGTACATAATAGTACTTACACATTTCATTAGTTATTTTTTGAAGTCCTGTTGACATCAACCGGGCACAAATCCAGAATCCCTGTTTGCTTCTGAGAAATTCTCTAATGGCAAACTCAACAACACTGCCCTACCTGGGAATCGAACCCAGGACCTCAAGCTCAGCCAGCGCTCTTGCGACCATTAGACAGTCACTTCGTTATAGATTTACAGTATGTTATTAAGATATCAAATAAAAAGAAATCGACTTCAAAATCAAACACAAAAAAGTTTAAAATAACTTTTCTTTCGGAAGTCGGTGTCTTTGTTTTTTATTTCATTGAATATTGCCAAAGACTTCCGAAAGAAAAGTTATTTTAAACTTTTTTGAGTGCAAATTATGATGATGCGACGCTACGTGACGCGATTTGACTGATTCCAACTACAAGTGAAAAGCAACCTTGCCACTAAGAAATAATGATATAATTCGATTACCTTGACTTCGTCATCTACCCATAGATAACAACGTGTTTTATGTGATATGTGTTGATTTTCAGTTGTAGTTGGAATCAGTCGAATTGCAATCGCATCGCGTCGCATCGCACCATGGGTGAAGTCCCTAAGTTGAACAATACCTAGTACAACAAAAAAAAAGAATGACTTAAATCGGACTCCGTTCCGGAGATATCTCCGGAACGGAGTCCGATTTAAGTCATTCTTTAAGTATGTATTGTAAGTGTTTTACATACATACGTAGGTATACATAAACTTTGGAAATTTGGCACATTTGTTCAGACACTATTAAAGACTATGAAGGTTTCAAAGCCACAAAGTGCCGAGAGGAGACTTTAGTTTCAGTGGTGCAGCTGCGTTGTTTTGTAACTCCATATTATAAATGAACTAATGAACTGAAGCACGGTGAAAGCGCGCGTGTGGCGTTACTGTCGCGCGTATTTTTTAATTGCATGGGTATTATATTGGTTTACAAAGCAGCGCGGCCAAAGCGCTGCGACCGCGATGCTTTGTCTCTGCGAGACAAATTTCATCAGACTCTTCATCAGTCTCATTTCCATCAGAGGAGTGCATTGACGCCTTTACACGATACATTATTTTTTCTGAGATTTCAATGTATAAAATATATTAAACATTGTTTACGTCGATTACTTATGAGGCTTCGTCTATGATGGTCGACGACTAAGTAGTTAATTGTAAATTCAAATTCGCTTGTACAGTCGCTCGGTTGTTGCGCTTGACTGTTAGCAATTCAGAGAGGTATGTAAAATAAAAGTTATAACTTATGCAGTGGCGGCAGAAAAAAGTCATCTTACGCTTCATCGCTTCAACTGTTTACTGTGTCACGGAAACGGTTGCGGTGCGCGGCCTATTATGTCAACCAATACCTATAGAATTTTATAAGTGAATGGAGTAAAGCTGACTCCGGATACATCCGAATTCCAATTACATCACAGACGGGTCCATTTCACTTTCCGACCTACCCGGAAGTGAATTCCTAAGCACGAGCATACGGCGCGGCCGAATTTTCAGCGAAACGAACGAAACTAGACTCTATGTTGGCAATGATAGAGTTCTTACAGTGAGCCGAGGCAGAAAGTCTTTGAGGCACGCACGAAACGACGAAGCGGATGTGAACGTTAGCAGACGTCGCTCCAAAAGTGACTCAGTTGTGTTGCACTAGAGTGCAAATTGTGATGATGGTGAGAGCGACAGTCGCGAAAGTAGTGGCAACTTTCACGGCACGATGGGGGCGCATGAGGCGGCTGCGCGGGGCCCTGCCGACGGCCCATTGACGACACCGTGACCTACATACCGTAGCTCCATTCATACCGTGGCCTCGCCAGCGCCGCGCACGCACAGGACTCTAGCCCGCACACTTGCCGCTGTTACGGCGACACCGGAATTTCCATCGGCCACTTACACAACTCGTGTCAGCCGCTGGCGCAATCGGACCTACGCACTGAGCCGAGGTCACACCACCATCACCACACTTGTTCAATTAGAGCCTCCAACAAAATGTTCAATCGACCAAACAATGTTCTCTACAAAATAAAACTAGTCGGACATGTAAATATAACATTAGGTAATAGCTATTAAGATACCAATTAGCTAGACCGTATAATGATAGATAATTACATAATGTTGGTTCAGCGAGGAACTGAAACATCTGGCGAGAAGCGATCATCTAACGAGTGGGTAACGAGGCGACATCAGTAAAGGATTAACGTGAGAAGTCAATATGTATATCTCACGTCCTAATTATATCCAATTTATGCATAAAATTCGCACGTTTTATAATACATGACTTTTAATTATGCAAAGTTGACCTAGCAGGTATCTAATACCATCGTAAAACCATATAATCCTAGTGGGTAATCTGCAATTACAAATAGTGCAACTGAGGGGGTTCATCATATTGTTCTATATTATTTACCAAGGGGTGCAATAATGCATGTCTTCCTCTTGGGAGGAAAGAGACCGTTAGTTATAGCAATTACCAGCTCGGATGACATGGCATGACACACAAAAACGAAACGAAAAAGTTGAGATGTTTGCAAATCATCCACAGTCTGTATTTATTAACACTGCTAGACACCTAATCTAGATTCATAGATTTCTTGCAAAAGCTCTCAAATAACAAAAGCATCCGCGCTAATGGATAATGTAAGCAAGTAGATTAGGTTATAAGACACGAAATATTCTGATTTAAAATAATATTATGATGTATCTAGTCAACCTTGGGAAGTGGCAATGAGAGAATTGTCGACGAGTCTTTACTGTACCTAGTGAATATAAGGTGGTAGATGAATTAGCAATACGAGGTGGTTGCGCTAGGTATCGCAGCGAGCGGGGAGTGCGGCTGGCAGGCGGGAGGGGGGCGCGTGGCTGCCAGACAGCGGGGCTCCGCATGGGAGGCTAGCACCAGCCTCTTGCATCGCTCGTTGCTCACCGTCGCGACAGCTTCACGCGACCGGTGCTCCACTTTGATTAAAATTGCATATTAAGCCACCTTTACACGACACTTAGCGACAAACGTGTTACATAGCTTGTGGAAACATTTCTGCCGATCTGGGATAAAGGAATACTTGCCCACTATGCATGACATAGCAACGCGACTAAGTTCAATTCGAGTGCTTATGCAAACATGAAGTCAGACCTCGATCAAACATTGAAGGAATCACAGAAATAACTCTAGCATTACTTAGTTGACAAAGACGTGTTCCCAAATATCCAAAAGGCAGCAGCATTCATGCTAAATACCTATGAAATAAAGTCAAGTCTGTCTATGTATGCCTTTGTTACCGTATTACATGCTTTGAATACCAAACAAAGAAAATAAATATTGAAATTGGGTAATTAAGATTAATCACATGAAAAATTCTATAGCAAGTCTGCACGAACAAGTCAATTGGTAAAAAAGACGTTTACTATTTATATTATAGCTTGGCGCCATAGTCTACTTGCATAAACAAATAGTGTGCGATTGTAACCCAATGTAGATCACTGAAACGCGTTTTGAATACAATTGTTGGTCAAACAATCCTAATCGGAAACATTCAGCGCATTTAAATTGTGAAGATTGTTCAATAAAAGATTATGATTCTATTCATAAACGTATGCAAATTCAATTTCTAATCGGCGAAGAAGAAAATAAATGAATGAGCCATGTAGTGTATTTGTGAATGGTAGCTATTAGCTCGGTATGTTGAAGAGAGAGCATTCACCTCGATCGTATTATTCATAGTCAGAAATGACATTAAACAGTAGAAGGGTGTGGGGAGTGCAAGCCCACACTCCAACTGCCTCATGTAGTCACAGTGGGCGAAGGCGGGCGGATTGGAGGACCCGGAATAATAATTGATCTACTAAATATCAACACTCTTGACGACAACCTTCTTACTAACACAGCACTAAATATAAAACCAGTACCTCTATCAGAAGCAGATTTTCAAAACGATAACAATGAATATTAACCTGAATATTTAAGACTCAAAACATACATGTCTTAAGGCACATGCATGTTGTAACAAACACTCATGAACATTCCGAGTGATACCAAACTTGCCTACTTAAACATACTATTTCCATATGAAGATATGTGTGGAATGATTGGAATGTAATATCTATTGAATGAGAGAGCAATTAATAATCAACATTGGAAAGCGTAAAAGATTACACGAGAGCCGACGAATTCCTTTACAGCGCGCGTTCGGTTGCGGCGTTCATCAATAGCAGGACATTAACCAACTTCACCGCGGGACAGATGAGAAGCATTAATAACGACAAACCGATTGCCGAACAAAATTTACACCGCATTCAGATCACTAACTGTAAAAAGGCATCATTAAAATGACTAATCAAACGATCGACGCTCAAGAATCTAGTAAATGTTAATTATATGTCGGAATTTATTGAAATTATTCGAAATAAAATTAATTCTTGTTGTGATATTTAGTAAAAGAGAGGTTTGGGTCGATTTTGAAGAAGTGGAAGGCTCCCACGGACCGGTCGAGGTAAGTGGTCCATCAACCTCTGCGGTGGCTGGCGGCCGACGAGCGCGCCGCTCCCGCTGCCGCCGCCGCCGGTGGCTGGGGCCGCCGCGCCAGCCCGTCAGACGCCCTTCACTACATGCGCGCATTGCATACCTCTAACCATACTCTCATTAGGCAAAACGACAAGCGCATAATGTATGAATTGATGAACAAAAGGAGACTTGAGGAATAATAAATTGCTACGAATTATAATATTTTCATCAAGTGCATCTCGGTTCACATATATTTTGTTGCGAAATTGGAGCCTCTCGTGATAATAATAGAGCACTAGTGCGCTGTATTACTGACGTGATAATATGCAGAGCTTTACCAACATCTTCGTAATGCAACGTGCTTGAAGCAACCTGAAGCATTGATAGGTGCTTTTAATAAGAGATACTCCGATTGGCTTACTGGGATGTGGAGATTAGATAGCAGTCGCTCAATGTAAACTACTGATAATCACTCATTCACTTGGACTGGAAGCCGCACTCAACATAGGAAAAGGCTATCGCTTATCGACGACGTTATTGTGCGTATTGAGAAAGTTATAAATAGAACCTTCAAGAGACTGTGGTAAGTATGCTTGCAGAAGCTGAAAGAAACAATCTTAATAGAACTTTGGTGACTTAAGAAATCAAAATAAGAAAGCACAAACGAAGGACGAACTGAGGGTAAGTATATATTATTTATACTTTCTAACAGTTAATCCACGAAAATGCAACTCCAGAAAGTATATCCAGACATTGTCATTGGATAGACAAACGACCACAATAGCTAGTACCAAATACTCTATATCGTACCCTTATTGCAAAAACCGATTATCTGCATTTTTTACCAATTTTTAGTTAAATATAGATATCGAATCCTCAAGTCAAGACGAAACTACAGGTAAAACCCATTATCACTCGAATTTTTATGCAGATAATCGGTTTTTGCAATAAGGGTACGATATGACCAAAAACCTAGTTGAAGCGCATTGCTTTTCTCTAAGTTAACGGCACAATACGGACCGCTTTCGAAGAGTTCCGTTTAAGTTATAGCTTCAAGCGAAATCGTTACTATGCATCAAAGTTGAAGGCACACGTAGGAATGTGGCCGTAAAGTGTTATGTTCTCTAACAATTGTACCGAATAGAGCGATAGTTTGATGGCGCTGATAACCCGTGAAGGTGAACCACAAATGTTTGTTTTGATATACTTTTTAATTCCCAAAACAGTATGCATTCCATCGGTAGCGAGCTGGTTACCTCTAACAGCTGTAAATCAAATCGAAATGGCCTGATGATTGAGTGTCTACCAAACTGCTGCAAGAGACATCAATTATGAAGACATGTGTCCGAATTGGTGGAAATATTGTATAATAATTATCTATTATTTTTATTGCAGGACTCAGTAGAAAATAAATGCGAAATATGTTAGAGGAGCGACTTTTTTACTAGCACTTAAACCAGGAGAAAAACAAGGTTTTTAAAAATCTTGGTTTTTTTAACATAATTATGTATCAGAGGACCATACTATTCAAACCACTCATTGTTTTAATTAAGACATATCCTTAAGACTACTAAGTATTGGCGGATTACCAAAGAATAATAGATCTTGCTGAATTTTGGTGCAACTGTACCAAAGTCAAGGTACCTAATCATAATTCTGGGTAGAACAGTTTGCGTTAAACCTAACCCTTTGGTGAAGTGCATCGAGATCGGAGTCGGCGCCGCTCACGTCACGCGACCGCATTCCATGGCGCGGGCGCCTTCATTCATGTCGTGCCGCTAGGGCTGTCACTAATCCAACTTGAATCCCGGGATTCCACCATGAACGGTTAACTTTGGTCCACTTAAAAGGTATGCCGTTGCTTTGCGAGAAATAACTTGAATGGTAGAAAGTTGGACATTGAAATGACCGACGAAAAGTCAAAGATGTTGTTTGGAAAAATTGCAAGTAAGTTTTGATCGTTTGAAACAATTTTTACGTTTAGCAGTTGAAGTAGTTAGAGGTCATTAATAAATTAAAAGTAAGAAGTCAGTATGCCATTAGAATAGGAATAAAATCTGAGAAAACCAGCTAAAGAAATGCGAATTCCGAGAAAAAGACTACGTAGAATTGGATACCTTTGTAAATTAGCACAGTTTGAAATATGATGGCTGCAGATTCCGCGGGACTAGATTAGGCGCGGGATTGCAAGCCCTACACACGAGCGAGAGGTCGCAACTCGCAACAAGACCTTTGGACGGAACGAGAAAGGCGACGTGCGCCATTACATTACCCAGTATGGGAACGCAATTCGTAGACGCACGCGTACGTATTTGATGCCGGACTTGCTGCGTTCCATCTCGCGCCCATTTCCCGGCATAGCCCTGTCCCTGTCGCTCACTAGGAATTTCCTTTCGGCGCAGTATCTACCGATGCGTCTGTTTGCATACTAGCGGTGTGATTTGATCGATCGCCGGTTTCCTGTGAAAAAACAGGTTGTTTGTCAAGTCAGGTGGTGCGGTGCTTTACCGTTCTTTGTGTGTGTCCGGACCGCACGCATGCACCTAGCCTATATGGACTTTGTCTACTAGTACGTTTTATACGCAATAAAGTCAGTAACGTAAACAATAGTTGGCAGCCTAACAGTAGTTAGCTTTTATCTATATCATAGCTGACTGCTGTAATTGCATTGTTGGTGTCGTAGTAAAAGACAAAAAGTAGAATAATAGATACCTCATAATGTTGATATACCACAAAATCTTCTAACCTAATCAGTTAACTAACCTAGTGATTAGTTTTTTAAATCTAAAGCATTCAGATCATAATAAAGAGAATATTAATTCGTTAGCAAAACTTGACACAGCGAAAGAACGCGAAACAAAGTATCTGCACATTGATGAGAAATTGCGAGTGGCGTCAGGAATGTAGGTAGGTATACATAACACCGTCTGTTACAAAAATGACCTGACGTGAAATTTTTAGCAGCTCCACGTATCTAGAAACATGAAACGTTTCACGAGCAATACAAGAATAGAGTATTGTCGCCCGATACAGTTACGCTTAGTCACATCCGCCTATAACATAGGTACACAATACAATAGCGAGAATTCTAAAAATAGGAGCAATATGAACAATAAGACTTTCTTCTAAGAAGCTGTTTCCGTTTTGCGCCTCTCTAACCAATATGTTATATTTTCAGATAACTAAAAGTTTTCAAAAGCTTCACGGGTAAAAAAGAATTAGGCTCCGTTTGGGTAGAAGTGGTATGTAGCTACTCTGAAACGAATGTAAGGATAAGACTAAAATTCCCCATGAAAAATGGGTCCTGTGAGCAAGAAAAACCGGCCAAGTGCGAGTTGGACTCGCCCATGAAGGGTTCCGTAGCAGCAAGCATAGATTAGAGATATAATTATATTGAGATTAGTAAGTAATATACACAAATAATAAAAATAACTTTGTTTTTCATAGTATTTGTTTGAATGGCAAAGTTATATTTGCGGTTTTTGAAAATGTACTATATCTCAAAAACTGCTAACTGTATCTAATCCAAACCAATTTTCGTTGGTAGTTTTGGTTGAGGTCTACATTATATATTTTTTTTAGTTTTATGATTCTCTTATTTTAGAAGTTACGGGGGGGGGACACACTTTTTACCACTTTGGAAGTGTCTCTCGCGCAAACTGTTCAGTTTAGAAAAAAATGATGTTAGTAACCTCAATATCATTTTTAAAGACCTATTCATAGATACCCCACACGTATGGGTTTGGTGAAAAAAATTTTTTTGAGTTTCAATTCTAAGTATGGGGGGCACCCCAAAATTTGTTTTGTTTTGATTTTTGTGTGAAAATCCTAATGCGGTTCACATAATACATCTTTCTACCAAGTTTCAACAGGATAGCTCTTATACTTTCGACAAAAAGTGGCTGTGACATACACGGACAGACAGACAGACAGACAGACAGACAGACAGACAGACATGACGAATCTATAAGGGTTCCGTTTTTGCCATTTGGCTACGGAACCCTAAAAACAAATGACAAAAACAATTTTCACACCTACTAAAATAATATGAATAATGGGAGCTTATTACTCTCAAGAAGCTTTAAACTTCTTCTCTACAAGACCGTTCTAAGACCAATACTAACATACCTATGGCTCGGAAAGCCAGGCACTAAAGATGAGCGTTCTCTATTGATTTTCGAAAGGGAAATACTCAGGCCATATTGCAAGAATAGACGACACTAAAGCACCGAATTTGTTCCTTGGAAAGGCTACTCAGTAACCAGATGTGATGACGAAGAACTTGAGGCCAGTCTAAGTTCAGATGGTTGGATTGTGTAGACCAAGATATAAGAACTATCCAGAGATAAAGCCAGAAATCGGCCAGTGTGGAACAATATACATGACCAGGCTAACGCCCACCCGCTGCGCTACTAATCTAAGCGGACCAGGCTCATCGACATAGTTCTTACATTTTTTAAGCTGAAGCTAGCAAGTTTAGGAATATGCAGGCAGGCCACACCCCATCGGTTTAGTCAGGCTTCCCACTAGGTGGATCGACTTTATCGTGAGCGTCGCGGGTAACCGATAGATGCAACTGCTATCGGATTGTCATTCGGCTGTGGTGGCTTAGGGTGATTTGTAATTGGATGCGGTCCTTGAAATGGGTGATACTAGACCTTATTTGCAACAATTTTAACTCCGAAAACATGGGGTCTAAACTGACTGGTTTTGGAGATATCGAACTTAAGATTTTTCGAAAAATTTCCACCTCTCCCTCATTACGTGCTTTCTGTTAGAAAGTAACGATGGTCACCACTTAGAATTTATACTTTTCTGATAGAATATGAACGACTGAATCTAGTGAATATAAGTTTGTTATAAAACTAATCACATCTTGGGAAATTAAGCGTAGTAAACCATGTAGGGAAGCAATAAGACGGGATTTTGCGAAAATCCTCCTCTAAGGGGATGAAAACGTTTGTATGAAAAATCTTATTCCTTGGGTTTATAAATTTGAAACTTGCCACGAATACGAACACAAGTAAATAAAAAATACATGTGGAACTCGGAGACTGCCGCTGTGAAGCTTTAACATTTATTTTTTATTTTAAAAGAATAAAATCGCCTATCGCTTATATTTAACGAGAATATAATTTATTTAAAATGTTTGTGGTGCAATAGTGTAATAAAGAACTTCTTTGTTGTAGGAGAATTTTATAAGGTTTCATTGTGTAAACTCCTTTTGTAGCTGGCCGTTTAGAATCAGTAATAAAAAGTAAATTGTTTTTAAGACGGATATTTTTATGATTGCCGAAGTCTCCCGAACTGAAACGATGTTAGACGATGCGTGGTGTCAGGTTTCAAAAAATTTCGATTCGGTCGCCGCGCCCCGCGCCGCGCTCAGAGCCCGCGATAAAAGCTATGCAAATGCAATAGCATAAAAATATTGGCTCTATTATTTTTTTAAAAATACCCTTCATTGGAAATCTAGGCGTTGTTAAAGTTTGCATAAAATCCAAAAACACGTGTTTTTGGATTTTTCGAAAATCACCCCCCTTTATTATATTATTTCTGATATAGTATATAAATACTGATTTTCACATTAATCAACTCACGCGTTATGATTTTCCCATACAAACTTTAACAACGCCTAGATTTCCAATGGAGGGTAGTTTTAAAAAAATAATAGAGCAAATATTTTTAAGCTATTGCATAGCTTTGCATATCTCACCCTTAGACCATCACGCCGAATGACAATCCGATAGCAGTTGCATCTATCGGTTACCCGCGACGCTCACGATAAAGTCGATCCACCTAGTGGGAAGCCTGACTAAACCGATGGGGTGTGGCCTGCCTGCCTATTGCTAAACTTGCTAGCTTCAGCTTAAAAAATGTAAGAACTATGTCGATGAGTCTGGTCCGCTTAGATTAGTAGCGCAGCGGGTGGGCGTTAGCCTGCTCATGTATATTGTTCCACAGTGACCGATTTCTGGCTTTTTCTCTGGATAGTTCTTATATCTTGGTCTACACCATCCAACCATCTGAACTTAGACTGGCCTCAAGTTCTTCGTACATCTGGTTAAAGAGTAGCCTTTCCAAGGAACAAATTCGGTGCTTTAGTGTCGTCTATTCTTACAATATGGCCTGAGTATTTCCCTTTCGAAAATCAATAGAGAACGCTCATCGTTTAGTGCCTGGCTTTCCGAGCCATATGTATGTTAGTATTGGTCTTAGAACGGTCTTGTAGAGAAGAAGTTTAAAGCTTCTTGAGAGTAATAAGCTCCCATTATTCTTATTATTTTAGAAGGTGTGAAAATTGTTTTTGTCATTTGTTTTTTCTTGCTCACAGGACCCATTTTTCATGGGGAATTTTAGTCGTATATCCTTACATTCGTTTCAGAGTAGCTACATACCACTTCTACCCAAACGGAGCCTGATTCTTTTTTACCCGTGAAGCTTTTGAAAACTTTTAAGTTATCTGAAAATATTGGTTAGAGAGGCGCAAAACGGAAACAGCTTCTTAGAAGAAAGTCTTATTGTTCATATTGCTCCTATTTTTAGAATTCTCGCTATTGTATTGTGTATATATGTTATAGGCGGATGATGAAAATCATCCCCCAAGTTAGTGAGAAGGGGTATTCAAGTTTAAAGGGGAGGATCTTTAACCGTTAAACGTATAACCTGAATTTTGGTCAGTATTTGCAATTTATTATGTAGGTGAGCAACAAGAAGGGAATTTACGAAAATCCACCTTTAAAGGGGTGAAAAGGGGTGAAAACCTTTGGATGTAAAATCTTATCCCTTAGGTTTATAAACTTGAAACTTGGTACGAATATGAGTATAAGTAAATAATAATACCTTTAAAAAAAAAATCAAACCGACGAAAGATCGAACTGAAAAGCAAAAAATAAATTTTGAGGCGGCGCCAAACAAACAAACATATACCTAAATTAATTATTTGAAGCGAAGAATAATTTTATTGTAGCTAAGTTGCTTTTCCTTGATTGTTTCTTTGGCGCCGCCACAAAATTTATTTTTTGCTTTTCAGTTCGATCTTTCGTCGGTTTGATTTTTTTGTTAAAAAGGTATTATTTTTAGCTTTTCAGTTGTATACCATGATTAGAGTGTTTAACACATGGAAAAACCCGTCTTCACTTTCGTCATTTTCAACGTAACCGTCACAGTAATTATCGCATTAACTATTGAGGACTTGTAACTTGCAACTAATGATTCCACTCTCCGACTGTCAACGACTGTCAAATCCCAACTATGTTTAAAGTTCTTATCATGATGAATTAAATGAGCCCGAATACGATATAGTTGTTGTTAACTGTTGAGGATCTCTTGCTATTGCCTTCTGTCACCATCCTCAGACCCTGGATGACAATTATACCCCAGTTAGGTCTAAAGTTTTCATCAAGACTAGTGAAATGAGCCCAAACACGATATAGGTTCTTTTAACTGTTGAGGAACTCTTGAGACTGACTTCACAACATAACAGGGATCTGGAGTTGATCTGATGATGGTGACCGCATCATGTTATCTTCTCCCTATCTCTGCTGTATAGTAATGTCCTCAGAACTACATAATGTTACCTTTATTTCAACAGAATCGGTTCACAAATGAAAATTCTGTAGAAAAGTTGACAATTAATTCCTTTTTTTCTACCCTTGGAGGGCGATTTTAGTTTTGAAATTTAAATGGGACCAACTTTGAGATACACTCTTTTTTTAGAATTTTTGAAATCGGACCACATTAGGAAAAGTTATGCGTGGCCATACATAAAAAAATACATGTCGAATTGAGAACCTACTCCTTTTTTTCGTCGGTTAAAAAGATGGGCATTATTAGTTTTTTTAAAACTCTCCATTGGTAATCTAGACGATGTTAGAGGGATGTGTCATGGGATGGGATGGGATGTTAAAGGGATGTGTTATGGGAAAATCATAACGCGCTAACCGATGAATTTGAAACTCAGTTTATAGAAATTAGATCAAAAATAATCAAATATGTATCTTTGGGTTTTTCAAAATCAACCTAAGTTGGTGAAAAGAGGTGATTAAGTTTTAACGGAATGATTTTACTGATTGCTTCGATAAACTCAAAACTGGGCATAAATTATCTCGCAATCGAATAAAGGATGCGTATTTATTTAAATTTCAAAATCAACCCCTAGCGAGGTGAACATTGGAAAATCAGTTTGTCTACACTAATATTTCAAAAAAAAATAATTTAAAGAAAAACAAAAAACCCGACTGCGTAAAAATGTTAACTTAAATAAAAACTAAAAAGAAAGAAACAAGCCTAACAGAACAGCAGGAAGTAGCAGAACAGAACGACTCACAGTCGGGGCCCATTCAAATTTTACCAATCAAATCTTCCCAAGGGGCCCCGACTGTGAGTCGTTCTGTTCTGCTTCTTCCTGCTGTTCTGTTAGGCTTGTTTCTTTCTTTTTAGTTTTTATTTAAGTTAACTTTTAACGTATTTTTCAAAATTAGTTTTTACGCAGTCGGGTTTTTTGTTTTTCTTTAAATTATTTTTTTATTTTACACTTTTTAGTTACGATTCATTGTTCACTGTTGTTTTTTGTTTGTATATCGTTTATACTTGAAATAAAAACTTAAATCAATAAGTAAGAAAAATAGCGAGAACGATTGTTTTGTTAAACAACTTTAAATCGTTATATATCCTAAACTACACACATCAACGCGGTCTAGGGATATTTCATACTCAATTAAATAACTCGAAAAGTACTGGCTGCATTGGAATCTTTTATACACCGATTTGTTTGTAATTTATCTCAGACTAATTTCAAATTCTTGAAAATTCTTTTGTTTCGGTGGCATAAAAATGTCTTGATGTATAGGAGAGGGAATTTTCATTTGTGCGAAATTTAGAAAACAATACGAATTACGTTTAGTTACAGTTCTTTTTCATTTTTAAACGAAAGATAAAGTTAAAATTGAGGTATTGTAGCCATACAACGCCGACATTTGACGAGGGCGGAGATGTTACGAGCTGTGGGAATGCTGGAAGCTGGATCTGTTCAGCGTAATATTGCTGAGGCCATAGGGACCCATCAAAATGTAATTTCAAGATTGTGGACACGCTATCGTGCCACAGGTGAAGTAGCGGAGAGGCACCGGGGGCCAAGTCGCATCACTACCCCCAGACAAGACCGATTTTTGCAAATTACTGCGCGAGCACAACCAAATGCAACGGCGACTCAATTGGTCCAAACGCTGCGAGTGGAACACCAAGTGCTTGTGAGTGACCAAACTGTAAGAAGGCGACTGCATGAAAGCAATCTACGCTCTCGTAGACCACTCCGGGTCCCACCTTTACGGAGAGGCAATCGTGGACGACGATTAGAATGGGTTCGGAACCACGTGGACTGGGGCCGTGAGCAATGGTCCAATGTGCTGTTCACGGATGAATCCAGGTTCGGCTTCCATCCAGATTCACGAAGGACGCGTGTTTGGCGAGTTCCTGGACGATGGAGCCGTCTCCAGAACCCTCAGGAAGTTCACCTATACCAAGGAGGAACAATTATGGTTTGGGCAGGAATTCGTCTTGGAGCACGGACGGATCTCGTTTGGGTGCGGGGCAATATGACGGCAGAACGATACGTCCAACAGGTGCTGGGGCCCGTAATCTTGCCCCACAGAACACAAATGGGGCAAGATTTCCTGCTCATGCACGACAATGCCCGGGCACACACGGCGAGAACGGTAGCAGCTTGGTTACATACACATAATGTTAGGGCCTTAGACTGGCCTGCTCAATCGCCAGATCTAAATCTCATTGAGCATGCGTGGGATATGCTGCAAAGAAGAGCTCTGAAGGAAGTTCCTGAAAATCTGGCTACAGAAGATCAACTTTTTGCGCACCTCAGAAGGACATGGGACAATATTCCGCAGCAAGACATTGACAACCTTGTTCTGAGCATGCCGAATCGTTGCCGATGTGTTATGAACATCATGGGCGCTTTCTCAGACTACTAACTTCAAGTTTAGAAACACAAATTAAATGATTTTTCTATTTTTTTCAGTTTTTACTCACAAATTAAAAGTTCATTCATTTACGGTTTCCGTCTATGCTTCATTTTTTTTCCTTTATGGAAAAAAAATGAAGCATATAGACGGAATCCTGAAATTTTAATCTATATCTTAACCATTATTAAAAAATGGTAGAATATTAAATAACGTATCTTTTAAATATAGGTATACATGTCATATAAATATAATTAACACATTGATAGTAATTCGCTTTTTTAAAAATATCCCTAGACTGTGTTGATGTGTGTATTACTTACTTACTACAAAAAAAAAGCTATGAGTCGTTGTGCGTGTAACTGCTACTTGTTATTGCTCCACTAAAATATTGAAAATCAACTTATAAACTTATCAAAAGTGCTATTGAAAGTGTAAACCGTGTAGAAAACGAAAACTGATATAAACCCGTGTCAATAATCTAGTGTTTTAGTGCATATTGTTAGAAATATAGACCTAATTAACTTTGAGAATAATCCTGCCTACCGTCGATTGCTAAACAACTGTGCATTGTGTTTAAACGCGTAAGCACCCCATGTTACACGGCGCTTACGACGTTCTTCTCGCGAACTGGCAGACTCTGTGACGGGGCCTTTATTAGTGTGCACTTTTTATTCTATGCCACAAATAAAATATTATCTTCGGTCCAACTTGTGTGAGGGTCTTTATTACGGACAAAATTTTGTGATCTGGTTGAACTTTAGCGAAGAAGCTTCGTAAGAGTACATTATTACTTTTATAATAAATTAATAATTAACATGGCGACTACATCACAATTGTGGGGTTGCTGTACCAGCGATCAGTGTTATGTGGAGGGCAGCAAAGAAACTATAAACTGCATAAAATGTAAAAAATATTTCCATTTCGTCTGTCTATCTATTCCGGAAATTCCTACCGGAACGGAAGCTTACTGCAAGTGGAACTGTTCAGGCTGCGCGACAATCATTGCAAACGCTTCGAAGGACGCTACCCCAAACCGGAATGTCTCAAATACAAGAGGGAACAAGAGACTAGCATTGAGCTCGCCACCTCAGGACGCCGCCATTACTACTGAGGATGTGCGTATTATAGTCCAAGAGGTTGTGAAAACTGAGTTCACTTCCATGCTTCAACAACTCAACAGTACCATACTCAGCGTCGTTAATAGGGAACTAGCACCAATCAAACATGAAATCAGTCAGTTGGCGGCGTCATTAAACTTTCACACGAAACAATTCGATGAGTACCAATCAGGACATAAATTACTAGAAAAAACAGTAAAGGATTTAACTGAACAGAATTCTAACCTAAAAATATCGATGGCAGACCTAAGTATGCGTGTCAACTACTTGGAACAACAGACTCGTTCTAACAACCTCGAAATTCAGTGCCTACCTGAAAACAAGCAGGAGAACTTGTACACTGTTGTTAAGCAGCTGGGATCTGTGGTTGGATGCAACTTGAATGACAATGATATTCTCCATTGTACCCGTGTTGCCAAACTGCATACCACCAATACTCGTCCCCGATCCATCGTAGTCCAGCTCGCCTCCCCAAAAATTCGTGATACTCTCCTAGCGTCAGTTATAAACCATAACAAGAATAAAAAAATTAACTCAGACAAACTCAATACTGCAGATCTAGGCATTGCTGGTGATAAAATGCCGGTTTTCGTACTTGAACACCTGTCTCCTGCTAATAAAGCCTTACATGCAGCCACTAGACAAAAAGCAAAGGATAAGGGATATAAATTTGTCTGGGTGAGAAACAGCAGGATTTTTGTAAGGAAAACTACCGAAGACGACCATTTTTTGATAAAGGATTTAGATTCCTTAAAAAAGCTAGTATAGCCTTAAATGAAGCTCCTTTCCTTTCAAGTCTACAAAATGCATGCTCTTGTGAAATTTATTATGTAAATTCGATAGCTTAAATATATTCTATCAGAATTGCAGAGGATTGCGAACAAAAACTCACATGGTTTCCCACAATGTTTGTATCAATAACTATGATGTTATAATTTTATCGGAGACCTGGCTTAACAACTCTATCAGGAGCAGTGAGCTATTTGATGACAGGTATACAGTGCATAGGAGAGATAGAGAAACCTGCCCACTAGCACGTAAAGATGGTGGGGGAGTCTTAATTGCTGCCAAAAAAAAATTCAATCCTAAACGTATTGAACATTTTGAGAGCTCATGCGAGGATCTCTGGGTTACTCTAGACCTGCCTTCTAACAAGTGTTTTCGTCGAATAGCTTTCTGCGCTGTGTACTTGCCGCCGCCAGTATGTCTCCCTCATTTAGAATCTTTTTTGGATAATTGTAACGCTGTTTTCGAACAACTTAATGAATCATGTACATGTATCATAGGTGATTTCAATTTGGGGTGCATAGACTGGAAAGGTAGTAATGTGAATAAAAACCTCAAATTGCCTAATACCTGTGAAGCACTATTGGATTTTACGTATGTTAATAAGCTCACTCAATGTAATTACGTGCATAATGCCTACTCTCGCGTACTAGATCTTGTGTTAACTGATCATCCACTGTGTGATGTAAGTCAAAGTATTAGCTCCTTATGTAACATCGATCAGTATCATCCACCCTTGGATATAAATATTTGTTTTAAAAAAGAAGCCAAACTTCCATATAACTTTACAAACGAATTACGGGACTTCCGTAAAGCAAGTTATATACCGATTAAAAAACACTTGGAAGAACAGGACTGGGAGGAATTATTTGACGGACAACAGGACGTTAATGATATGGTTCAAGTTTTTTATGATATCATCAATGATGCTATTCAAAAATTTATTCCTATTAAAAGACCCAAAAATAGTAAATTTCCCCCGTGGTTCACGAAAACTCTAATTAAAAAATTAAACACAAAAAATAAAATAAGGAAACGTTACAATACTTACCATAACCCGTTGGACAGAATTGAGTTGAAAATAATCAGTAAATGCTGTGATTCACTTGCTACAATTTGCTACAACAATTATTTGAAAAACCTTGAGCACACTCTAACGATTAACCCTAAATCATTCTGGACCTATGTTAAAAGTAAACGAGGCGGATCTAGCTCGTATCCCTCATCTATGACAGATGGAACAGCTACATCTACAGATGGAACGGAGATATGTGAGTTTTTTGCTTCTTACTTTTCTTCTGTTTATAGCCCTGCTGAAAACGGTTGCAGTACCCATAGAACAACAAATATTAATAATATCCAAGAAAGTAGCATAACTTTAAACATCCCATCTATTGATGGTGAATCCTTATACAAAAAGCTAAAAAGTTTAGACTGTAATAAGGGTGCTGGCCCAGATGGCATACCACCAATATTCATAAACGAGTGTGCAAAGGAGCTGGTCACGCCCTTGTTGCTTATTTTTAATAAATCTTTATGTAGCGGAATTTACCCTTCAAAGTGGAAAGAAGCAAAGGTCGTCCCCATCCATAAATCAGACAGTGAGGACTTAGTTTCAAACTATAGACCCATCTCAATTTTATCAACCATAGGTAAGATCTTTGAATCTATGATCTGCCCTCTCATTCAAAATCATCTTAAAATACACTTGAGTGAGGGACAACATGGTTTTGTAGAGTCTCGATCAACTAGTACTAATCTTACACTTTTTACTGAATTATTGACGCAGGCAATAGATTCTGGCCATCAAGCTCATGTCATATATACAGATTTTAGCAAAGCGTTCGATCGGGTCTCACATGAAATTCTCATTGACAAATTAAGAAAATATGGTATCGCAGAAACTTTACTCTCATGGTTGAGATCATATCTTCAGAATAGAACTTTCTATGTGGTAGTTAATGGTTTTAGATCCACAGACAGACACATAACCTCGGGCGTGCCACAAGGGTGTCATTTGGGGCCGGTTCTGTTTAACTTCTTCATCAATGATATTCCAAACTGCTTTCGCCACTCTGAAATCTTTATGTTCGCAGATGACTTAAAATTCGTAAAAATAGTCAAATCGAAGCAGGAAGCCTCTGACTTACAAAGCGATTTGGATGAGTTGGTGATATGGTGCCAAATAAACCAGATGCTCCTAAACCCTAGCAAATGTTACCATATAAAATTTACAAGGAAACTACATCTCATTGACCAGGATTATTATATTGACGGAGAAAAAATTAAAGAGTTAGATACAATAAAGGACCTTGGGGTTATGTTTGATCGAAAATTAACTTTTATACCTCACATAGATAATATAGTGAAAAAGTCTTCCAAAATGCTGGGTTTTGTTATTAGAAGTACAAAACAATTTAAGAGCTGCAGAACAAAAATCCTCCTTTATAATTGCTTGATTCGTAGTATATTAGAGTATTGTAGCGTGGTCTGGCGGCCACACTATGCAGCTCACTCACTGCGCCTTGAACGTGTACAAAAACGTTTCCTGGGGCACTTGTCTTATAATAGCGGTCTGTCCAAGAAAATACGGTCATATAGTGATAGATTAAAACATTTCAATATGGCTTCTCTGGACAAACGTCGACGTCTGAATGACGCGATGTTTGTGTGCAAAGTCATGGCCCATAAAATTGATTGTCCGCAAATATTAAGTAATTTTAACTTCCGCGCCCCCTCAAGAATTCCTCGCAGTCCTATAACGCCACTCTGCCCCCCGCAGAGAAGGACAGTTCTGGGGGCTAATTCTCCCTATGCAAGGTTTTGCAGGATTGTGAACGGTTGCAGTGATGGGATCGACCTCCATTTTGACAGCCTAGGCAAGTTGAAAGCCAGCCTTTATAAGTATCTCCCCGAATCATGAATTGTTTAGGCCGGCAATATCTTGCATATTTATCTTTTGGTTAGTTCAGTTAATTTTAATTTAATTTAGTATTCTTTGTTTTGATTTGTGTAATTGAGTTATTATATATTAGTCAACCTAAATTAACTTTAATATAATATATTTTATAAGTATATTTTAGTATGTTACGACAACATTTTCAGTGCATGCAGAGTTTACCTGTAAGTGATTGTTACACTTTATTTCAATTTATAGTTACTGTTCCATTTGCTCATAATAGTGTATACAATTGTTGGTGAACCAAATAAAATAAATAAATAAATAAATTACTTAAAATGAAAAATGATAAAAGAAACCTAAAGATAATTTTAAAATACCTATTCAACGACACCCCACTTGACTTGAGTTCATCGACTTTTATTTTTTTCATTTTGACAATATGGCGTATGGTTGTCGCTGTGGTGAATTTTGATTACTGTCATGTCTTTAGTGACACTCGCAAGGTTAAGACGAATCGATTGACGTAAGAATTATCAAAATCGGCCTACGCGTTTGGTCTCTAGAACGCCACATAGAAACAAACATACATACATACATAGACTGATAAACACATTACCCTCCTTTGCGTCGCGCAGTCAGGTAAAAAGAGGAAAGATTTGATTGTTTGTTTGTATTGAATAGGCTCCGAAACTACTAGACCATTTTTAGATTTTCCAAAAGTATCCTATAAGGAACCTGGCCGGGCATCAAATGCACTGAGTTCGAAGTTAGAAACACGCGCAGACGAAGTCGCGGGCGGAGTGCTAGTCTACAATAAACAGATGAGTCGTCAACGAAACATATAACAAACTAATTGCAATAATTTCAGAATCAAGCTTTATACCATACTAGCTGTTTTACACGGTTTCGCTGCCTTTTCTCTTCATACCTTACTAGCCTTTTCCCGAGGCTTCCCTCGTGTTAATTTAGAATTTGAAAATATCGGGAACATTACTATTTTTCGCAATGAAAGGTACCCTACATCCGTTTCTGTACACCTGTCAACCTATTCCTATGCAACATTTCAGGATAATCAGCATGGTCTAAAATTCATCTAAATCTGCCCGATTGAACAGAAAACGGAACATACGTAACACACACAATTTCGCATTCATAATATTCATTTCGATTGTTCCAGCGCCTCTACACTAATCCAACACATGAATGATGTATTTATCTTCACAATCGCAATTCAAACACTAGCCTGCATATGGAAATATTGATTTAAATGGAAAATTGAACTGAAACTGTCACAGAATCCATCTCCACTTAAGCGATTAAAACCATCAGATAGTTCGAAGGTAGCATTTGGGTCCATGATCAAAATGATAGACAAGACTATGTGTGACTATTTAACTAAAATTGAAAGATTTAACAGTGTTATCAGTAATGACGGATAATCCAGAACATTTAACATTTACAGACTAGCGGACGTTACACCGACCAAAACTGTCTGTCGGTTGCACTTTCAAGTATGCGACGGAGTTTATTTTATATATCAACCTGGATTGTTGCCAAAAATGTCACAATAAGGAGAAAAATGTAAACACAGCCGCATTCTAATTCAAAAATAAGGTCGTCTCGTCTCCCTGTCCGTGAACGAGACGACGATGTCTCGCCAAAACAAAACTCGAGTTACCTACGAGTGCAGGGATTATTTCTGTGCAGACTAATTTATAAATACTTTAATGCTCTCAGACGACAAGACTAATTCTCTACAATATATTGAGACTAGTGCATGCCGCGACACATACTCACACATTTATTAAAAGCTTTCTTTCGTAAGTATAAAGAAGTCGTAACGCAAATATAGCAGTCTAGACAGTATGCTTATATAAACTGTCTGCGCTCGTGTTTGCTTACATACAAAGCATGTATCCGAGTCCTTTAGACAACCGAACATTAGCATTTAAACGATGACAATCGGATATGCACTACTTAGCTCTAGTCTTCAGTGATCCCAATATGCAACCTTTTTGTAGCGTTTGCAGTAGCGTGAGGCTGAAACAATTCGGAAACCTGATTTCGTAATATTCATGTTCGAGCCCTTTGTCGATCACGTCATCTATGCAAACGAATATGATGTCATGACTGAGCAATATGCTTAGGTATCTAAGAAGTAGTTACACAGATTATGCTGGTAGGTACGAGTGAAGGCGCCATGGCGGATTTCCTTCGGCGGTGCAGCATTCCTAGCGAGCCTTCGTCGTTAGTCAGCCTCGCGTTTTCCCGATAATCGCGCGAAGGTAATCGTTCGCATGTTGAACAGGTGAATTATGAATGGGACACGTCATTACACCCACGTGCGTGTCCGTGGACCCGCAGGCCTGCTCGCAGGCGCCACCGACACCACATGCTATACACCTCCGAAACTAATATTTGATTAATACAATTAATATTTTAATAGGGTCTCAAATACCTCTTTATATGGTCTTCAGTACATACAAGGTTAATATTACACAAGTTGAATAAAGATACAATCTTTAATTCCCGACAGTGGTCTGAACTTTGAACTATCACAAATTCACAATTGAACACGATAAAACTTAATTTGTCATCGACTGCCAATAACTTTTACTATGAATGTTGTAAAGTTCGATGATGTAATACATATTACGGCAATAAAATAGTAAAAGCAAAATATTTTCCCTTCACTCCTACTCCTACTTAGTATTTAGTCCATCCACTGTATAAGGCGAGGCGCCGAACCAGTGCAGTTATAGCATATTGATGACAAGGTGTATAATGTGCGAACTGAGTCATCCATTCATATCACCAAAGAAGGTAACCGGCAACATCATTTTGGAATGTACGTATAGGTAGATTTACTCACCAATAAGTCTTAATAATCGCACAACTTATTCATGCTATACTTGGAAAAATTGTGCATATGAGGAGAACCGGTCCAAGATGGTAAACAATCATGAGTCATGGATATCTGCAGTAAATAATTACTTATTCATATAATAAAAATAGTTACGGATTTTCCTGTTACAGCCGCTGTACGCGGGTGCGACACGAGAACGTCGGAGCTGCATTTAGTTGTGTCGTGACTTTGATTTGGTTCTGTTTGTCTCGCGAGGAAGGTGCACTCTTTTTATTTTGTTGTGCTTGGATAACATAACAGGAGTGCAGATATTAAAATAAATGAGTTGTTTGCTAACGTCATGTTTGAAGTGCAACAGTATAAATTGTTTGTTACCGGTGTGTTTAATAGGCAATTAGATTGTGGTGTGACGCACAGGACGCATGCGCGTGCGTGCCTGACGTGTGGCGCTGCGCACCCGCCACACACTAATTGATTCAGTTAAACAATGCCGTGCAAGAAACTGCAATGAATTTATGTAACTCATGATCATGTGCACATGCTGGCTTCACTAACTAAAGTAAATACCACTTGTCAAAATAAAAATGCTTTGCACACATCAGATCGAATTATATCGAATGTGATACAGCGAAACCTACACCTGAATATTGAAATTTTGAGTAAATAGCCAGAAAGTTGTCCTATTCTGTCCTATCTCTTTTCCCTGGTCTCTTCTCTACCAATTCTTAATAAGTATAACGACTAAACGTTTAAAACAAAAATAAAAGCAACAGCGGTCGGTGATTGAGTGAGCCATTTTAGTTAAGGAGCCGAATGTCCGGCGCGCGCGGCGGCAGGAAATCGTAAAAGCTCATATAGAGCATCATCGGCGCGGGCGCATCTTCCGGTATGGCGCTTTCCGACGTCTCGAGCGCACACTTCCGCCTTATATCGTACACTTTACGATTGAGGCCGGCGTTTACTGAACTCCTCTATTTCGGGATAACATGAGAATACTAAGTAACTAATGCTTACATTAGGAGTTTCCACGATGTAAGTAAGGTTGTTTCGTGAAAGTTGATTTGCCATCAGCATCTAGTGAAGCTGCTAACTGTACTAGAAAAGACAAGTAAAGACAATAAAACGAGAAATTGATTGATAGGTCAAACTAATTTAAGTTGCATGTCTACGACGTGCATTATGACAGCCTCATGGTTTCGTGTTACATATCACCATTTTACGGTGAATTCTTGGGGCAGCCATAGAGAGCGCCAATTTAACAAAACGAAATGTGTTAAATTGCAGCTCGAAACAGTCCGCGACCGATCAATATAATTCTAATAGCTGATGCCTAGGATTCTACGGTAGGTAATTTTAACTATCCGTTCAGGATGTAAATGTTGCGAAAAGAATTTAAATTGATGGAATGTAGGTATTATGTTCATACGTATTCTAAATTTGATTCGCTATCTTCACCGTTGAAATAAAATATTCAAATTGCATACTTTATTGAATTGAAACTCAGACTAACCGAAGTCACCTTTCTCGAAAGCACATTTCAAACAAAGCAAAAAAATGTCAATACGTACAGGCGAACAGTGTTTTAGAAAGTATCGCGTTAGTAAAGAATTCGTTATGAAATAGTATGAAAAGGTATTGTTTGTGGCGGCAAAGAAAAAATGAAAAAGCAAACAGTTGCGCATTCCATTGGCTAGTGCACGTGGTACATTCCAATGGGGTCATGCACCACACGGAGCGCGCGTGCGTAAAACAAGTGCAACGTTCTCAAAGAGCCCGGCCCTGTGCCTTCGTGCACGTTCAACCAGTCCGGCCCTGTGCCTTCACACATTTCACCGAAACGAGCTCCGCCGAGCGACGAAAGCGACGTCTCTATATCAAATCACATCACTATTATCCCACTAATACGAAATGCGAAAGTTTGAATGACTCTACTTTACCACGCCGCTGTGTCTCGACTTCTCGACAGATATGAATGGGTTTTGGAACGGAGGTTTAATGTGTGTTTGCATTATCATGGAAGATTTTGGTATTTCGAGGAATAATTTTCGAGCAATATAGACTACTAATATAAGTAAACAAAATACATAATATTTCCATCAATCTAGATATGCAACTCAATAGATAGGTGTCACTCCGTTAGATTTGCATATCAACTCCCACGCTCAAATGCTCAACTTTTTGCAGCAAAAGAACAGACGGTAATGACTAATGACGAATAATGCAAACAATGCGATGATTTAAACATGCCAAATATTGATGCATGCTCCTTTTATGTCATACCTACGTGCGGACAACTACAGCGATACTCGGAAAGGTAATATGAAGTTAATTGTAACAAAATAAGATTGAGATTGGAACAAGGCATATCTAAAGCCACCGGGAGCGACGACTTGCGAAATGTAGCCGACGGAGACTGGATGAGAAAAGCTCAGGACAGGGTCCAATCAGTGGCGTACATTGGGAGAGGCCTATGTCTGGCAGTGGACGAATACAGGCTGATGATATCGTCATATCTACTCGTAAAACCGTAACTGACGATGAGTGATATAGTGTAATGATTATTGAAATTAAAATCCACGGTGTCCTTCAATAGCCCTTTATGACATAATTATGATGATAGGAGAAGTAGACGAAATTCAGTATTGAAAAGATTGGTAGGTAGTCTTCCTCTGCTGTACCTATCTTCTTTTAAATTTAGGCATATTATGCCAAACCTAAACTACGCGATTAGTGTGAACATTTCACCAGGAGTGTGTAGACAAATAAGGATAACATGCGCATATGAAACGTCATTGCTTTACCGCGAAATCGTATATTGCAAAAAAACCGCGAATACTGACGTTGGTGACATGCATTACAAATTTTTAAGCCACAACCCCGATTTACGTGGAAAAATACTAAAAGTTAACATCACTAACAAACAAGTAAAAAATATTTTTTTTTTTTTATAACTTCGACTGTTGATAAAAAAACTGGCTGATGTTTGCGAAGTTTCATATCTATACTAATGTTATGAAGCTGAAGAGTTTGTTTGGTTGAAGTCGCTAATCTCAGGAACTACTGGTTCGAATTGAGAAATATTTGTGTTGGATATAGCTCATGTAACGAGGAAGAATATAGCCTATAGGTATAACACCACGCTATGACCAATAAGAGCTGAGCAGCGGGTGAAACCGCCGGAACAGCTAGTAATATTATAAAGCTAGAGTTTGTTTGTGGTTGGACGCGCTAATCTCAAGAACACTGGTTTGAATTGAAAAATTGATTTTGTTTTGTATAGCCCATTTATCGACGAAGGGTATAGGCGATATACGAGGTGCATTCAATAAGTACCTAGCCTCATCGCCAGAGGGCGCTGTAGTTTCAAAAGAGTTTTACCACAGTGTAGCACATTCTTTTTTAATTCTTTTTTCAAATTTTCATTCCAATCCCTTCATTTGTTTTAATTTGACAACATAAGGAAGCGAACATGTCGATCGGTTTTACAAAAATGGAAAAAGAGCAGTATCGTTCGGTGATTCGATTCCTATTTTTGGAAGGGAAAACGCGCATCGAAATCAAAGAGCGCTTGGATGCTGTGTACGGTGACTCTTCTCCATCGATGGCCACCGTCAAGAATTGGTTCAACGAGTTTGCACGTGGCCGTAGTCGGTTTTTGATGAACCACGTCCAGGTGCACCGAAAACAGCTGCTACGGAGGAAAACATTAAAAAAAATCCATGATTTCGTATTGACAGATCGCCGATTGAAGGTTCGGAAGCTAGCTGAGACTGTAGGCATTTCAGAAGGAACAGTGCATCATATTCTTCACGAGGAACTCGGCATGAGAAAGCTGTCGGCGCGATGGGTGCCGCGTTTACTCACACCAGAAAACAAGCGCAACCGTGAGACCACATCGGAGACGTGTTTGGCGCTGTTTAAGCCGAATCCAGCGGAGTTTTTGCGTCGTTTTGTGACCGTCGATGAAACCTGGATCCAGTGGTACACACCAGAGACCAAGGAGCAATCAAAACAATGGATCCAGACCGGGAAACGTGCTCCAAAGAAGGCGAAAACTGTAAAATCGGCCGGAAAAGTTATGGCCACCGTTTTCTGGGATTCACAAGGTGTGATCTACATCGATTACCTCGAGAGGGGTAAAACAATTACAGGGCTTTACTATGCCGATTTATTGGGCCGATTCGACGCCGATTTAAAGAAAAAACGACCCCATCTGGCGAAGAAAAAAGTGCTGTTTCACCACGACAACGCACCGGTTCACACGTCTGCCGTTGCCATGGCCAAATTGGTCGAATTACGCTACGAATTGCTGCCCCATCCACCGTATTCTCCAGATTTGGCCCTTTGTGACTTCTTTCTGTTTCATCATCATCATCATCATCAGCCGGAAAACGTCCACTGCTGAACATAGGCCTCCCCCTTAGACCGCCACGCCGAACGACAATTCGCCACTTGCATCCATCGGTCTTTCTGTTTCCTAATCTGAAAAAATCACTCGCCGGGAATAGATATGGATCGAATGAGGAGGTCATCGCCGCCACGGAGGCCTATTTTGCAGAGTTTGACAAAAACTATTTTTCGGACGGGTTAAAAAAGTTGGAGCATCGCTGGGCTAAGTGTATCGAACTAAAAGGAGACTATGTTGAAAAATAAATTGCCACTTTTCCAAAATTTTCGTTTACTTTTTGTAGGCTAAGTATTTATTGAATGACCCTCGTAACATCACACTATGACCTGAGGGAGCTGAGCAGCGGGTGCGGGTACAGCTAGGAGACTCACAACCCAACAAGAATCCTGAAGTTCTTCGAATTGTTTGGCAAAGGAGTAGGTACATGGCAGAAAAACGTGATAAAAATTCCGCTTTTAATACACGCAGTTTACTCGAATCTACCGTTTTTTATTTCGGTATTTCTAGCGATTTCAATGATACCGTTTCTACCGAAATACTGAGCGGTATGGATTTTTCCACAACCTCTGAGTGCTTGATAACATTTAAGTTTATACCGATTTTACATTTCTGGACTATTTACTGGTTTTAACTCAGTTTGTTACAAACATTTTGAGATATCACTGATTCTATGAAGACACTGAAACATGACCACAATACCCAACGAATAATCTATTTGGAAAAGGAGCTGCAATGCACAACAAACTGAAAACCTATACCTAAAAGCTCATCGACATATCAAGAACAGAATGCCGTTTACTCAGATTTAGTCTTGGGCTGTCAACTACTACCGTTGGCCAGTTTCTTCCTAAAGGTTCTGTTAAACTTGAACTTTCACTTGTAATTGTTACATTACAGACATGGCGTTTCAGTGAGCTTTCATAACGAGCATTCTGGCGAGCTTTTTGTCGAACCAAAGTGTCTAGTTTTAAATTTTCATGAAAAAAATCAACCATTGTCGATTAGAGCGTTCGCTAGAAAGATCGTGCAAATGTTCGTAGCGATGTTTGGCTATATTCGTTGTTCAGTTCGGCAAAATTAAAAACGGCCAATGCTTGATGTTCTGTTAAAAGTGAATGCTCAAATCTATCAATGCCTTAACTCAAAACACGTTAAACGAATTCCTGTAAGTTTCAACTTCAGATGGCTAGTGGAAGCCTACTGCTAATTGCCTAATCTATTGCAGGGGACAACATTAGAGGTACTTATGTGGTATGTAAGTGCTTAGACAGCATTGAGTATAGGGAAAGCGGCACTCGGCAGAAGCTGGGACGTGAGCTCAGGGCGGGTGGGTCGGAGGCTCCGCAGGAATGCGGCCGCCCCCTCCCACCTGCCGACCGCCACCCCTCCGCCCGCCCGCCGCGCCAAACATTATTTATGGACTTTGTAAACTTTAATCACAACTTTCAGATTCCTTTCAAAGTTATAGAAAAGCTCTCCTTTGTGAAACGCGAGGACTATCCACGACATGGTAATTGGAATCTCTGCGTTTCTTTTGACGTTCATCGATTGCCCATCAAGCGTAGTTTGATTTTCTGGTTCAGCCTTTGCCCTGATCGGGATATATTTTTCGGCAAGTCAGTAGGATAAACAATTAAAAAGTGATTTCAGTCGGTTTTTATGTTATATTTTCGTCTACATATTGCTATAAGGTTTCCCATTATTAAACCAAGAATGTTAATCGCCGAAAGGTAAAATTAAAATAAACCATAATCTGATATGGTGCGTGTTAAGGCGTTTTCTGGCAAGAAGGAGGTAATATAAAATCGACAAAACGGCTCTGAGTCCGTGGAAGGAGCGAACGCCGACACATTCCCGAGGCTTGAATCGTAAATTACGGCAGCGCGAGCGGCGCCGGCGCCGGGAGGAGAGCGCTTGTTACGATATTTGAACAAATTCCCGGCGGTGTTAATCTGCATAATAACAGCGGCGGATACAAAGCGGTTGCCGACTCCCATTATGCGCGGGCGCCACCCCCCGCGCTCCTCCGGCACACTGCGCCCGAATACCTATACGTGATTACCCACACCAACTACGGTGTTAAATCCACCGCCTTATCGCTTGCCATCGTAATGAACGACCGCTCCGAGTTTTCATACGGATTATTTATGGAAAATATGAAGTGATGGATAACATATAATTTTTTGAATTGGAGCTTGGGTAGCATTTTAATATACTTTACCCATGCAAAAGTGGTGTTCCGGTGGTTAACAATAATTATGATTTTGACACTTATTATTCGCCTATCCAAATGGCGGATTTACTTTTTTCTCTTGGTCAAACTTTAACTTGGATCTAATATAAATGTATGTAGCAAGTTTGGCCAAAAGTTAATTTTCGAATCATAGTCGGAAAGCAATTAAAGAAAAGCGAGGAAAGTTTATTGACGTTGCAAATAAGTATTACAGGGTTCCTTCAGCTACAAAAATAATTAAACAAACGTTAGCTCGTTAAAGAAGGTGCAATTATGAGTGTAATAAGCGGGAGGGCGATCTGCATAACAAGCGGGAACAAAGGAAACGCCGAGTGCTATCTCGTACCCTCGTTACCTGCCATTACGCGGAGCGGCTGCCCCGCTCGAACCTACCTGCTGCGCCCGCTCTCACAAAACGCAATCGTGGAATCTGCAGTTTAATATCAACGTTCATTCTTTTGCATTTTTGCGTGTTTAATTAGGTCATGTCATCATGTGGAATGACTAAAGGTTTTCTACGAACTCGCAATTCATTGCATTGCAACAGTCCATAGTCGAAGTGTAAATCATGATAGGTAGATACGTGTGACTGTCAGCTCTGTGATTCAACATCTTAAAAGGAACCTAACTTCTAAATAGATATCAAGTGAATCACACAGTCATCGTAGATTTGTGGGTACTATGTGTTATTGTGATGATGGAGACGTCTCGCCAAGATAGTAACAAGCTTGTAATAGACACAACAACGGTGAATTTCGAAAACATTCTGGGAAACTGTAACAAATGAGAATATTTGGAATCTTTAGAAAAGATCGGTAACGTCGCGTACATTAGTGAGAGGTGCCAATATTTAACAGTTATGAATATGCTCGGGAGGCACCCACGCGTCAGTATAGACGACGCGACAAATCGCCAAGGTTGACTTCAATGATACGGCGCGCGCCGGCGGATTTTTCATGAAATAGTTTCATCGGGCGGTTTCGGCGGCGGTGACGGCAACGTCTGCGCCGGCGCGCCGGTCGATGCCCCCGCGGCCACGCGATTTGGCTCCACTCGACGCAACTACTAATGAAACGACGTTGCCAATACACTCGCAAGGCGACTCTTTGCCGCACTAGAACTACCTTCACCAATTAACCACAGCAGCAATACCGTCTCAACACGTATCGTCAACTTCATCTTCACGCAGACTGATTGAAGTAGACACCAACCAACTCGCTCGTGAACAAAAACGAAAGTAAATCATTTCTAAACGGTCATCAAACATACACATTTCACAAAAAGCAATCTCGAATTTAGACGAAACAAAGCACTAAACGTTTCATAATGAATTGGCAAAATGATCTCTAATCTATATCGCAATCCCCATGCCAAAAGGCAAGTAGGCGTGTGACGACTCATGCCAAACATTCGATGAGACGAGACGAGACAATTCTCGACGTTACTTTTCTAAACCGAAATTATGTTTATTTATAGTTTGTGAAAACTAAAAACGGATCGGTGACGAACATGACTAATGTAAGCAACCATCGGATGAGATACTTAATATGTTTTAAATATCAATAATGAGAGTCAAGTTGGCGCAAACGGCTATTGTTAACCTCGACTAGCGGGTCCGATGCACAAGCCATAGTGCAGCCGTAGACGGCTAGCTGCATCCCGCTCGCGCCCGCAACTTATCAATGAAATGCCTGCGCAGCCGCCGCCGCAACGGTGCCTCACGTTCCTTCTTCTGACGTAACAAAATGGCGGACAACAAATTTACGTAGGTACTTATCCTATTTAAGTATTTATAGAAAATTTGCTAGCAGAATTAACAATGCTTACAATATACGCCATTAAATAAACATAATTCCCGAGAAGTACTGAATTTGAAGTGTCATGACTACGAAATTACGTTCGAAAGAACAGTTACACAACACAATAGATTTTTAAGAAACGATGATGGACTATCATAGCGCACCTTCACACTGGATATGAGAATGACATAAGCTTCGAGGTACTTGTACAATCTAGTCACAATCAAAATGAGGAATAAAAATTTGATAATTGTAACTTTCGACCTGATAACTAAATTAGAGTTATCTCTCCGTTATAATTATGCCTGCGTTATTTGCTACCAGTAGCGCCATCTATGCTCAAATAATGAAAGTGAACGTGTGTTAGTGATCTACAAATATAACACACACATCCGATAACGTAGCTTGAGTAAGAAGTACTCATAGATCCCGCTAGATGGCAGTATTTTGAGTGCGCATTTGGTCGCAAAATGTTTCATCGTTCGAAGGTAAAGAGTATCGTCGAACGCAAGCTAAGCTTTGTAGCTAGATGGCGCTGCCAAAAACTATCGCAATTAACCTCGAAAGGAGTTGGTTTGATAAGGGCCATTTTCCGTCACACTTGTAAAAGGTTTTGGTTTTCCACTATTATTCAATGCACTTGTATACTTAAAAAGCGTAGGCATTTTTATTATAAGAGTTTTAATTTTAAGTCACGATTAAGAGCCAAGAAAGAACCTTAGATAGATGCTTGCAATGAATTGATGAACCTTAAATTGATAAATACTCATGTACAAGCCAAGTTCAAGCACAAGTTCAACTTATTATAAGTTGAACTTCTGAGTATAAAAGTGGTGATGAAGTAAAAATGTACAAAAAAGGCTAAATACTGTCTTGGCAATAATGTATCTATTATTTATGTCAATAATACACGCCTTTAAGTATATTAGTATACACATATTGATAAAATTTATGACTGTGCCGTGAACGTAACGAAGTTGCATTGAAGAATAGTATATGGCCCTTATTAACCAACCTTCTTTACCCTGAATAAGTAGGATTGAAAGGTATTTAACACTTTTTGGTCGTTGCGTCTAGCTCATTGAGTGACATCATCGGAGGCGACTCACCTGGCGGTGTGGAAGGTCGCCTCGTCGGCGGAACCGGCGGCGGCGAAAGACACGCCAACAGCGAGCCCCTCTGGGATATTATGCACGGTGATCGCTACGACGAGGAGCATGATACGCTTCCACTGAGACTGGCGCGCCTCTAGCGATCTCGTCACGCTGTCACGGCGGTCACCTTCACCATTCTCACCAGCTTTCTGAAATTAACAATAATATTTGTAAGACATCTGAGGGGGCTCTCGCTTGGCAGCTGGATCAAGCGCCTGAATCAGAAGTACTTCTGGACACGGCGCGTATAGTCAGGAAGTCCCTCTCACAGGAACCCTGACCACTGGCAGCCCGGACCCTGTTCCCTATGCTGATGGACTGCTATTTTTTAATTTTTTTTTTTAATTTTTAAATGTTTTTTATTTCTCTTTTTTAATATTTAAAAATGTAACAAATAAGTTAAAAATAAAGAGAATATTTGTAAGAAAAATAAATAAAAACAAAACCTCCTAATAAATATTCCATAGTTTATGCTTAAAAACTCTACAAAAAACATGTGTCTGTTAACTTTTATTTTATATAAGACGCTTCACGATGGTAATTAAAATGCAGTTTTGTACTTGAGACGGTTATCGGTTTTTTTATTTACACAAGTTTCGTGATACCTACACTTGGGAGAATAGTGACGCAAAAGAATTCCATTTATAAGTAAGGATCTGTCGTTATGCAAGATTATCTGCTCGAGGCAGTCTGTGGATCACTATCATGCAAACAAGCGACATTTTTTTAACCTTTTCCCACAAGGATTTTTATACCCTAATTCAAATCTTAACATACTGAAAATTCTTGAGGCGATAGTGAAGTTATTAAATGTTCTAGACAATAAAAACTTTTTCAAAAAAAATTAAACCGCCTTCAAAAACAACCACAAAAAAGGGTAAAATAACTTACAAAATAACTTTTCTTTCGGAAGTCGGTGGAAAAAAGACAATGAAAAAAAAAACAATTCAATAAAAAAAAAACTGAGGGTTGCCCTCGATTTCTCCAGGATCCAATCATCATATCCTGACTTGGTGACTAAGGGACCACCTCAGAAGTATCTCCTTTCTAACAAAAAAAAGAATTTTGAAAATCGGTCCATAATTGGCTGAGCAACCGCGTAACAAACACACAAAAAAAACATAACGTCGAATTGATAACCTCCTCCTTTTTTGAAGTCAGTGAAAAAACATTTGCACTTTATGTGACTTTCTGTTTCTTGATTTGTAAAATGCAACAACTACAGTAAGTTACTTAAAACCATACGGGAGACTGACGGCCGGCAACAAGAAACAGTTTGAAATTCCGTTTTCAATAAAAAGAGGAGTTCAAAAAACCAAGAAGCCAGCATTTTTTAAATAAATTTTTAAAGTTATTTACTGGGTATTTTGTGTGCGTCAGGATGGCCGGTTGCCTGTGGCGTTGGTCTATGAGAGTTGATTCAAAAATTGCTACATAATTGCTTATATTTGCTACATATAATAAATAATAACGTTTACATAGGATATATATTTAGAAATGAAATATTTTTTTTGTACAGCCATCCTGACGTTTGGTTGGCTGGTCGCCTCCTAGTTTAAAGTCAAGCGTGCAGAGTTTCCCGAAATGTATTGCGTCAATAATTGCTACATATTTACTTCATTTATCTCATTTAGTTGTAACTTCAAACATATGTTAAATAAAGGATGTAGCAATTATTTAAATTTTCCCAAGGAAAAGTGCCTGATAAAATAATAAAGGTAAATAGTTGCAGTGCGTCTTCACTCAACGGCATTGCTACTTTAGGAGGCAGGCGTTCTAAATTGTTAAATGGCATGTTATGTATGAGTAGGTTAGTGGATAACAAGCATATTAAAAGGATATCGTAAATAAAAACAAAATGTGTCTCGTTCATAAGATTCAGTTTAATTATACCTATTACAATCAACTTTAAAAATATTCATTAACTTGCCTTATTTTCATATTATTTTTTCGCATATATTATACAATGTGGAATTAGCTTCTTTTTACTCTTCGTAATTTTTTTTAAACTTTACTCTAAACCATATTAACATATATCATATCAGCAAAATAAGAAATATGATGATGACGAATCGAAAAAAATTACGAAGAGTAAAAAGAAGCTAATTCCACATTGTATAATATATGCGAAAAAATAATATGAAAATAAGGCAAGTTAATGAATATTTTTAAAGTTGATTGTAATAGGTATAATTAAACTGAATCTTATGAACGAGACACATTTTTTTTTATTTACGATATCCTTTTAATATGCTTGTTATCCACTAACCTACTCATACATAACATGCCATTTAACAATTTAGAACGCCTGCCTCCTAAAGTAGCAATGCCGTTGAGTGAAGACGCACTGCAACTATTTACCTTTATTATTTTATCAGGCACTTTTCCTTGGGATAATTTAAATAATTGCTACATCCTTTATTTAACATATGTTTGAAGTTACAACTAAATGAGATAAATGAAGTAAATATGTAGCAATTATTGACGCAATACATTTCGGGAAAGTCTGCACGCTTGACTTTAAACTAGGAGGTGACCAGCCATCCTGACGTCAGGATGGCTGTACAAAAAAAAAATTTCATTTCTAAATATATATCCTATGTAGCAATTATTTATTATATGTAGCAAATAAAAGCAATTATGTAGCAATTTTTGAATCAACTCTCATAGACCAACGCCACAGGCAACCGGCCATTCTGACGCACACGGTATTTTGATAGCCAGAAGAGAGACAAGGCACCAGGACCAGATGGTATAAACAATGAAATCTTAAAAGAAAGCAAAGAAGTTATAGCACCAGTCCTTACCGACATATTCAACGAGATATTAATCACCGAAATTATCCCACAGCAATGGACAGAATCAAACATTATTCTTCTATATAAAAAAGGAGACAAATATGAAATCGGGAACTATCGCCCCATCAGCCTAATGTCCAATTTATATAAAGTATTTGCTAAGATCTTACTAAATCGGATTGAGAAAACATTAGACGAACACCAACCCATTGAGCAGGCGGGTTTTCGTAAAGACTACTCAGTGCTCGACCACATTCACGTTGTACGCCAAGTTATGGAGAAGTATAAAGAATACCATTTGACCTACTACATAGGATTCATCGACTACAGCAAGGCGTTCGATTCTTTATTTCACGCAAAGATATGGGAGTCATTAAAAGAACAAGGAATTGACAATAAGTATATCCGCTTAATTAAAAACGTTTACAACAAGAGTACAGCGAGAATACAACTGGAAAAGAAAGGCGAATGTTTCAAAATCGGCAAAGGCGTACGACAAGGAGATCCTCTGTCACCAAAATTATTCTCGGCGGTGCTTGAGTCAATATTCAGATGTCTCCATTGGGAAAATCTCGGTATCAACGTAGATGGTCGTTCACTAACTCATCTGAGATTCGCGGATGACATTGTGCTATTTGCAAAAACTCCCGAAGATTTAACAAAAATGATAAACGATTTGGCAATGGAGAGCAAGAAGGTGGGGCTACAACTGAACCCAGAAAAAACTAGGGTGATGACCAACGGAGAGAGAACAGCTATAAATTTAGGGAGTAACCAAATCGAGTATACGGAAGAATATGTTTATCTGGGACAACTAATAACGAATGATAACCCCATGCGCAAAGAAGTTGAAAGAAGAATAACCAATGGCTGGAAAAGGTACTGGGCTTTAAAAGAGATTATGAAGGATAAAAATCTGCATATTAATACAAAAAGCAAACTTTTTAACACCTGCATATTACCAGTTCTCATGTACGGCAGTCAAACATGGACCTTGTCACAAAACCTGACTAACAAACTTGCAACATGCCAGCATGCAATGGAAAGAAGCATGATCAATGTGAAAAATCGGACCGACTGAGAAACTGTGTAATAAGAAGCAAAACAAAGGTTACAGACATAACATACAAAATTAGAAGACTGAAGTGGCGATGGGCGGGGCACATGATAAGAGGAAGAGATAAATGGAGCAAAAATGTGACGCAATGGTATCCAAGAGAAGGAAAAAGGAAAAGAGGGAGACCACAAAAAAGTGGGATGATGACATCAGGCAAGTGGCAGGCGTCACATGGAACAGAGTGGCTCAAGAAAGACGTGAGTGGAAAAGGTTGGAGGAGGCCTTTGCCGACTGGCAAACAGATCTTCAAAAAATAAGAAAACCTCAAATAAAAGACTAGATTAAGGATAACAGTAGTATTAAGCTTTGCATGTATTTCTCTTTTTATTTAATTTTGATCTGAATAAAAAGGCTATATATATACTGGGTATTTTGAAGCGCCGATTAATTGGCGAAACGAGTTTTAATTTGCTCGCATTTTTAATAAAATTGTGCGGTTCGTTTCTAAACGAATCTAGTTCCATATTAATAATATCACCCAGAACCCCGAAGACTTTCAACTCGAACTGCACAATCGCTTCCAGTGCCTAACCGAATGCAAACCAGTGGACGAGATTAACAATGGGTTGGTGGAAACTGTCCAAGCTGTGGGGTCCAAGTTCTTTAAGACCCCGCGCCGCAATAAGCCTCAAAAGCTCTCGAACGGAACCATCAAGTTGATGCAAGACCGGACCGTGATGAGGCTGCAAGCTTCAGTTGATATGTCGGAATATGGCAAACTCAATAAACGAATCTCTAAATCAATGCGACGTGACCTGCGTGCCTATAGTGCGGCTCGGATCAAAGAGGCAATCGAGCGGAACCAGGGCTCAAAAGTCTTAGCAAAGAATTCGTCTATTGGGCAAAGTCAAATAGCTGAAGATTAACGACGGCAGCATCATTTCGACGAAACTGGAGATCCTGAGAGAGCTTGATAGGTTTTACGGACAGTTATACACATCAACACGACAACCCAGTGTCGGTACAGCTCGAGACACAAGAGCTAAACTGACTCGACACTACACTGAGGATATCCCGGACATCAGCCTGTACGAGATTAGAATGGCTCTTAAAAAAGCTCAAGAATAACAAGGCGCCGGGTGAGGACGGAATCACAACAGAACTTCTGAGAGCGGGTGGAAAACCGGTCCTCCATATGCATGTTACCTTTGCTTCATGTGCATATGCATGAGGGCGGGAGGGTGGGACTGCATCCTGCATGAAGCCTGGATTTTTGTAGCGGAATTAAAACTAGATATTTTTCATAACATTTAAGGTCCTCCAGAAGTTATTTAATTCCGTCATACTCGAAGGTACTACGCCAGAAACATGGCACAGGAGTGTGGTTGTTCTTTTCTTCAAAAATGGTGACAACATCTTGTTGAAGAACTACAGGTCAATCTCACCTCTAAGCCTGACAGCTGTTCTCAAGAGTCATTACGAACCGTCTCGAACGCAGGTTTGATGACTTCCAGCCTCCCGAACAAGCCGGTTTCCGAAAAGGTTTTAGTACTATAGACCACATACACACGCTCCGCCAGATTATACAGAAGATAGAGGAGTATATGAAAAAGCCTTCGATTCAATCGAAACATGGGCAGTATTGCAGTCCCTCCAACGATGTCATATCGACTATAGGTATATCGAAGTGTTGAAGTGTTTGTATAGAAACGCCACCATGTCCATCCGACTTTAGGAAGAGAGCACGAAACCAATCCAATTGCAGAAAAGCGTGAGACAGGGAGACGTTATTTCTCCAAAACTGTTTACGAACGCGTTGGAGGACGTTTTCAAGCTCTTGGAATGGAACGGACTCGGCATCAACATCAATGGCGAATACATCACTCACCTTCGTTTTGCCGATGATATAGTCATCATGGCAGAATCGTTGGAGCACCTCAATGCTATGCTCAGCAACCTCAGTATCGTTTCCCAACGGGTCGGCCTTAAAATGAATATGGACAAGACGAAAGTCATGTCGAATGTCCATGTGGCACCCGTACCGGTTGTTGTTGGGAATGATACTCTCGAAGTTGTAGACCATTATACTTACCTTGGACAGATTGTTCAGTTAGGTAGGTCCAACTTCGACAAAGAGGTCGCCCGAAGAATCCAACTCGGATGGGCAGCGTTTGGGAAGCTACGTGATATCTTCTCAATGAGAATCCCACAGTGTCTCAAGACAAGGGTGTTTAACCAGTACGTGTTGCCAGTGACGAGATGACATATGGCTCTGAAACGTGGTCTTTTACTGCTGGCCTTTTAGACAGACTAAGAGTCACTCAACGAGCAATGGAAAGAGCTATGCTCGGAGTTTCTTTGCGCGATAAAATCCGGAACATGGATATTCGGCGAAGAACCAGAGTCACCGACATAGCTCATAAAATTTGCAAGATGAAGTGGCAATGGGCAGGCCACATCGCTCGTAGAACTGAAAACCAATGGGGAAGAAAAGTTCTCGAGTGGCGACCACGGACCGGAAGACGCAGCGTAGGCAGGCCTCTCACTAGGTGGACCGACGACATCGTGAGGGTCGCGGGCAACCGATGGATGCAAGTGGCGAATTGTCGTTCGGCGTGGCGCCTATGTTCAGCAGTGGATGTTTTCAGGCTGATGATGATGATCATTAATCGTACAGACATTGCCATTTGAAGGGGTGAGTACTCGTGTGCTAGGCGTACCTACGTCTCAATACATAATGATTATGCAACATTAGAATTATTTCTAAAGCAAAAAATGAGGGGGAAAAAACGCATGTTATATAACTTTCAACAAGGTCTCGAAATGTCAATGCACTGCTAAATAAATACAACTTTGAGCTGAACAAGGAAAACCAATGCGTTTATAACTTATTTTGAATATTCCTCCATAATTCATTCATTGACGAAATACTGAACTTTTGTATTTATACATCGAATCACATTGAAACCCCAGCGGTCGTGGCTAATAAATCCTTCCAATGAAACAAGAAAAAATAGAAAACATAATTATTATAAACGTCGTGATACCTAAAAGGTTAAGGAGAATGCAGTGCACTAAGGTATACAACTAGTTTACAATAATTGCGAGTAAAATTTTACTAATCATTGTGATAATCCTCAAATATAAATCGTCGTAATGTAGAGAACATTATAAGCATGTGTTGGAAATGAATCTAGGAATTTCAATTGTGTTCTACGTGTACACGAAGACGGAGCCCCGCTGTGCGGGTCTCCTATTTCGATGTGGAAAGTTTAAAGGAACGTACCCAAACCGAACCTCGGGGTGCCCAAGATTAGTTGGTGCCTTTGGAAGTAGACGTCGAGTTTCATTTTGGTTAGTTAGATTTCACACATTTCCGGGCGAGTTTAACAATTACATACATTTCCTAGGAATTGTATACAATGTCGGATTACATACATTTCCGTTAACATATATGTATAGGTACTTATTTTCACTGTTTCGGTATGAGCGTAAGAAAAAATTTACCATCACACTTCAGCCGAATCCATGTGAGTTTCACATTTTTTTTTATGATCGATTCATACAGTTTTATAACAATACAGATGATTCATAAATAAACATAAAAATTGGGGTGCACATGTAGATAGCTTTTATAAACGGCAATATTGCACTGGTTGTACTTCCGGTGCACTGCGACAAGTTAACCTTGGTGCCATCTTGGTACCACCGTGCTGATGTTTAAAACGAAATGAAATAGCGCTGCGCTCTGAATCGAGTGTGAAATTTTAATGCTAGAGATCATAAGGGTGATTGGTATGAGCTGCATTAGAGCAGCCGAGGATCATCATCATCACCGGAGGATCCAAGAAAATCATGTATATACAGCGAATTAAGGCGAAAGTGGTGTGCTATTGACTAATGACAATAATGAGTAATTCTTTTACATTTAGCTTATTTTAAGTTGAAAAGAAGAAGAACAAAATGGTGTACTAAAGACTAAACACAATCACCAACTGTATAGTCGAAGTAAGCTAAACAACCTCTCAAAATAATGACGTGATGCCTACTCCACTCCAACAGAGAACAAGTCATAATCATCATCATCATATCAGCCGTAAGACGTGCACTGCTGAACGTAAGCCTCCCCTATAGACTTCCAATAGGACCGGCTGGAAGCGGCATAGAGAACGAAAATACACCAATAATGAAAATTAGAAGCAATGATTTGCATTTAGTATTCCATCTCCAGGCACTATTCCCGAACCACTGCAACTCTTGAACCAAAAAAGTCTCGACGCATGAATTTTATTGTGTTACCTCCCGCAAAGAAAATAATGACCTTCGCAAAGATTTTTTGAGGAAAGAAAAATTCGGATTTTTTATTTTCTCAAAAAATCTTTATGAAGACGTGACGCAGGCGTCATTGCGTAAAAATATATTATAACTTTTGAAAATAAAGGTGAGTAAAAAGATAAAATTAAATTACAAAAGTAACGGACCAGTGAGTGGTGTGAATGATGGTGCCCCCGGCGCCGCTGCGCCGTGTGCTGGTTGCTGATGCAGTCGGCGAAGTCACCCGGCTGCTGCGGGTCCATCGTCACCACACTGGTGTTGTTGGACGGCCGCCTGTTTAGCGCTGTCATCATCTCCAAGTCTTCTAGCTTCTCTTTTGAGTCTTTACTCTTTGTTATAGCTGTAATTTGTAAAATAGATCGTTAGATTACTGTCTCTTAGAGTTTGAACCATAAAATTAAACGGCACTCTATAGGATCATTGTTTTTTGTTGTATTCGCTGAATGAGTTCGCTTTACGGGTCTCATAGTTTTGTCATTTCTTACAAGCAGTTTCATAGTCACAGCCTGTGTGTCCACATTTCAAATGGGACCTAAACATTACCGGCGAAATATAGACGTACGTAACTATATTTGCTTTGAGCAGATTTTTTTTAATTCACAATGGATGTCCTCTGGGGGAAGTGTCCTACAGACTAAAAAGATGGTGTTCCTTTTCGTCACTTCTGTCTGGGTCGCAGTACATTTGCACTCTCCATAATTACTCTAGCAGGGACGGTTGAATTAAAACCCCGTCTCAGGTAAAGGGGAGAAGTAAGCTGTTCCTCGCAGTGACATTCAACGAGAAAGGCGCAGGAAGCACCACGTGCACACTCGCACACTGAATGACGCAATGAGGGAGCAACCCTGTCCGTCCCAAGTCCATCGCCAGAATGTAGTGAACACCTCTACCAATCTTTCATCAGGCATAAGTGAAGATATAATATACAGATGTAACTTCATGAATGGTTCGTTAAATTTTATATTTATGACATCCAAGCTTAACGTAATTAATGGCAATTTCATGAGGCAATTATTCGTAAATGAGTAGCTATTTATCGTGTATGTATACTATACCGATAGGCCTTTATTACGTAGTAATCTTGCACAGTATACTTCGACCCATATTGACAGATTCCTATTAACCTATGTCTCGGTAGATTATATATCGGGTAATGTACCTATACACCGTGTTAAGGTTTCAATAATATGACTGTAAATCAACTAAATTGTATCAATCGATGTCAATGATCGTATTGAATTCGCAATCCTTTTGATTTTGCCGTGTTTAAAACAGTATAAAGTAGATACCTCAATGTTTATTTTCATTGACCTTTCCTTGTTAGGTCTCGTGAAGCTCATAGCAACTAGCAAGCATTGCGGACTAAACGCGCGTTCATTTGATACGAATTTCATCGCTGAGATCTTTCATTTGTGTCATGTAGTTGCTTCAATTGTAAACCTTGTTATTCCACTTACTCGTATAATATGTCGCGTGCTTGTGCGTCGATTATCAGTAAGTATAGTATATATGTTTCATCATTAAGACTACTTCACTATGACTACATAGTATATAACAAAGTCGCTTCTAGTTAAAATATAAAATTCCATTTCTGAAGTTCCCCTCAGAACTTATAAATGAATCGAATGCGCAAAATTTGTCGCAAAAAAATCGTGCTTGTAGACGCGGCCTATGACCTACTGTCACACCGGTATACTTAAAAAGATCATAAGTAGTTGATAAGTTGAATTAAAACGTTCCGTGTTATATTATTAGACGTACTACTTTGGTGCGTTATCGCTTTTCTGTTTTATCTTCACGCGATCGTGGCTTTCAGCACGTTCTTCGTAGTCATACAATCATAAAATATTCAAGTCACAAGGCATTATACTTATTTGTTCATATGCATAGTAAGTAATTAAGTCGATTCGTTACAATTCCATTATGGCTGCTGTTAATTACTAACTCCTGTAATTTAATCTTTTATAGTTAAAATAAATAGAGACATGTTTGTTTATAATGATAACAAACTACCATTGAGTTTAGATATATAACTTAAAGTAGCTAAGTCACTAAGATAGCATAGATATCCTTCATATAGGATTCTTAAGAGTTTAAAATAAAAGGTACACTACAATTTAAAGATAAGAAGTATAAAACTTTAAGCAAGGTAATCTTTGATTAAATATAGGTACAAGACTTCCTTGATCGGAGACTCCGTAAAAATATCCAAAATTACTCGTTGTAAATTAACATAAAATGAGGAAAATCGTAAACATTAACAACATAGGTAATAATTTAAGTGAGCGACAGTTATAAATAAAAAAGGTAGTTATTTCAATTGTAAATATTTGCTATAGGGAAATTTTATAAGGAAAACCAAAACTCATAGGTATGTTTAAGGATAAGTCGACTAGTTTTTGGAACGAGGTACGAATAACGCTTTTATTTTTCAGTTGTTAATACATAGTTTATTTTCTCTCTCGTTTCCTGTAATTAAATTGTGAAGGAAGTAAAAAGGTCGGTTATTAGTTTCTCAAGTACCTACCTAACTGTCAGCGGCAAAATAATATTCCTAGTAAGTTTGTTTCATCATTAAAATTACATGACAATTAATTGCATTTTATTCATATTTACTAGCACTCATTATAACTTTCAAAGGGTAACCAAAATGTGTCTTGAAATAAGCTATTATAAGCTCTTTTTTACTTCTGGCAAAAATACCAAATAACCGTCACATGAAGATTAAAGTTATTTAAAAAAAAAAATTGTGTACCTAATGAATTGAAGAATGCTAATCGTACTAATATTATAAATGTGAAAGTTTATGAGGATGGCTGGATAGATGGATGTTTGTTACTCTTTCACGCAATAACTACTGAATGGATTTGGTTGAAATTTAGTACACAGATAGTTTATAACCTGAATTAATACTTAGGATAGGTTTTATTCTGATTTTATCTTCCCGTGCGACAATTTTTGAGATTTAGCGGGCGAAGCCGCTGCGCTGACAACAACTAGTTATAAAATAAAACGCATAAAGCACGCACAGTTTATGAAAGCACTATTCCCTACTATCGAAGCTAATTGATGTTCTATCAATGCCAATGAAAGCTATCTACATAGTATTTATGCTCAATTGCTCATACATTTCTCCGGAGCACAATAAGTCCCAGTGTTCGATGTTCAACAGATAAATAAGTAAAATGAAGATATTTTTGCTTTATTGATATCTCAAGGAGGCTATTAAAGTTTATTAGACAATGTTAATCACTACATTTAAAATTGATAATCAGTCATAAACTTAAAGATGATAATAATATGAGTTATTTGATTATTGTAGAAGGCAGTTAATACTAGGGCTTGGCCTCCGGAATTCCGGTATTGGTATAATTCCGGAATTCCGAAGCTTTTCAATATCGTTTACAATTCCGGAATTGGCGAGATCAATACCGGAGTTTCGATATTGAAGAAAATAATATTTTTTCTGCGGTTTGATGCGCAACAAACGCGTCTGAGTCGGAGACTTCGTTGTAAGACGGTCAAATTTTAGTCGAATTTTAATTTTTAGGTTTAATTTTAGCCCCGCTCAGCGGCGCTTTGCTCCTATTTCCATCTACGAGGTTTATAGGAACCTAACCAAACCGAACCTTGGGGTGCCTCTTGCGTTGACTGTCTTCGGGTTAATAAGCGTAAAACATTGGGCTTATATGGCTTCTGCCGAAGTATGATGCAAAGTTTAGAATAGACCCACAGACATTCATGGCAAAGACCGCGAAATGGCGAGCATGCAACTGCTCGCGTATAGATTGGAATCTAGAGTTTTGCGCGCTTATTCCAAACCATACAGGATTAGTTCGTATGCGTACTTGCACTGACGGAGCCAGGTACCGTCACACGCTGCAACTTTGCCTTGATAACGCAGCGTCCGACTATAAACTACCGCGTTATCACCGATAAACCTCGCGCGTTGAAACAAAGCAGTCAAAGATGGGCATCATGGCAAAGTTGCAGCGTTTGCCCTTGCATTTTGGCTTTATTTAGAATGGAAAAACGCGGTGGAGGACCATACTTGGAAAATTGTTTTCAATATTCAAAAACAATACCAGCAACGAGTGTAGAAGCAGAATGAGCTTTTCTTCGGTCAGTTATTTTTGCAATCAAATCAAAACTATAGTAGCGAGACCGCTGAACGATCCACCCGATCTATCATTTGTAGGGCGCGCGAAACAAAACCATAGCAAAGTTGCCTATTCTAACGCGGTGAATTTCTGTATCGAACAAGTTTTGGGGGCAAAACGAATGATTTTATTGAAAAATTACACTAAATCAGTTGAATTTATAGAAACTTAATTGAGGAGGTTCGTTCAAAATAGAGGTAAAATTTATTTATTAAGTCATCCAGACTACAAAAATAAAATGACTTTTGTCTCGTTTCAGTAATTTTATATACTCAATATGTTCGTCTATTCATAATTTAGACTAGAGCAAAATCTCGTCTTCTTTTGTCGTAGACGATAAATCGCTATTTGAACACAAGTTTGTCACTAGCGTAATTAATGGTGGTTCTGCTTTGCGAGAAGGAGAGAGGCGAACGCGGCGTGTCTGGCTAGGTTTCGCTGCGGAACGCGCATTGCGGTTTCACCTAGTTAGTTTCGCGGCGGAGGTGTGCTAACCTTTTAGCGTTTCTGACACTTACTAAAAAAGAATTCCATGAGATAACTTTTATTTATTACAAAAAATTAGGACCTTTGCAATTTTTTACAGTTATAAGTCCATAAAAATTTAAACTATCACTAGTGGATACAAAGCCACTTTTCAGTTCCGGAACTCCGGAATTCCGGAATTGAAAAACCGAATATCGAAACCCAATACCGGAATTGAAAAAACGTCCGATATCCAAGCCCTAGTTAATACATTTAACTGGTGGAAGTAACATAAAAATAATTAGTGCCGGAAATAGGCGTTTTTTTTAAGTTTCAAAATCAAGCTATGAATTATTGCAGTATTTTTCCAGTATTTTGAAGAAAGGAAATAATTGGAGAAAATATCGGAGCCCAGATTATCAAACGGTAAAAATCGAAAAATCGAAGATAACTAAAATCTATACTTAGAGCAGGCAGATAAGAAGAGGGGTGTTGTTCCGCTTTGTGGATTTAACATAGCTTTATTTCTCACCATATTATTAAAAAAAAATGTTATTCATTGCAGATTTTTTTTTACAACTTTGGCAAGAAATAGAATTTAATTTTCTATAATAAATTAATTAAAATTTTAATAGTAACACAAGTCTTTTCAAATTCTTAATATTTTATGTATCTATAAAAATCACACGGATAAGCCAAGATAGGGACTTCCATATCACTACTCGAAAAGGGAATTACCCGTTGACGGAAAATATAAGTTTGATAATAATTGGTGATATGAAATAAAAATATATTAGGGATTTGTTAAAACCAATGCCAGTGGGGAGAAACCGAAACCAACTTTTTAAGTTGAACTTTTATTATTTATTTAGTAAGAGGACTTTTCGGCAAGCATAAAACAAGATCCCACACTGCATTTTTGTTGTAATCTTAGAGTTTTTTTTTTTATCAAATTGTTTTTTTTGTGTTATTATGTAACTTCATGAAACAAAATAAGTACAATGTGTACAAAAATATTATACAGGATTATTTATAAAACGTTAACAACCTTTCATAGGCGAAAATACAAACTAGAAGAAACAAAAAATAATAAAAAAATCTGGTTTTTCATACAAAATGGAATATTTTTCCGTTGACAATGTATGAAACCTCTGATTTGTTACAGACTTCAAAAAAAAGGAGGTTATCAATTCGACCCGTATGCATGTAATATTTCCAGAACTGCCCAGTTTTCGTATATGTTAGTGAGTTAGTCTATATCAGCGTCTGAACAAAAGTGCCAAATTTCAAAAGTGTATGTTTTTAAGTTTGTGTTCGCATATCTCCGGAACTATAAGTCCGATTTAAGTAATACTTTTTTTGTTGTACTAGGTATTGTTCAACTTAGGGAATACTGCAAGTTTAATCAAAATCGGTCCAGTAGTTTTTGAGATATGGAATTGTTTGCTTATTTGGATTGTGGATATTTTCAAAGTCGATTGTATGTTTGTTCGCGATTATGTCGCGTTGGGCTGAACCGATTTTGATGCAGTTTTAAGGAAAGTGTTTTTTACATTCTGGAGAAGGTTTAAGTATATAACAGTAATGGATGTCGAGCCGAAAACCTTGCCTCGAGCTTAGTTTTCTGTCCCGTTTCTGTTCCCTTTATGTCGAGTTTAATTCTAGCATATTTTAGAAGTACAGTCACGTCTAATGAAATGTATATGTTACGGTTAAAGCCCCAAGTGCGGTTACACCTAGGTTTAACCGGCTAAATCTAGGTGTAACCGACCACATGCGGTTAAACCTAGGTGTATCCTACTTATCTTCGGTTAGAACTAGGTTTAGCCGGTTAGAACTAGGTCTAACCTCGGGACTTGCTGGCACCCCGACTCGGACAATTCTTTTTAAACCACGCAGAAGTACCACGGCTCCTACTTCTGCGTGGTTTAAACCGTCGACTTGCTCCTGTGAAGGAAGGATACACCTAGGTTAAACCGCATGTGGTCGATTAATATAACATTTTATAAAATTATATTGTGGTACACAACGTTTTGTTACGTTATATAACTGTTGTGAGCATCCTAAGGTTTCCAAAAAGTTTATTTTTATTTTTAAGATTTATAAGAAGATACTTCCTTAAGGCGATGACAAAAACATTTTAATCGATACAAGTTTACCTACTCAAAAGTTTGCTTTACTAGTTTTAGTACTTAAGCAAACTTTTGAGTAGGTAAACTTGTATGGGGTGCTAAGACAGGAAACCTCCACGTGCGCCCGTGGACTGGAGTTCCCTCTCGGATACGTCCGGGGGGAAGACCAGTTTTTCGGGCCGGTGCACCCTGGGATGCGGGCAAAAACTCTCCTTAGGCACTGTGTGCCTAAGGGGTTTCTTTGCCCGTATGCAAATAGCCTGTCGGGTGGACGCTCCAACGCGTGTCCCTCTGAACAGCAGAGGGCACAGCGGTGGAGCAGGCTTGCGGACGGTGAGTAATGGGTATGCTCGCCGTCCGACCAAGGACCAAGCCCGGGTCGGTGGCGCGTCGTGTTTCACGCGTCACCGACGGGGCCCCTTATGGGGCCAAATGCCTGCCGGGGTCGCGGATTTTTCTTAATCCAGGACACCGTGGCCCCGGAACGTAAAGGGCATCCGACGGAACACGGGTGGATTTTAGTCAGTAAGAGTCTGACAGTCCCTCCCGCCCCGCCCAGGGCGGGAGGACTCATTTGATGATTTTGCCACCCTAAAAAAAAAAAAAAAAAAAAAAAAGGTAAACTTGTATCGATTAAAATGTTTTTTTTACTAAACTGTGCTATGTGATTGCACACAAAATGGTTGATTGCAATTTTTCAAAAATGGGATCAGTGATTTTATATCTTTCAAAATGTCGAAACGTGCGAGCGAGAGGTACATTAGCTCTTGTCATCGCCTTAATACGGGATCATCACAATAAAAACAGCTAACACATGATAACAAGTTAAACGACATTTTTATTTAGTTTATATTACGACTTTGGTAACATACGTAGTTGTTTACATTACGGTTTTTATTCACGCGTAAGTTTCTGAACTGTCGGACAAGTTTTGGAGTCCAAAACAAGTTGTAGGTATACAATCCCTAAATGAAGCGTCACGAGACGAGGTCGCGCGACCCATCTGTTATTTTAGTTAACTATGGATTTAATTCTGCGGGTGTACCTACCCTCGCGACTTAGAATTACTGCCAGGCTGAAATTAAAGTTATAAACAGGGAAGGACATAGAATGACATTTCATGTCTCGGTGAGGCCACGTTGCAACCTTGTAGGTAATGGCGGCTCCACATTAGTGCCGTGAAGCCCCGCAAACAGGCACGAACGAGAATGTGAATGGTTTTCGCGGGGTTCACGCGCATTCGCGCCTGTTCCCCGATCAGTGTCGGTATTTTGTCCCACGACAAGGGTTCGCGCCCCTTCGCGCGGCGTTCACGCGTAGGTACCCATCCACATTCACGGCCCCGTGAACTTAATTAATTTATTATTATTTTTTATTCTGAATGTAATTCTGATAACAGCTTCTCCATAGAAAGTCGGAAATTAAATTTTATAGCAATTATAAAGACAGTTTTAATCATATCCCTACTAAGTAAAATAAGCAAACAAAGATATTTCAGCAGCAGCTTCTACGTCCATTTCGCGGCAGGTTTCACGAACGACTGAGAGCATCCCGATAATGTGGAGCGCACAACTTGTGCCGTGAATTCACGGCGAGAATTCGCGGCGTGAATTTACGGCACTAATGTGGAGCCGCCATAAGATTAAGATTTGTTTCATACCGTCCCGTTTATCGCAAACATATTTGAATATATTTGCTAAAGTAGTCCACGAACCGCAAGTTATAATATAAGCCACGAAAACCGATAAATTTTAGTTTCATTTTTAATTATAATCAAACGAATTATTTCATTGACTTTGAGTGGCTAAGATTGCTTTTCATATGATTAAATTTACTGTTGCTGTAAGTACTTCATCTTGCACAGAAAAATGAGCAAAAAAGATTTATGTACTCGTATTCATCATTCAAAATACTATAGCATTTGAGAATTTTGGCGTCGCGGAACTGTCAAAACGGGTAAACGTGACCCTTTTTTAGCTTGGTAACGAGTCCTCCCACCCAGGGCGGAACGGGAGGGACTGTCAGACTCGTACTGACTAAAATATACGATGTTCCTTCAATAGCCCTTTCAGTCCGAGGGTCACGGTAAACTAATAAGACAGTCTCGCAACCCCGGCAAGCTTTGGCCCTCAAGGCCCCCGTCAGATTGCTGCCTGCGGAACGTAAAGGGCAATTGAAGCACTGTAGATTTTAGTCAGTACGAGTTTGAAGGTCGCCGGAAGACGCTGGATGCAGGTCGCTTCCAACCGGTATATGTGGAGATCTAAAGGGGAGGCCTATGTTCAGCAGTGGACGTCCTATGGCTGAGATGATGATGATGATGATGAGTTTGACAGTCCCTTCCGCTCCGCTGGCCGGTTAGACTTATTTGATGATTTTACCACGGCCAAAAAAAAATCTTTGGCAATCTAAAGACTAGATAAGCGTAATTAAATCAAAATAATGATCTTGTGCATTTAATGCAAACAATGTTGGTGATTTAGGTATAACGATATAATCACACGGTCTAGGTACCAAGGCGAACTTGTTGACTGCATTCATGTGTTGTTATCATTATTCAAATTGCTTAGATATTGACTGCTTCAACGGAACAACAGTTTAGGTGTTTATCAAAAATAGTCAACGGTATTTGGGGTGCTAAGACAGGAAACCTCCACGTGCGCCCGTGGACTGGAGTTCCCTCTCGGATACGTCCGGGGGGAAGACCAGTTTTTCGGGACGGTGCACCCTGGGATGCGGGCAAAAACTCTCCTTAGGCACTGTGTGCCTAAGGGGTTTCTTTGCCCGTATGCAAATAGCCTGTCGGGTGGACGCTCCAACGCGTGTCCCTCTGAACAGCAGAGGGCACAGCGGCACAGCGGGCTTGCGGAGGGTGAGTAATGGGTATGCTCGCCGTCCGACCAAGGACCAAGCCCGGGTCGGTGGCGCGTCGTGTTTCACGCGTCACCGACGGGGCCCCTTATGGGGCCAAATGCCTGCCGGGAGTTCTTAATCCAGGATACCGTGGCCCCGGAACGTAAAGGGCATCCGACGGAACACGGGTGGATTTTAGTCAGTAAGAGTCTGACAGTCCCTCCCGCCCCACCCAGGGCGGGAGGACTCATTTGATGATTTTGCCACCCTAAAAAAAAAAAAAAAAAAAAAAAAAACGGTATTTGAATGCCGAAGGCAAAGGTAATACGAGTATTATTTGTATATTGTTAGCAACAAGACGTTTTTCCAAGTGTGCTTGTTCACCCAGAAGTCCGTTTTACAGGACCGCTTTGTCGTATACGTTTTTATTCGGCGATGACGTATATTGTTGTGTCAGCAAGTTCACACACATAACAGTATTACGGATCCAGTAAAAAGTCCGACAAAATACCTATACATCCTCCAGTAGCGACGAATCCGTCAAAATGGTACTGTAAATGCGGTGTGAAAGTTTACGGAAATGTATGTAATCCGTCATTGTATACAATTCCTAGGAAATGTATGTACTAAATTCCTAAATTCGCTCGGAAAGGTGTGAAACTTAACCAAACCGAACCTCCTATTAAAATAAACGAAGCTCCTATTTCCTCGTGCAAGATTTAAAGGGACCCCCTTTAAATCTTGCACAAGGAAATAGGAGCTTCCTTAATAGATACGAGTGCTCTGTGTGAGCGAGCCCTAATGTAAAAATGAAGGTTATTATGTGTACTTGTGTAGTCCAAAAGCTGGTTTAACTTGTTAGTAGTTGTTAGTGACTTTTTGACATAAATTAATGCTGAATGTTTTGCTTTTCTTGTTGTTTTTCGTAGAGGTGAAAATGTTAATGTCAGGATGTGATAGTTCCGATAAATAAATATTAATTTTATCTCGCATCGCGTTTCGACGATTATAATATGATCTTTACTGATAATTTAATTTATTGTATCAAAGTTCTTACAGCTAGCTTCCGCCCCCGGCTTTGGCCGCATTAATTCCGTAAGTAACCGTCATGTCACACGTGTTTTAAGAGCTTGTCGAGACATTCTTATCATCGTATTTTTTAAACTACTACACTACAACTACCAAGACAAAATTATTGATCTACCATCAATACCCTAAACTGAAGTCAAAGTTCTGATAAAAATACTGTTACGTTCATTAAATTAAGTAACATTAAATTTTAATACAGGACCTATTCAATCTAAATAATTGTTGGTTGCTATCTTGGCTACCAATTGAATGTATAAAAAGATATTATGACTTTTTCTAAAAGAAAAAAACGCAATTATTTTCTTATATAACTAATGATTTATTTTGATGTATTACTAAGCTATGACATTACTAAAATGTTTCTTCAAAAATTCATGCAATATTTTTTGTGTGAAAGAGACAAACATAATATTAATCAACCCACTGCCACTTTTTATTGCCATAGAGCTGCAAGTTGCAAAAAACGTAAGAAACCGGCATGATTATGTAGGTAGATATTATAGCAGTAGCGGCCCCACTAAGATTTTAAAACATAGCACAGGAATCAGAAAATTTAAAAAATATTGTGAAGGTGTTTTGCCAAGGGGTGCTAAGACAGCGGGGTGCTAAGACAGGAAACCTCCACGTGCGCCCGTGGACTGGAGTTCCCTCTCGGATACGTCCGGGGGGAAGACCAGTTTTTCGGGCCGGTGCGCCCTGGGATGCGGGCAAAAACTCTTCTTAGGCACTGTGCCTAAGGGGTCTCTTTGCCCGTATGCGAATAGCCTGTCGGGTGGAGGCTCCAACGCGTGTCCCTCTGAATAGCAGAGGGCATAGCGGCGGAGCGGGCTTGCGGACGATGAGTAATGGGTATGCTCGCCGTCCGACCAAGGACCAAGCCCGGGTCGGTGGCGCGTCGTGTTTCACGCGTTACCGACGGGGCCCCTTATGGAGCCAAATGCCTGCTGGGGTCGCGGATTTTTCTTAATCCAGGATACCGTGGCCCCGGAACGTAAAGGGCATCCGAAGGAACACGGGTGGATTTTAGTCAGTAAGAGTCTGACAGTCCCTTCCGCCCCACACAGGGCGGGAGGACTCATTTGATGATTTTGTAAAAAAAGGTGTTTTGCCAACATTCCCAACCATCTCATTTTAATAAATTGTAATGGATTTCCATTTTCTTTCATTTTAAATTATATTGAATTTTATTATGATGTTACATGTATAACTGCTATGTGGGACTATCTGTCCGAGGTCTTACCAGTATGAAAATGAATGCATTTTTATTTTCTATTTTATGAATTGTCTTTTTTAATATGTAATACTAGCACTCCGCCCGCGACTTCATCTGCGCGTGTTTCTAACTCCGAACTCAGTGAATTTAATGCCCGGTCACGCCCCTTATAGGATACTTTCGGAAAATCTAAAAATGGTCTAGTAGTTTCGGAGCCTATTCAATGCAAACAAACAATCAAATCTTTCCTCTTTTTGAAATATTACTGCACACAAACTAATTTTCCGATGTTCACCCCGCTAGGGGTTGATTTTTGAAATATTAATAAATTATTATTATTATTATTTCCTTTATTCATTTCTCTACATATGTTTACATTTTTAAATATTTTATAAAAACAAAAAAGTAAAAAAAACATTTAAAAATATAAAAAAAATAGTTGTCCGCCGGCGTGGGAGCAGGGTCCAAGCTACCGGTGGTTAGGGTTCCAGAGACAGGAACCTCCTCACAATACGAGCCGTATCAAGGAGTACTGCCTTCTGAATCTGGCCCTTGATCCAACTACCCAACGAGAGCCTCGACAGATGTTCGTCGAGGCTCTTGGCCATCAGGCCATTGGCCGTTACAACAATCGGCACAATGATAGCCGAGCTCACACTCCACATGTCGACAACCTCGCGCGCTAGGTCGATATATTTGATTTGTTTATCTTTCTCAGCCTTCACGAGGTTCTCGTCATGTGGGATGGTAACATCGATTATCATTGCGCGGCGCGCTGATCTGTCTATCACTACTATGTCAGGCTTATTGGCGATAATAGTCCTATCAGTAATGATAGGCAGATCCCAGTACAACGTGACATGGTCTTTCTCGAGAACTGGGTCGGGCACATACTTGTAATACGGTACCTCAGATTCCACAAGTTTGTATTTCAACGCAAGTTGCTGGTGGATGATTCTGGCTACTAGGTTGTGCCTGTGCAAGTACTCGCCGTTAGCAAGACGAGAACAACCAGAGATAATATGTCTAATGGATTCACCTGGACGATGGCATGCCCGACACACGTCAATCGTCCCATCCTTTATAATATGTCTCCGGTAGTTGTTCGTCAAGATAACTTCGTCCATAATCGCACAGACAAAACCTTCAGTTTCCCCGAAGAGGTCACCGAAACGTAGCCAGGATACGGACGCCAGAAAATCTACATCGGGCCCATGAAGGGCCCGGTAGAAGCGTCCATGTAGCTCCTTGCTTTGCCATACCTCCCTGCGGTCTTCGGTACTGAGTATCACAGGTTTGTGCCAGTTCTCTTTAGCCATGGACAGCGGGGTGAGTCCCTTGTCCACTGTGACCACATCTCGGTGCATACCCACTTCCATTTTCAAAAAATATTCTCTGAGACTGCACACCTCACGGTTGTGGAGGGTCTTAGCATTTAAAAAGCCTCGACCCCCGCATTTCCGCGGGATGTACAGCCTCATCACCGATGATCGTGGGTGATGCATCCGATTTGCAGTCAACAGCGTACGGACTCGTCTATCCAAGGCGTCGAGTTCAGTTTGAGTCCATTTGAGTATGCCGAAAGAGTACATTAAAACCGGCATGACCCAACCGTTGAAGGCGCGCACCTTGTTTCCGCCTGAAAGAAGGCTATTTAAAACCTTTTTCAGGCGTCCAAAGAAGCGGTCCCTCAACGATTGTTTCACGTCCGGTACATTAATGCCTAACGCTTCCGACATACCCAAATACTTGTAGGTCTCGGATGAGGAAAGTGATCTAAGGTGTATGGAATCTGAAAGCTGAATCCCTTCAGATTCCATAATCTCCCCTCGCTTTACATGCATGACTGCACATTTGTCCACACCAAATTCCATCCTGATGGCACTACTAAAAGTTTCAGTTACCTTCAGTAGCTCCATCAGTCGCAATTTGTTGGGGGCAAAGAGTTTCAGATCGTCCATGTATAAGAGGTGAGATATGACCTGACCACCTCTCCTCAACCGATAGCCTAGACCTGAATCCTCCAGCAATGTGCTTAAAGGATTCAGAGCTAAGCAGAACCAAAGTGGACTCAAACTGTCGCCCTGGAATATTCCCCGCTTGATCCATACAGGTTCATCATTCGCCTGGATCTGTCGACATCCCGGATAGCGAAGGACTGTTCTCCATTGCCCCATACACGACTCAAGGAAGGTGCATAGGGTTGCATCTATCTTGTACAACTCCAGCACCCTCATGAGCCATGTATGTGGCACCGAGTCGTAGGCCTTCTTATAATCTATCCAGCATGTGGACAGATCCTTGCGGGATCGACGAACCTGTTGGCTAATGGCCATGTCAATGAGGAGTAGCTCCTTAGTACCACGGGACCCGTTCCTACATCCATTTTGAGAGGCGGACATTATTGAGTTACTTTCAATATGTGTATTAATTTTCACTCTCAAAATGGATGTAAGAAGTTTATAAACCGTCGACAAACACGTGATCGGTCTATAATTTTTGGGTTCCGCGGTACTACCAGCCTTATGGAGAAGGTGGGTAACCCCTGTTGTTAGAAACTGTGGTAGCGACCCAGACTCCAAGGAGGACTGGAATTGAGATGCCAGACAAGTGTGTGAACTACTGAACCATTTGAGCCAAAAGTTATGCAGTCCGTCCGGTCCCGGTGATTTCCAGTTCGGTAACGGACGGACTGCTCTTGCCACATCTGATGGCGTTATGGAAATTTGTTCCATTTCAGGAATATTTTCACACACTCGTTCGACATCTCGCATCCAGTCAGCCTCAGCATGACTGACGGGCACCGACCAGATGCTGCGCCAGAATGAACTCGTGGCGTCGTCATCTGGACGGCACAGGTCAGCCATGTTTTGTTCGGGTCGCTCCCAAGCTCTATATACCCACCTCTCATCGCTCCGGAACATGCGGTTCTGCGAGTACCGATCAACCCGTCGCTTATACCGCCGAATACGGCTTGCCCATGCGCAAACTTTTTGCTTCAGGAAGTCGATGCGCTCTGTGACACGGGACATGTAATCTTGAGGACCAATTCCAGTCCCCAAGAATGCCCGTCTCACAAAGCGCATCACACGTGGTCGTGTATTTCCCTCCCTGAAGCAATATAGTTTGCCGATGAGTACCCTGGCCTCGCCGATACGACGCTCAATCCTGCATTGCCAGGCTGGTACAGCTGGTTTTGGTCGATTAGCTCCGTCACTATCCGGGAACTTGACATTAGCCAATCGACATGCCGCAACAGCCCCGCAAAACAGGACTGAATGTGTATCGACAAGATCCTCGCTGCTCTCGAAAAGATTCTTAAGCAGCGAGTTCAAAGCACTCACCAGCGCCCTATTTTTTTTGTGCATGGGTAACCGTGGTAATCGGGGTCTAAGTGTAATGGGAGTTGAGCGGTACTCACGAAGCGCATCCTCCAGTGCGCTCCTCAATCGTTCGTTGCACTGGCTACTTACCGTGGCAACCGTGTCATCCTCCTCCACAACAGGAGCAATATTTTGCTGCGATGGAACTCTGTTAATAAATAATGACGTCGTAGCTGGTGGTGGAGATAAGATGGTACGGTTGCTCAGTACCTCTGAGCGCAGCCTATCAAGTGCGGTGTCGTCCAACATGTGATTACGTTGGATGACCCGCACCTGATCCGAAAGTCGTTGGGCCGAGACGTTAAGGGTTGGTTCAAGTACCTGGAACAGAGACAGCATCCTAACACGGTACGCAGTGAGGTTAGTTCCCCCCTCTGTAGACCCGTAGTATGCGCGCATGACATTCTCATTTATGGACTGAGTCCATCTCATGCGCTGCACACAACCACCGGTAGCGGGGACCCGGCTCGGAGCCGGTTGGCCCCTAGGTCCCAAGCTCCTCGGTGGCCGGCGTCTCCCCTGCCGACGTACAGGTGTTGGCGACGTCGGCGGGGAGAAATATTCGCCGCTCGAGCTCGACGCAACTGCCGCTGCCGGTGACGTGGGAGATCCGATGTCCGGTGGCGGCGAGGCGGAACTGAGCGGCGACTCCGGGGATGGTGGGCGTGCGCGTCGGGAAGCGGCTCTCGTTAACATCTCATTTCGTTTCAGTTTCATCCGATTTCATTTCATTATATGATTTTTCGTTTCGTGACATCTGTCATAATTCGTTTTTACACTTGGTTTCTAATATTTTGTGGTTTTGGATTTTCATTATTACGAGTTTCTATTAACTTTAGAAAACTCTATTATGTGGAGTGATACAGAACTATTTACGCTTTTTAAATATAATTTCCTTGCAAAAAAGATTCGGAGATTTTCTTAACTTGACTTTTGTTAACGAGTGTTGCCAGTTTATTATTATTATTATTAGCCTGTTGTGTCCCACTCCTGGGCAAAGGCCTCCCCCCATTCCTTCCACTTCTCTCGATGTTGTGCCTCTTCACGCCAATTCGCATGCTTCATTCGATAGAGATATAAATTGATTTTTGAAGCAAGCAGTAAAATACTTCCCTTAAAACTTAATCACCCCTTTTCACCAATTTAGGGGATGATTTTCCTATGTAAACTTTAACATCGTCAAGATTATCAATGAGGGTAGTTTTACAAAAATAATAAAGCCCGTCTTTTTTTATTTACTTAAACTCATAGTCGTACCAAGTTTCAAGTTTACAAACCTAAGGGATAAGATTTTACATCCAAAGGTTTTCAACCCTTTTCAGCCCCCTAAAGGTGGATTTTCGCAAAATCCCTTCTTAGTGCTCTCCGACATAATAGATTGCAACTACCGACCAAAATTCAGGTTATACGTTTAACGGTTAAGGATCCTCCCCTTTAAACTTGAAAACCCCTTTTCACTAACTTGGGGGATGATTTTCGAAAAATCCAAAAACACGTGTTTAATTGTTTCTGATCTAGTATATAAATACTGATTTTCACATTAATCAACTCACGCGTTATGACTTTCCATACAAACTTTAACAACGCCTAGATTACCAATGGAGGGTAGTTTTAAAAAATAATAGAACCAATCTTTTTTATTTACTTGTATTCATATTTTGGCAAGTTTCAAATTTATAAACCCAAGGAATAAGATTTTTCATACAAACGTTTTCACCCCATTAGAGGAGGATTTTTGCAAAATCCCGTCTTATTGCTTCCCTACACGGTAGAATGCGACTGCTTCCAAAATTCAAGGTACTGCGTTTAGCGGTTTCGGATGTAAAAAACCCTGTTCTTTTATATACATATATGTATAGATAGATGAAATACACAGATCTAATGAGTTTTGATAAGCTTACATAATACATAAAATACATTAAAGATAATGCCGATTCTATGTTATTTTTAATGATTTATGTGTAGAAAAACATTCCAAGCATTCATACTTATTTATTTGTATGAATGTCAAGTTCACAAATAAGTAAAGTAAGAGTCTGAGTAATCAAGTTATTAGCTATCTAATAAACCATGTTATTTCCAGATAACAGGTACTTCAAATGATATTTCAGACTGATTTTAAAAACAAAATCTAGCAGCATTTTTATCTCCATTTGGTGTTGAGTTAAAAAAAATTGAACGATTTTTTTTTAATTATTCATTACTTTTTATAGATACCAGCAAATCCAAACTGAACATGAGCCTTCTCTTTTTTTGTGATAAAGTTGAAAATTTGTTAAATAATTTGTAGAGATTGGGGTAGGTTCATAATCTGACAAGTTTAAAATATATTCCTAACATGCAACAGATTTGGATTTATTTTCGCAAGTACTTAGGTTCCACCATTAACTGTTCAAAAGTTAATTGAATTTAGAACCTTTGTAACAATTAATTTAACATTAGTTATTGCAGTATTTTCAATTTAATATTGGATTAGAGAAAGTGCTAACTTTACTCAAAATACAGCCATAACATAATAAATCACTTTTGGTAATGAGCATTACTTGATAAAGTTGTATGCACATGTTATTATTTACCCGAAGGTCAGCATTTTAACTGATTATAAATGCAAATAATTATTATGTTGATAATGGTTCAAGTATATTTCACTAGAAATGACAAACATTGATAATGTTTATCAATGTGTCTACTGATCTAATTGATTAATTTAATGTTTATTTCTATGAACACTTTCAATGAATTATGTTGAATTGCAATAAAAATATTTTGTTTATATCCAAGTAACTAAATGAAGTAAGAAGTTCATTTGGTCTTTTATTCAAACTTCATTAATAACACTATTACATTTTCATTTTTTAAATTAGTTGGTAACTAACTAATAATAAAAGTAATAAGTAAGTAAGTAATAACTTGTCAGTAATAAGGAGTTTACTTAGAATCATTCAAATTCAGGTAAATATAACTTTGGACCTGTGCCTCTATTCACTAGGTTATGTAGATCACTGCACAAAGAAAATGTATGATCTTGGGGAAAGCATGAAGAAAAAAATAAATAAATAAGCAGTACTCACTAATCATCATTCCAGTAGAGTTAATTCCTAAGTAATCCAGGAACTTGTCAGTCCCAAAAACAAACACAGCTCCAAACAAGAATCCAAATGCAACCGGTAGGAAGGCATACTGTCCCTCTGATCCATAGCTCTTCGATCTCTTACACATACTGATGGCTGGCTCCAGCAGAGACCAGTACGACGCTGCGGTCATCACTCCCGCCGCAAAGCCCAATGACACGTCAAGCAATTTTCTCTAAAAAATAAAAACAAGTCAATCAGTGTCTGACTTTATCACTTGCTTGGTACTTTTACTAAATTAGGGGTAATAACACTATCTTACATGTTTTCCTCTTATAAAAAACACACAACCGGCCCCTACTGCCGTCAACCCCCACGTCAGAAGCGTCCCCAGAAGGGCCTGGGTCACAGCACCGTATCCTTCTATCATTTTGTACAATTTATTTCTAAGTAAGCAATTTAAAGGTAAGTACTTCTTATCACATAAACATTTTATGTGCACGAATGTTCTAAAGTAGCGCGAACTTAACCATCATGTTATCGACAAGAGTCACGACTTAAATCTTTTTATACATTCCACATGTTTTTATCGTAGTTCTGACCTTGTGTCATGTCCAATTTTATGTACCACAGACAACATTATTCTTCTTGCTGTCAGTGTCAATGTCAAAAATATGAACGGGTTGCCAATAGTGATAAAGAGAAATTTTGTAGTCATTGGCTGTTTCAAGACCGTCTAAAAGTTGAAACATCTCGCAATTTAGGTCTATTAGTGTCAGTTATGCCATTTGGATCAAATAATAAGAGTTATAACAGAGAATTTTTATCAAAATAATACTTTGAAAAATAGAAATTTTGAAGTCACTTGAAGGTGAAATGTCTATGGAAATGACAAGCACAGACAAGCAACGCTCAGTTCGGAAATTAATCATTACAGATTATAAAAAAACGGATTTCAATGACTTCTGCGAGACACAGGTTAATTATTAGTTAGACCATGATTATGAATACTAACTAGTGTAAATTGTGAATGAAGCAGGAAAAGCCGTAAATTATTGGTACAATAATGGTATGTTAATACATTTTGGTCTTGTAGTTTACCTACTTTTCGACTTTTCGATGTATGCGAAGGAAGATTAAAATTGCAGGCTACAGTCCTCATCAATTTCACAAGGATAGGAGTTTTTGTATCCAAGCATCCAAGGATTGGGGTGTGTTAGACTTTTAGTAGATGACTTATGTTATTGAAAACTAAGTGAAAATGCGTTTTCATAATAATCTACAGGCGGCAACCCTCCGTCAGCGTATATTTCAGATTTTGAGAGCTTTTTACCGAAACCTTCAGTAATTGCTTTTTTGTAAGAAGTCTTTCATCATTCTGCCAATTTCCTTTAATCCTAGGTTATTATGCTTAACGGGTGGGCAGATATGACCTTAGTAAGAAGGCCATTGACTCGTTTCAGGTAAATCACAACATCATCCACAGCCTGCCTTCAACCATCGCTGGGCATAGGCCTCTCCTTCAAATCCAACTCCATGAGGACCACCGCTGCGAGGGGCTGACCACGGCGGAGCTACGGATCTTCACGGACGGATCTAAAACAGGTAGCGGTACCAGTGCTGGAGTCTTTTCAGAAGACCTCAACATCCGCATAGCCAAATCACTGGGGGTCCACAATACAGTGTTCCAGGCAGAATGCATGGGCATCATTCTGGCGGCGGCAGCGATCACAGCCAGAGAGGTGAAGGACCACTCAATTCGCATACTTTCAGACAGCACGGCCGTTCTACTGGCGCTTGACAGCCACACGGTCAACTCTGGACTAATATACGAGTGCCACCAGACCCTAAACCAGGTAGGTGAGCACAACAATATAACCATTCAGTGAATCAAAGGACACAGCGACTCCCGAGCCAACGACGCAGCGGATGAACCTGAACCCATAGTGCCACTACCCTTCGGTTACATATGTACACTGGTCAGGGTACGTACAGGTAATTTACACCGTTGCCTGTGGCAGGATCAGGGTGAGTGTAGACAAGCCAAGGAGGCGCTACCCGCCATCAATTGCCGCTTCACCAAACTCGTGCTAAGGTTAACCAAACAGCAGCTACGAACAATTTCAGCCGCCCTGACGGGACACGTCTCCTTTAGTAAACACCTCTTTGTCCTAGGTATCACAGACAGCCCCCTGTGCAGAACCTGTATGGCGGAGGAAGAGACAGCAACTCATGTGCTCGTAAACTGCCCTGAGATTGCTAGGGCAAAGTACTTTGGTAACCCAGGTACTCTCCACGAGATCGTCGGCAACACGAAGGCGCTGCTGGCTTTCTTCGGGGAGCTCGGGTGGATCGAATGATTTCTTTCCCAACCGCACGCAAAATACGCGCATATGTCGTGGAGTTGTGGACACCAGCCCGTTAAACAATACAATATATAATACAGTTCCTGTGTAAGCCTCTTCCAGAATATACCCACGATATCGTCCGACCTTCTTGTTAGGCCTAGGTCACCAAAAAGACAACGTATGAGGTTAATTGATAGGTTTACTCTTTCCAGACCTTTGTCAGTATTAAAGGTGTCGAAGTCAGATCCGGATTAACCCATAAGCAAATTAAGCAATTGCTTCTTTAAGCAATTGCTTAATTTATTATGCTTATTAACCTTGTTTGACCCCTGAGAGGTGATGACTTCTCATGGGGCACCATAAACCAGGCCAAAAGTATATTTGCGAGGGGCTTTAGGGTAGAAACTAGAAACCTCTAGAAATCTCTGGCAATTATAACGAAAATAAAACTATTCAAAGCAGAATGCTCATGTAGCTCGCTTTCTCGCTTTGCTCGCTATTGCTACACAGCGAATGCTTAGTAGGTTCTGTACCTATAAGTTTATAGAATTTCTCTAAATTAACTTTTTTATTATGTACCTATGGCTTACTTCTACTTACATTCCTCATCACCAATAGGTGCGTCCACACAGAGCGAGCAGCCTCGCGAGGTATTTGCTTCGCGCGGCGGCTGATTGAATACGTTGATCGAATTCAAATCAAATCAAATTCAGGGAGACCAGTATATGGGGCCGTTAAAGTATTACGTAAGCAGATTTATTACAATTATTTACTCCCCCGTCCCCCTTGTCAGCAAAAGTAAGCAAAGCTCTTACCCCCTCCCCCCATGCTTACGTAAACATTTTTCGCGGGAATCCCCGAAAATTCGTTTCATTTTCAAACAAAGATAATGTGAGGGTTGCCATTCGTATAAAAAAGTAAATACTACCGATGACGTAATCATCATCTACACTCCCCTACCCCCATGTCATCCAAAATAAGCAAAGCAAAGACCCGCGCCCCCCATAGTGCTAACGTATTACCTACTTGCCCCTTGGGCACTTTTGAATTGTCGAAATACAAAAAATACAAGTTCTATAAAAATAGTTATGGTGCTACAGTTACCTGGGAAGTTACAAGACTTAATAACTGTGAACTTTCTATAGGTGCTCATTCCAAAGCGTAGATCTCTATGTGAAGAAGGGGCAAGAAACTATGGATACCTACTCTTTTTAAATCGCCAAAATTATTACAAAACCTTTGTTACAGTAATGATAACAAGTACTTAGGAGTTGTAGATCGTGGGTTCGAACCCTGAGAGCCAAGAGTGCTTCTTACGTACCTACTTTATTTCATCCCCACAGCACTCAAAGCATTGACGAGAATCATCATCATCATCCATTACACACGTAGTTAAAGGAACAAAAAAAATGTAAAAATGTGTGTTTTACTTTAAATTGTCGTTCATATCAGTTCAACCAAATTAACAGTTAAGTTAAATGAGTCAGTTGCAGCAAACGCCGTTATAATGAGATGGCATTAATTAAAATACACGTTGTATCATTAATTTAAGTCCTTAGACAAACTATTTCTTTTATCGCGAGAGATATCAGTCACGTCGTCATTCCACTGACGAAAACTCGGTTTATAAGTAAACAGCTTTTATGGCCCTTCTAAATTGCGCTAAGAAATAATTAAATACGCAAGTATTTTAAAATTGCCGTGAAAAACTACACGTAGGTAGGAGTACCTTTGAGTTTGGCAAGTAGGTGTATCTTAACTAAATTACAAGCAAATATTATTTTCGTACCCGGTAGGCACATGGCGGGTAAATAGTTATCTGTTAAATATTTTTATGAGTATGTCAGTAGACTGTAAATTTAAATCTCTGTTTGGCACAGTTCTTCTCATACAAATAACGTTGGCAATGACTTTTTATTATTGTAAATACAACACCCGTTACAATAAATATCTCCGTATTGTAATTTCCATGGACGTATTGTCCTCATTAGAATACTCGCAAGAAACGTCCAAGAGACAGTTAGAACACATCGATGTAATTACCGGCCTGTTATTAGCGACAACCGCATATTCCACTCGTAATGCATGGCTAGTAGAAAGGTACATTTTCCAAAGGAAACAATGGCAACTGTCTTCGGCAGCTGCATCTAATTATTTTACCGATACTGTAATTTTGTAATTACATCGTAATTTTACAGATTTTATTAGCGTATCATTGTGACCTCGTCTCATTCTGTAGATCACCGTAAACGTGTCACTGGACCGTTAGGTATATTTTTCTCAAATAAGTACATTACTTTACCAAAGTGCCAATAAAGAAAATATCACTGTGTTACAAACTTATTTTGTATAAAAAAGGGCATTTTGTAACGTAAGCATGCTCAACAGCGATTGGTTTTCAACCACGTTTTCAACTCAATCGAGATTATTTCACAATGAGCAAACTTAAATTTAAACGTAACTACTTCTTTCTTTCCTACTTAGTACCTAGATACGAATGACATTATCAGATAAGTTTAGCGTGTTAGCCATATGGACAATATTAGTAACTGGAACTGCATACATTCCTGCACGCCTTTACTTATAAATGCATTTGACCGACATTTTCAACTTGCACTTGACTCGTTTTTTATGTCACATACAATTGATGATCAATAAGAACATGTAGTGCGTGCCGACTACTTAAGACTTCAATAGCGAAATGTGCACGCAGAGCCATCGGCGTCGGCCGCAGCCCCACAGGCATTACATTAACCACCGTGCCGGCGCAGCAATCGCAGGGCGGTTCTGTCGCGGTGTAGCATTATGTCCCGCATGCTCCACATTCGCCACAATTAGCGGGGAGGTACCTCGATACCTCATACAACCAGCAAACTATATTGCCTCCTTACCTTCAAATTGCCTTCAAACGACTCTTGATAGCGAACCAGCTATCGAGTAAATAGACACTGTCGGGTAATGAAATGAAACTAAACAAAACGACCAAAAATACACTTTCTTGGGTACAGATAGAGACGCACTCAGAAAGCTGTAATTGGCAAATAAAACATACAAGACTCTCATTACGCGTCTTATTTCGGCGATCTAAATCACACAAGAGCCATATAATTTAATGTTGGAAGCTACGCAACTGTTACAAATTCTCAGGAAGGAGTGACGTGGTCTGCGTAGACGCAGCCACCGTAGCGTTAAACGAACAAAACATTCCGCTAGATCGTCATTATACAAAATTTCGCTGTACTAGTTGCCCGCTTGTTCCGGCCTCTGCTTTTTGTCCTATTTCGTACTAGTCTGAAATTACGATTAGTCCGGTCAAAATGAGATGCGGTCATCCGTGGTGGATGGCCGTGTGAACGGTCCGTTATCCAAACAGCTTGAGCGGTTTGTGGAGATGCTTATTGTCTTCAAGGTTCGGATGAAACGGAAGTAGGCAGTTTGACAGTTTGTTTAAACTTAAAATCGTTAAAGCAGAAAATTATTGGGCATTTCTGGTCAAAACTGGACCAGCCTCCGAGTTTCGTAGGTAGTTGTTTCTGTGGTAGCCGGTAGGTACTTTGGGAACTCATCCATTTGATTCGATCAGAACGATAAGATCAGAAGGAATGGCAAGTACTCGTACCTAAGCAGATCGAAAGTTTTTTTGCTGTCCATGGAAAATTCCTTTTGACGGGTTAATACTTTTCTTATTTTGCTAAAATATTCAAAGAGCGCCAATAAGCCAGTTTATTGCCCCATACCGATAGTCTCATTCTATTGTAGCTGAAAGAAAATAAAATGCAACATCATAATAACCTTAAAAAACGAAAAACACTAGCCATGAACATAAGAAATTAATCGGAACTACACCGTGACAATTAAAATTAGTAGATAGGCTTTACAGATTTTTACCGAACAGCAAAAAACGGCATTTGTTTTAAAATCCAAGAAATCGATTTTTAGCTCAATAAATTAAAGAAGCATCTGTTTTTCACCAGTTTAATGACGCCGACATTGCCCTTTACGTTACCGTTATGAAAGATCAAGCTGAAAGCAACTACTTGGATAAAGTATGCGGTTTTACTGATTTCCATGTACACTACCGCACGCTGTTACATAACGGGGCCACATACTGTTGCGATCAATTTCGGTGCGTCGGCGGATGATCTTTAATATCTTTATACAATAGTAAGTGTCACTGGAATATGCGGACGATCGTGGACCATAAATCATAGAATTGGATTCGTAGCGCACGTCGATAGGTAATGGAGGCAAAAACGCCGGGAATAGCGCGTGCCATGCATTTCCCGGCATGTCGGCAGTCGGTGTGATTGTCACATCATATTGTAACAATTTACTGTTTCAATGTTCACTTTATTGCTATGGCTTTAGTGCTGCATTGTTTGTTTAATGATTTTATTTTCTCAAGCGTTTCTTTGTAATCAAATTACTCATATAAATAATTAAAATCTATGTGTGTAACACCTGTTTTCCTACCGTTTTCTTCGAATAAATGTCTTTGTCTTATACATTATTTAAAACATTATAAAAAGGTATGGAAGTTTGTTTGTAGGAAATAATCTCCTGAACTACTTGAAAATCTTTTACCAGTAGCAAGCTAAATCATTGTTGAGTGATCTAGCTAGTACGATGATAATAAAGCGATTCTTTAAAAAACTTCTGTTAACTTCCACGCGCGTCTCAAAGAGCGTCAGCAAGATGACGGGGTCCCCCCTCTAGAGGGCCAAAGCCTGCCGGGGTCGCGGGACTTATTCCATTACCGTGACCCTGGAACGTAAAGGGCTATTGAAGGACACCGTGGATTTTAGTCAGTATACATGTCTGACAGATTGGGTGGGAGGACTCATTTGATAATTTTACCACGCTAAAAAAAAAACAAAAATCAGTCTTTACAGGAACTTTTGATGAAGTAATGTATCGCAAAGCGAAAAAGTATCCCTCAGTCATAATTATATAAACTTACGATAAACGGATAGCTTTTATCCCGATTTTATGTTCCCATGGGATAATTTTCGTATTGTAGCGGGCGAAGCCGCTGGCCACAGCTAGTACAGTCAGCATCAAAAGTTGCTGACCACATTTAGATTTTCAAAATCGTTGTACACCGTATTATTATGTATTATAACGGTGTACAGCGATTTTGAAAATCTGAATGTGGTCAGCAACTTTTGATGCTGACTGTACCTAGATAAAAAACATTGTAAGTAGATTTTACAATAGAAGATTTTATTTAAAACTCGTTATACATTAATTTTTTAAAAATGCTTGCAAAAAACGATAAGAACTGCGACATCCTTTGAAGAAAATAGCAATTATTATGTACTGCTAATCAAAGAGATTAGTGGAGACTTATTATTTTACACTCGACTGAATTCTCAGTAATTAGCACTTTTAATTCATTACGATTTACGAGTTACCACGGCTACAGTGTTAGGTAAGTAGCAGTTATGAGCATTTGAGCAAATTGTATCTGTAACTATTTTTTTAAATTTAATTGTTGTCTTAACGAGCGTATATGGGTAGTTAATTCACTATGTTTTATTTATGTAGAATCAATTAGCCGGTTAGTTCCTATTTGAACTTCCTTGTTTATTTTCGATACTATCTACCAAATTAGGCCAAATTATATGAACAAGCGCAATGATCATAGAAAAGCTCATATTGTTGTTATCACTATTATTTACATGCTGCCAAAATACCAACCAATAATTTCAATCCGTTTAAATGTAACAACTCCACCACCATAATTTATTTAAGATTTTAAATAAATAAGACTGGTAGTAAAATATGAGTAATTTTATTTTCAGTGCTTCCGCAACTTCCAAGCCTCACAGTCAATTTGCTTTGTAAAATCTCTGCGCATACAAATCTAATATCAAAACGTAATTCAAGTGTAAGAAAGCGCGTCAGTCAAGCGCGCACGGTGTATGTAAACACAATCGGTGGAGGTTGACAGATGCGTACGCGCAGGCTGACTACTAAATTGACCCTCTGTCCCCGCCACGTTTCCGTGACCGTGACGTTAGCATAAAGGACACAAACATGGCCAGTGACAGCTGTGCTGAGATGGAAAGCCTTTCAGTTGTTCGTCTTCTTCCTCGTCTCTATGTAAGAATTTATTATTTACTGTACTTGAAAGTTAAAACATTTTAGTGTTTGGTTGGCTCAAGTTCTTCACTTTGGAAAAAGTTGTCACACACTAGGTATTTTTCCTATGTCGTGGGTGCATTTACAAACATTTATGCTCCCAAACACGAACCGCCAAACCCGGAACAACTACTTGTAGAACTGTATACAAATATTTGTTTCGTTCGGGAAAAGAACCAGCGACATTGCGCAGCAGTTGATCGCTCGGCCACTGTGTCAGCCGTACCGTCGAAATGAAAAAAACATTAAGAAAAAAATAGGCCTTTCTAGTTGCATGTTGAATACGAAACAAACCTAGACTTAGGTACATTGTTTCGTATTTTTCAGTTCAAGTCAATGTTAAATTTTACAGCGACCTTATTTGCAAAAAACTTGTTAGATATTTTCCTTTTTAAAAATAGACTTCGAAACAAATAAAAAACTTATTTGTGTGTAAATAATAGAATCTATCTACTGATCGATTCACAAATTAAGGAGAGTGCATTGAAAAGCTTCAGAAAACTCATGAAATACAAATATAGTGAATTTTATTACACGAATACAGTTAATTTAACTTTCCATAGGGGATCTTATCTTTTAGTAATTACACACTCTGAACACTTGTCAATTACTGAATAAAAGAGAAATTGCTTATAGTCAGCGCCGGATTAAACACGCGCGGGGCCCATACCAAATTCTACTGTGGAGCCTTTTTTAGCGTAAATCATGTTCGTGTCATGTCAGCATGTTGCAGCGAGACATCGTGCTGCCCTAATTCGCCTCACAAATATGACGCCATCCCTCCCATCGGCTGTAATTCGTGTGCACTCATGCAGCGGACCAATAATGAAAACATGTAAGATAATAATAATAAAAAAAAAACAACTCAGTACTCAAAATGTTATTTACCGGGCCCTGTAAGGCTGGTGTACGCCGGGGGCCCCTGGAATCCAATACGCGGGGCCCCGTTATATACAGGGGGCCTTAGCAATTGCCACTACTGCTACTGTAATTATTAATCCGGCACTGCTTATGAATTTTATTTTATTTATAAAGTTACTTGATTCAATACGATGGTTTTTATGTAGCAGGCGTAAGTCCAAGTTACTGTAACCACGGCTAATGCACTTCTTGTTACGAACAAAAACACGCAACTCTAAGCGAAGGGAATTGACCCATTAGACAAACTATTATTAAGAGGCGTACCAATTTATATAAAACATATTAATTATGTGCTTAAAAATATTGATTTAAATACTATTTAATTTTACTGCAAGATTTTTTTTCTTCTATAAAACTTAGCCACGACGAACTTCTCCTGTGTCGTGGGTGCGTTTCAAACATAGAAACTCGCATACACAAAAAAATACACACCACGGCATTGGCCGTCTAAAGGTTGAAGAAGAAGAATAAACATTGTATACCTGAGTGATTGTAAGATCAATATCGTCTCTCATCATCATCGTATTAATATTCACGCATAACCGGTAAAGAAAGAAAAAATAAAGCAACCGCTGCGCGCTGTTTAAACTGCGATAAAAAGTGTGTTAAATGATGCATCAGTATTTACGTAATAAAATTGACTCTGCTAGGAACCTGGCAGAAACATAGCGAAATTATTATGATACTAGCTGACCCGGCAAACGTTGTTTTGCCATAAAAAAAAGAAATTAAAATTTTTGTCTAAAAAAAAAAAATTAGGGGTGGACTACCCCTAACATTTAGGGGGATGAAAAATAGATGTTGGCCGATTCTCATAGATACCGGATAAGCACAAAAAAATTCATCAAAATCGGTCAAGCCGTTTCGGAGGAGTATGGCAACGAAAACTGTGACACGAGAATTTTATATATTAGATGTAGCTGCTGTCTGTTTGACGACACGATTGGCGCACTGGTTGACCATTCGACTACTGCGCAGCTTGTCGCGGGTACGATTCTCGCACAGTACAAATATTTATATTTGTATGATCTACAATCTACAAGTAAGTAGTTGTTCCGGATCTGAGTGTTTGTGTATGTGTGAGTTTCTACAAACTTTGAAACTCATAAACTTATATGTACAAGCAAAACAGCCTGATCCGGAATTTTTACATACTTACAGTGCATACGAATATTTGTTCCATACCTACAGGATTGGAACCCGCGACATACAGTGCCAACCCTGCCATAAATGCTGAGCTTACTCGTACTTAAGTACAGTATTATTTTGGGTTGTGAAGATTAGCTCACTTAAATCAGATGAGATACCTAAAAAGGCTTCTCCATGTTATCTCTCATCAAATCTACGCTGATGAAAAAGTAGGACTATTTTGATTCTTCATTATTTAGTTGGGAAGTGGAGCGTCATCTTTTGTGGTGAAGTTAGTTGGTCAATCACTGAACGATTGTGCCGAAAAATATCAAAATCCGTTCCGTGTGTTGCACCGCATCTGTTGATGGTTGGAAACTATCAACCCGTTTGTTTACTTTAGTGTCACAACCGAAACAATTTGCCACTGACCGCCATTGAGTTATTGATCTACTTAGTTACTCAAATTATTCCTTTCTAATAGTCAGGCAGTTGGTATGAAGTTATCATAATTCACATGTCATGTCATCTTAGCTCTCAATCAATCGGCAGGTACCTACTACGTATTCGTCAGATATGCGAATTAAAAAATTATCTGTGCTCATCTTCGAATTTGATTGACTTTCTATAGCGGTTTTGATTTAATATCGTACGAGTATCGATAGCCCCAGTGCCCACTGGGCCACCAGTGCTCACTCGATCAGATACAAAACTATTTAGTTATCTTATCTGGAAATCTTCTCCAACCGCCAAAATCATCTGCAGAGATGGCGACCCAAACATAACATCGATGACCCGATACGCCGCAACACCGAAATGCCACTCAATCATTAGGCAGGTACGCCGCAATTTCTCCACGCGAATGTCACGGTAATGAACGCGTCGCGGCGCTCGGTGGAGCCCAATTCGGCCAATAATCCGACGCCAATCAACTATATAGATCACGAGATTGTTCGCGGCGGTTCGGTGATCGTGTCGTGAGAACGATAAGACACAGGCGAGCAGGTGGTTCCCTCCCCGAGCATGGCTAACTGTTCCACCATCATCAACGGAGCGAGCCGAGCGCGCCACCGCGCAGTCCCGACGCAGGCGCACCACGCGCCGCACTCCACACCACCAGCGCTACCGAATTGTTTGCAACTCGTGCGGGAACTTAGGTACCGACCACGCTTGTCTTGCGCTTTCGGACTTACGCAGTGGCAGTGAACACTAACAACAATACGGACGTATAAAATAATTGTGATTTATTTGTTAAATCGGATAGCTAATCCGAATTGTTGGGCGTTTTTTTTCGTATTTGAACCAGTAAGGTAATCGGGGCAGATAGCATTAACGGTTGGCTCCGCGCTCGAGTGTGGCAGACCGCAAGCATGACGAGCGCTGGCGACTGCGCTCTCGTGCTCCTCCTACTGGTATGTTAAAGAGCTTTAACCACTCTCTTATGGTTCTCCCAATTAACGGATCAATAAAACTCACATTTTTTCTTTATTTATGACGTGAAATCCAGGTAAACCCGAAGCTCGTATACCTAGAAAGCTTAGAAAGTTGAGATGGCACTAATAAGTAATGTAACTTCTATGTTATTTCCATTTAGCTATAAATCTTATTGCTCACTGGCGGTGCTCGGTGCACTAAAATCTGAATGTTTCGTCCCCATTCTAGAGTATTGAAGACAAGTTTATATTTGAATCCGGTTTGCTGGTAAGAGCGTATAATCATAAATAAAGTGTTTGTAATAAGCTCTAAGCTATCTCTACAACTGAACACTGCCAACTGACCCACATTGCGATAGTTTTAAGTTTTTGTTTTTAACATAAACCCCTTTACACAGAGCGTCACACACAGCAATATTTTTAATATCATCATCATCATAAAGAAATGTTTGAATCTCATACTTAGTAACATAAACATAATTAAAGGAAAATCAAGCTTTCAAGCTAAATAAACAAGAAGAAAATGTTTATTGCACCCACATAAGATACCAGCGTATATTTACATTGTAAACTCACTGAGGTGTAAATAATGCAGTAAACTTTGACAAGAATGACCTAACTACACACTTAAGTACGATCTAAGTATCAGATAAAGCCGGTTTAGAACTTTACGATCAATCAGAAGCTTTACTTATTGTTTACAAACTTCCGTATACAGACTTATTAATGACCAAACATAAAAGGTACATTCCATACAAGTTTAACAAAGACGATAAATAAAGCAGAAGTCGCTATGTTCAAAAGCTTCTGTTGAGTCGATTTTGAACAATGGACGAAAGCATTGGAAAGCTCTAATGTACGAGTATGCAGGGGCAATTCCATATGCTCATCTTCATAAATTCTATAGACCATTTCCATAATGTAGATCGTCATTAAGTCTGTCATTGTAAGCTTTTGATCTCAAGTTGAATGATCTTACTACTTATATCAACTCAGTGAATTATGTAGATGTTGACTTTGATGTGCATGCTTAAATACTTAGTTATCATGTATTTCCTTCTGAACACTCCTGTTTTCTTATAAAATTTAGTTTGATAAAAATTTTGTTGCCTTTTCGCAACCTATATTAAATATACAAGTAATTGCTTCCGCATAGCTGGTTATCAGATGCTCCGACAAATTCAGTCGCAAATTGTTTCTCCTTGAGCCAATCTCCGCAAATTCTCTCGGATGTATTTCAGATAATGTACAGCATCAAGCCCACTTATAGAAATTGCTCATAAATTCGGTGTTCACGGACAGTAACTTTCTCACAAGCGAACAGAAATTGAGCTCCTGTTCTCAGAGTAATGCACACGCTCTACTTTTTTTAAAATTTAGCAGCGTAGCAGTTTTGCGTAGCAATTTCCTTGCAATGTTATTCACACTACGATATCATTAAGCATACATGGATATAATCTTCAAAGTCAGACCGATCTATCAGCTAATCGGTAAGATTTAATTCCGCCTGGCCTTTTCCATCATCGGACTCCAAGACATACGGCAATGCGCCATCGCAGTCCACCTTTTTATGATGGTAAAGTTATCAAATGAGTCCTGTGTGAGTATTTTGTCCAACTACTTCCACTGAATCAAAACAAAAGCTCAATAGTGTCAAACTCCTTTCATCATCAGCCTACAAAAAGCTCCCACTGCTGGGACACAGGACACAGGCCTCTCTGTGAGATGGAGTGGGCCATAATACACCACGCGGGCCCAGCGCGTGTTGGTAGATGTCACATGTCTTCGAATTTTTGGTTCTAGGACAATCATGCCGGTTTCCTCACGATGTTTTCCTTCACCGTTTTGAGAGCAGTGGTGATGAAATAAATTTCACAAAGTAATACGCCTGGCTGGGTTCGAACCTACTACTCGTAAGTCGAGGCCGATACCACTGGGCCACTGATCCTGTCAAACTCCTTTAAGTAAATTAATTGTTACGGGTATTTCGGATTTGTTAATAACCGTTTTGTATCTCATCGTCCTCAGAAACTCCCCATCTTTTTTTGATTTATTAAAAATATCCTGTATGGTGGGTTTGTTTACATACATTGAAACTCACACACATAAACACCCAGACTCTGAACAACTAGTTGTGGATCATACAAATATTTTTTACGCGAGTATCGAACCCGCGACAAGCAATGCAGTCTTTCGCTCTGCCACTGCGCGCCATGCCGTCGAATTGAATCGCATAACACACAGGCATAAGGCAGTCTTTCATGGAATAGGCTTCAGCTGGCTTTTTCAGATTGTTGTTATAAGTGACCTTTGTTTTTTTTTGGCAGTCATTTTCTAGATAACTCTACATTCATAATAATAGGTTTGTTTGTAATGCATCGACTTCTATGTTGCACAATGATATTCAGAAGTAAGTGAGCTTTTCAACTATTTTGAGCTGTTTACCCGTGGTCTCAGTGGGTCGACCCATAACCGGGTTCACGGGTAATTTAAATTACCCGTGGTCCCGTGGAACCTAACCAAACCGAACCTCGGGGTGCCTCAATAGTTGTTGGTGTCTTTGAAAGTAGACGTTAGTGGCACCCCGAAGTTCGGTTTGGTTAGGTTCCTTTAAACCTTGCACACGGAAATAGGAGCCCCGCAGCGGGGCTCCGTCTACCTGAACCACGTCCATTTAATTGAAATAAATGATTAAGAATAAGGTACCTTATATGCTTTTATAAAGTTTGGTATAATTATGGTGGTAATTAAATTTTATAGATATCGATATAGCCAAAGTTCAGAGAAAAATATAAGCATGGGACCACGGGTAATTTAAATTACCCGTGGACCCGGTAATGGGTTGACCCACTGGGACCATGGGTAAACACTTCTATTTTGGACCCTACGATTAAAAAATCTGAAAACGATAACGTTGGTAAAAGATGAACGTAAAATAATTTTGTAACATTACCGCAAATATAAGTTTGTTAACTTTATGTTACAATTACGACAAAGTTAAGTTTGTTTTTTGGATAAATTTTATTCAACTTTGGAACCCTTCATTGTGCGTGGTCCGACACTGACCTGATTTTTCCATAGGTAAAAACTACCTAAGCGCACGAATTCTCCAAAAGTTAGCCATCAAACCAAAAGTAATTGAAAAAGAAAAGCGAAATTAGAGCAGATTATTTTTCGGTAGCAAAAAGTGGAGCAATTCTGCAATTTGTATTATTTTTTCGCATTGTGGAAAATCGGCAACCTATTGCCCTAGTGGCTTGTAGACCGCGGTCCGCGTTCCTCATAAAAAGATTATGATCAATAGGTACTTAACTTGAAGCTATCTCATGGCGCTTAGAGCAAAACATTTCATCAATTCTGACTGACCGTTTAACCTTTGATAAAAGCAATTTCAACAAGCAATTTCAAGCAAGTCAACGCGACAATCAAAGACTTCGTTCTCATAGTGCTAAAACAGCTCTCATGGGTAAGAGCGTATTCTGCATGGCACCACATTTATACAACAAAGTTCCAAAGGCATACAAAGATTTAAATATTGACAATTTTAATAAAGTTATGAAGAAATTTTTAATTAATAAATGTTACTATAATGTTGCTGTCTATTTAAATGACGTAATTTGACAATTTCATTACCTATTGTTTTATAATAATGTTTATATTTTTTTAAATTAATGATTCTATTATTTTGAACTGTTTTAATAACGTAATTGCATGATTTTTGTATTTCAAACTATATTTTGTATTTGTACGCCTTCCAGGCAAAACATGTTGAAACTTCATTTTCTCGTACCAACTTATTGTAAACCTACACATGTTTCTAACAAAAAAAAAAAAAAACGAAAATTAGATTTCACGCGGATTAGTTTTATGAGGTTCACAGAAAAAACGAAAACATTCATACGAAACAACTTTCTTGCTAAAAATTAACAACTACAGTATATAAGCACGAATTTAGAAAGTAATTTCTCAATGCTCCAACTTGAAAGTTTATTAGTGAAAGAAAACAAAGAAAAAGGTGACTTCCTGATAACCATAGAAACCATAGGGGTCACAAATAATAACAATAACAATCTATCATTACTATTGCCCATAAAAATATATAAAGTATCTACCTACCTACTTGACTACACTTTCATTAAAATCTTCTCTTTGCTCCTATTGCCTTAATAACTAAATCAAGCTAACAAAACAGTACAGATCGAATCACAAATCGAATTAGTATACGATTGTAATAAGTTGCTCATACGCCAGCGGTTACTCACCTCACGATCAATCGATCGATGATGATGGGTGTTACAGATCTTGCGCATGCGTGCTCCGCTTGAATTAGAACCTGCGCACATGCTTTCAATGTCCGATCCAACCAGACGTAACTAGGGTTACCATTATAATATGTACAGGTAGGCTTGCTCTATGTGAAATACAATAACATTTCGTTTCGTTTCGCAAGTAGAATTCATTCGTCTTTATAAATGCATTTTACGTACCTACATAATTTAACATTTCAAGGATAAGTTTTCGTTTATTTTTTAATTTCTAATACATATTAAAAAGTCTTAAAAAACCGAGAAGGTGCGAACGGGATGTTAAAAAGCTGGATAACTCCTGAAAAATCCGAATGAATGGTAACACTCTAGACGTAACTGCACCGCATATAATAGTGCACTAACATTCGCATAAAAATGTCTGACTAATATTTATGATTCATTAAACTATTTTATTGCAGCTTTGGAATTAAATTGATTTAAAGTGATCAACGGTAGATTTATGAGTTGTACCTATGGCAGTAAAACTGTAAAAGATAAGATCTGAAGAAATATAAGAAAGAAAAGCAATGAATGAGTACAGTTTGCGGAATGAATAGCAGTTTTATTCAGCTTAGAAATTCGAGTAGGTAACGTTAATCCGGAATTATCCAGCAGAGCTTTTAGAGGCAGGTCATCCCACGACTGGGCAAAGGCTTCGACACAACGTTACGACTTATGATCCAGAACCAATTTAGACGATTGGTAGTTCGATTATGTTTTGCCAAGCTCGTCCCGCCTTCTGATTGTACATAGGTAGGTACATATATCCATGACTCTATTTTCTCTAAATTATAGATATTTACTCCTAGAATGATATTGGCAGTCCGCCACAAATAGTTACAATATGGTATTTCCATTAAAATATAAGTCAAACAATAGACAACTATGTCGTAAGTCTACACCTGACCTGCGTTATAAAATAAGTCATCATCATCATCATCAGCCGGAAGACGTCCACTGCTGAACATAGGCCTCCCCCTTAGACCGCCACGACGAACGACAATTCGCCACTTGCATCCATCGGTTGCCCGCGACCCTCACGATGTCGTCGGTCCACCTAGTGAGAGGCCTGCCTACGCTACGTCTTCCGGTCCGTGGTCGCCACTCGAGAACTTTTCTTCCCCATCGGTTGTCAGTTCTACGAGCGATGTGGCCTGCCCATTGCCACTTCAACTTGCAAATATTATGAGCTATGTCAGTTACTCTGGTTCTTCGCCGAATATCCATGTTCCGGATTTTATCCCGCAAAGAAACTCCGAGCATACTTAGCTCTTTCCATTGCTCGTTGAGTGACTCTTATAAAATAAGTAGGTACTTAAAACAACAGACAACTGGATTTTTATGAAACGATATGTTTGGTTGATGAAAATTAACAATATTTCCGTAGATACCTAAAGGCTTGTGCCAAAGGCGCGGTTAAATATGCCCTGAAACAAGCTTTTGAAACACAAACAGACGGACGATTGTATCATGAAAAGCTGGCGAATGAAATTGCCCATTTCCACCAGTTTTCGATTGATGCGTAAAAGTGCCACAAACAACAATGCATTTTTGTAAGTAAACGTAGTATAAAAGCGTAAGCGTACCCCGTAAATTAAAACGGCAAATAATAACTATAAGTTTCTTAAAGTAACCACCCATTACATGTAAACAGTTCACCACGGCAATTAAGATTTACAATAAAACCACTGTCCTGGGAATACGATAAGGTACCGTGGGAGACGAAGACAGACTCTAATCTTTAAATTAAGGAAGTGTTAATTTGTTACAAGATACTGCAAACGACTTGATGAGACATATTATGAGAAGAGAGTTCCACAATCCATTAATATAATTACCCGGGAGAGTATATTGAAATCTAATGGACTTGAATATGGACTTAATATTGAACAAGCGCATAGAAACTGTAATTATATGAAGATTGTGGGAGTTGTTTTTAGTAGTCAGGGAGCTGTTAGTGTTGACTTTTATTTTTTATTGCTAAACAGGAGCTTCACCTACTTGAATAATCGCTTTACCAGACTACTTACCCACATTCCGTTAAAAGCATTGGAAAACTTGATTGAGTAGTAATAGAGAGATAAAGTTTTCTGGTCTAGCTATAATCAGCATCATGTCCACAATACAATAAAATGTTTAACAGTCCGTTAGATAAATTGCTAGCAACTTTCAACTTGTTATACTCCTTAGAACCTTCCAAATTGGTTTACCTTATGTCTACACATAAACAATACCAGTATACATAAGTAAGAAAGTAGTTCGCTTACATATTCAACTAAACAAGATCATATTTAAAAAAACCAGTGTAATGAAATGCACTTGTGAGATACCTACATCCATATTCAAGCAGACAACAACGTAACTAAACCGTTTGAAACGCTGAATCAATTAGTTCCCCGAAACAACTCTTCACGCCCGATAATCAGAGTAAAACCGTTTTAGAAAAAAAAAACCGTTTAACAGTCTGCACAAAAATTTACATACAAGCAAGTAAGAGCGATTATCTTGGTCCGGACGCCGTTTCCGCACGAACTTCTGTGCCAACGGTCAACTGAGTGACCCGCGTGGCCGCGAACGTTACCGAAAACGATGCTCAACCGACACACTTTTAAAACGCACTATCTCTTGCGAAGCCATAAAGTAAAGAAATACCAACCTTGCGTATTGACTCAGCAATGTACACTTCGCGATTCGCGATATACCGCAGCAGTTGGAGCATGAACCGTGATAAAGTGTATAAAATCGACTTACTTTCAACGACGCCGCATCAGCCGACCTCACGTTCACGGACCAAATGATGTGGTATGGTTCGCTTCATTTACAAAACCACAACCACACTCATAATCCTCTTCAACTGGTCTATTCCGATTTATAGGATTTATTTCTTCAATGTTCGGTAAATCAACTGTTTTCACTAAAGTGAGGTTGTTGGCTAATGTGAATTGTACTACTTACCCCGTTAATCGTAAAACCGATGAAGTTTATGAAGCAAATAAATAACAGATAACTTATTACCTAGATAGGCAATATTGGCAAAAACATTAAATTAGTTTTCCAGAAAAGCACCTGTCTCATAAACAACCAGACGTATTTTCGACTAATAAACCAATGGCTAGGTCGAGGCCATGCTGCAGGGCGAGACGGAGTGGGAAGCGGTCGCCTCCTTCTGCGAGTCAGTTATGCTCGCAAAGGAGGAGGCGGGCTACGAGAGAGAGAGGACAGCGTCCTCCCTCCGCCCCAGCCGCAGTGGTAGACGCCCAAGGCGTCGGACGTCGCAAGACGATCTCCGGCCACCGTAGGCGCGGGCATGCGGGCTGCGAGTAATGGGCAACTCGCCGCCCGACCATGGACCATGCCCGGGTCGACGGCCCGTTGAGTTCCACGCGCGCCTCAAAGAGCGTCAGCAAGATGACGGGGCCCCCCTCTAGAGGGCCAAACCCTGCCGGGGTCGCGGGACTTATTCCATTACCGTGACCCTGGAACGTAAAGGGCTAATGAAGGACACCGTGGATTTTAGTCAGTACAAGTCTGACAGTCCCTCCCGCCCTGCCCTGGGCGGGAGGACTCATTTGATAATTTTACCACGCAAAACAAAAAGGTTTACCGCCTTTTCATTCACTTCACATTACCTGGGCAACTATATTTTATCTAAGTCAAAATATGTATTCTGTCACAAACACGTATTAGCTTAGTATCTTCACGTAAAACATTAAAAACAAATAATAATAATATCTCGACATCCGATGAGGTTTTCCGTAAGATATAATCGCAAACATTTTCTTTGTGGTCACCATTGATGATTGACTTCTAAGCTATCATTTCATTGATTTCTGGAATTATCTGCGCTTAGGCGATATCCACTATCGATATAAGTCTCTCTGAGAACATCAACGTTGGTGTACAAAAAATTGTGGCCACGACTAGCTACCCACTTAATGCTTCGCAATTTTGTATTACTTTGTTTAGAAGAAAAAGTCATTGCCGGAACAGGATATCGGTACTTTTACTCTGTTGGTTTTATTTCGAAATATGTATTTACACCGATGTAGGAGATAGGTTGGTCAACGTATTAATTCAGGTACGACCTATACAACCCTCATTTGTAGTACCTATTGTGTTGAGAATTTGGTAGGTAGGTATAATCTACTCTCTCTGCATCTTGATTGGCAGACGTAACTTGCTAGAAGTTAGATATTCAATAATCATTTAACACACATGATCTGCCAACAAAGAGGTCGATTAATGTCTTAACTTTAATAAACACCGATCAGATAAACAAATAGATATATTTAACAATGGCCCAGGATCACCGTACAGATACCCATCCAATAACTAAACGAAGATGCTTGTTCTACTGTAAGTCCCACATAGATAAGCTTGGAAGTGTTTCGGAACACAATGTGAAAGGAACTTTATGTATGTCTAACAATACTTACATTCAATTAACCTCCTAATTGTTTTATGGCGTGTTGGTCTTCCTTCCTACAAATTGAATGCTCATTGTTACAGTTCCGGGCTGCATTCGCACAAGACTACGATGGTACGTATTCACCGTTATTCATTCATTATTTTACATATTGGTTAACTAGCATATCGTTCTCGATTTCTGTGTCGAGGAGGCTTCTTTTTTAAGGTCATACGAGTAGTTAGAGATCAATAAAAGTAATCATCCTCACTGCCTGGGAAAATGTAGACAATAAGATTTTTGTTTAACTTGTGCTAAGTAGTAACCTTTACTCTTTTCATACCTAACACTTTTATTTGCACTCAATTACGAATGTAATATGCAAATGCAAATAAAAGTTTAATGGATTCATTAGCTATGTATATTGAATGCGTAAACATAGGAAACCATAAATACTTAATCCGCACTACGCCCTAAGCCGTAATGACACAAGTTGATAGTGCCACAAGAAAACTCAATAGGCACTGACTCGTTCAAATCGAAGGGGAAATCTCTTTGCCTTCTACAATTTACTGTTATGAATGTATCCAGGTAAATTGTAGCTTTTACCTATTTCAGTGACGGACATTCAGTGCACATTTGCGAGTGGCGGCACCGGTTTGCGAGATTCAGTCGCAGCTTTGCTGAGGAAACCGGAAGGCTTCCGAGGCGCGCCTCTTTTCGCGGATGATCGGGCCACCGACCCTCTCGCTGACCCTGTCTGTCAAATCAGACCCGAGCCTGAAGACTCCACAGGGCTACTATACAGGCTAAAGATCACAGATTTTACAAGATGCGGTGTGCTCAAAAGAAACGTAAGTATTTTTTGAGTTTAAAAGTCAATGTCGTTAATGCCGTAATACAACAAGTGTTACATATAATTCATCAGACTAGATATTTTTAGAATTTTTAATTTCAAATATGTATGTAGGTATTTTTACTTTTTGATGTGAACCTGTTTTACTTGTTTATTTGATCTTCATAGTAGCATTGCCCACTGCAATAAACCTATTGGGTTTTGCCACTTTTCCTACTAACCGCTTTGCCTAAATAAATCCTTCAGAGTGCAACATGGTATTGTAACCCAAACAGAATTTTCTTGTGCATTATCAATTTGCATTTTCGCTGACTTTAAACTTTTGTCTTCGTGTTCACACATTAAATTAAAGTTTAAAGTGTCGTTAGCAGTTAAAGCACCAGACATTATAATTATGTTCAGTACCACTATATTTTGGTGTCGTACCGTGCGAAATAGTTCTATTGTTAGTCGAGTTAGCGTTAAGTTTCGTGCGGCAGACGCAGGCGCATAATGATAACATAGGCACTGGGTGTTGTGTCATCAACAGATAATAACGTATTCCGTTACTAACAGTAGAGGTTTCCTAGTGGCCTACACACAACGAGCCCCCCAGCTGATATATTATTAACCGCTGAGACCGGTACACTATTGAGGTAAAGAGAAATCTGAAACACGTGTGTGTCAATACGGGAATGTTGCATCGATTGAATACAATGCACTTCACTTAACTCAGTGCGTACATTCCAGATAATTGTGTCAATCGATCTAGTTCTAGGTTAAAGTGATCAGAAATCTGCGTGTTGTCTTATTCAATTTTAATAAGTTAAAGTAAGATGTGGTCTGTTGTTTATTACCCTCTCTACTATTTCCGTTCTCAGTTCTGGAGTATATTCGTGATATCCTAACGGCTCTTATAATTCTCAAAGAAAGGTCGCCTTTCTAATTATGTATGTTTAATTTTTGCCGAACCAAATAAACGAATTCCAAAGTTCTTCTTTAATTACCTTCTCTATAAAACCCATTTACCTTTATGGTCACATTTACTCACAGATTAACCAAGCTTGCATTTCCTTCACAGGTTTTAATAAATCCTACTCTCTCTTTGGTTAAGCTATGTAAATGAGCCACTTAGACACTTAATAAATACTTATTATACCCATTAGCGAAATATTTACTTGCACGTTTGACATACAAGAGTTATGCGGGGCCGGGGAAGTACCTACATAGCAGGTAGTACCGAACTGGTTAACCCGTTTGCCTATTAATACGAGCGATAACTCATGCCTCTGTTGCCCGCGCCCACCCGGCAACTGGCTCACAAAGACTGCCAGCTACATTTGTTTTCCTGTTATCCTGTCTAGAAATCTACATGTCTGATAAATTTTATTTAATTTAAGAACTTGCTAAACGTATAGTCGACTTTTCGCGCGACCAGAGGGCTGGCCTATTTCTTGGTCAAAGAATTTGGATTTGCATCCAATGTGGCAATGCTGTCAGCGTTCTGGGCACTTATACCGTTGACAGCGATGTGGATGAATTTTTTGATGATCTTTGTTAGGTTATTTTAATTCTAATTAGTTTAGTTAATTCAGTATTTAAATAAGAGTCATTTAAGGCGATATAAAACCTGTTACTAGATCGATTGACTTGACATCGGTCTGGAAGACGTTTTTGAAATTATGCTCATTATACTCTTGACGCCATGGTCGGAATAGTCCCATAAAAACTGAAAACTATTACTTATACCGGCCAGCCGTACCAGCTAATAATAAATGTAGATAATTACTTGTATGAGCACACAACGATTCTAAAGCTGAAAGTTATTACTCTTTGTGAAGTTATTGTTGTTTACTCTTTACTTCCAAAATCGTAAGCAGAACCGGTGCAACCAAGCTTCAAATAATAAAGTTAATTATTTTATAAATTGCATCTTACCATAATCTATAGTTAAACTTTGAAGAAGTAGGCAGAGGCGCATAATAAGCTTTTAAACCTTGTGTGACTAATGGACGGTATCTCGAGCATTTGATTCGCGAATTTTCCTTGCTAACAAACGTAGATTCGATTAGACGAGAGAATTGCTTGTCGCGCAAGAAATGTTGACGTTTCTGGCACAATTCACAAAACTAATAGTTTGCACTTATTTCCGTTACGACCAAAATGTTTTTGTTCAGAGTTCTTTTTGAACCATGCGGCCATGTAACAAAACTAAAACTATTCCTTAACCGATAGTCGAGTCGTTGGTACCTATATTAGGGCAAAAACTTTGCCATCATTATAGTGCAAATTCAGAATCTGAGTCCCTAACACTTCGATTGTCCGCGAGGGATCAGCTATGCTATTCTCTTCATAGAAAACTCACCCCTGGACAAGGGACCTGGACTACGATGTGCTCTTCGACGCGAGACGGCTTGAGATCATCCAATCGCAAGGCGCGAGCGCTCACCGTTGACACCGCACGATTGGATATGTCGCTGTCAGTAGCTTAGTTAGAGCATAGCAAACTTTAGCCCCAGCGCAGCGTGTCTTGAGCGCTGCGGCCGCGAGGTCACAAAGTTGTGTTTTAGAGAATTGCACTGCAGCTTAGAACCCCATATTTGGCGATACCATTGTAGACGAACAAGGCAGTCAAATTAGACTGCACTCAATACTGTCTCTAGTTTTTTTCTTTCTGCTTGTGCCAATATATCCACGTTACTGTTATAATATTTCATTATCTTTGGCTGTAGGGCTTCGTCCACGTGCGAGTGTGGTTCCCACAGTTCCCGGGCGTGGTGATGCAGTCGGACCAGGAGCTGATCATCATGTGCAAGCCTCCAGAACCCACCATCATTGAGAACAAAGCAGCGGGGTTCGCTGGGAGCTTGTAAGTGTAATTCATGACGTGCGTTTTTTTTTTATAAATGGATGCTGGTCCCATACCATGAGTTGTCATTAGATACGATACTCGGTCATCGATATCGACCGCGTTTGGCGCTCTCGTTGGTTGAGAGTTCATACAACCTTGGAGCGGGCCAATGAGAGCGCCAAACGCGGTCGATATCGATGATCGAGTATCGTAATGACAACTCATGGTATGGGTACTGGTGTACTACTTTAACTATGATTCGACGGCACGGTTGGCGAAGTACCCGATTGCCGCGCAGCGTGTCGAGGATTCGATCCCCGCTTGGACCAAATATTTGTATGATCTCCAAGTAGTTATTCCGGGTCTGGGTGTTTGTGTATTTATGTGAGTTTTTGCACCCACGATGCAGGAAAAGTTCCTTAGCGAGTGACATCTTATTTAATAAAATAAAAAAACTTTTTGAGTAACCTATAATTGCTATAATGCCGTCAGTGCTCTGCATTTATTAATCCTGTCTGGATTAAGACTATATATTTTAGTTAAATACCACTTGATACCAACTACTCGATACGAACATGCAACTTAACTATGTAATTAATTCACCATTCTCTCACATCCTTAGTTTCTATTCTGATAAGCTGTGCATATTCATCCACAGTCCCCATGGCGCGAGGGTGTCCGGCGTGGTGGAGGAGACGCCAGGCCGCCTGGAGTACGAAGTGGCGCTGTACAAGGAGGCGCCCCCCGTCACTAGACACAACAACCACTCTGTTGACTTGCCTGTTGATCAGGTAACTGGTGTACGTTCCCTCGTTTTCTTTATTTACATAGTAAACTGCTGGCTTCTAAAATATAAAATAGCTTTATTTTTGCATCTTCTGCGTTCAGCGTTCATTTACACGTATGACAATGTAACGACATCGCTGCGACGAAATATGGTCGAGGTGCGGTTAGCAGATCCGTTGTGGATGCGAGGTGGTTCCGTTTTTTTAACCGCACAACACGTCATTACAATCCAGAATGAATAAGTCGGTGCGACCTTATTCGGATGTATTGCTCAGTACCTCTCATGCGGTCGATAATGACGACAAAATGCAGTCCGTGTGAATTCAAGTAATTATTTTCAATACAAAATATATTCAAGTGGCGTCCTTGCCGTATCGTTCCAGTTGCCGTGTCATTGCCTAGTCTTAGATATGACAACATTAACGTTTGGGATCAAATTACCACGGAGTCATTCCTCGTGGTTTACTTATTATTTTTGTTTAGACAATATCGGACGAAAATAAAATATATCATACCTCGGAAAATATTCCGTTATTACACCTACTTATAAATAATTGAACCGTTCATTGTTCAGGCGGTGCCAATCGGCACGAAGCTGCAGTTGCGCGCGCGCATCAACCCGGACTCAGCGTGGCGGCACATCAAGCTGCTGGAGGTGGCCGTGTCGCCTGACCCTGATCGGCCGCACGCGCCCGGCGCCGTGCTGCTCGTCAAAGATGGGTAAATGTTGCTGAAACTCACTTTTTAGTCTATTTTTTTTTTGTTAGTATTATAATGATGTATCTGCGCAGTTGGCATAGGAAAATTCACTAAATGATTCGTGATTCTACCTAACTACTTCAATTTAGTGGGTTTCAGCTACTGAACTGTGTGTTACCTTAAACGTGTGTTACCTTAAACAGACGCGGACGTCTGTCTACCTTAAGTACTGACAGTTGGGGGCTTTCCACTGCGAGTCGATAGATCTCATGTCATGTTTTCCTTCACCGTTTTGAGAGCAGTGGTTATAAGTACTTAAACTGCGTTAATTAGATTTTTTATATCAAAGCAATTTGTTATTTTATTTGGTAGGACTGCCTTGAAATTGGTCTAACAGTACTCTTCATTTCCTCCATTCACCAATCGATCTTACGACTTTATTTAGGCAGGTAGTATAGTAGGTACTAGGTACTGTCCTAAAATAGAGATTGAATTTGAGATAGGTAATCAGAGTGCTGTAACTAGTCTTTTAAGGTCTGGTAATTACTGCGCCCCTCGGTCTGCGATTCCCAAGCCCAGGAATGCCTTCGTATCTTCAATAAAGCAAGTGAATGAAGTTTGCAAATTAACAATTAATCAGAATAAATAAATACCTATTCCCAATAGGTGCCGAAACAGGGACTTCGCTTCAATCATCCCACACCAACCGGCCCGGTACCGAGAGAGGCACAACGAGGTCTTCCTGGACTTTGAAGCTTTCCTCCTCGCCTCCATGAAGGAAAGGTCTACCTTGTGGATACACTCGCAGATCAAGGCTTGCATGGACGCCGCTGACTGCCAACCCGACTACTGCCTAGACCTGTTTGAGCCTTCAGGTAAATCTTTTGTAGTTATTCACTTTCAGTTTTGCAAATAATCGCGTAGGGTATAAAATCATACTGAATGGTAAAGTGAGGTTCTCACTTTTTAATTTTAGGTGTCCCTTCGTCCAGCATACTCACCATGGAATCCTGATATTTCATGAATGTCAAAAAACTGTTCTGAAATAGTGCTAAATAGTGCCCAAAGGAAAAAAATAGTGCTCTTGTACTTGCGAAGTTATAGCCATAGTTCGATGAGTATGCTGGACGAAGGTTTCGCCCAGCATACTCACCTCCGTCCGGAGAATCTGTATACGCTTCAAACATAATTCATACTTCAAAAAATAGTTCCCAAATAGTGCCAAACGGTGCCCAAAAAGAAAAAACAGTGCTCGAATAACTTCGGAGTTATAGGCTTCGTTCAGTGAGTATGCTGGGCGTAGGTTCTACGCCCAGCATACTCACCTCAGTGCGCGAATATCGAACGAGCTATAGGTACAATTTACGTCTCAAAAAATTGTGCTTGAAATAGTGCCCAATATCAGTCCAATTTTTGCTTGACTTTTGACTTAGAAAACCATTAAATTTTAATGTAAACTTCTACATACTAACGTAAAATGGGGTACAGTCGTCGACACATGTTTTTGGACAAAAATATTAAACTTTCTAATTGTAGACTTCATGTTATTGGAAATAATTATGGTATTTTCTCACATGTCAAAAACTTTCGATTAAATGCATTATTATATATTTTATAAATAATAATAAATGAATGAAACTTTAAGCGTAAATGAAGTCTATTACTTCATTGCATTGTGTGTTTGTCTGAATAAAAACAGTCATATGCAGCCAATAAAATTAATATCTTGAAAAATTGTAAAAAGGAAATTATACAGTTTCTTTTTGTATATATGTTGCAGGCAAAACTTATAACCAGTCAAAACTAGTACTGTGAGATAGTTATACAAATTTTTAAAACTCTTTCCAATAGTTTCATCAATGAAAGGTTTAGCAATAAAAAACATTTTTAATTACTTACGTTATTTATTACTATTTTAAGGGCCAAAGTAATCAGAATTCTAGTTAACTAGTTCACAGCTTTTGTTAACATTCATAATATAATCAATGTAAATAGAAAAAATTGTAGTTTTAATATTGTATATAATATACATATAAAAAAATGTTTAGCCAAATATTGGTAAAACTTTCTAAAATATAACACGTAGGTACTTGTACTTTGTTTTACTGCTACAACGTTTTAATCACAATAAAATTATCTTACAAATAAGTATAAATTGAGCAATCACAGTTTATAATCACGTTTTTTTTATTAATATTAAATACCCTATAGTAATTACAAATTAACAATCACAGTTTATAATCACATTTCTGTAAGTTATTAATAAAATAACTTTTACAAGAACAAAAAAAAACAAACAAACAATAACAAAATAGGAACTAACAAGTTAGGACCGATCTTCATCTTACATTCGCGTATAAATAATGCAGTGTGGTACAGTATATTGGGAATTACTACAAACTTTTTTACTAAGGTCATCATAGCAGTTCCAAGTTCTCTTTAGCAATCGATAGCACTTTGACTTGTAATGCCCCATGCGTCCTGATTCACCATTTGTAAAATCTATTACCGACAGAATTTTAAAGGTGTCACCGTTTATTATGATCTCTTTAGGAATTTCATCAATTTCTATTTCAATTGAAGTATTAATTTCAATAAATACGAAGTCTAGTACTTCATATTTGTATGCGTTTTTACCGTTACATAATTGGTATTTACATTTCCTTTCAGTATCATTTACTAATAGAGCTTCATTAAGGGCTCCAATACCTTGAGTCGTCAATATGTTTACATTTATTGGAATCCAACTACATTTTGTGCCAGAACCTTTATTGATTTCACAGTTCTGGTTTGTACAATTTAAGTATCTATTAGCACTATAAAAACCATAACTTTGTATGTTATCTATTATAAAAGTTACATTACACTCACAATTTTTGCAGCTACTAAAATCGGATTCCACAGTATCATATATTTTAGCCAATACCTTAGAACGAGTAGTGTAAATATCTTTTGGTTTTCTAGCCTTCTTAGTGATTTTCTTTAGATTGTCATACGTGATCAAACTTCTGGTCAGTTGTGAAAGATCGTTTTTTTTATCATTGATATATTTTCTAATATTAGGTCTATCTAAATATGCAATTGAAAAACTTTGGACCACGGAATCAAAAGCACACGTATTAATAAAAGTGAATCTGTATGTTCCTGAAGTAGAAACACTGCCGTTTTGTAAAATATGTAATTTTGTACGACGATTGATTCGTTTTTTATTTTTCTTCTGTTTAGACACCAGTCCCCGCCAGTCTTCAATATAATTTGGTTCGCTCCTAAAAATTGAGTTTTCATAAAATGATTCATCATTGACGAGAGTATTTATTTGTGGTGTGTTATGGTCACTTATTTCATTTTTTTCATCGACAATATTTTCAGTTCCTTCTTGAACATCAATCAAGTCACTTTTGGCTAAGCGTATGGAACCGGTTATCAAAGGCTCGTGTTTAATAATAAACTCATCTACGCGGTACTTATTTGAATTTGTTTTAAAAAATAACTTTTTTACGTCTTTCATATAACTTTCTACATTTGAACTGGTTGGAGTACAATAATTACTGTTAAAATAAGTCATCATTATATTTCCCCATAGTGGAAGTTTTTTAAGAATCCTAATCAAAGTGTCCTTTATTTCCGGCAAGTAATAAATATTTTCGATTTCAGTTTCTTGATCACACAATTGTTTAATTAAATCTTCTTTCTCCTCAAGATCTTTATACATTTTCAGAAGCGGGTTTTCTTCTTTATCTAATCCCTCCCATAAAGAATGTTTAATTGGAACGTGATTTTCCGAATCTACATTTTGTATTTCACATTCCTGCAAATTAGTTTTGATCCGGTTTTTTAATTCTAAAATCGCCGTTTCACACCGTGTTAAATTTCCATTTCTACTGCCGCGGTGTTTATTATTTGCTATAATATAAACATTTTCTATAATTTTCTTTACCTCTCCGTATGAAACACATTTTTTAATCAGAATCATACAATCAACAAAAAATTTTGTTACTCTAGTGTCTATATTTTTGAAAATACTTTGATTGTACAATGTTTTTATGAAATGCGAAGTATCAAGGCGAACATAACAGGTTGGAATTTTTTTGGTTCTATTTTCTAAAATATTAAAACATGTATTTAAGTAGTCAGAGGTGGATTTATAACCACAAAATACTTTTACCACCGCACCTACTAAAGCTGCGGAATCATCAGTTACTACTTCATTTGGAGGTTTTCCATTAGCCAACCAAGATTGTAACCAGCTAGCAATAGTATCTAAAGAGTGACTTTCTGATATACACTGTGAAATTGGCACGCTACTTTTAACGGTTGTATCTGTCATCATAACATACAAAAATATAGGACTTTGCGACTCTTGAGATAGTTGTGTGTGTTCATTGACGACAAGCCGAAGATTTTTATTAAATATAGAACCTGTTGCGTCTATAGAAACTCTAATATAATTAAACTCTTTTTGGCATTTTTTATAATAATTCTTTTGATCGTCCGTCCAGTAAAATGTATAAAATGGAAAAGCAGAAACATATCTAACACATTTATCAAAAGGTGGTGAAACACACATACAAGTAAGTGACAATATTGGGTTGGGATGGAAAACATCAACTTTTTTATTTTCATGTTTAATTCGATGTAGTGTTTGTAATTTTGGCAATACTGGAGGTTCCTTGTCATTTTTCTTCATTAAAGTTGAGGCTAATTTATATCTTATAGAAGCTGCTGCTTCGTGTTGTAATTTTTCACCTAATTCCCTTATTTGGTAATACCGTAATCGGTTTTTTTTACTGGTGTTATGAAAGTACTTTTTATTTTCATTAATTATGCAACATTCTAGTTTAATTAAATTTTCCGTTTCTAAGTTAGTTGTTATAATTATTTTTGCGTGACATTGATTACAATATCCTGTGCATTTGATTTCGTAATTGTCTTTCACAATATTATTTTTAAAACACCAAGTGCATAAAGATCTTATTTCTTTCCATAGATGCATTTGAATTACATTAGTCCATTGGTTTGGTTTTAATTTACGTCTGACATTATACAGACTACCAGGGGCGATTTTGCTATTTCGGTGATAAAAATACCTTTGAGGCTTAATACTATCCCAAGTTATTGTATCCATATAAAATGTATGCGTACTGGTGTTCTCCGAAACACTATTAATGCTTTCGTTTGATGACGATGTAGACTTTTGATTTATCAAATTAGAATCATTATTACGAATTATTTCTTTTTTATCAACACCAAAAAAGTATTCGTAATTTCGTTTTATGCTTAATATGATTGATTTAACTCATTTTGTAATTTAACCGTGTTTGAATTTGTTTATAAATTGAGTCATTTGCGGAAGGAATATTTTTAAAAAAGTCATCTTTGAATTCTGAAATTACTAATTTTTGCGTTTCTAATGAAACCTTTGGTTTAGGCCCTCGTTTTCCTTGCTGATCCATGTCGTTAGATTCACAAGAATTATCACAAATTATTATGCCATTTGTTTTCAATATTAACATAATATGAAATAACAACTAACTAACTAACATATAAATCAACATCAATAACATTATGAACACTTGTGTACTTATACTACCTATATTACCTGAAAATACCAACTATAGATGTAAAAAACATAACGGGCCCCACCGCTCACGCAGTACGAGTCAGAAAAAGTTGTCTTCTAACGTGGTAAACATTGTGTCTTCAAGATAATCTGAAAATAACACGTATTTAAATAATTTAATATAGGTATGACAGGCTCCAGCCTTCCTCTACAGGTACTTAAGCACTTACGTGTTTTCCATTATTTTAGCGTGATTTCTATTATAAATAGCGAAGGGGCAAAACACGAGGCTGAAGACGATTTCCCGAAGTCACAACTCCCATAGAAAATGTGATGAATAGGTTGACGACACTTAAAAGTTTAAGTGCATTCGCCGGATGACAATCGGTAATAGTCTTCACTTCACGTCATATTATCTAAAAAATACATCTGTGTTAATTCTATAGTTACGTTTATACTTACTACCGACGCTCGCGCTGACTGATTCTACCTATTTCGATATTGAAATGTAACTAACGTGAACTTAAGACGAGAACAGATCCTGACGGGTAACGAGGACAAGCTTGTAATAAAAAAATTGAAGAAAAGTAAATTATATCCTAGCAAATAAGACAGTGTTTCATTTCCAGTAGAATTGGAGGATAAAACCAGGCCTCCGCAGAAGTAGGTATATAAATAGGTATTTGAGATCCAATTAGATAAACAAACAAGTTACATTACGTTATTATGTGTGTACCTACCTACATCAAACCTTTAAAAAAGTAACTAAGTAGGTACCCATTTTTAAAACTTCTTAAGCATGTCCTTAATTTTAAGTGTACAGTGTCATATTCAACGAAAAAATGAACGTGTTTTTGTAAAAAACAACTCGCTTGCTACCTAGTTTTACAGTGCAATTAATGAATGAGTGTAAAATCAATTTAGTTAAATGCCACTATTATAAATTGAAATATACTTACTGATTTGGGTGCAGCTCCTATATTGATTACGTACTAGATACACAATTTTATATAGGTAAATAATGACATCACCAACACATTGTTTGGTTTTGCAACCCACTATGTAGTCAAACTCAAAAGCCGGCGTTATTATAATGATGTGCGACGAAGTAAACAAACAAAGAAACTGAGAAGCGCTTGTTCGTTTCGATTGCTTTGTGACACAAAATGGACCCTTATCACCTTCAAAATACAGATCAGTCTTGTCTAATAATCGTAAGATGTTAGGGCAGCGCCATCTAGTATTTAAACATAAACATATTCATTTGCGTCGCGGGCGCCGCGCGTCGTAAGCCCCATACCTATTGACCGTACGTGCATCCATTACTGCCACACTATATTGAACTTTATCACATGAGGAATACAGGTCAATTCCGTAAACGTTGTGGTACCGTCCTTGATCCGGAAAATGATTATTTTGAATAATTTTGTCAGTTGTAATGTAAGCATTAATAACAGCAACTTTATTTTTCATGCATGATTTACTTCATTTGATATCTTAATCCTTCAAGCGCCGTGATCTAGACAAAATATATAAAATCATTGTTCCTAGCTACCGGGGTCCCATGCGACGCGCGAAGGCTTAATCATATTATTATAAAGTATTATTAAAATAATGTGTAATTAATAATATTGCGATTCTAAAGTAAATACTCCCTTACATAGACAATTAATAATTTACACAAGACAAAAATTGTTAGAAAGAAAGTTAATAATATTGTATTCGACTGTACTCAATGTAATGTATGTAGAAGTTTACAATCAAATTTAATGGTTTTCTAGGTCAAAAGTCAAGCAAAAATTGGACTGATATTGGGCACTATTTCAAGCACAATTTTTTGAGACGTAAATTGTACCTATAGCTCGTTCGATATTCGCGCACTGAGGTGAGTATGCTGGGCGTAGAACCTACGCCCAGCATACTCACTGAACGAAGCCTATAACTCCGAAGTTATTCGAGCACTGTTTTTTCTTTTTGGGCACCGTTTGGCACTATTTGGGAACTATTTTTTGAAGTATGAATTATGTTTGAAGCGTATACAGATTCTCCGGACGGAGGTGAGTATGCTGGGCGAAACCTTCGTCCAGCATACTCATCGAACTATGGCTATAACTTCGCAAGTACAAGAGCACTATTTTTTTCCTTTGGGCACTATTTAGCACTATTTCAGAACAGTTTTTTGACATTCATGAAATATCAGGATTCCATGGTGAGTATGCTGGACGAAGGGACACAATTTTAGAGCCTCACATTATGTGGATCTCTAATATTAAGACCTTGTGGCCTGCCATGACGTCATAAAGCAAGAGTAGTTAGGCTGTGGGAAAGAGACAGAGCTATACAAGTCGTCTAGCGCCATCTCGTTCCCTGAGCGGAACCACGCACGCAGACGTCATGGTAGCCTACCATAACATAAAAAAAAGACGACAAGCTTTGTATTTGTTGGAATTGCCAAATTCTTCACACTTTAATTCTTCCCACAAACCCACAATAAGACTGAGCTATGTGTTTTTAACACTTATTCGGTCCACTTTTGACACGACACATCCAGTAGATACGAAGTAAACGGTTCAGAAGAAGTGGATTAGAACATTTTACGACAAGCCATGTCAAATCAATTTCCATTATTTTATCTAATAGTTGCCGTATTAAATGTAATTATTGTTGTTAATAGGACACGGTCGTCGCAGAAGATCGCTGCCGGAGGGTTCTCACAGCCACAACATCACGAATTCGGCATTAGTGGCTGACAACTCAACGACTCCATTCACACGGTTCAAAGAAAACTTGGAATACTCCGTGGTGATGCCTGGCGAACTGTTCCATAGAACTCCCATAGAAGCAACGTGTGCCACCTCTATGATGGTTGCGGTTGTTTTAGGAGCGCTCTTGTTTATGTCTGCTTTGCTAGTAAGTTTAACGCCTTAACATTTTCTTTTATTTAATCATTATGATATGTGCCTAATTTCTGATTATAGCAAAAATGGCATGATTGGACTTAATACACAGCCGGTATCAGAAAAAAAATCTGCGTCATATGGTCCGGGTATCGTGTCTCTCTCTAACTGCGAGTACAATGATTAAGTCGGCAAATCAACTGAATGAATTGATTTATAGACTTTCTTTGAAAAGAAAAATTCGAACCGCGAGCAAGATTTGACCCTAATTTTTCTTTCCATAGAAAATCTTCGAAATTCGTGACGCATGTTTAATGCGTATAATATTTATAAAATATTTTGCACTAGCGACCCGCCCCGGCTTCGCACGGGTGCAATCTCTACTACAATAAGCATGTTATATAGATAAAAACCTTCCTTATGAATCACTCTATCTATTAAAAAAAACTGCATCAAATTCCGTTGCGTAGTTTTAAAGATCTAAGCATACAGGGGGACAGGAAGCGGGAAGCGACTATCTATTGATTATTTTTTTCAGATGTGTTATTTAGCAACGAAACTGAACTCGACGATGCTAAAGAATAGCAATCTGCAGTCACCATCGGGCAAGGGGTTCGAGCAGATCTTACGGGAGCTAGCGCATCATTCTCTACCAGACACCGGGTACACTGGCCGACCCACGGTGCAGTGATACATGTGATAACAAGTTCTTAGCATTAACAAGATGTTGCTCATTGATTTTGTCTATATTCTCGAATATTCTTTCGTTATCAAAATAGAACTTTTTCATTTTCCGTAGACAAAAGCTTCGCTTCTAGCGATGCATGGTTATGAATCTCTTAGCTAAAATACCATTTAATTATTTATTTGTAGAGAAAAATAACTTCAATAGCTGCTCAAGATTCGAGTTTGTTCATGGAAATGACACTGCGGCGTTGAGACCAGTGAGGTGCAAGGCTGCCATTACCATGTAGCATTTGTTGTAGCATATCCAATAATTCAAAGAATTTAATCTGACACCTTTAAAGCATGTAGGTTACCTTGACAAACCTTACATGAAATAAGTAATTTAAACGTAAGTTACGATACAAGTAGTTAATTAAACTTATGACTGAAAAATCGCAAGTTCAACTTTATGTGGAAACCTTGGTAATTTTTTCAGTCATGACTGTCACATCTTGTAATAAGGTTAATTTAATAATATTTAAGATTTAATTTATTACATAGTTTTAAGTTTAATGTAGAATAAAATAAACAAAAATAAATTATACTTTGGTTTTTTTTTTGAACTTCCTCTTTCAGCCACTTGAAATCCGTTTTCAAACTTCGTTTAGAAATTCGGATTCCATATACATAGAGAATGGACACATGAAAAATGAATGGAGAATGGAATAATGTGTGCCCTCGTGTGTATTATTCGGTACAGTTTGCAGGGAAACTATTTTGGTAGCCAAAAAGTACCTCGATGTCATTTCTTCGTGCAGGCCTTCAACATTATAACTATAGTCAATTTCTAAACGAATAGTTTTCCGTCAATAAAAGCGTTCCTGGTTACATTCAAATCGAAACACCCTAGTTTTGTAGCATTAATAATCGAGTATCTCTTTTTTACCAATCAATATCACTATAATGCTATCCTGTTGTCACTTTTGACATTGACAAAGCAATATATTCAATACGTTTTCTCTGAATTTGGAGGCATTGGAGAGGAACTTAGCATCTAAACGTTAACATTTTATTCCACCGCAAGCAAGAAAAATGAGCAAGAGAAGTGCAACTATAGTTGCGGCAAATGCTAACTCAAAGAAAACAAAACATTGGTCTCTAGGTTTACTGGAATCTATGAAAGATCCCGCAAGTATTGTGAAACAAACCAAACAAGCTGTTGTTATTAAAGATAAATATCCCAAAGCTAAAGTTCACTACTTAGTAATGCCTCAAGACGATATCAATAGTATTTATAAGTTAAATAAGTCTCACGTGGAACTTTTAGAAGAATTTGGGAATGTGTTCAATGAGATACAAAATGAGACAGATCTTCCACTGAGAGCAGGCTTTCACGCTGTTCCTAGTATGCAGAGGTTGCACATGCACATAATAAGCACAGATATGGTGTCACCATGCTTAAAAACGAAAGTACATTGGAATAGTTTCACTACACAACATTTTAAACCTTATGCTGGTAAGTTGTTAAAGAATTAAAGCAATTTTAATTCTTTGTCATGCAATAGGGTTTTTTTTTCACAAAATGATAAACAAAATCTAAATAAAAATAGTATAAAAATTAATTTATTTCATAGAGTATGAAGAAGTCATATGCTTAAAATGATTTTTTACAGATGTTCTTGAAGAATTAAAAGAGAAAGGTTGTATTGAGAAAATGTCGCCGGAATTACACAAGAGTCTGATGTCTACTGAGCTACAATGCAACCAATGTACATATAAACCTAAAAACATGCCACAGCTTAAGGAACATTTACACATTAAAAACTAGAAATTGATTTAATCTTTATATTCTATAATTTATTTGTTATTGGGAAAACAGACAGAATAAAAGCTTAAATGTCCCATATCTAAATAAAACTGTTATTTTTGAAGTACTTAGCATGTTTGGCTTAATACAAAATTTTAAATATTCAGATTCTGATACTTTCAATCAGGGTCCAACTAAAAATAGTGCCATTCAAGTAAGCTGTTTATAATGTTCTTAAATTACATCAGGTGGCCTACCATGAACTCTTAACGCGATCCAGTTTAGGCTGTGGGAAAGAGATGGTGCTAGACGACTTGTATAGCTCTGTCTCTTTCCCACAGCCTAAACTGGATCGCGTTAAGAGCTCGTGGTAAGGCCTCAGCTTGGTGTACATTCTCTGCTTAACTGTCAGAAATTAAGGTATATTTATAAATATTAAGATTTATGATAATTGATTCCAGAAAAATAATGATGTTCGTGATTATATCAGTGCAAATACATTGAATAATAAATTATGCTAAAACATTCTACAAAAATTAAGATATTCCATTGTACAAAAACTAAGATATTCTTGTAAGTTTATATTTATTAAAACCTATTTTTTTAAACAATTTCCGTACATTGCACTTCATTTATTGCCCAAATCATTATCAGGTTTTATCTTAAAACTTAAAATATGTAATAATTTTCTGTTTAATACTAAATTGAGCTAAAAATTCATCATCTATTAACAGTCTCTAAAACTTTTGATAACTAATAAATGTATTAATAGTTATTTTTATGGAATAACCAACCATTAACCGTTATGAGCTATGTGTCAAAGGTCAAACTTAATAGACACTTGAAAAGGATACTGTCAGCTTAATCACATAACTCACTTCCCCGACAAGTATATTTACTAGACGTAGGACTATCTGCATCCACTAACAAACTTGAGTCTGCACTTCCATCAGCATCTGTAGTGTTATAGATTGACATGTTACGTCTCTTGAATGTCTTTTTAGGACCTGCTGATGTTGGTGTCTTACATTCATAAATTAAACTGTCAATACTGTCCACCACAGAAGTGTCTGGAGTAAATGCAGGTGGAGACTTCTCATTCTCACATGGTGTGACAGGTGCAGGAAGAAGAAGTGAAAGCTTGGATGTCTTAACTGGAGTTTGGATAACTGAACTTTGTGTTATAGTATTTTGCATGACTGGACTTTCTCTCATAGATGAACTTACAATCTCCTCAGGTGAGTCGGACTTTAATTCTTCACTCGCTGGACTTGTATCAACATATGGCTGTTTCATAGTCTGACCAGACCGTGCCATAAGTACTTGTACAGGGTCATCAATCCCTAGTGTCTCACACAGCTGAACTGTTTGTGGGTTCATTATTGGCACTGTTGGAACAGTTTTCCGGTTATCTGGATTATAAACAGGAGCAGTTCTAACAAAACTATCTTCTTTTATAAGTAGGCTTCCAATTAATTTGATGACATTGTCTTTCTCTTCTTGTGTAGGTGTAAAGTCATGCCTGTAATAGATTTTGTACCATATTAGTATCAAAAAAATCATAATAATTTTAGAGAATGTAAAATTACAAATAAAATGTACTAACCTCTCATTGCCTCCTGGTCCAGGCATGTGACAATTAATATTTTTCACAGTCAACAAATGGTTAGTATTTTTCAATATTGCAAGCCATTCCACATCATGCTTTAGACACAATTCACCATCATTATCTGATGGTACATCCAAAATCTGCAGATGTCTGCGTTTGGGCAAACATTTGTCCAGTGCCAAAAACTTTGTCTCTGTATCATTGTCATGGTTGACGAGTGCTGCATATTGGCAATGCAAGTGAGCAGAAAACCAATAGTCTGGCTTCAGAGTAAGAAGTAGTTTCATAGCTGGGACACTGCCTAATTGATTTGACTCTATATCTTCCCTGTAAAGTTTTAAGTTATAAAAGCACAAGTAAACTGTAAATGTATTTCTATACTTAAAATTTTCTTGCACATATTTGTTACAATTATGCTGATCTGCATTTAAAGCACAACTTTTTTTAATTACAAGCAAGAAAACATGTTTACCTCAAAAATGATTTTCTTCTTAATAAATTTTCTGTATTGCCATAATCTGTGATACCTCTAGGCCAGTCATGAGATAACATAACATGAAGTTTTTCTTTGATTTGGCTCAATCTAAAGACTTCTAGACTTCTGACATGGTACACAGTCCTAAGTGACTTTCCTGAGTAAGGCAGACACTCCCAGTGTCCTTGGAGATAGTCCTGACCTTTATAAATACCAGACATTCCTGAAAATATGAAAATAAAATGTAAAATAAAATAACACAGACTGTTAATATTTTTAGGTTGACAATGATAATACTAATCCAATCAGATGGTTGGATATGAGTTAGAAATCTCAGAAATAAAAAAATATTTATTTAATTCACACTGAAGCTGGCATCCAAATACAACAAAAAAAAACAGAAGTATACATAAATACTTGCACAAATTATTATGTGTAATTGTAAAAGCATGTTACAAACCTCCAATTCGTAAGCCTCCAAAATTCACAACTCCAGCTCGGCCCAAATAATAAATGTTAGGAGCCACCCAACCACCATATGGAAGTTCTTGTAAGTAGTTGGAAGCTTCGTGATTGCCGCCAATAAATATTGTCATAATTGGGGCTCTTTTTTCCCCACTGTAGTATCTGTAAATATGTTTTAGAATCATGATGTACCTATTAAACTTGTGAAAACAATAATAAATATTCGATGATTCCTTGTTAGATATCAGTTCTACAAAGTGATAAAAACAGGATTTTCTTGGGTTTTTTTATATATCAATGATTTTCTTACTTATAAAACGAACACATATTTTGGTACTTCTCAGGAACAGCCATTGCTCCTAAGTCTTCATGGTTCCGGACTGATTGGAAATCACCACAACATATCAACAGATCAATTTTTATGCCTTCTCTTGTTTGTATTGTTTCAATACATTCGTATATTTTTTCAAGTTCGCCATGGGCGCATCCTTCTACAGCGATTTTCATTATTGATGACTTGTTGGAGCAATAATACACAGTTGTCCAATAAGTTCTTAGAGTGGACAATCCTCTAACAAATAAGACTATTTTAGGAACGAAACACTGCACAAACAAATCGGCATTTACGAGTGCATAAAAACAAAAAACTAACCTCAATCGATTTGTCATAGACAATTTTTGACATTGACATTGACAGCAGTGCTGGCATAGACTAGTTTTTTTGTGATGTTTGTGGAATGGCTTCAGGGCCTTTGAGCCATCATAGTTTGTGGAAATAAAATACCACAGAGCACGTATTTTTTTTTATTCATTAATCCTCGTCTCTGTACAAACAGTCAACCATGGGGAATTTACACAATAGGGAGAAACACAAGCCAAGCAGAGAGAACCATGGATAGAACGCCCTAATATAAAATAGTGCCAATAATAGAGTACATAATGTTATAATACAAAACGGGTTAATTGGTTAATACAAACCTTTTTGTATGTACACTGCGCACACACAGCCCAGAAAACTCGATTTATAAATGAAAATGGAATTAAGTAATTAGGATGCATGCAGGCAATAATATATTTGTACTAGGTAATTCTGATACCTATATTGGTCTTTCATCAAAGCATGAAAAGGTAGGATAGACAGGCAAATACATACCTATACCTACCTAGTTTCCAATTATTGATAAAATTCTCCTCCTTATTTCCAATATTTAATTGATAGAGCAGTGGTGGCCCACTGGTATCGGCCCCAATTACGAGTTGTAGGTCGTAGGTTCGAACCCAGCCAAGCGCAGTAATTTGTGTAATTTATTTTATCACCACTGCTCTCCAAAACTGTGAATGACTACCGGTGTTACTACCAGTAGTACAACGGGTAAAAATAACCTGTAATTATAACCAAGCTACCCAGTAGTACCACGGGAAGTTAACAATTTTTCACACCACCTGCTTGTATGTCATGCAAACCTACTGTAAAACAAGTCATTGCTGCCCCCCGCTCGAGCCGGGCAATAATATTGTACTGAATTTCATTATTATATCGCGAATAAGAGTGAGTTCATGGTGTTCAAGCCAGGTAGCAAATGCTACATGTTCCTCATGTAACTCTGTGCGGCATGCGTCTGAAAAAGGTCAGTGCCTTTAAGTATCTGGGCCACTGGGTGACCGAAGACCTGTGTGACAATGAAGACATCGAGAGGGAACGCAGATCACTGTCCATCCGGTGTAATATGTTGGCTCGTAGGTTTGCACGTTGTACCACTCAAGTAAAGGTAACATTATTAAGGGCATACTGTCAGACCTTCTACACGTGCAGCCTGTGGACTAATTTTACGCTGCGGGGGTACAGTGCACTACGAGTCCAGTATAACAATGCGTTTAGGATTATTATTGGGCCTGTCACGCTTTTGTAGTGCTTCCGCTATGTTTGCTGAGGCGCAAACTGATGATTTTTTCGCAATAATCAGAAAAATATTATAATTTTAATTTGATTTTGATTTAATAATTTAATTTTGATTGTATAATTTAATTTTTTATTTTGGTTTTTTTTTCATTTATATATTATCTTTTTATTTTTGTTTGATAATTTTTAATTTATTGTTGGTTTTTTTATGTAATTATTATGGATATTATTGATTTTTTTCTGAAATAAATAAATTGAATTGAATAAATTCCTGTGGGAATAATGTGATTTGAATTTGGAACCTCAATTATAACATAGTACCGGTACCTACCTATGAAAACTTTTAGGTACCAAAGAGTTGTAGCAGTAATGGCGGCCGGTGACCGCAACAGCTGATCGCTTGCTGTGGTGCCCAGTTCAAGATCGAAGGTTGTCGTACCCACAGAACCTTTATAATATGTTCTATGGTCGTACCACATCAAATTTCAAAAATCGAATTTATTTCCTCGCAGTAGGTGTGAAAAGCAGAGTACGCTCCTCGGGAGTACGAGTAATGCTGTCTTGTCTTGGGCAAACTGGAATCCTTATCTACACTAAGGATTCTTAACTTCTTCTTCTTCTTCTTTCTTAACTTGAACCTCCTCGCTGCGCTACGGAGGTTCACCCCCAGAATCCTTAGTGTCGCTTCGGGATTCAATACGCCCGTGACGTAAGGCAATGCTTTACTTCCTTGGTGCGTAATCTATTGTAAGTTTGTATTCATTTTGTTGGTGTACAATAAAGTATATTCTATTCTATTGCTACTATTTTCCTTTGTCCAGGGTCGCGGGACTGTCTAAACAAGTAACCGTGATCCTGGAACGTATAGGTCAAGTTGAAGGAACACGGTGAATATTAGTCAGTACGAGTCTGAGTTCTGACAGTCTCTTTTGCACTCCACCTAAGACATGAGGACTCAATTGATGATTTAACCACCTAACAAAAAAGATGCAAAGTAATAAGGAGATGGTATACGTAATGGGCCTCCCACACGCACGCACAAGCTTAACCACAGTTTTGCCTGCGCGTACTTGCCTGTGTCTGTGGTTGGGCGTTCAGTGTTCAGTGTTGCCGACACAGATATAGGTTTACCATAACGCAAGAGCAACTACTACGCGTGCCAAAAATCCGTACTAACTTACTACCAAAAATCGTAAGTGGCCATTTTCGCGCTCGTCTAAATCGGTCTATCGTCGTAGTTGGACGTCAGTTTTAACATTAAAATGGTTAATTGTGCTGTAGGACGAGGGGGGCACCGTAAGCGGAGGATCATTTCAATCGATTTGGTTTTCCCATGACTAAATAGTTTTTGTGACGTCTTAACAGGTAGTCAAAAAATGGCACGCTTGATTTTCATACAGATCGTGATACTTGTGTTATCTAGGACATTCTCCAATGTTGAGGATAATGATTAATGATTAAAAAAAATTAAGGATACTGAAAAACAAAAATAGAAATTATTTTAAGTAAATTTAAGCTGATGTAATTAAAATGTAATTAAAATAATTTCTATATTTGTTTTTCATTATCTTTAATTTTTTTTTATTATTATTAATCATTATTCTCAACACTGGAGAATGATATTTATATCTGTGGTTGCCGACCGTGTAAGTATTGTTTTTTCATTGCGCAGGTAAAACTGTGGTAAAGCTTGTGCGTGTTGTAGGCCCATAAGATTAAACAAAAACAGAAAAGTGTGTTTAATTTATCTGTAATTTAAAGTAAACGATTGTAACATGGGTAAATAAAATCTTCCCGTGGTACAACTGGATAGCTTGCTAATACCTACTAAGTACGTACGGGTAATTTTTACCCGTAGTAAAATAAATGACAATAAAATAAAACTTCTTCATAAAATGCATTTTATTTCAACCTGCTTTCTTACCCATGCGTAGCTGGGCCGGGTGCAGTAACAAATAGGTAAATTAATGATATTGGAATTATTCGTAGCACTTCGTAGCGCTTCGTAGCACAATACGATTGCTTAGATATTTAACTATTTGCTCTAAAATGTACGCAATATATGGGGAGGGTATTCAACTTCTTTCAATCTAGAATTCAATAATACAAACGAAAACGATAAGTTAACTGGTTAATTGTTAATTTTGTCGTTGGACCTGTCTGTAGTTCTGTACCTATGTGCTAAGAAATTATATGCCCAATACTGATATTTATTTAACTTTATCCCACACTAGGAATTTCTCGTACAAATCCTGACCCGGAACAACTACTTGTAGATCATAGAGTACAAATACATATTTATCCCGTAAGTACCTGTGGAAATCGAACCCGAGATACACAGGCAGCAGTCGATCACTCGGCCACTAAGTACTAGTATTAGTATAAAAATGAAAATATATGCAAGTAATTTAAATGATAACGTGGTACCTACCATGGTTCGCTAACTCGCTAGACTATATCTTAGTTACCTACTGCATACCTTGACAACTCAATTAGCGGTTACATTGTGCGAAGTGGGCACAAAATTAGATCGCGCTAATTGCTACGAAGTGGAAGGTTTAATAAAAAGCAACTAATTGCATGTGTTAGTGGACCGTCGATCATGTAACGTGGCCATAACACGTACCTGATGTTAACACTTGACCTCTATGATTTTGGTGCTGTTTTTCTTGTTTAAACATCTGTCTGAATAAAATACTGTATCACTTTTACTGATGTGGAACAGTTTATTCAATAGAATCGAATTCATTCTCATTTTCACCAACTTAATTATGATAGGAGTGTAGGCAGCCAGTAATTTACATACTGAGCGTAAACCTCGCTATCATCTCCTGTAGTCACGTAGATAAAAGCCCGGGCTCCGTGACGTCAGAGCGGCCGGCGACGCGAGCCAATAGCGGGGCGAGGCGGCGCTACGGCGCGCGCGCACCGCCCACTTCACCACTGAAGGGAAAACTTGGAAAACTTGCATCGCTCTCGCGTTGACACGAAAAGAAAATATTTGCGAATTATTGATGTGCGCTTTTATAGAATTAACTTGTTAGATACTCGTATAATTATATGAGTCATTTTTAAGATTTCAAAAAATTTCGTTAGTAAATTACAATGTTTACTTAAGTTTAAAAAAATCGGCTCTAAGCCGCATTGACAAGAAATGTTTGAGTAAGTATCACGCTCAACACTTTCAACCGTGATACGACTTCAAGCTACATCAATAATGTTTACATGCCAGCGTTTTATAAGTTTATTTACTTTAAAAAGCAATATAATAATGAGTAATCGATAAGTAAACAAATACGAGCCCGACGTATCAGAGAGCGGCGCGCGCGCCCCTTCTGTCAAACATTTTTATAGTTATGCGCAGAGCATAAGGAACTCTTTATAGTCTATGCGCGCGAGTCGGCCGCACGCGCGTTCATCTTGCGACGTTTAAAAAAAAACTCTTCGTGGTATTTGAATTTGTTCCTTCTTAGTTTTCTTTGAATAAGTTTGTGGTGACAATGAGCTGGGACCAAGATCGCGACCGGCCCTGCGACAAGCTAGAAATCAATGAGGCTGTTGGAAAACTCTTGGAAAGCTTTAATTATGACAGCATAGTGCCGCAACAGACGAGGTATGTTAATGTTTACATTTATTTGCTAATTTAATTTTCTTCGATAGGTACCCATACTTACATAGGTAATAGGTATACATACGTACCTAGGTATATCTTCAGTTTTGACTCGTATAATACCTATATTATTTTAGAAAAATATCTGGAGAACTATCGTGCAATCAAGCTTTAGTTCATACCCATGTCTTCATTGTTTTTTTTTTTTCAGAATGAATAGGAAAGTATAGTTTTAGTTAAAAAAAAAACCTGTAAAACTGTATAGTTAACATTTTTACGTTTCAATTCACAGATAGATTTATGTGTGTGGCTAAAAGGTGAGAGACAAAATTTAAAACAGTCTAGTCTAGTCTTCCGGTAAAATCCGTTTTACACATATGTATCGTGATATATCGTGCAACACATCCAAATAGGTTGGTAGATAATTGGGTTATTAATGCTCTAGTATTTTAAAATAAAAAACAAGGATAACATTTGAGTGGAATAGCATACAGTAAGTAAGGTCGCTTTAGTCAGAATTCGATTCCGGGCGAGATTTTAATCGAAAGTGTTGACAGCCGCAGGTTCCTTTTTAGTAGGAAATGCTAAGTTGTACAATATCTATGCTTTTAGGTATAAGGGTCATCACAAAGGGTGACCGTGAGAACAGGGTGGTTTTTGGTCATGTCAATGTGACAATTCACTCTGCTCAACCCAGAGCGGGAGGACTCATTTGTTGATATTCTCCCCAAAAGCAAAAAAAGTGTCATCGTAACGTAGTCAACAATTTATAAAAAAAATGAGGCACTAAAAAAAATCAATTAGAGGTTTTAATAAAAGGTTTAATGAATGAAGTGGTGCTGACTTGCAAAACTTTTATTTGTGCAAGTGAAGTTTCCACTTCTCGGGAAAATTATGATGATAATTCAAAATCACTGAAATTGTGAAAAACTCAAGCCCCTCTTCTACTTAAAGAAGTTAACTTACGTTATTATATTCGTAAACTGTATTTTTTTTAACTAAAAGTATTTCTCTCTTGTTGTGGATGCGTCTACAAACATTGAAACTCGCATACACCAACACCCGGACTCCTATTGTAGGTGATACAAATGTTTGTTCAGTGCGGGGGTCGCACCCGCGACACGCATCGCAACAATTGATCCCCAAGGCACTGCGCCAACCTCGCCGTATAAGTGTCGGGCTACTGACTAAAGTCTAAAACATACATTTTCTTTAGAATTTATTACCAACATTAGGCATTCAGAAATAATCGGCTATAGACTATTAAAGCTCTATTTTTGAGTAATGGTGACTTAGAAAACTTTGAATTATTGTGCAAGTGTCGTCTCTAATTCTCAAGAAAAATAATGATAATTCGATAAATTGTGAAAAACTAAAAGGCCTCTCTCACGCCTTATTAACAAAATAACAACTAACGGCCATTATACCTATTCGTAAACCATAATTAGAAAAAGCTACCTACGTTTTCCGCGGAGAACGTAGGTATCTCCCGTCATATTATTAGGTATGTTGAAAATATAATAATTCGTTACAATTGCTGCAACGAAAAAACCGAAAAAGTAAAAGCTCTTGAGTTGCAATTTTTTCAATATTTAGTTATGATCTAAAGTAATGAGCAGTTCCCGATGACTAGTTTTTAGTCGTCTATACTGGAATTGAGCCTTTACAACATAATTATGTATTTATCACTAATTTATTTATTAGTGCATCAAATCATGCTTTACAACAAAAAAAAGCTCGGTTCCTTATCACGGCCAATGAAGTTATTCAAAACTTCACTACGACAATCCCACAAATATTCCCATTCCCAGTTATTTTCCCAATAGAGGTTACCTTCGCACAAGTACCTAGTGGTTACAGCACATAAATAATATAATTAAAGAACAATAAATTCGCTTTAAACGCCCATTTGTTTATCGTAATATTATTTATTGCTGAAGTGACCCCGTATAATATGAATTATTCCGTAATTACTTATACTTACATACTTAAATAGATAGAGAAATATCTAGCTAATGCCGACCCCGGGTCAGCTGGGCGGTGCACATGAAAAGGACACGCGATTACCGCCTCTAATTGAATAGGCACTATGTTATCTGCTCCTTGTTTATTAATTTCCTATGAACAACGTCGGCTTCTTACATGGGACGCTTTTTCGGGACTTCATAACTATGGTAATTGTTGACGCTATCATTTCTTAATGTAGTAGCGACAGATCTGTTACTTTTCTGGGAACTATGTTGTTATTTTAGAGGAATTTATTTTTCACCGGCTTTGAAAAAACGAGGAGGTTCTCAACTTTTTTTTCTATATCCTTGGAAAATTCTTCTTTTGTTTGAAGGGGTGTAATTCTTCTTTTGTTTAAAGATAGTCCCATGGTAAACAGATCAGGATCTGATGACGGGATCTTTGAATAACAGCAAATCAGCTATCACACATATCTATGCATTGTTTGCATAATCAAACAAACAATATTACGTCTAGGTAGGTATCCACTGAAAAGAGTAAAAACTTTTTTTTTAAAAAGTACCGACTTCAAAACAAATACAAAAAAGTTTAAAATAACTTTTCTTTCGGAAGTCGGTGGCAATAGTCAATGACACAACAAAACAAAGCCACCGACTTCCGAAAGAAAAGTTATTTTAAACTTTTTTGTGGTATTTGTTTTGAAGTCGGTACTTTTTTTTTTTAAAGTTTTTATTTTACCCTTTTTAGTTTATTTATTACATATTCAACCCAAATTCTTGTAAAATACAAAATTTTCTTACATAGGTAATAATTATGCACTAATCTTGTAATCCGTCACAACATAAAAAAATCCATATCTCTATTTATCTCGATTTTGATGAAACTTGCAGTGTACCCTAAGTTGAACAATACCTAGTACAACAAAAAAAGAATTACTTAAATCGAACTTATAGTTCCGGAGATATGCGTGCACAAACATAAAAACATACATACATACCTACATACATACATACCTACATACATACATACACTTATGAAATTTGGTACATTTGTTCAGACGCTGATATAGACTAACATATATGAAAACTGGGCAGTTCTGATAATATTACATACATACGGGTCGAATTGATAACCTCCTTTTTTTTGAAGTCGGTAAAAAAAAATTAAACCGACTTTTTTCAAAAAGTTTTTTTTTGTTTATCGACTTGTACCTTTACGGAGAAGTTGGTTAGTGATTAGGTGCGTCCACACACAACGAGCAGCCTCGTGAGGCATTTGCCGCGCGAAGCAGCTCGGTTAGTGTGGACGTGTCTCGGCCGAAGCAAGCGAGCGCGCTGCCACGGGCGATCGACCGAGCGCCCGAGCCATCCAGACCAGAGTCAGCTTTTGTTTTGCTAGCATATATTATTGTTTCGTGCCTCGGTCAAGAAACAACGGAACGTCCACACAGAGCAAACGGCTTCGCGAGGTATTTGCCGCGCGAAGCAAATGCCTCGCGAGGTTCCTCGCTCTGTGTGGACGCACCCTAATGAAATGAAATGAAAAATCTCGCATGACCTCTAATGAAACAATCAAATGGAACGCAATCAATTGTCTCTTAAAAATGCCTAGTCATCAATAATGGACGTGACAAGAATAAATTAGTTCATATTCATTAGGGTAGTCTGTCTTTTGCATATGTGGAGATCTAAAGGGGAGGCCTATGTTCAGCAGTAGACGTCCTATGGCTGAGATGATGATGATGATGATGAGTCTGTCTTTTAGAATTGGTCCATTAATATTTTCAAGGAGGCAGTAATTGGCCTAGCTTGATTTTTTTAAGAAAAATTATATCAGGATAAAGAAAAGTCTTAATTTGCCAGTAACGGAAAAGCATCTTGTTGATTTTAATCCAACATTTTAAAAGTGAGTTTAAAGATAAGATAAAAGTGGCAGTTACTTTAAAATCAAAGTATCTACAGGTAAACAGAACTATTGTGAGAGCTACGAATCCCGTAGACTTACAATTTGTTTTCCCGTAAACTGCACATAAAAAAATTTTAAGGAGACGGGAAACTGTCTCGATGATGTAGTACGATAGGCTTTACGAAAAACCATTACAAGTGATGTGAAAAATGAATGCAAAAAGCATTAATTTTCCACATCATTTGTAGGTACTGCAGATCGGGATCGCGAGACTTATACCATTACCGTGACCCTGGAACGTAAAGGGCTAATGAAGGACACCGTGGATTTTAGTCAGTACAAGTCTGACAGTCCCTCCTGCCCTGGTTGGGAGGACTCATTTGATGATTTTACGACGTAAAAAAAAAGGTACTGCAGGTAAAAAGAGCCTGGTGAACAGACACTAATGGTGCATCCACACCGCCGGTAACATTTGTGGAGCAACAAAAGGCAACACGGTAACATTCGGCAACATTCGGTAACTTTTGTGGCTCCTTGTTACTATTTGTTGATTGTTACTCATCTACACCGCAGTAATATCCGACAACAAATGTTGCCGTGTTACTGTATGTCGAGTAACGTTGCTCGACAATCGGTAACATTGTTAGATAATGGGGGTAACATTGTTACCGAATGTTGAGCAACGTTACTGGACTTACAGTAACACTTAGTAACATTAAATAACATTTTGTTGGCTGATATTACCGAACAACATTTGGAAACGTTGAGCTACAAACTTTACCGGCGGTGTGGATGCACCGTAAACCAGGATGACGAACCTGCAATGTTGTTCATCATCATCGAATATGAGTACCTTTCGAGGTCCTCAATAAAGTTCCGTTGATAATCATACTGCAATCAAAATCTTACTTGTACCATTATGCTTAAAAGCTTCGGCAACTCTAGGTAACGTGTGACAATATTTGTCAAGTTCCCTTCCTGGCTGGTTCCTATTTATTTCCGCGAGGCGTAGCGATAAATACGCCTGCGCAAACATTCCCACTACAGGGCGCTTATCTAAGCCGTCGGCAGGGAGTCCCCCGGGCTCCTGGTGCGCCAAACATCGGTCCTATCATCGACTTGTATGAGAATCGGCTACATTCGTCTAAACTACAAATTAGACCACACATGCGAAAGAGTCATTTTCGGCAGCATAATAACAATTTCCGTTTGTTATTAGCTTCGCAGGTTTTCGTGCTGTAGTTTTAAATTAGGTGAGATAGATATTTAATATGATGCTTTTCTCTTAGGAAAACTTACTTAAAATACAAGTTACTTAAACTAAAGCTAATGTAAATAATTACTAAATCAAAATTGCAAAGATAAAATTGATTTCATCCTTTTGCAATCTGGTGTACCCATTACCTATTTGTTCAAAACTATCTTATTGCATATATGTGATGTCAAATACACAGCATAGCTTTACGAATCATAGGTACCGTCAACGATAAAGAATCAATTCATCGAATTCTTCGATCAATTACTAGGTCCTCCGCATTGAGTAAGTTCAAAGCTCCGTCAGATTAAGATTTCCTCGCCTGCGTTGATCTCACCGGTGCGAGCAAACATCCCGTTGGTTTGCGCAGTGATTGTGGCCCGGCGTGTAAGTGTGTGTGCAAACAGACACACAGGTGCCGCCGGAACACAACCCCTGTTTGAACAGGCCACTTCGCGCCCTCGGCTCACTTGTTACATCTTGACATTTGAACTTATAATCAAAGTTTGGCCGCCGGCTTCATTCATGCATTTGGGATAAGTGTTTATTGCTTTCAATCCCTTTCGGTTTGGAGTGACAGGATCAGTTGATAAGCACTCACGCTTGTGGATTTGTGCTACTTTTGCCTCTGTGTATATTTCTAATTCTCATATTTTTAGCTGTTGTATTGTATGTACGTAGACTTATCAAGGACTTGCCTAACCAAATGGTACCGAACTATATATCCTAAGATTGGAATTCGTGATGAATGAAAACTTTCTCTGAATCATCGAATTTTCAGGATCCTCAGTAAGTCAATCGATGTTCTAAAACTAGCAATATCGACAACCGCTGTTCAAGCGATGCAACTGGCACTGTTCAGAATGACTTCATCGCGGTGTTCCGGGAGTGCGGGATAGTTTCAAATATTGACAGAGTGTAATCTGGCCGGCACCGTGTGTTGGTTAGCGGAGGCTCGGTAATGTGCTCGGTTAACACCGCGCCGCTGCGTCTGCGCACCGGCTCATTACCGCAGCCCTACTATCTGCTACAAGTACAACACTACGCGCTAAACGTTATTCGCGATACTTCTACGGACTACGCAACGTTTGCCCATATAATTGGATGAAGTTGTGTAGAATTTAACGCTGTTCGTACCTTGGAAAAATAAGATAGTAATACGCCTAAACCAGAACAAACTTTAAAAAAAAAAAAAGATAAAAGAAGTATAGTATCTACTATCTATGTACTTTAATTTTGCTCTTCTTGGTGCATTTAAACGGGCAATATTTTTAATACAAAATTTCCGGCCATCAAAAACATTTTAATGTAGTATTTCTTCACATTAGGTTTGTCTGAACCAACCCGCATTGGGCCCGCGTGGTAGATTACGGCCCACTCCCTCTTACTGAGAGGAGGCCTGTGTCCCAGCAGTGGGAACATTTATAGGCTGATGATGATGATGATGAGGTTTGTCTGAACCAGCATTGCTCGTACATTTTGTCTAACGACCAGACCAAAAATATGATGTAGCTACATGGTCGGGCGGGCCACACTCAAAATATTGACATAATTTGCATTGTCTGGCTGATATTGCTAGCAATATTGCCGGCAATAGTTTTGCAGGCATACATTGCCGTAAAAATATTGCCCGTTTAGACGCACCTTTTTTTTGCGTGGTAAAAGCATCAAATGAGTCCTCCCGCCCATACTGTCAGACTTGTACTGACTAAAATCCACGGTGATCCTTCAATAGCCCTTTACGTACCAGGGTCACGGTTACCAGGTGAGACAGTCCCGCGACCCCGGCAGGCTTTGGCCCTCTTAGGGGGGCCCCGTCAGATTGCTGACGGCTCTTTGAGGCGCGCGTGGAACACAACGCGCCGTCGACCCGTTTAGATGCACCTTTACAGAAAGTTTAATAAACTAAACTATGCGTTGCTTACACCCGTAAAGGCTTATTCAAACTGGAGCGGTATCCGCTACCGCCGCGGGTAGCGGTAATGATGTGGTATTGTGTGTGGCATCAGGAAATCGCTTTCATTTTAGCAGGCCTTAAGCAAAGTAGAGCTTTCAAAACTTTCTGTGCAATGCCATAACTTCTGTATACTAATATGCTTGTCAATGTATGTGTGTATATGTCTTGTAATGTGGCTATGCTTGTCAATGTATTGGAATTAAAAAATCAGAATTAAATACATAAGGGCCTGTATCTCTCTGAACGAAACAAGTTTTTAGCGCACACATTTTATCAGTAAATCGAAGGCATTAGGCAAACACAAAAGTTTCATACAGACCACATAACTACGCTTGTTTTTCTTTTTGCTCACGCCTTTTTCTATGACTGTTGGCAGAACCTACAAAACTCCAAATGGTGATTTCCTTACACAAGGTTCCTTACATACTGCGTTTTGCTTTGTCCTATTCATAGGCACATCACGAGATGTTTCAGCATGAACAAAATAATGGAAATTCCCATACTTTAAGCTGTTTAGTACCTATGTTTTGCCTTATTTCCCAGAAGGTGGGACCCAGTGTCACGTACCTACTTATTGACAGATACGCGCCGATTGGCCGTTATCAGTGGTTTGTGGACACAGATGTGGTCTGCGAGTTCCCATGCATCGCCACCCCTCTTGTGGCCGGTAATTGATCGTCCTAATGTGAGTCAAGGACTTATTGGACTTTATTTAGAAACTTTTCATCGCTTTAATCAATTACGTACTGAAATTGATCATAAATATCTGGTTACAGTTTACTTTTATTGAAATGTCTACGGAGATAAAATTGAAAACTTATGACACAAAAAATATAATTGTAAAAATTAAGTAAACTCCTGATCAGATTAGGATCTTTGGTTTTTACGTTAGATGCTTTCCATGCATGAAGAAATCTTAGATGAAGTTCTGCAATGTGATTTTAAATTAAAACATGACCTAACCCAACCCAGGCTAAACTAGAGAATATATGTCATACATATTTAAAAAAAAAATGATAGAATTCCTCCATTTCCGGGATGTGAGGGCCAATCAGATTGCATTCGCGGAACGGCGGCGGCTTATCATATTATATACAAACAGGGCGCATCTGTAGGTAGGCGCGCCCTGTCTCTACTGTGTTCAAACAATGCCGACATGATTTTTATTAAACAACCAAAAAACAAAAACAAAATCTTGGTCGGTATAGCGTATCTAGCAGATTGTTGCAATACTTTTACGTAATTGTAGCTATAGGCTAGGCAAATATGGTTATCTATTTGCAGTTATTAAATATTTTCTTGAATTATCAAATTATATTTACAATAATTCAAGAGAAAGAGAAAGAGCTGTCCAAAGATAAAAATCTACCTAAGTATCAGTTAAAATTATTTTATCCATCGAGTATTTAGCATTTTCCCACTTCAAAACTCAATGTACTTATACCTAAACTTCGTCCCAGACACCCTCACCCTTCATCGGAATTCAATTCAGGGCGCGATAATTCCACAAAACCACATTGTTTACTCTGCAGGGAATTCTGTGAGAAAATTTTCCCCTTTTCAATCGAACGAATTGGATTCCGATACTACGCCGGTATCGATTCCCTAACACCGCTTACACCACCCCTATAAATTGATACCGATACCAATTTTCCCAGGGACACTTGAGGCAGGTGCTAGTAATCTAATCACTAGGTAATTATTCGATGATAAAACGCGCTCGAGTGGTACAATAATGATTTTGAAAGTCATCTTTCAGCTACCGTCGGGTTTTACAGCGCCATTAATTGTTTTATAGCCGTTGTTACATCCACTGTGGAGATAACTGCGGTCGTGGGGATGTTTATAAGATTTTAAGTCTGAGGGGAGACTTTAAGTGCCGGTTTGAATGTAAACATGTTGGTTTTTGTTTTGTCATTGATTTGCTGATACAGGGTTCTGAAAAAGGACTTTACCCTTACCCGTGCTGTTATATGGACTACTATTGACAATTTTCAAACACAAAAAATGTCAAATAACTGACGAATAGTGGGTCGTAGGTTCGAACTCAGCCAGGCGCAATTCTTCGTGTAATATGTACCTATATTTCATCACCACTGCTCTCAAAACGGTAAAGGACAATATCGACAATAAATACCTATGTCACGTGACATCTACCAACCCGCACTGGGCCCGTCTGGTTGTGGTCACATACACTCCCTCTCACAGAGAGGAGACCTGTGTCCCAGCAGTGGGAAAATTACAGTTTGATGATGATGAACGATCTCCTAAAATTAGGACATTTTGTTTTTGTCGTAGGCATTCCATGTATATATTTCAATTGGAGAAATTGCTCGTAGCATGCTGGGTCTACGCTAACCATGCTACGAGCAATTTCTCCTATTGAAATATACAGAAGAATCAGAATAATACGTTATACGTTACGTACGTACCAAATTGTCAAAGCTTTTTACAATTATACTGGTAACTACGTGTTACAACTAGAACCAATTTAGTACTTATTCAAAAGTTTATCGTTTTTCGTCGAAGGACATCTTGAACCGAACTAATCAGAATTTCCGTACCGTTGCGCGTTGCCGTCTTGTTGTAGCAAATGGTCTAACCACATACCCAAATATTTAGTGCATGGTGAAAATGCTATTGACTGTTCATTGACTTTAAGAGACGGTAGTATTCTGCGTCTGCCCCTACTAAATAAAATAATTCATCTAAACATAATTATATGTACTTCAACGATAAAACGGTAGATGGCGTTAAAAGAAAACCTGGAATAGAGGTGTTTAAATTGAAGTAACATTGTTTTTTAGGGTTCCGTAGCCAAATGGCAAAAACGGAACCCTTATAGATTCGTCATGTCTGTCTCTCTATCTGTCTGTCCGTCCGTATGTCACAGCCACTTTTTGTCGAAAGTATAAGAGCTATCCTGTTGAAACCTGGTAGGTAGATGTATTATGTGAACCGCATCAGGATTTTCATACAAAAATAAAAACAAAATATATTTTGGGGGTGCCCCTAATACTTAGAATTGAAACTCAAAAATTTTTTTTCACCAAACCCATACGTGTTGGGTATTTATGGATACGTCTTTAAAAACTATATTGAGGTTACTGAAATATTTTTTTTTCTAAACTGAACAGTTTGCACGAGAGACACTTCCAAAGTGATAAAATGTGTCCCCCCCCCCCTGTAATTCTAAAATAAGAGACTGATAAAACTATAAAAAATATATAATGTAGACCTCAACAAAAACTTCCAACGAAATTTGGTTTGGATGAGATACAGTTAGCAGTTTTTGAGATATAGTACATTTTCAAAAACCGCAAATATAACTTTGCCATTCATACAAACACTATGAAAAACAAAGTTATTTTTATTGTTTCTGTATATTACTTACTAATCTCAATATAATTATATCCCTAATCTATGCTTGCTACTACGGAACCCTTCATGGGCAAGTCCAACTCGCACTTGGCCGGTTTTTTGTTGCTTACTAAGATTTTTTTTACATCGGATAAAAAATGTAATTTAATTATAGCGATTTTATTGAATCATAGGATAGTCAGGACGGGACAAGAAGGGACAGGACGGGACGGGACAGGACGGGACAGGAAGGGACAGGACGGGACAGAACGAGACAGGACGGGACAGGACAGGACAGGACGGTACAGTACGGGACATGACGGGACAGGACGGGACAGGACGGGACAGGACGGGACAGGACGGGACAGGACGGGACGGGACGGGACAGGACGGGACAGGACGGGACGGGACGGGACGGGACGGGACGGGACGGGACGGGACGGGACGGGACAAGACAGTTCAGGACGGGACAGGACGGGACAGGACGGGACAGGACGGGATATGACGGGATAGGACGGGACAGGACGGGACAGGACGGGACAGGACGGGATATGACGGGATAGGACGGAACAGGACGGGACAGGACGGGACAGGACGGGATATGACGGGATAGGACGGAACAGGACGGGACAGGACGGGACAGGACGGGATATGACGGGATAGGACGGGACAGGATGGGACAGGATATTTATGTACGCTCCAGAATTATGGTTCACAGCTGTGTTAATTTGTTCACAATATTGTTAATATTAAAGAAGCACTATAGTTTCCGCCAGATAAGTGTGGAATAAAATAAAATAAAATACGTTGACCCCCATATTTTGCAATATTTCAAAACCATTCGAAAAATGTAGAACGACCAAAAGCAACGCATCGTGGTAAGAGGCGATCTTGACCTTATATTTTATTTTGTTTGAACGATGGTGGTATGAAATTCGAACGATGCATTATTAGGATCAATGACCTTTATTCCAGACTTATTTGGCGGGGACTATAGCTTATATAAAAGATTGTATCGGTATCCTCCAACACCGCTTCGCACTAAAATATAGATTGTTAAGTTCCGACATCCACGCGAACGAAGTCGCGGGCACAGCTAGTTTTTAATATAATTGATTTTACCGATGTAACTGAACGCGAAAACACACATATAGGTTTCAGGAACTATTTCATAGCAATATTGTAATACTAGTTTTATTATTAAATCACCCTTTAGTATCTTAACTGGATATTCTTTTATGTGTCTAATACTTCGATCATTAATAACAACTAGATACACAATCCCGTACAAAAACGAACTAAAAACTGTCCTCAAGTAGGTCGTAAAATAGAAAGAGAAAGAAACATAACTGGCCAATATATTATACCAAAAGAAATTAAACTTTATTCAAATGAGTTAAAGTCGGATTTAGAACGGTCATAAAAACACATTAAGTTTTACGACCGCGACTCGAATCAACACATGTTACCCGACTAAATCAAGTAGCCATGCGACACTACGAACTGTACGTTTAGTATAAAGTCTTTTCAATTTAGGTGCTTTATAAACCCGGCTGATAATTTCGTACATTTTAAAATAAATGTTTTACGGCGATTTCTTAACGAAATATCAGTATTTATAGTACAGTGATAGTTATTATATATTGGTAATGTTAGTACTTACTGAAAAAATGAAATTACATCCTTTTTTCGGTCCTGGAAGAGTGATTTTTGCACTTTTTAAACGAGCACGGAGGCATGTTTACGTTCCGAGCGTTAGAACAGTACTAAACCAAAAGGATGACCGATCTCTGATTTGGTCATTCTTTTGGTGAGGACGTTTTTTGTCGCTGATTGTGTATCTAGTTGTTTTAAATGATCGAAGGTCTAATAGTACATTTTACGGAAAAAGCTTCATAAGGTACACCATTACAATTAAATAAAGTCAAACATACTGAAATATTTCTCACGTTCTACGAAGAGCAGATGTTTTTAATTTTCCACATTAATCTCTCCTGTTTTTATTTACTTACTTATCAAGATATCGTCAGAATTCCTTGATGTTTTACTAAACAGGGAAATCCTAACAAGCATTGACTTTCGTGAAGGGAATAATAATCCGGAAAAAAATAAAATGTTAGAGAAAATATCTACCGTTTATAAATAAAAAAAGCGTGTAGGTATTTTAGGTCTGTTTTAAAAATTCATTTTCAAGTACAGCTTTACGTCTCGTAGAGCCAAATACTGCAGTCCGTAGCAGCACAAGTAATGAGCAAACATAAGTCAAAATCGACAACAGGAATGTTGCAACAAATGCACTTTGGCGGCAACAAACTATCGTACACGTTCCCTTGGCAAATTTATGTGCAATAACACAATAATACCTAAGTACGGTGGGCGGCTGCGTCGGCGCTGCACTGAAAGCAGAAATAGCGTGGGCGGGCTCTTCACAGATGACAGCTATCTGCTCTGTTTATGACTTCCTCAGCCAATGGCCTCAAGGGGCACGCAAGTGTATACCTAGCCTAGGCCAATTTTATATTACGAGTGTGTATCTTAAAATATCCTGAAATAGGTACTACTAACCTCCGTTTTTGAAGCGGTAAAACTGATGTAAGTACCAGAGGCCTTATCACGAGATATCTTTATTGTATTTACAGCGTAAGTACTTAAAGTATTCACTGATTGTTTTGTATGTAGAAATGAAAAAGCACCTCTAGTGTAGTACGAACGAGGACCTATTTTTTTCTTCAAATTAACTAACAAAGTTTCAGTACTGAAGTCACAAAAACTCTAAAGTCATGATAGGGTCTCTGATCCTTATATTTTTGACAGATTTTAATATCTAAAAAATGTTGCATTTCTAAAACAAAGGGTGGCGCTTAGCCCTGTTATGAAAAATCTAACAGTGATTCTATTCGAGAATCACCTTTAGTTAGTGAAAGGGGATAACACGTAAAGTGATGCTTAGTTAACTGTATAGTGATTAGTGACCCATACAAAGACTTCTCCATAGCTTAGATTTAGATGCTGTAACCACCTAGTAGAAGCCGTTTAAAACGATGCCTGAAGACAGCTAAGAATTAGTATAATAGTGTAGTCATTCGACATTTCATGAAGTTTGGCAATTAAACATATTCATCATCATCATCTCAGCCATATGACGTCCACTGCTGGACATAGGCCTCCCCTTTAGATCTCTACATATACCTACCGGTTGGAAGCGACCTGCATCCAGCGTCTTCCGGCGACCTTTACAAGGTCGTCTGTCCACCTCGTTGGTGGACGTCCTACGCTGCGCTTGCTAGTCCGCGGTCTCCACTCTAGCACTTTTCGACCCCATCGGCCATCTGCTCTACGAGCAATATGGCCTGCCCATTGCCACTTCAGCTTGCTAATCCGGTGGGCTATATCGGTGACTTTAGTTTGTCTACGGATCTCCTCATTTCGGAGTCGATCACATATTAATTGCGATAAAAATCAAAAAGTTAGAAACTAATTAATCAAGCATTGTATTGTGTCTTTCTTCAAAACCCTTTGAAATATGATAGAAAAGCGTGTTATGGAAGAATAAAACTGAGCCATTCTTTCAGGCGATAACAATTAAATTGTAAACACACGAAACCGGTTTAAGGTCAGCAAAGTGTTTAACAATAGTTCAATACTAGGCAATACTGCTTCTAATGTAACCTTATCTTTGTTTGGACACATCAATCATTGTTTCTGCCAACCACTGGCTCTACATTCGAGCTGCTGAACTTTTCTATACAATAGCTAATAACACCTATGCATACCTAAGCATGGCTAAGCATACCTAAACTATTGTTGTTACTACCTCCATTCGACACGTGTTCTCGTATGTGTAGCCTTGACTGAATGTTATTGTGTTCAATTGTTTCCAAAGTACGAAGGCATGTGATTTTGGAGATTTTTGTACTTATGTTTTGAAATAACTGTTATTTCACAGTCAAAACTTAAAAATCATGTGTGTTCGATTTTGTAAAAAACACTACATAAGTAGGTACATAATTATACTTTATTTCGTTTTCGTTATTTCTTTTTTTAGTCTCTTTTTTTTAAATTTCTCTTGTACCTTGGGTGTGTTTACAAACATACGTATAAACTCACATATACAAACGCCCAGACCCGGAACAACTACTTGCAGGTCATACAAATATGTGCTACGCGGGAACCAAACCCGCGACACGCAGCGGAGCAATCCGATCACTCAACCGCTGCGCCAATCGTGCCGCCAAATTCATTTTTTAAATTCTGTGCTGGTGCTGAGTCCTGAATATCTATGGCTAATCCGTACATATACTCTAACTAAAGTTTGATTATTAATTTAAGTCAGTAAAATGACAAGTGCAACAGTTACTGTCACTGATACAAACAAAATTAAACAAACCTGCTACACTGGAAATGTCATTTAAGTCATTTTACTGACTGGAATTAATAATCAAACTTTAAACAATTTTAAATTAGGTAGGTGAACAGCATCTACATAATTTGGGGTTTCATAATACTACAGTCTCACAATACACCGCCACTATTTTACATTATGCACTTTAAAAACCAACATCTTATCGTAACCCCGCTCTTTATCAAAAAAAGCATCGTACTTATTCATCAACACCAACTTTGAAACTATTCCGACTGCAGTCAAACAAAAACATACCTACTTAAACAAGATTGAGTAACGCGGATATAATAAACACGTGCCCTCTGTGCCTAAAACCGAAGCACTTGTAGATAAAATAGGTGCGTATAGTTAACTAATACTTATGGCTCTTATAATCCTTAGCATACACATGCATGGCAGACGGATGACTGTGAAATCTGGCAGTAAATCATTGCGCGTGCGTCCATAAAACTTTTTGTCATTGACATGTCGACCTATTAAGATTTTTAAATTAAACTTTAATGGCGTAATAGTTAGTTTCTATTATTATTACGTAAAGGGTGAACGAATTGCACCTTTAAGAATAGACGAAACTGAAGATTACCTACAAAGCGGGTTCTAAAGCTTCTCGTCATATTTTTTTCTATATCCTACGAGTACTTGTGTACCGAGCACGATATTCATGAAGCTTTCAGCGTGCTTTCTTTTCGTTCATATTATGGAATATAACAAGCTTTTTTTCTCGTACTGACTAAAATTCACAGTGTTCCTATAATAGCCCTTTACGTTCCAGGGTCACGGTAACTTGATGAGATAGTCCCGTGACCCCGGCAGGCATTGGTCCTCTAAGAGAGGCCCGGTATGAGATGCCCCGTATACAACAAGCCTAGCATCTTTTTTTAAGAATTTACTGAAACTATCCCTTAGAAGTAACTTACATATCGATGAAATTTCTACCATTTCTATAATGACAAATGGTGCCATATAAATCACAGTGACCGCTATGAGTAGCTTCCACTTTGAGAACATAATGTAAGCTGTAGCAATCATAGATATAATAAAGAAGGAGATATGGCGTGGAGTTCAAAATGTATAGAAAACCGATGAAGCCACAGTTGCCCCACCATTACGTTAATATTGCGCACACAGTTCTGTCACAACAATACTACGAACAAGTGCACACACGCGCCTTCGATAGCTCAGTCATTTAAATATAAACCTTATTCTTTAAACCACAGCGTACTTTTTTCGTATTATTTACTCACACTAAAACAATTATCATTGTGTGTTGTCGGGACACGGGGGCGGATACGACTTCATACGACAGTGCTTGACTAAATCGAAGTGTTATCGATAAAAATATCGATAATTTTTTACAAAGGTTTTGGAAATAAAGTAAATGAAAACAATATGAAACCAACAATAACCAATATATTAAAAAAAAATACAAATCAAATGACACAGTTACATGTAGTTCAAAATCAAAGCATTTATTTCAATTAGGCCAGTTACAAGCACTTTTGAATAATTGTCAAAGACAAAAAAATAATAATTAAACACTACAAAATTATGGTGCGACAACTACAATCCTAGTCACAAGACATAATAACTGTGAAAGTACTGAAGATGCTCATTACAAGGAGTAAATCTCTATGGAGAAGAACGGACAAGAAACTCCATGGACACTCTTTTTGGATCGCCAAAATTATTACAGATACTTTGTTACACCATCCATTTTGAGATGGTACGTTATATGGTACATAGCATTTCTATCAGCGATATAGTCGCTCAGTTTATAATATGCCTGGTTACAAAGTGTGCGTTTAATGCATGTTTTGAATTTAGTTTCATTTAGTTCAAGAACGTTTTGTAGTAGCTTATTACAGCATTTTAGACATTACCCCATGAAAGAAGGGTGCAAGTGATAATAAAACTTGCATCACGTCACAATATAGCGTCTCCAAACCCTCCTTAGAAATTCTGGGGCATAGTACATCAATAAGACTATTGATGCTAATTATTATAATGCATAGGAAGCTAATGGTGCATTTATGAAGACTTCAGTTAAATATCATAACCATAACAAGTGACGAAACCCAAGGACATTCTATAGATTACTTTACTAAACATTAATGAACTTATTTCACGATCTTTGGTAACGCACTACTACGCTGTAAAATAATAAAAACCGGCCAAGTGCGTGTCGGGCCACGCACAGTGTAGGGTTCCGTAGTTGCCCATCAAAATACCTATGCGAACTAACTAAACTGATTCGCTGAATTTGATTTTGATTTACGCATTAACATTTATTAGGTACCTAAGTGATAGTGATTCAGTAGCCAACTCATAACGTCTAAAAACGGGCCCACATAGGACGATGGTAACTGTAGAAGGAGTTATAAAAACCAACTTCACAGGAAAAGATGTTGTCTATTTGAGTACCACCGCGTGTAGAGGGAAGCGGCTGTAACAAAGATTTAAAACCAGCGTTACATAGTAATTCGAATACATCGCTTCAAGAATGATTTAAAGAGTTCCCACAATTTCTCCAGGATTCCATCATCAGATCCTGACTTGATGATCGTGGGACCAATTGGAAGGTGTACTCTTTAAATCAAAAGAAGAATTTTCAAAATCGGTCCAGGCGTCTTTGAGAAATCGGGGAAAATACATTAAAAAAAAAATTACGACGAATTGAGAACCTCCTCCATTATTTTTGAAGTTAGTTAAAAATAGTTGACAATAAAAACCTACCTATCCCCAAAACATACCCAACTATCATTAGCTGTAAAAATAAAGTTGACAAACTTATATTTGCAGTTGAAGAACATGTTCTCCGATACATTTTGTTTAGGAAAATATTTTATCCAAGTACATTTTATAAGTTGGTCGACTATTACTCGTAAACTTGTAAAGCCTACTTAGTCATGATAATTTTCTTTTAAACTTCGTTATTTATACTACTATTGTGAATTTTTTCATAGAAAAAAAAGCATCCCCACTTTACGTGTTCAGGAGGTACCCTAAAAAAATATTTTACGAGATTTTATTTTACCACTTTTTCGGCGCAACAAATCCATATATTTACACCAAATTACAGCTTCCTAGTACTGAGCGTCTCTGAGCTAAGCTGCGGACAGACGGACGGACGGACATGGCGAAACTATAAGGGTTCCTTGTTGACTACGGAACCCTAAAAATGGGTAAAAAAGCATAGAACCACATCGGCCTTCCAACCGGTCACAAGAGTTAATAAATTGAAGAAAAATCTGAAATAGTAATAAAACATTCGCAGTCGACCTTCTTGTCGATAGACTTTGTCAAACCTGCACGAGCACATCACTAGTCGCACTCAAATACGGCGGACCGGAGCAGCGGAGGCACCATGCGACATTACGGTTTAATGATGTTTCGTTATGTCAGCTTTACATTGCTTGTTCAGTCACTCAGTGACAGACTGAGGTGGTTGTAAAAGAGCAATGTATTTAATGCAAACTAAATACAGTCGGAGTAATACAAGAAAACAAAAATAAAGTAGTACAAGTCAGATATATTTTAGGGATTGTTGTTTTTCGTGATTTTTAAGACAAATATTGTAAAATACTTGTACTTACCTGTGGTAACTGATGCCATGACTTCTAAAATTTTTGTCTTGGCTTCTATTTTTGCACGAAACCACCGAACAAGACGGTATAATCGTTTTTTTTACGAACGCGGTTGACAACACACTAACTCGCGGTGACGGCCATTTTTTCACTAGCTGAGCTATACGCTCAGCACGACGTGGCCGCGGACACGCCCCCTTGCCACTTCTCCTGTTTTTAATATTTCTGTGGTAGCAATTAAAGCAGGAGCTGCTATCAGTGATTGTCAGGAACCCCGATGTTACTAACCAGATGGCGGCGCGCGGAGGGTCTTTCGCAGCAAAAACTAGTACTCGGTATTTAATACAAAAGGAAGCGCCCATAATATGTACTACGGGACGGGGACAGACATACAGAAAAATACGCGCTGTAATTTGTCATTCTTTAAAGATTTTTTGTTTTATGTTTAGAACATGTTACTCATTAGTTTTTAATCTACTAAGTGAAATTTTTTCAGGATATACTATACTGATAGTAGATATTAAAAAAGCTCCGCCAGGATTGCTAGGCTTTCATAGGTAAAAATATAAAAAATAAGCATCTTTATAGTCTACTCATAACTCGGTTTGGTATTAGTGTAATAAAAATGCTTTACATTATGAGAACTCGTTCTGAGTAATAAACAAGGAAACCGCTGAAGTTCGGCGAAGCGAGAGGTGATTATTTCTCTCAGATTACTTCCCGAGAGTAATCCGTTAGAAATCGATCGACTTTTAGTGGCGTGTCAGTGTTTGAAGAAAAAAACATAATTTATTGTCAGCATTCAGATCGCAAGGAAACCCGAACGGGCATTAGAAAATAAAAAAGTAATAAAATAAGAGATGTTTACGAGCGTAAAATGACGTGAGTCGTGAGGCCGCGCCACTTGGGCTGTTTACAAATGTTTGCTGCGCAGGCGCACCACTGTTCACGAACGTACATACATACATAAAGGGTAAATCGTAATTTATTTTCTTTATAGTCGTTGGTCGTCGACGCTTGATGGGTTTGGTTACCTAGTAATTATCGGGCGCGCGCCGAAAGCTAAACCAATTTGAGTAGCTTCGGGCGCGCCCGCTCAAGTGCGCATTTCATATTGTTTATGTCAATACCAGCTTTTTGTTGGGTTACGTTCTAAACTTCAAAACTATTTATAGCTGTGTTACCAAACGAAACAGCACGCTGTTTGATATTTTTGTTGGTTTGCTTTAACAGTTTATGAATCTATACTTAATTAATAATTTCAAATTTAATTAAAGATATTGTTTATTTACATATAGAACAGCTAAATATGCCATTAATACTTAATGACTACATCAATACTAATTAAATACTCCTTTCGTTCTGTCTCCTAACAGAGTCGCAGACATTCTAACATTTTCCTCTTCCGTTCATCAGCAAACAAGTCCAATCCAGGGGTTGCTCTCCACGAGCGCGTTGAGCATCGTTAGCTATAGACGTGGATTGAGCTACAGTGCGACAAAATTATATTGTCTATGTACGTACCTACTTAAATATTCGCTAAGTTGTCTGACTCACTCCATAGACACCTTACTTAGGTAGAGTAAATAAACTTTCTGAACGAGCTTTTACTCTTCCCTCGGGCACTGAACCGTTTGTAGCTCTAGCTAGATTGACTACTATGAGTCACCTCAAATATAAACGGGGTTCAATAAATGAGCGATCGTGTCTTCAGCTGAAGTTGATGACTAATAGGTACATGATTGTGTCAAATTATTCTCGATTTAAGAGACTTATTTTCCATCATGTAGGTACTTTTGAATTGAAGTTCATGGCTAAGTTATAAAAAACGAAAAGAATTAAGATTACTAACGCTTTCACTTTCAAATATCTTATCTAATCAGTCGCATTGGGAAATTGATAATACCTAATAAAACATATTTCTCTTGGCTCGCTCAAAAACCTAACAGCCGAAGAAGTATCATTCAGCAACCTACACAGGATCCGCACAATGTTCAGTTTTCAACCCGCTCCATCTCACAGAGAACAGTTCAAAATCCCAAAAGTGCGATCTTCGCAGCACAGGACAATTATATCAATCATCAATCATTCAGTGGCCTGAATTCTGCTGGGTATATGCCACTTTTTAACCGACTTCAAAAAAAAGGGGGATACTTTTTTTTTAATTGTTGCCTTACTAGGAATTTCTCCTGTATCGTGCAGTGTGCGTGTACGAACCAACAAATAAACTCGCTTACACAAACGCCAAGACCCGGAACAACTATTTGTAGATCATACAAATATTTACTCCGAGCGGGAATCGAACCCGCGACACGCAGCGCAGCAGTCCAATCTCTCAGCCACTGCGCCAAACGTGCCATCAACTCTCAACTCGACTGTATTTTTTTTTTCAAACTTCATTTTCCTTTCTTTGTTCTTTACTATTTCCCCCTGTGGCAACAGTATGATGTCTGCTTATCTCACCTCCGCAGAAGAGGCAGCGTTTCGCAATTGGTCATATCAATGAACAAACTGTTTTTAGTTTTTTTTTGCTCTAATTATGAAGTTATATTAAATTCAAAATCATTGGTTGAACTCTGAGCCGAAAACACGCCGACAGTGTCCGATGGGGTGGTGTGACGTCATTATATTAATTTCTATACATCGATAGTACGTGTTCCAACTTTGAAATTATTATTTTACAAGCCAGTTGACACAGTGCTAAGGAAATTTTTGTCGTCGTGACGGTCACAACCGAGGCGAGCAATTGGGCGCGTTTGTGTTCCGTCAATTTTGTTCGAATTTTATCACTTTTAAATTGGTCATAATTAATTATTAAATAAAAAACAATTAAGATTTTTTCTCTTCCATAAATGTTCCTATTTGTGGTGGATTCGTATTTAAAAAAAATGTTTTTTCCAAATTCAAGTACCTAATTATGTTTAAGCCATATAATAGAAGCCTGTTTAACTAGAGAAGGTTTAATTAACTCTGAAACCAGAGTATAGCAACATTCTCACACGACAAAAAAAAATAGAGCAGAAAACATAAAAATTCGGGGCGAACTCTTATTAGTTATGTCAAGTTTTTAAAAGTTACTTGTATTGTCCGCACAGAGGCGGTGGCTGCATCCGACGAGCACATGTCAAGAGGCCCATGAATGCGTTCATGGTGTTCGCGCAGGCGATGCGCAGGCGCCTCTCCGAGCAGCGGCCCGCACTGCACAACGCTGAGCTTAGCAAGTCTCTAGGATCTATGTGGAAGTGAGTATACTCTCTATACGTTTTTTTGCTAGCCTGCTCTGTCCCACTCCTGGGCAAAGGTCTCCCTCCACTCCTTCCCCTTCTCGCGAGCCCTCGCGACCTCTTTCCAGTCTGGAAGGAACCTATCGAGTTGGTCCCGCCATCTCCTTCCTGTATCCTTCAAAACAAAAAATCAAGACAGATTCCAGAAAAAAAACTTTTGTAAAAGTTTTTTATTTTATCCTTTTTAGTTTAAATATTCAATCCAAATTATTGTAAAACACATAATTTTCTTACATGTGCACTAAGATTTTGTAATCCGTAGCACCGGTAATATAATAACATCGCCCATGTACGAGTATGTAGGTATACAATGAGCTAAAAATAAAAACTACTCCACAAACTATTTTATAGGACCAAATGGGCAGATATATACTGTATCGAACAAAAAAAGAATCATCGAAATCGGACCAGAAACCTCGGAGTAATCGGTAGACAATATTGAAAACTTTTTTTTGTCGATTTTTCTAAAAGGGCTAGTCCGATTGCGATAAAATTTTAATGGGACCATTCGGGAAGTATAGGTATCCTTTCCAACAAAAAAAGAATTTTTCAAATGGTTGGTAAACGATGGAGTTATGCCCGAACAAACATTTTTATATTTGTTGTTTGTAAATATAAAAAAAATACTCGTAAAAGGTAAGACTAAGACTAAAAGTTCTTGAAAATAAGCCCAGCTTTTTGCCACATTTAAATATGAGTCCTTCTAATCGATTTCGGCTATGGCGGCCAATCTCAGCGGAGATTAGCCCTCCGCGCAGGATATGTCATAGTGCACAAGCGTGTGCGCAGTCCAGATGCACTTTCTATTCCTTTCCTCTCACGTTGGGTCGGCAATCCAACACGACCGGAGAGAGATCAGGCGCAGCGCAAGACCAACGGCTCAATATCGCTATCTTCGTAGCTAGTTACTGAGAAATTCTAGTAGAAAAACCTAATAGCACTTTTTGACTTACCCGGGAATCGAACCCAGGATCCCATGAGAGCTAACCAAACATCAGATTCGTCAAATTATAAACCAAATATCCAAGCAAAGCTGATAATACGATAATATGAACCCGAATACCTCTCCGCCGTACATTCGCCCGGCCGCTTGGTTACCGGCTGCGCGTGCGGCGTCCCACAGCGCGGCGTGCATCGATTGTTTACTCATTAAAATGCTATCGCCGCTAACCGACACGATAACATCTCTAACTGTTTCCATTTCGGCTCAGATCGGCTGACTTCGGCTCGCTCAAATAGAAAATTGTGGAACAAATTCGCACCAAGATCAATCTGGGATCGAATTTTTGGTTTGGCGAGTTTACTATGACTGTAGTTAGTTTTTAAGCAGTTTATAACTTTTGTGTGGCTATAGTGTCGTCGTCGTCGTCATGTTTATAGTAACTTGTATTTTTTTAGCGTGCATAAAGGGTAAAACGGATCTATTACTAAGACTCCGCTGTTCGTCTGTCCGTCCGTCCTTTACATAATTATACGAACGGTCATAATGAAAACTGTAAGATGCTGGTAGCAAAAAATAGTGTAAGATATTCAATCTGATAAATGATAAATGATATTTATTCAGTAAATTGGTTTTGGCAAACTCTTTTACACGTCAAAAAGACACTATTTTACACTAGATGAGGCCGGTGTTTCGTAACTGACTACTCTGAGAAGAAACATCCGAAACAAACTCAGAGGTCACAGTCTCTTTTAAAGTCCAGACAATTTTGTATTTATCAAATTATATGAGAACCATGCAGGTGTCCGAGGTGGTCTTTTGAAGAAAGAACCACACAGATTTGAGTGGACCTGTCCAGTCAGTGCAAGCATGTGTCAGTTACCGTGTAGCTCAACTCACCTACAACTATACAAGTGTTTTGGGGTGTAAAATTGTAAAACGAGTCCTCTCACTCCGGGTAAGCGGAACAAACTGTAAGAACTGACAGACTAAAAGATCATTAAGTACTTCAGTTGCCCTTTGCGTTCCAGTTCGCGGTAACCTTTTAAGACATTCCAGCAAATTACAAACCAGCAAACTTAACTTGAAACAAAATGTAGACAATAATTTACATAAGTAAGTAATTCAATAAAGACTGTAGTGCGGTCTACGAAATAATTTCGTAGCGATCTCGTAGCAACTACTAAAGCTACATTTTTACTCGAAAAGCTTGCATGCAGGATGATTTTGCAAATTCTTTGAAGCAAGTACTATTTTGGACGACACGGCTGGCGCAAAGGCTAGCGATTTACTGCCTGCAAGTCGCAGGTTCGATTCCCACGCGGATAATAGTTTTTGTGCAACAAGAGAGCAAAGTCGATTTTTGCTGCGAGTGCTGCTTTTGAATCCTGAGTGTGGCGAGGGATTCAAAGGCACGAGATGCAAAAAACTTTGCTCTCGTGTAACACACATAACTTTTCACTTCAGCAGCGAGAACACTTTAGGAGATAAAATAATAAACAGGAATAGATTGAAATAACTGTTAACTTATTCAACTCTTTACGCCAGCCACGAAATTTTATTCCCGCTCTTTTATTTAAATTAAGGCGTGTTCGGAAATTAGAGCACCCATGATATTTTATTATTCAAAATATTTACGTAACATTATTGAAACTAGAATTAAATATTTACAAGTTAAATATCAGTTTTATAATTTACTAGCTTCTGCCCGCGACTTCGTACGCGGATCCTGTTGCTTATGCCAGCGACACGGGGTCGTCAAAATCGAACATCTGATAAGTCTGATGTCCAATTCCAAGAGCCCGTGTAAAAAAAATAAATAGGAGTTTTGGCCTGTAGAGTCAAATTTTTATTCATATAATATAATTATTCATCGTCATTAAAAATTACTTCCAAGCTGTTACCGCCTTTACTGCGTGGAGGTACTCCCAGCTTATGTTATTTTAAAATTATACAGTGAAATTAGTGATAGCTTTGATTTCCACATCAGGTGTTCCAGATCTTCAATTTTTAAACGTCAACAGAGAGTGCCCATCAGGCTGAACAACTTTGCTAAGACGTCATTCCTATATATGTTGTAGTGTAGCTGGTCTCTAGGAGTTCCACATCAGGTGTTCCAGATCTTCAATTTTTATACATCAACAAAGAGTGCTTATCAGGCTGAACAACTTTGCTAAGACGTCATTCCTATATAATTATGTTATAGTGTAGCTGGGCTCTTGGAGATCCACATCAGGTGTTCCAGATCTTCAGTTTTTATACGTCGACAGAGAGTGCTCATCAGGCTGAACAACTTTGCTAAGACGTCATACCTATATACACCGTGTTCCGGACGATATACATAAACTTCGACCAGATGTTCAAACCACGGAAGTAAGCATTTTTCATTATGGACACATTAATAAATTCTTATTTTTTATTTTTTGTTAATTTTCATACAAACTAAATACCTAGACGTAAATAACCCGATATGCATGCCTCTTTATCCGAATTGGCAACGTCGTATTTTCATTCATAACATTTGGCGGGCTGAAACAAATGAAATGCAAATAGTATTTGATAGATTTATCATTTTAATTGCACTAAGCGGCAACATAGGCCAAATTAAGATACTTTCTCACTGCATAGCTCAATTAAATTTCATTAAATGAAATTACAAATATCTTTGTAACGAAGCCTTTTTAAGTACTACTTCCTTTGTTGGATTTGATTTGTAAAAGCCATAGAAGTATTTGCTAAAGTTTATGGATAACGTGAAGAACACGGTGTATATGTTATAGTGTAGCTGGGCTCTTGGTGTTCCACATCAGGTGTTCCAGATATTCAATTTTTATAAATCAACAGAGAGTGCTCATCAGGGTGAACAACTCTTGCTAAGACGTCATTCCTATATAATTATGTTATAGTGTAGCTGGGATCTTGGTGTCCCACAACCGGTGTTCCAGATCTTCACTTTTTATAGGGCCACAGAGAGTGCTCATCAGGCTGAACAACTTTGCTAAGACGTCATTCCTATATATGTTATAGTGTAGCTGGGCTCTTGGTGTTCCACATCAGGTGTTCCAGATCTTCAATTTTTATACATCAACAGAGAGTGCTCATCAGGCTGTACAACTCTTGCTAAGACGTCATTTTTGTATATGTTATAGTGTAGCTGGGCTCTTGGAGTTCCACATCAGGTGTTCCAGATCTTCAAATTTATTATCTCAGCAGAAAATGCACATCACGTGGAACAATTTTTGCTATGGCACCATTTCTGTATCTCTTATAGTTTAGCTGGTCTGTTGCGGTTTTGCACCAGTTGTTCAAGTTTCCAAGATAAATTATAGACTATATGTTAGCCAGACATAATACCTATACAGCGAAAAAAAAATCATTCAAATCCGTCCAGTAAGTACCTACTTTTTGAGTATAACAAAAATCACGCGTTCCAACTGCTCCCCATTTCCCTCGCCTGCCAGCGAATCCCTGAGGTACCTCCCGCAACAACCGTGCCCGGGAGGACTTGCGTCAGGTTGAGGGTAAGGACGCCGCAGCGCATCTCCAACCACTTCTCAAAGAGGGATCTTACCGCCGCAATTATGACATGACCACTATGACCAGGCAGTCATTAGGTATTAATTTTGTTGTGGTATTATTATGAAACTATGATATCTCCTAAGATATTCATTGAAATCAAACAATGTCAAGGGCAATTTTGTTCAAAATTAAATGCTTGTGATGATTAACGTATTTATTTTGATAAGGATTAATATCGTGTTAATGAAAATACCTTCGCAAATAATGCATTACTTTAAAATCAAATTTGATTTCCATAAAAAAGGTTATTATGACTTAACCATAAAAGATAAATATATGGTCTCGCGGACTTTATTTTAGAACTTTTTATCAGGAATAATTCCGTAGTACATAATTTTTGTGTATCTTTAACCGTTTACGCAGCGCACGCCACGGAAGCTCTCGAAATGGAATACATTTTCCCGATTTTGAAACATTTCTCTTTACTGCTCCGCTCCTATTGGTGATAGCGTGATGTTATATGGCCTATAGCCTTCCTCGATAAATGGTCTATTCAACACATAAAGAATTTTTCAATTCGAACCAGTAGTTCCTGAGATTAGCGCGTTCAAACAAACAAACAAACTCTTCAGCTTTATAATGTTAAGTATAGATTTGCAGTAAATACTTATTTTCGTTTAAATACTACGTATACATAAAGTTAAAAATTCAATAAATTACACTAAGTCATAATTATCTTTTTGCAAAATTTCTTTATTTAGTACAAACCGACCGTGTTTGTCTTTGAGGTCGAATTCAAAATCGGAATTTCGAAAGAGCTGGCCTTTGTCCCTCTCTCTTTCTAATAGCGGGAAAGAGATGGAGTGTAAATGTTTCGAATTATTGTATGATTAACCCAAGGCTAATAAGATATTCGCGGCTTTTTGAAAACAAAAATTAAAAAGTTACTTTTCATCCCATCTATTCGAAAAGGACGACTTGGTTCGCCTTTAAGTGCCCCCAAAAGTGGTGTTTTCTATAGGAAACTTTTAGCGGGCAGTAATGAGTTTTTAATCCTCTTTATAAGCACATAAGTGCGCCGCAAATAACTTTGCCGCGCACTTTTTGAATTTGCAACATCTTAGTGTTCAGCGCCAAAGAAATCGAACGCAAATATTGTTTGAATAAAGACTGGCTGGTACGACGGCCCATAGTCACGCCATGTCGCTGGCTGAATAAAAAAAATAATTTAAAAAACGCGCGAACTACAGCCCAGCCCAGCTTAGAAATTCATGGTTTTGTTTTGAAAAATGAGTTCTTCAAGTGGCAAGTGAAATATAAGTTTTTAGTTGTTTTATTATTAGATACTTTTTAATTTCAATTTAGTTGTTACTCTATGTTTTATTAAATAATAATATTACAATAAAATATGAGGCGCTTTTATATTTTCTCATAGTGGGTGATGAAAAGTAGAGTGTATCACTCGGGCGCAAAATATATTTTTGGCTCGGACGACGTACTTTGAATACCTTGACTTGAGTAGACTCTACAGTCTCGAAATAATTTCGTAGCAACCTCGTAGCAAATAATAATAAATAATAAATAATAAAATCAATTTATTTCTCCTCACAAACAAGACCATAGATACAAAGATTGATTGATTACAGTAAGCAGTCTGTGAAGAGCTGGTGTCTGTTATAGGTGTTAACCTGAGTTACAGATCACCAGGACCCCACCCCGCAAATATTGGTAACATTTTATTTGAAAATATGTGAGAATTTATGTTGCCAGACTTGAATTTAGATAATAACAATTCAGTTAAAGAAAAAAATATTAACGAAAAATTAAATTTAAAAAAACATTATCATAAATAAGATTAAAATCATCATTATACCTAAAATTACTTAATTTAAATCATAAATTAGATAAATTCATTATTAATTTAAGATTACTTTTATAATTCATAAAATATGAGGAGACAAAAACATAAAACAACTCATGCAATAATCAAAAACACAAAAAACACATTAAAAGTTCAAGATAAGTTAAAATAAAATTAATATTGAAAAATAAACCTAAACATTAAATTCAAGCGTTCATAAATTAAACAAAAATTAGTAACAAGCCATTTATGAATGGTTTAAATTATAACTATGACTGATGGATGTATGTAATCGTGTGTGTATGTGTGTGTTTGCGTGTGCATGTATGTGTGTGTTTGCGTGTGCATGTATGTGTGTATTTGCGTGTGATGTATGTGTGTGTTTTTCCAAAGTCACAAATTCTATTATTTAAGTAAATTTTCTGTAGAATCGTAATCCAGATTCAACAGCCAGTCCCTAACTACCGATTTACATTTATTTTTTTGAAGGGAATATATTGATAATATCCTGTTTGCTTTATTATACAGATTGCAGCCCTGATAACCGAAGAAACGATGCGCAAAAACTGTTTTGAATAAAGCCTTTGTACACACTAAGTCTTTCCTTCGTCGATTTTTAATAATTTCTGGTTCATATGTCAATAGTGAATGCTGCATAGTGCAAATGCTTAAGTTATAATTTTTACTCAGCTTGCATGCAAGATGACTATGCGAATTCTTTGAAGCAAGTACTATTTTCGAACATTGGGATCAAATAAGCACTAAGTACTGCTCAACGATCGTAAAAGCAACTTGTCGTAGGCCACCCGCGCACTGCGCGCTCTCCGACCGAGCGATGCTACGATGACGAGAATGACGCGGCTATAGAAGTATGAATAAGATATATAGCGCTGATGTTATTGTAGGTAAAGCCATTTCTATTATACAAGTTGCTTGTATAAACATTGTAAATTGTATGCAACTTGAACAAACCTCCATACAAGTCACAATTAGGTAATTTGAACTGTAGATCGTGTTTTTTTTTTAATTCAAGCAACTTGAAAGCAATGTCACGTCATACTTGTACGCAAGATTTGCCTAATGGAGACGCGTCTTATAAATGTAAGAAACAAAATATCACCGTTAAAATAAATAATTATGAAAACAAATAAAAGGCCCAGTCTTCGGAGATAAGCCCGCAGGGTGTTTAGGTCTTTTACCTCTCACTAAGACCACCACTGTGGTTATTTTTTCATACTGTTTGGACAGCGTGACTCGACAATTCTCAACGGGAAAGAGAGCGGATATTCGCGCATCTGCTTCAAATTATTTTGTATGCCGTCCGGGTGTACGGCCCACCGACCCGTAACTCGTACATAAGTAATACATATCGGTGTAGGCGCTCTATAATTTTTTTATACTCTGGAGTGAAGTAAACTCTCGAATCATCAAAGAAAACAGTCGGTGAAGTGAGCCTGATTGCTGTGTTATGATTGGTGGGCTCTCTTACACTGTCATCGCGCTCACCTCTCAAGATGCAGATCTCGATCAAGTAGATTAGCAAGGTCAAAGGTCGGAGAGATGTGCTCGATTACCATCATACATTTCATGGAATTGTATGTTAAAATAACAAAATAAAATGGAATCAAAGGTCATGAATTCGTTTTCTATTTGACTTAGTGGCAATTCTATACAACACCATGTCCATATCATATACCTACTTATGTAACAAAATTTATATGTATAGTGTCTAATTTTGAACATGACTGTAACTCAATTGATTGTTTTATTTAATTATCTATCTCTTTATTTGACTAAGTTTGAAATAAAACGGCAACTCACACCTAATATCGAAAGCTCATAAATTAACTATACACTTTGAATGGAATGTGTTTAAGTACTTGCAAGACAAGACAATTTAAGTGGCCAGTATTAAACAGGGCTCACGGCACATTAGTATTGACGCGCTGCATCTGGAAATAGTCATGTTCATACGCCTCACAAAAACCCGCACTGACTCAGCAGTTTCAAGCTCTCATTTCACTTATCACAGTCATCTCGATTTAAAATAACCGATACCTTCCTTTACAGAAGTTTGAGTGAAGAGGAGAAGCAGCCCTTCATCAAAGAAGCTGATAAGCTCCGGTCGCAGCACAAGAAGGAGTACCCTGATTACAAGTACCAGCCGCGACGTCGCAAGCCTCAGCCGACATCTGCAGTGCGGCCGAAGAGAGAACCTTCTCCGGAGAGGGATCAGATTGACTTCGCCGGAATGCCGGACATCTCGCCGGCGCTGCTGGCGGACGGCCCGCCGGACAATGCCGAGCTGGAGCAGTACTTGAAGCCGGGCACGGTGTCGGACTACCACGAGCTCCAGCCCCCGCGGTACGCCCACAGCCTGCACCACGCACCCCCGCTTTACCCTCCCGTACCACCCCACCTACACCCATCCTGCGTAGACTGGCAACACTATCCGGGACACCCCTAAAATAAAAACAAGCAAATAAATATATTTTAGAAACAGTGTCGTGAATTCGTGATTGCGCGTTAGTGTCTTAAAGACTTTAATGTCAATAAGCTTTATCAAAACATCGGAATATTTTTTATCACCGCTCATATTTTTTGTAACTTATAAAAATAGGTCACGTAGCTGTTGTAAATATAATTGGGTAGACATGTTAGTGCTACACGAAGCGACGCGCACGTGCGTTTAATTTATGTAAGCTGAATAAATATTTATTAGGTTAAAGTTTGGGTAAATTATTATTTTTTGTAACTATGTCGTCATAGTCAGACCAAAATATAATGCTGTACACACGTCAATAAATATCAAAATTAATTTTGGATACTGGAAAGTACCTATAGGTAATCGAATATTAAATGTAAGGAATAAAAAGATGTACCTATAGTTTGATTATTAATTCGAGTCAGTAAAATGACAAGTGCAACTGTCACTGATACATACAAAATGAAACAAACCTAAACACTGGAAATGTAATTTTACTGACTGGAATTATTAATAATCGTATTTTAGTTGATTTAATTTTTTTCTGAAAATAATGAGAAGACACTTAGGTATCAAGTTCATTGCGGTATTTTTGATTCATTGGGCTTTGGCAAACTTTTTTATAAAATCTAAAACATAACTTTAAAAAAAGAAAACTTTTTATTCCAGGCTGTTTGAGAACACAATCGTAAACCTGTGTTTATGCTCCTCCTAAACTAGAATGTTACAAAAAAAACTTGTTTATAAATAACTGTGTTAGATTAGTTTGGTACTCGTACTTTACAAAATTCCTCAAGTTCCAAAGCTTAATATGTTAAGTAAATAGTTAGGATATAAGTTATATGTAATTAAATAAGTAGGTATGTTATTTAAGTAATATAGTGACTATAATATCTGATAAGTTATTGTTGTGATTTATTAGTTGTAGTTCATAACAATTATGTTGTTTAATAAATATATTTTTCTATGTTCCACACTAAGCCTGAGTTTTGTTTGAAATATCTCTATGAAAATATAATTGGTACCTAACGACATTAGTTTAGCTGTGACAAATGCCGCAGCACATGCTGAGGTAGGAGCCTTTTGGCCGCGCACAGGACTAAATTGTTTTTTTTTTGTTTTATGTGGGTTTACCTTTTGTTTTTCTTTTATCAATTTTTTTGTTTTTATTCATGTAATTTTTGTTTGTTCTGTCCTGTGTGTTCCAATAAATCTATTTTCTTTCTTTACATTTGTGACTCATAAAACTTTGGACACAAAACCAGAATAATAATTTTATTTTCTTTGTTGCAGTCCTAAAAAGTAGCTATCTCTCTGATGTTATTGTGCTCGAGTGGTTCATGTTTCTGCGAAGTGGTCGAGTACCTACAGACCCTGCGGGGCGATGTGCGCGATAGGCGGCGACCCCTGGCCGTCCGCCGCTTCCGGCCCGCGCCCGCGCCCCGGCCGGCCGGCAGTGCCCGGGTCGCGCCCGCCCCGGCGCGGGCGCACAACGCCTCTCTTGTTCTCACCCCTATCTTATCACTCTCACATTTTTCGCGACCGACACTAATGAGGCCAATAATGTAATTATGATACTTTAAGAGAATTTATGAGAAATAAGGCTGATTTATGGCAGGCAAAGTTTATGATGTTACCGACTACCTAAACTTAGAATCATCGATCGACTGGTATCCGTTTGCTATCGATACTGAATAATGATCTGCAAATTGTGAAGGAATGATGGCAAATTCATGCCTATTCAATATTTTCATTTAACTGTCAACATGTCCTTATCGATTAACATTGTTAATTTATCATCGCATGACTAATGTTACAGTTCCGAGATTTCAAGCTTCCAGAGAAACAAAAACATTGTACAAAAAGGTTGTTATGAATTTGTAATGGTGCATCGAGGCTGCAATATTAAGATTGAGTGCAAATGAAGCGCGAGGCGCGTGCGCAGGGCGGCGGCTCGCGTTACACATACGATACACATGGGCCGACGGACGGCCGATGATACCCTATACTTTGACTAACTCACTTTTTGTGCGCCAACACATAAGATATTAATTACGAAGGCGGAGAGCAGCATGCTCAATTTTACGCTTTAATCTTGAGTGTTTTTGTTCTTATCCGCCGAGCGGATTACCACCACATTAACATAAAACAGTGATCTAACAAAATTTTAACAAAGAGTCAAGTCAAACCAAAGCTCGTCAATGATTGTCCCCACAAAAAATAATCAAATAAGTGCGATTAATCGGTTGCTCCGGAATGTACAATGCAGAGGCGTAGCGTGTCTTGGCGGGGCCCCGTATAAAAAATTGTTTGGGGGCCCTTAGGTAGGGTAAAGATTTAGCACTCAAGAAATAAAAATGCATTTCTCTGTATCTACGCCGAAATATAAACAAAAAATTGGACAAAGGTTATTTTAATACTTGCATCGAAATGTTGATATAATATGGATCTACCCGGGATTTCTAATAGACAATCTCGTGCTTAAAACAGTACTTAGTACATATAAATAATTATAATAATAAAAACACCAGAGATAGATTAGATAAATAAATTGTGTAAAAGTAAATAACTATTTCATTTAATAAATAATTAAGTTTTTATTAACTTTTGGTTACGAACGTTGGGGGCTCCTGTGGCCCGGGGGCCCCGTATAATTGATACGGCAGATACGGCGGTAGCTACGCCCCTGGTACAATGTGTATCAGCACTATGGGTTTAGCCATTGTGAGTACATAGGTGTAAAATACGGCACAGTTGGCTCAGTGGATGAGCGGTCGACTGCTGTACATCGTGTCACGGGTTCGATCCCCACAAGGAGCAAATATTTGTATGACCTACAAGTAGTTGTTCCGGGTCTGGGTGTTTGTGTATGTGAGTTCCTATGTTTGTAAACGCACCCACGATACAGGAGGAATTTAAAGTGAGGGGCATCATTAAAAGAAATGGTTTTCTATTTCTACAAAACGATGACAAAGACCAAAGTCGCCCGCTCCCCCCTCCCTTCCGACTTATTGCCTATGTCACTCAGGACCAAAGCAGCTTTCAACGAGTGAAAGAATTTTTAAAATCGCTTAAAATCTTTATAATATTGGTGTAGTAGATTCAAAACATAAATGCTGACTGACTTGACTGTTGTACTTTACCTACTGGTCTGACTCAAGTTAGAAAGTAGCAAAGCTTTCGGCCACAGTATAAAACAAAACAGTCCAACTCAAGTGGAGTCATCGAGCGACATTCCGTGAGAACATGGTCCATCTGTGGCACGCTGCTCAGTGTAAGGCGATACCACGGCGTCTGGGGAACATCGAGGAATCAAATCCTACACTACAATGTAAGTACCCGCTGATACCGACACATGTGGAATCATTGCGTTCAATTATTTACACTAGAGATCCTAACGTATGGTTCTAATTGTTATGTAGTACATACCAAGTACTATCCATATTATGCGTATTATTTATATAGAGTTGGACAACTTTTTTTCAAAATCAACCCATAATGTTGAGTAGGAATCCATAGGTCTGGATTTTCAAGACATTGTTAATTATGAACGTTAATGATTGGAGACGTTGAAACGAAAACTACCTAAATAGATGCTATTAACCAGCTACTTAGCTATTTGAAGAGTAACAAAGAAATAAGACGATGAAGCTGAAAGAGTTTTGCATGGCTAGCAGTAGTACCTACAGGCAGCATGCAGGAACCGAGCTAAAACGTATGTCAGACATTGGACTGCAGCGGTTTATTTGAGGAAATGAAAGAAAAATATTCTAAGTACCTTTTTTATCGTGGTAAAATCATCAAATGAGTCCTCCTACCAAGGGCGAGACGAGGGGCCTGTCAGACTTGTGCTGTTTAAAATCAACGGTGGTCCTTCAATAGCCCTTTACGTTCCAAGGGCACGGTTACAGCCTCGCCAGAACGTCTTGAAACGGAACTAATATTTTTATTTGCTGACAACGTTTTAAAATATTTGATATTTGATGTAAACAAAGACGCAGGTTTGTAAGATTTATTATTGTGCCATAAAACTAACGTAATAAGTGAAAATAAATAAAATAAAATCATTCAAAGTGCTGGTAGCGAGAGGACAGGACTTCCGGTTTTCTACTGTTTTTTGCCAAGCTGTACCTGATGAGACAGTCCCGCGACCCCGGCAGGCTGTGGTCTCCGTCAGATTGCTGACAGCTCTTTGAGGCGAACGTAGAACACGGCTCCCAGGAGTGGTCCATGATCGGATAGCGAGTCACCCATAACTCATCGTCGATAAATTCATAATCGATAAGCCTCATAGGGTGAGCTATTTTAAGCAAATCTAATACTGTCATAATTAGTTAGCTGCTATTGGCCTGTCTCTATTCACATGAGGTGCGTCCACACAGAGCGCGCAGCCTCGCGAGGAATATTTGCTGCGCGAGGAAACTGACAAGCCAGGCTGCTCTCTCTGTGTGGACGCGTCTATTGTTTTTCGACCGAAGCATGAAACAATATCGCGAGCAAAACAAAAGCCGACACTGGATGGCTCGGGCGCTCGGTCGCTCGACCGCGGCAGCGCTGTCACTTGCCTCGCCCGAGACACGTCCACACCAACCGAGCTGCTTCGCGCGGAAAATGCCTCGCGAGGCTGCGCGCTCTGTGGGGACGCACCTGGATTGAATTAGTGGAATGGCTCACCTTTTATAAATTCTGCCTAGTAGGCAGTTAGGCAATGGCCACACAGAAAAGACGTAAGGGCCGAGACACACCGGAATGGCAGCGGCGCGGCGAGCACTTTCAGTGTGAAATAATTTTAAACTTTAACTACATACTTAAAAGACCAGTATCGCTTGAAAAGCTTGAAAAGGTCGCGAGGCCGCCAGCGGCTGCCATTTCGGTGTTTCTCGGCTCTAAGACGCAGACGAGGCGGAGACATTTGTCTCTACGGCGTCCTTTTCTTAAAAAATGTATAGAAGCGTCGCGACGCATAACATACAGAAGAGTCGGGTCGCGGGCGCAACGCTAGTAGAATCTGCGCCTGTCCACTTCGCGTGACGAGACACCCAAAAAAAATGGCTTCTCCATTCGCAAAAGGTTTTTTTTGGGCGCGCAACAAAAACGCTTAATTTTAACAGAAAGGTAAACTGAACTTACAGGTAGGACCGCACTAGGCAGAACTGCACCGCAGCGGAACTGGCCGACATGAGCGCAGTTCGGTTTTGCAGTGCAGTTCTGTTGCCGGCTAGGTGCGTGATGTCTCGTATAACTTCATATAAAGAATATTATGACGCGTCGTGTCGCTCAGTTCCGCTGGTTCCGCTGCGGTGCAGTTCGGCCTAGTGCGGTCCTACCTTAACTGTCACCGCCTCGTATTTCTAATGCAGTTCGAAAAAGAAACGCCGCGTTTCAAAAGCGCTGACGTGAGTACAGATACATGGGAATGCATTTGTTTAAAGGTAAGACCGCATGAGGCGGAACTGTGCGACACGACGCGTAATTTTTTAGTAAACTGCACTTGAACTGCAGCGGCGCTACAAAAATATATTCAGTATCTAGGCAACCTCTGAGCAAGATACGACGAAATGGCCTGGCCCTTAGTCGAACCGCACTCCGCGGCAGCTACACGTCGCGACACTTGGTCAGTTGCTCAACTTTGACGCGCAGTTCGGTTGCAGTGCAGTTCTGTTGCCGCTTAGCTCGTATAATTTCGTATAAAGAATATTTTGACGCGTCGTGTCGTGTCGCGCAGTTCCGCTGCAGTGCAGTTCCGGCCGCCTAATGCTGTAAATGCTAGGCGGATAACAGCGCTCGTGTGAATGGGGGCTTTACCGTCGTCTCTTCTGTGTGGCCTGCGCTCAAGGCCTGCGCTTCAGTCTATGCTCATAGCACGGACCATTAACTTAATGTATGGACTGCGCAGTAAAAAAGAACCCCACTAAACTAGAAAGAGATATTTCTGTCAAAAGAAAGAGATAGGTAGTGGCTCTCTTTCTAGAGTACGGGCAATTTTATGGTTAGTTGGCTAGGGAAGGCGCAATCCATTCTCTAAGTCAATGGCACGGACTGAGCCTTCCCGAACCAAAATATGCAATAAAATTGCTAAAATCTCTCTAGAAAGGGACCAATCAAAGGACCTGTTTACATTATCTATTAGACGCCATTCGCACGAGCGCTGTTTTAAAAAAAATACAATCCCAGGTATCTTTTTTTCATTTTTAACGCCAAAAGAAAACGCTTGTGGAGGATTGGGGTCTTACATTATCCTTAACGTAGAGGAAAGCAAAAGACATGTCTGAGCCACGATTCAAATCCTTTTGACGCAGCGCTGGTTTCTATTTCACAAATGCCATGTCATCAAATTGCATTTAAAAAATGTATTATTCTAGTTACGTACAGTACTCATGACCCGTGGAAAATTCGTCGTTCCTTGGTAGATCTACCAAGGAACCACGAATTTTCCACGGGTCATGAGTGGTGGCGTGTCCATGCTCTATATCTATGCAGAAAATCAGTTGCGTTTCAGGTCAAAGTTTCGTAAACAATAGGTTATTAAACATTTTGAATCATATTTTATTTAAAGACATCAGACAAAATGTTTGATAAATAAACTAAATATAAATTAAGATCGAATTCAAAACGTTTAATAATCGAATAAGTTTTTTATTAAATTGAAAATAATTAAGATATTATGATTATTCTCAGCAATTTGGATTATCTATATCATTACAAAATATTCCAGAATAGGATTCCTGTCAAATCGTTGGGTTGTCAAAGTTGTCAATTGACGATTTGACTTTTGACAAATCGAATTTATTAATCAAAAGGAAAATGTTATCGGGTTTGTGATTAAAGTTCTCACCTATTGCAATAGTATGAAAGTTTTTTGGAAGTGATAACGTGTTTACTCATGAAGATTATTGAGTGGTAGTATTAATGGCCGATTTACCGAATGGCTGGGTTCAGCTGGTAAGTGCGATTGACCCTTCCTATTTATTTATCGGGTTTCAATTCATAGTGTTTCACAGTTGTTTGTGTGCCTGTATTGTCTCCCTTGAACTCTATAATTGGATAAATTGTTCAATTGAGCGAGCAAGGTACTCTATATTTGTTTTGAGATTCAAATGCAATCGTCGTATCCTGTTGCACTAGTCGTGTTTATAACGTATATTTATAATTTTCGTATACATGAGAAAGTAGCATTTGGTCCCACGGTCACTAATTGTTACTATAAAGTATGTTTACAGCAATTTCTTGTGTGAAGAAGCCCTACAAACTCTAATTCTATGTTAAGTTTTCAACTTTGGGTGTTCAATCATTTTTATTCCAGGTACCTCTCTGAAGGCTTCCAAGTTATTATTGAGAAGTCGTCGAAGGATGCAAAATGCTCTCTAAAAGATATTCAATTGCGTTTCTTGTGCCCTGATGACCTAGAGGAGGTTAGTACTAATTAACACAGCACATGACATGACCAAAATAATGTTTGACCCTGTAAACTCATGAAGACATACCAATTTAGCTCATAATACTTTTAAGTGCTTATTATCACTGTTTTACAAGAGTTTCATAATATTTTCAAAAAGTATACTATTATAAATTACATAGTTCAGTTTCAGTAAAGTAAAGAAGTATATTTTTAAAGTTAAATAAAATATTTGGTGTTGCATTATTTATTTTATTTCAAAACTTGGTAGAATAATATTATTCCATTTAAAATATTGTTTTACTTGTGGGTTAATCCTTATGAGTAATAAGCTTACTAAATGATGAAAACAATTTGGATGACCAACTAAGATGAATCATTGATTTGTGTCTTTTGAAATAATAGAAGGTAAACTTCAATAATAACTGAACGCTCAATGCAGTATTTATAACAATCAATACACAAAAACCATTATACTTCAGTACTTCACTTTTGTTTTTCTGTCTATGTGAATTTTAATTCAGTGTTGAAGGTCAAATAGTCTTTCATGTCTGACACTCATTTATAATGTGATTGTAACATTACCTACATTATTTTTGTTAGTTACTGTGTTTCGAGGTCTCAGTTTTTTTTTTTTGGTGTCATTGTTTTTATGCTTCAAACACTTACTGAATACTACTAAAACTGTTTTTTTTTTTAAACACACATTGTATTAATTATATAAATGACCTACTGCACTTAATAGATTTCTTAATTCATCACTTATTTTATAATTGATTATGAAATAAATTTTGATGAAACTAAATAAGTACCTACTCATAATGTTTCGTTTTTCGATAATCCCAGTAGTGACGAAAAAAGCAAATGTGTCCAAGAGATACCTAATTCATAAACAGTTCTAAAAATGTCACAAAAAATATTGTCATTGCAATTTCTGCTTGAGTTAAACACATACAATTAGTAAAATTAAATGGAAACAAGGAAAAGCCTGACAATGATGTCACAATATGAATGTGAAAATCACAAACATGTGTTGTGAAAAATTGTAGGAGATTTATATGTAATTATTATGGACCAACAACAGCAGTTATTTTTTTTTTATATTATAAAATTACTTGCAAATTCCCTATTCTCCCTATTTATTTTGGACATGACTGGATACGTACAGATATTTCCAAATAATCAAGTGTTTTTCTATTTTATTGAATTGTTTAACGGGCTGGTATCCGCAACTCCACGTCATATTTGGCGTGCAAGTGTTTCTATACCAAAAGAAATAAACTTAGTAAAACTAGACATAGTTTTGGTCATGTTACGGATTGGTATACTGAAGCTGAATTACTAACACTATTTCTTTGTTTTAACACCTATTGGTAAACTGAAACTAGCCAATGATGCAAGCAATGTATTTTTAATGTTTCAGGTGAGATCTCTATGCAGAGATTGGTTTCCAATAGAATACCCTCAATCATGGTATGAGGACATTACTTCTTCAGATAGGTTTTTTGCCCTAGCCGCAGTGCACAAAAGTGAAATAATAGGCCTTATTGTGGCCGAAATAAAGCCTTACTTAAAACTGAATGCAGAGGACCGGGGGATACTTTCAAGATGGTTTGCTTCAAAGGACACACTTGTTGCTTACATACTGTCTTTAGGTATATTTTTGTTTATTTTTAGCAGTTCTTCCTATATTTTTTATGTCAATAGATTAAGCAAACAACTATAAAATATTAGTTATAGTTGTTTGTTTGGGCAAATGCTATTGCATTTGCTCACCTTAGTGGTTTTTGTGATCACAATAACCATAGTCTCGTACAATTCCTTACGAATATTTTTTAAATCTTAAAAGGTGACTGGGATAGTATTGATGTAGGAGTCACATTCAGAAGTGGACTTGGGTGTGAATTTAATCAGCACGGTTAGCGCAGTGGCCGAGCGATTGGACTGCTGCGCTGCGTGTCACGGGTTCGATTCCCGCACGGAGCAAATATTTGTATGATCTACAAGTAGTTTTTCCGGGTCTGGGCGTTTGTGTATGTGAGTTTATATGTTTGTTGATCAGGGTTCGAAAATATCCGATATTTATAATAAATATCAAAATATCGGATATTTATGATATATATCCGATATATATCCAAAATCGGATATATATCCGATATTTATTTCCATTTTTTAAGACTGTCATTTTATTATCTTATTATTGTACGATTTGCACAGAAACATGACAATTTATTATTATGAATTATTATTATAATATAAAAACCACATATTTTTAGTTTTTATTTATGTTTATGTATTTAAAAAATCAATACAAACAAAATAAACATAAAATCTTATAATTCACAAAAATCAACTAAAAAAAAATCTTTTTCTCAGAAAACAAAGTCTTATATTATATTAGGGAAACAAAATTAAAATATCTTAAAAATCCACTTCACTTTTTAACCGACTTCAAAAAAAGGAGGAGGTTCTCAATTCGGTCGGTATGTTTTTTTTTTATGTATGTACACCGATTACTCCGAGGTTTCTGGTCCGATTAATGTAATTCTTTTTCGTTCGATGCAGTATACTTGCAGTTTGGTCCCATAAAAATTTCATCCAATTTGGTTCAGTATTTTTTATTTTGTGAGCATTTTTATTGATGGATGATGTGATGATTTTTACTTTTTTGAGTGTTTGTTACGCGATTACTCCGCCAATTGTGGACCGATTTTCAAAATTCTTTTTTTGTTGTACGAGGAATAGTTCACTTTAGGGAACACTGCAAGTTTCATCAAAATCGGTTCAGCAGTTTTTGATAGGGAATTTTATTAGCTTATTGTGTACATGAGCGATGTTAATACCAGTGCTAAGGATTACCAAATTCTAGTGCACATGTAAGAAATGATGTATTTGACAAGAATTTGGGTTGAATATTTAAACTAAAAAGAGTAAAATAAAAAACTTAAAAAAAAAATTAACCGCCTTCAAAAACAACCACAAAAAAGGGTAAAATAACCTACAAAATAACTTTTCTTTCGGAAGTCGGTGGCATAAAAGACAACGAAATAAAAAAAACAAAGCCACCTACTTCCGAAAGAAAAGTTATTTTGTAGGTTATTTTACCCTTTTTTGTGGTTGTTTTTTAAGGAGTATGTTTACAGAGGATAGAATTGAAAATAATTTTGGCTCTTTTTCGTTGCATTATTATTATTGATCGCAGTACCTACTTGGTAAATTCGAATTTGACGGTCTAAAGACGGAGAAAACGACGAATATACGCAGCGCGTCGGTAAAAGTACTTAAATGCAATATAGTAAAAATCCATTTATATTTTTTGATATATATCACAAAAAATCGTTTGATATATATCGGATATATATCGGATATATATCATGATATATATCAATTGATATATATCCTTCGAACCCTGTTGTTGATGCACCCACGACACAGGAGAAATTCCTAGCGTGGGCAACGTTTTTTTTAAAAAAAAAATGCTCACAAAATAAAAAGTGCTGAAACAAATTTGATGAAATTTTTATGGGACCCAAATGGAAATGATACTGCATCGAACAAAAAAAGAATCACACTAATCGGACAAGAAACCTCGGAGTAATCGGTGTGCATACATAAAAAAAAATATACCGACCGAATTGAGAACCTCCTCCTTTTTTGAAGTCGGTTAAAAAAAAAGTATAACCCATAGGCCACATATCTATTTAGTATCTATGGTAAAGTTCTGGTATGTCTCGCTCCAGGTGTGGCGCGCTCGTTCCGGCGCTCCGGCGTGGCTACGATGCTGCTGGATGTTCTGATCAACCACCTGGCGGGGCCGGTGCCGCAGCCGCCTCATGAGCACCGCGTTAAGGCCATCTTCCTGCACGTACTCACCACTAACACAGAGGCTATACTTTTTTATGAACACAGAAGGTGAGTACAATGAATAACTGAATTTTTTCTCCTTTTCTAATTAATTTGGCAACATTACTGTATGGAAATAAGAAATATGGCTCTGTAGTCTGTAGTGTACTAAAAGATTGATTAGGGAATGCAATAATTAATATCGTAACACCGAATATTTAGTTTCAAATGTAAAAAAAAGTATTTGGGAACTTTCCAAATGCCTTTTTTACACCTGAAATGGTTACAAATCAAATTCAGTGTTTTAATTGCAATCCTATATCATTTTTTTTTTGCAATACAGAGCCATATTTCTTTTTATCATACAGTAACAATGCCAAATTAATAAAAACTTGTAAATATTTGACAACTATTTGCGACGTTCCCAACTTTCAGAATACGCGCTCTTAAGGCTGCTTTTCCACCAGAGATGCGCTATGCTACGTTGCTGCGGATGCGTTTGATATCCACCAATCATATTCACTGGTTTACATAGCACAGTACTGGTGGAAACGGATTCAACTAAGATGTGTTTTTTATATGTAAGGATGCGTGCTACGGCTGCGTGCTGTGGCTGCGTGCTATGGCTGCGTGCTGTGGATGCGTGCTATGTCGTGTATGGTCGTTTTCCCTAGTATCGATACATCGCATAGCTCGAGCTGCGCATCTTCATAGCACAGACAGTGATAGGACACGCCATATATGTATATTGACTATCTATAATTTTCGACCTTATTGACATTTTTAATTTGGTTTGTTTTTTCTCACATTCTCGTTCGCTAACATTGCTCCTTCATTAAAGTCAGGTGGTTGAATAAATGTCAATAAGGTCGAAAATCGCTTGAAGTTGTTTTTTTTAACTTGCTATCGTTAAGCAATTGAAAAAACAGGTTCAAGCGATTTTCGACCTTATTGACATTTAAAATTTGGTTTGTTTTTTCTCACATTCTCGTTCGCTAACATTGCTCCTTCATTAAAATCAGGTGTTTGCATAAATGTCAATAAGATCGAAAATCGCTTGAAGCTGTTTTTTTGACTTGCTATCGTTCAGCAATTAAAAAAACAGGTTCAAACGATTTTCGACCTTATTGACATTTAAAATTTGGTTTGTTTTTTCTCACATTCTCGTTCGCTAACATTGCTCCTTCATTAAATCCGGTGTTTGCATAAATGACAATAAGGTCGAAAATCGCTTGAACCTGTTTTTTTTTATTGCTTAACGATAGCAAGTTAAAAAAACAGATTCAAGCCATTTTCGACCTTATTGACATTTAAAATTTGGTTTGTTTTTTCTCACATTCTTGCATTATTCTCATTAAGCATTAAGCAAGTGATTGCCTTAAAGCAACTTTGAACACCACGAGCACATCTTCGTAGCGCAGCTACGCATCTTCATAGCACAGCTACCTTGTGACAGCACATCTTCGTAGCGCAGCTACGCATCTTCATAGCACATCTTACCGCACAGCTACATAGCGTAGCATCGGTGGAAACGGTCACACAGTTTCGTAGCTCAGCTTTTACATCCTCGCAGCACAGCTACAAACACACACTCCATAATATTTCCTACAAAATATACTTAAGTAAGTTTAAAAATTTACAAATTTATCCAGACAAAATGTTATTTTTTTCATGTTCGTTATTCCTGATTTCATGATGAGTAATGGATAAGGATAACTGTGTTCTACAGTAAGTTTCCTTACAGTAGTTGAAAGTCATGGTGACTCATTGATGACTTTTATGACGGTTACATAAGGTCCACAATGAAGCCACGCACATGGGTACTAACGACAATCTCATATTTTTATCTTTACTCTAAATCAGAGATATAACACTTTATGACTGACTCAAAGTAAGATTGTGTTTCTTTATCTTCACAATGATATTTCATAGATGGCATAACTTGACAATTCAATTCAACACATTTTGACTTTTAGTTGTTTTTTTTTTAATCTCTATAAGTGCCAGAGCAACCACTAAATTGCTTCTTTCGAGGGTTTCATCGATAAAACTATTCAGGATCATCAAAACAAAAATTGTAAATAACACTGCATATTTCCATCATTGTGGATTAGTGAAGTTTTCCTTGTGGGATTAAATTCGCCAATGTACCTCTACTGCACATAAGACTTAGCAAGTTACTGACATGCACTGGGCCCGCGTGGTGGATTATGGCCCACTCCCTCTCTCTGAAAGGAGGCCTGTGTCCCAGCAGTGGGAACATTTATAGGCTGACGATGATTATAATCCACAAGTAATATTGCTGCAGGATTGCACAAATATTCACGACGACTAAAGAAGGAAATACATTTCGTGAATTCATTTTCGGAAGCAGACCTTTGTTTCCTTTATTAGTATATACTGGTACCTACTTATCTACTGGTAGTCCGGTATTTCTGACTCAAGTGCAGTGGAGTTAAATTATGAAGTTGATTCGTGTCCCAAAATATAGCTTCATTTAAAAACAACTTGCGTTTGCGTTAAAACGTGATTACTTATATGAAGGAAAATCCGACGTAAAATCACGTTTAACACAAAGAAACTTCTTATAAATAGATTTGCTGATAAAAACTATTAAAAATTTCTAAACACCCAGTACTTGTTAATTTTAAATGTTAAATTCAATGTTTAAAAAATCACACTTTTAATTTTATGAACATTATCTTCTGAAGATAATTTCGAAACAAATACTTATTCAGTAAATTGTACATTCCCTGTTGAACTCACCTTGTATCTTCCGCATTCATACATTCTTTGGCTGAGAGGCACGCAGGATTTCGCAAAGATAAATAAACAATTAGCTCATAGTAAATGGTTATTTCGTTGTTGTCAGTACCTACTTTATCTCAATCTCAAGTATAACATTACCCTCATCACATAAGTATATCTACTCTTTTAAACGTTTCCGTTTATCTGTAAGCATGTTCGTATATTTATCTAATCTGATATTATATGTACATATCTGATTTTTTCCTTGACCTGTATGATAGTAATGAAAATTACACGCGAATGTGATATTATGTAACTATTACACTATTCATTTATGTTGCCTTCCTGCTTTATTCCTAATTCATTTAGGAATCTATGAGCCTTCCCAGTCTTATCATTTACAACGCCTGCGCCTTCTATTTTTTTTTTCATATCCAGAATCAACCAGGTTATAAGTTGAATCTCTACAACCTAGTTTATATATACACCTACGAAATTATGTATGTTTGTACGTTTTCTCGTTAAAACGGCTGAACTTATTTTCATAAATTTTGATACAGAGGCAGTTGAAGGGAAGGGCGGCATAAAATAAAGTGTTAAATGATTTGTTCTTTAGATTCCGTCTGCATTCGTTTCTGCCGTACTACTACTCAATCAAGGGGCGGTGTAAAGACGGTTTCACGTACGTATACTACGTGAACGGCGGGCACGCGCCGTGGGGGCTGGTGGACTACGTGAAGTACGTGGCGCGTGCGGCGTGGCGCGGCGGTGGCCTGTACCCGTGGCTGTGGGGCAAGCTGCGCACCGCACTCACCATCGCCTGGCACAGGTAGTGCTGGCACCACAGACACTTGTGCACGTGCACTGTATATATACCCGTGTGTGACGGCTCGCTGAGCTCGTGCTTCAGTTCGTTGGTCTCGTCAGTGTTCGGAATGATTCCTATGTAAATACCTAGTCCAAAATTGTATTCGCGATTACATTACGATTGGCTGCGTCTGGCATGTGTCTGTTACGTGGTTGTATTTGATGTGTATTAAATACATCTGCAGGTTCAATATTCAGTAATACAGTAACTTCTAACGAGCTAATATGCGCAATAATTTTCGTAGTATTTTAATCTAGTTTTACTTTGTCATTCTTCAAAGCATGTCTAACTGTGGTTGAATACGTCTGTCCAACAAATTTAACTCACCCGACGTTTTCCTTAGATGTAACAGGAAAAGAACAGGCACTTTTTAAAAGGAATTGTTATATTTTTTACTATTTTAGTTATTAAGTTAAAATATTTTGTATTGTGTCTCTAACTACGCATTCCGTGAGAAATGTCTCATCATGAGTATTGGAAAACTTTATTGATTTGGTTTACAATTTGCTACGTTTTCAGAAATGTCCACAAAACGTAGCAGTGCAGTGTGTAAGCAGTGATTGAACGAGAGAATTTATGAAATATCACTAAGTTATGGATTATTATTTATAGAGAGCACTGTTTATTGTTTGTATACATTGACGTGAAGCCAAATTTGATAAAAGTATTTTTGCACAACAATAAACTAATGACATGATCACTGTGCATATTTTAATATTAAACGTAATAAAAGGAGAAACACCAAATAATATGAACAAATGAGTGAGCGTCAATTTGGCTTCATACATTAAACTGACAAAGTTATTTGTGATATTTTATTACTCAAAGCTTTAAATTTAATAATTCATTGTATTTTCATAATATACGAACAAAGAATTGACACATTTTTACAAGAGAATATAATTTGGTTTAAAATAGTTGCGTTTTTTTGAGTATTAAGGACGGCATCGAATGCTCCAGGAATACAACAAAGTGTCACGTGCCATGATATACTGCCAAGATTACTAAAGTAAGGTGCCTGCGTGTTCAATGTAAGACATAATGTACGGATAAACAATAATATTGTAACAATAACATTATTATTTATGAGCAATACCTGTATCGGCTACTCGGGAGCAATGCGAACACAGCGGAGCGATAGTCAATGAGGGCGAAACAGTTATCAGAACATTCGTATTTGATGGATTCACATCAGTGACTACCACTGGATCCAGTGGGTATACAGCTTTACATGCTACTTGTGTACATAAACATGTTATTATGACATAGTGTAGGTATGTGCCTACTCGATGCAGTCATGGTTAATTACTTTAGATATTACTAGACCTTTGACATGTTCGCAGTGTCTCATGATACTGTGCGTGCAAGGTTGAAACGGTCTGAAATGTCAATAAAATTATAAACAGTTTTGTTTGCCTAATAGTTACGCCCCGAGCTATTGGGATACGCCTATTAAAAGGGCATATACCTTAATGATAATTATAATGTGCCTTTCAATTTATTTTATTGTAAAATAAAGCAGTGGTCTGAATACGTAATAATAATGCTGATACCTGTTTGTGACCCACAGAGTTCGTCCATTGTTAACGCTTCTCTAGTGTATAATATAATACTATAATACTACACAATACCATAGAAACTTCTTTGCTAGGTTACTGTAAATTAAAAGAATTAGTAATTTATGTAAATAGTTTTTTATCGAATTATTATGAATAGGCATTGTACAGATTACGAATAAGACGAATTTACAATTAATATTATCAAAAGAAGGCTGTCGTTGTCTTAATTTCACGTCTCTGAGTCTTGTGAAGTATTACAGTAAGATATTTACAACTTGTGTGTTCAGTTTGTATCGTTTCTGTTGATAAACATGTGAAACTGAAGCTGATCTCTCCGATACATGGCATTGGTTACAATAATAATTGATGTGTAAGCCTTAGGGAGGTCTTTTCTCTCAAAGCTTTTAATGAAATTTACACTACATCTAGCCGTTATATGGTTTAATTAAATTATTTGTCTAACAATCGTGTATATTTAGGGCACTTCAGAACAATTAATTTCAGCATTCAGTCAAACCAGTGTACGTAGTTTTATGAATGTACTCACATGAACCAAAGTATTTTTATGTCTTAGTTTTGTTATCACTCATACACTCGATGTTTTATTCTTTTATAATTAAGTATTAATACAATTAATGTTTATCGTTACTGTGAAAATTGAGTATTATTATTTGGACCATTTTTAAATTATTTGTATAAATTCCAAAAGCAGTCATGATAGTTGATTACGTTTTGTAATTTGTGATATTATCATCATTTAGATAATTATTTCGAATTATTTTCTACATTTTTGCAAAATTGTAATAATAAGGTCGACATTGTGTGTTAAATTGTCCTTTTTCTATAATATAGCACGTTCCTAATGTTAAATGGAAATTTTACGTTATTATTCTATGTTTAATACTCTAAAATAGAAAGATTTTAGCTTCCAAATAAATATCACTGTTGACTAAATATGTATTTTTGTTTGTATACCCAACAATACTGTGAAAAGGTTTACAGAGAAACAATCTGTAACAATTTCAGAAAATGTTTAATTTTAATAATTGCTTCATTTTTCATCAACTATGCTGTACAAACTATATCGCTTACATTAGAATTAGCAATTAATAATTGCACGTAAAAAAACTTAACAAATAGGTTTCTTCAACTTTTCGATTGGAATGAACGATTATTACAATAAGTAATATTTTTTACAATATTTATAACTACGAAATGAAAATCTATTCAACAAGCAGTCACAATCGCCCAATGATATGTTAAAATTATTTGTATATAATTTTAATGTTATTGCATTTGCATTCTAAGTATTAAATTCGCATCGTGTGTGGGGCGGGGCGACTGTCGTGTCGCGTGTCTACGCTAGGGTCGGGCGTGTCGCAGGTCGCACTGTCGCGAGTCGCGGCGCCCTCTGTCGCGTCAAGCAAGAAGCGCCCTCTACACACTACGTGACTAGGTTGTCTCTCTCAGTGGCGCCGCCCTTGTGGTTCTGGCCCTTGAAGTCTTTCAATCTAATTGGCGATGACTCGCTACCGGAATCGCCCTGAAACATTACCATTATAGTCTTCATTATCAATTCAATCTGTAAACATATGCCAAAGTCATTATTGCCTAATCTTTTCACATTTTTCAACCAGCAAGTTGCGTAGTTTCCCGAACGCTGCCCAACCGAGTTGGATTCGGCGGTTGACCACATTCTCGAAGTTGGCCCTACCTAATTGGACTACTTGTCCTAAGTAGATATACGAGTCAACAACTTCGAGTACCGAGTTTCCAACAGAGACTGGGGTGGGCACAACATTGGCATTTGACATAATTTTCGTCTTGTCCATGTTCATTTTCAAGCCCACCACGGACGACCTTATAAAGGTCGCCGGATGACGCTGGATGCAGGTCGCTTCCAACCGGTATATGTGGAGATCTAAAGGGGAGGCCTATGTTCAGCAGTGGACGTCCTATGGCTGAGATGATGATGATGAATCACTGTATCGTTATGATGTAGGTAAATCGTGGTATGCTTACATTAGCACCGAGCGAGGTGGTCTCCTGGAGTAGCAGCTCGCTGTCGGTTCCCCGGGCCTCCTTGTTCTTGAGGATGGAGCGCGAGCGCGAGTCGCCCTCTAGCGGCCAGCCGCCGCCGCGTTTGTTGCCGTTCTTACCTATTTACACAAATTCACAAAAAATACTGTCTTAAATGGCCTTTGATTTATATAGAACTTTTCTAGATCCTCTGTTCTTTCTGAAACCATCTACGAGGTCGTACATTCTATCATTTCTTTTATCATTCGCAGTCCAATAGCAACCTAATATCAAGTAAATAAAGATCATTATTTCCTGATTTGTCGATGGTAACAAACTAACATCAAAAAGGACCTACTCTTATATAAATCTCTTCTATAAATCTACGTGTTTTTCAAAATTAACATCTATAAACAAACCATTATTATTAAAAAAAAAAACATACCTACAGCTCCAAAGAAACCCTAATCGATCAGACCTACACATCGACAACTTTCGTAGTACACGCCTTCCGTTGACATGCCCTCGTGTCATGTACAAGTATGATACCATAGAAATGGTTTAAGAGTACCTTATGACATTTGGGGAGACTGATATTTTGGCGGACTCCTCTCAGCCTGGTAGATAACCATGATGTCATAATCATGATCTTCAAATGTCCTATGATACCTACTTCTTTACCAATTTTCGTTTTTTTTTTTTTTTTTCTTTGGGTAGTTGGTAGTGGGTAGGCTTCACACATCACACAAGAGTTTAGTTTATCATTATGTTTACAGGACTTCAGTTGTACACTAAAAGACATCCCCACTCAAAGATTTAGAATCGTGTACTTATTAAAATTAAACCTACTTTTATTGTTACTGGATAGTACTTAATCAAACCACACTTCAATCGTTTTGTTATTCAATCAATAAACCCGCACAAATTATGAAATGATGGATGTAAGCTTCGCATATGCCTATAACCTACCTATTTATGGTGATTGCCTACCTAGCCGAAGTAGCAGATACAAGCGGTTATAAAATATTTTTTCATTAGAACGCACAAGCCAATACTATTTTTTTCTAAATCATCTAGTTAATGATATTTCACGTTTGAGGAGCCGTATCTTTTTCTTATTATTTTGGTGTTGAATTTATGAAGAAGCCCTAACATTCTATCTCACAGTGATAGTGTCATAATAGATAGCGGACCCCAGTGGTTCATTACTTTTTAAAGTTTTTATTTTTTCTTCTTAATGTCATTTCCACTGGACTGCAAAGCATTTTAAAATATACACGTCTAAGGTGGTAGGTGTATTTAAAATGTGACGAACCGAAAAGGATGTGATGATTAATGATCCTCGTAGCTATCCCTCTCGGCGGCTTCCTCTCTTCCTCCGTCCAGTCCTGTGGGACAAACGATCATGTTCGCGTTACCCACATGACCTTTGAAATAAGCATCGATAAAACATGAAGGCAGTCAAACAACACATGCAGTCAGAACACATTGAAGTATTAGTCAAACTGTGTCTACAACATGCAAACACAACGTCGGACAAAGTTGGGAAGAGGACATTCAGACATACTGTCGAACCGTCTGTCAAAAGCTGCGTGTAGTCGGTGAGCGGCGCTGCGGATCGCCCTCGCTCACCTGTTGGAAGCGGGCCTTCCTGTGCTTGGGCTTGGCGTCGTCGGCGGGCGGCTCGTCCAGCGGCTGCGGCAGGCTGGTGCGCGACGCGTCCAGCGGCCGCGCGCCCGCCACGTGGGCCGCACTCGGCGCCGGCGCCGCGCCCGCTCCTGCCAGGCTGGCCCGCGAGCCTCGCGGCGACATTTCGCCCTGTGAACCTTTGGCACACAACACGCTTCCATCCCCAGATGCACTTCTGCGCACTCCATTAAAGTCAGCGTTCACCCCGCCCCCACCCCCACGCGCGCCGCCACCGCCGCTACCGTCCAGAGGATTCACATACAAGTTTGATGAGTCGTTCTCGCATGCGATGTCGCCCTCTGAAGGAAAAGGGTGCGTAAGGCATGATGCAAATGTATCTGTAACGTAAGACATAATACGTACATGGAGCCGCACACGACCATACGCCGTATGCTGCTCTTATACACATATCATACAATACGCATGGTTAGAGTACAGTGGGTACACGTGAGTGCCGAAGGACATCGACGTTACAACAGTGAACGAATAAGGACAAAATAGTGAAATAATCTGATTCTACGACTACGGGTTGATTACACATATAAAAACATTAAAACAATACTAATTATTTTGATTAAAAAGATAATACGAGTATGAACAAGTCTAGCAAAAAACAGAGATATAGTAATAAAATAACAAAAATATGAGTTTACATTTTCTAAAATATGTTTTGTAAACTGTTCTGTGGTTTACATTACAGTTGAGAAAATGTGTGTATGTACCTGGGCTATCGAGGCTGTTGGGTGTGGCCTCGGGCAGCGCCTTGGGCGCGGGGTGCCGCTGCAGACAGGCCAGCTCCACGCACACCGGCTGCCGCAGGTCCGACGTCGACATCGGCATCAACTGCTCCGCGTCAATGAACTCCTTGTACCCCTACACCAAAGTGTAACATGCAATATTTACACCGACTATCAGAAACCAACATTTATGACATATCATTCCGATCTCCCATTTCTGAATGTTAACTTACGCTGCATGTATTGCAGGTTTTGAAGGACAAAGATTTTAACTTTGAGTTTTGTATGTTCATCAAATTAAATATTTACCCAGTGGACAAAATAATAGTAGGTATGTTCGTCAAATATTACCTTCGATGGTCCTATGTTAATAAAATGATTAGCTGCAAACATTTAAACTTAAAGAAAGAAATCATGAACCAGCGGATGGGTAGTCAATAAATTATTCCACGTATTCGAAATAACAAGCAAGTAAATACTTACAGGTTACTGCTAAATGGAAATATAATTATTAGTCAAGTATTACATACATCAAATAATAATAAAAAATCGCATAATTAGGTAATTAATAATGAGGCGTCTACAAAACCATGTATGCGTTAGTATCTTAGTACCTTGAACGTGCAAAAACAACATTCAAACTCAGAAGGCAGCTGATCCAAGTCAAGCTGTTTGTCAGCCATCTTCTTTTCCTAGAAAAAGAGAAATTATTAGTACCTAACTAGTTATGCTCATTCCTAGCCTAAGGTTAGAGAATAAGTAGTGCGTCAGTACAAACCGTCGACGAAGTGCTGTTTGGCTTAGAAAATTGTTAGGAAATATAGACGCGGTGTCGCCGACGGTTCATGGAAGCTTAAATCTATGTGCGTTTCAAATTTGGCTTTGACAAGCAGGCGACTATGAAAGTTCTACAAGGATTTATTGCCCTTCAATGAGTGTTATCAAATATGTAACAGTGGTGATAGCTTACTGGTGTGGGCTCAGGATTAATGAGCAAGCGTTTCTCCGGCGAGCCGAGCCCCTCGTTCGAGTAACGACGCTCTTTCTGAGGGCTGCTCTGAAACTGTTACCTACAGTGTTAGCGGAAAGCTTATATTGCTGCAATGTGACTACAGCTTTAAAAGGGTCCGTCCAAAGCTTAAGCGAAAATAATTTAGAATTTTGATTGTCCCCCTCCACTAGCGCACTGTTGATATCTGCTGAAGCAAAAACAGATTGTGTCGTGAAATTGCAATGACTACATTCATTAATTGGCAGTTAAAAAATGACTACTAAATGCTTGTTAGAACTCACCCTACGATAGCCAAAATGATAGTTGGACGTACCCATTGTGAGCAAGTGTTATTTATTACCTGGGCGGGGTCAGTACTCTGAGGCAGCTTATTGGTGATGGCGTGTTCGTACTGTTTGTAGCAGCCGGTGGTGGCCGGGGCCTCGCCCTCCAGGCTAGTGGCGTCCGCCTGCGACAAGTTGTGTCCTGAAGACACATACCACTGTGAGTAGCGACGTATTCCATATGGTTCACTATTGTCCCCGTTTATATTTATTTAATTTATTAATAGTATGAAGGAACATTTAAAACATGACAAAAATAACGGCGTGAACTACACAACACACATTCCACACGAACAGTACAGTACACAGAATCCAGCGTCCTCCGGATACACACATCAGACAGTCCACAGAAGAGGAATGTTAGTTCTAAGAAGCGTTAGGCTTACGCTGACAATGTAATCGACCTTAGATTATAGTCTTCGTCGCACATCGCTAGCTACACGCGACGGACTCGACCCCGAGTAACAACTTAATATAAAGGGGTCGAGCGTGACCACTGTAACAGTGGCAAGATGCTCATCTGGCGTCGTCTCTCGCCTCAATGAGGACGCACTTGTCACCTGAAGACAAGGAATAAAAACTCTCTGAGTGCACCTCGCCGCAACCAACGAGTGAACATAGCTGTAGCTGCGATGTATCGTGAACTGTTTACTTGATCAAGATGTCTGCGAGTCCGGAGAGCTATATCGATGCGACGTGCACACATTCAACATTCATTGCATCCAATAAACACAGACACTGTTTGAGCACGAAAGGCATGCGTGCACAGTGAAAGATAGAGTTAACGTGCATTCCGAGCGAGAGACAAATGGCATGGACAAGCGGCAAAGCGAGTGGCCTACGCAATACTGACCTGTGTCCACGATGACGTCGATGAGGTCCATGCTCTTGGCGAAGGCGTCGCGCAAGTTAATATGGTGGAAGGAAACGATGGAGCCCTCGCGCTTGGCGCGCTCCAGCGCCTCTCGTCGCTTGAGCGCCTTTTCACGCCGCATCTGGTTCTTGTAAAACTCGGCGAAATTGTTGACGATAATGGGGATGGGTAACGCAATTACCAACACGCCGCAAATACAGCAAACTGAGCCGATGACCTTGCCCAACGGGGTCGTGGGGTAAATGTCACCGTATCCGACTGTGGTCATGGTGATGCCGGCCCACCAAAACGTTTCCGGAATGGAAATAAATTTAGTTCCCGGCTCTTCTTTCTCAGCGAAGTATGCCAGTGAGGAGAATATGAGTACTCCCATCGCAAGGAACAACATGAGCAATCCGAGCTCCTTATAGGAGTTTCTGAGCGTGAACCCGAGCGACTGCAGCCCGGTCGAGTGCCGGGCGAGTTTGAGGATGCGCAATATTCGCATGATACGGAAGATTTGCACAACACGCCGCACATCTTGAAACTGATCAGTGGCATTCTTATTTGTTTCGAGCAGGAAGAGAGATACAAAGTATGGCAATATAGCCAGCAAGTCTATCACGTTCAGTCCACCCTTGAAGAACTTCCACTTATCCGGCGAAGCACTGAACCGCAGCACGTACTCGAGCGTGAACCACGTGATGCACACCGCCTCGACCATGGCCAGCTGCGGGTTATCCATGGGCGCGCCCTTTTCGTCGTACACTTGCATCTGGGGTATCGTGTTGAGAGTGAGCCCTATCGTGGACAGCACGATGAAGAGGATCGAGATGACCGCGATAACCTGCAAGCACGCACCAGTGAGCGGCGAGCGGCGGGCCTCGGAGACCCGCGCCCGCCGCCACCGCGCTGCCACACTGTGCAACCAAGCCTCGGTACCTAGTGTTAGCCAGTAGCCACATGTGTCAGATCGGTCAGTTATATGCCAGTGTTTATACATAACTACTCTTCCTAAATGTTTGTACATCGTAGAATGCTACTTAAATATTCGTAGGATATGTCATTAGGTATGTATTTACAGACAAACGTTTAAAGCCAATATTGTATGTAACAAATGTCTTAATAATAATCGTAAATTTTGGTGTAGAAATAACATCTATTCGTGTGACTATGTTAGTATATAGTGTTGTGTGGTTTTGGTGTAGATAAGTAGGTAATTGATATAAGTGTGGGTGAACGGACGCGCGTCCGAGTTATAGGTAACTATGTTTATGCGCGTAGAGCAGGAGGCGGAACGAAGCAGACGCTCGTCCGTCCATCGCCCGCGTCGCTCGGTTAGTCGGATCAGTATCACGAAGCGGAAGCGCTGGTGGAATTGTGGAGTAGAGCGGGAGGCGAGCGGGAACCGGGATCGGGCTGCGGGGGAGGGGGGACGCCGGCGGGCGGCGCCACGCCGTGGTGGGAGGCGGCGCGGGCGCAGCGCGGCGCGCACCGGACCCGGGGCCACGTCCGGGCGCGCCGCCGCTGTCCCGTGCCACCCCGCACGCCGGCCACTGTGCGCCGCCTCGGCGGCGGCTGGTCACATCGCGTAAGCCCATCCCATCTTTGCAACTTTGCGACAACAATTAAGCTTTGTTTTTATAAAGTTCCTTATCGAGAACTTTCTTCGTGGCTGTGAACATTTATAAAATTTACTGTAATAAAACATTATTTACAATCCGGGAGATTGCCGTGAATTGGCTTGATCAAGCATAAAATAAATTTTTGCTTTGAAAAGAAGTTAACTGTTTTAAAATATATCTTTTTTATGAAAATCAGCTTTCTAATTCCGTGTTATTCAGAACAGACTCCTTTTCAAACTCAAATGAAATAAGACCAGACGGAGTTGACGGCCAGCGGTAAACCACAACACAACCAGTGTTACTCGTATCTTATTATTACTAAAGTTAGCACAAAACTAATAACACTTACTAATGCTGGGTAAGTAGGTACCATTGATTCAAGACATTGTGTTGTAGAATACTGTCTTATTATATTACAACAACAAAAACGGTTTTCATAAGTTTTTTAAAACTTAATATAACAAGGTGTAGATTTATAATTTTACAATAATATAAATACATAGAATCAAAAATACTTAATAATACATAAAAAAACATTCAACGCACTTAAGCAGTGTGTGTTGCTGAACTTTCGTGTGGAATTAAGTTATAGATAGAAATAACCAAGAAGTTAAAATACAATAACTTGCCAGAATATATAAAAGTATAAAAATATTATATTAAGTTTGTACTTACATACGCATAAAGTTGCACCGCTGTTGTCGAAATTTTAAATAGAAAGTAGAATAAATTGCTACGAAGTAAGCTGAAAGGTGCTCAAACATACACGACACAATATCGATTCGACAAAAGCGATCAAATGTTACGATCACAAACACGGCACAACATTCATATTGAACACAACACCACATTCCATTAACTAACAAACTGACTTGCGACACTGAAGGAGGAGCCAGCGATAGATGTTATTCATGCACCACAACACAACACATGTCAATACAATCTCTTGTACCAAGCTTGTTTCCTAAATGCATTTGTTCATGAAAGCTAATAAGTATTGAAAGTGTCAAATCCTTCAAACAACATGTAAGTAGGAAAGTGAAATGTGTACGGATTACGAAACAAGCCTTTTATGTACATTCAGGAAGATGTTTGTTTATCAGTATATACGTTAAATATTTTATGTTTGTACGTGTAACAGAATGTCTTACAGTGGTGGAATGAAAGTGGACATTAGTTACAGAATGTTTTATGTTCTTGGATGTTCAGAAGACAACTCTGTGAGTGTGCTACAGTGCTTAGTGTACCTAAACTTAGGTGAGAATAATATCAATTCACATGTGCCCTTAATGTTATGTTTAAAACTTGTACAAATAAAAACTACTTCCGCAAAAATCTACCAGTAACAGTACAAATCTTGCGCACATGGACATTTCAAGAGCCTTACTTAAAAATCACAATTCACAAAAGCATCTAGGTATCTAATATTTAACTAGATTTAAGAAAAAAATCTATAACCCTTAAATACCCTTACACTAAACTATCCTCGGCAGCTTTGCTAGAGTGGCAGGGTTAATAATATCGGTAAAATGTTACTATGTCGGTTGAATACGCCGCGATACGTTACCCTGGCTGCGATACTGGTGGTAGGTTTCTCAAGGAGGTCCCAGAGCCACTTCTGGTACTGAGCGCAGGTGCCCTGACCGAACTCCTCCTCCTCGCGCTGTCGCAGACTCTCAGCCTCCTTGCGCATCTCCTCGTGCACGTGCTCCTTCCGCTGGTGGTACTTGTGCTGACAACACGACTCCAGGTACAGTTCGTCCACGCCCCAATACTCGAGATCGTCGCTAAACGCCAACACACACATTTCATCAACTAAATGTAACTTTCCAGTCCGATAAAAATTGAGTATTGAACTGAAGCTCTTCGGGTGCCTGGAAAGATTAAAGGGCTTGATTGAGATCAGGGTCTGGACAAGGAGCAACACATGTACAAATTATTAAGGTTGTTATGCGTACTTCAAATGACTCGAAACTATAACGAAATTATAACTTCAGCAGGCAGGTAGTTACATCTATTTTTGTAATTTAAAAAACAGAAGAAATACTTTGCCTCCAGTAAACAGCACTAAAACCTGATAGTAGGAAACTAGCGATACCAAGAACAACAACAACGTACCTATCGAAAAAATACTCGTTGTCTTGTAAAGAATAGTCGTCGCAGAGTTCCGTGATGGCTTCGTGTGTGTTGCAGTCCCGGAGGCGGCCGAGGCGAGTGTGGGGCAGGCGCTCCAGCGTGCGCCACAGCACCTCGTGGCGCACGCCGCCCACGTTGATGATCACTCGCTTGCTCAGCGCCTTCGCGCGGAGCATCATAAACGGCTCCGGTGGTAGCGACGACATCGACCTGCAAGTGCAGTTGATTGATGTTAGTTAGGAATCTTCTTTTTGCTTCGAGTAACGTGTCGATGGTACGACTTATTAAAATACTTCGGTACAGTAGTACGCCAATGGCGGTTACTGTATTATTTTACCCTCATTGAAAAAAGGCACTAGTGTACTTATACAATGAAATGAGAATACACAAATAATGTAATTCAGAAGAACAGTTTAAAAAGAATAGGTAGACCAAAACACTCTATCTATAAAAGGCCAACCATTTAGACGGAATTCCCCGAACATGTGCGAAAAATCAATCCGAAGCGAAGGAATTGCAACGGATCGGTATTTTGCATGACGGGAATATAACGTTGAGCCGCGCCGGGTACGTCCAATTTCCAGGAAATTTAAAAAAGATCGCAATTTTCGAACGAATACCAGGATTGCTGTCTCGGTCAATTTAACTGTACAGCCTTGACATAAATCCCTTGAATGAGTTGTGGGGATGCTCCGAGAGGGGATATTCATTATTCAGCTTTTTGAAATGAATGCTCAAAAGTTTTAGAAATAGGGACTGTAGTTACGAAGTAGCAAGTTAGTTGGAAGTTTATGTAGCAATTCGGTGATTAAAAACAATGAGAATAATAATTTTAAGCAAATAAAGGATTACAAATCAGTTCTTCTACGTCTGTGATAAAGGTGAATTCGTGTATATATATATATATAGTCCTCTTCACCGTATCCGGCGACAGCGACCCAGACTACTTGTCTTCTCTTTCGTGAGCCCTCTGATGACTAGCAAAACCAAACTTGGTCTTGAATACCCGGTCACATCGTGAACAGAAGAGCTGATGATCATCGTTGTACGTGTACATATTCAACTGCCAGTTTCTTCTTCAACAGCTAATGTTATCAGTCAAAGTATTAAAAAAATTAGTATTACTGATGTTAGAGCAAATATGTTTCTCTATGCAAGTTACAGCTTAGCATCAAAATATTTACAACAACACAAACGTACCTAATATAAAAAATGGTAATTTTTTTTTACACATGGCATAACATAACTTTGCATGCTGTTTCGTTTAATTAAGAAACTTGCCGTTTAGTGTTTACCTTGAGTATTCACTTCTTTCATACACGTGCCTCCATAACAAAACCAATGATTTATTCGTTTACCTGGAGTGCGTCCGCTGGAGCACGGCATTGCCGGCGGGCGCGGGCGCGGGCGCCGGCGCCAGCCCGCGGTCGAGCGGCGCATCCTGCGCGGGCGCCGCGAAGCCCATGGGCGCGCGCGGGGGCGAGTCGCCCACGTTCCAGCGCGCGGCGCCGCGGCCCGCCCCCTCGCCCCCCATTCCCGCTAGCTCATGGCGCCAGGCGCCGTCGCCTCATCGGCTCCGAATAGTGCACATGTGCTCCAGGTATCTGGAAATGATAATATTTTCCGATTAATGAATTGCGACAAATGCTAGAAAAAAATAAATTCTACAAATACACCGACCAGTAATCTATGTTATGTTCATCGACACCGGCTTTTGAAATAAAAAACGATTCTAAGTTAAAATATCCTTCACATCTAGAATAACGCCTCAACGCAATCCATCACAGTGCCTCTACGCCGTAGCCGGTAAAGCTACGGCGTAGCACAGTCTACAAATGACTTATATTCACGTAGCGTGGGAGGGCCGCTAATATATTGATAGCCAGGTCTTCACGTATCTGCAAGTTTCCCTATTTAAATATTAAAGTAATAAAAACAAATAGCAGACTATATTGTTTATCCATTCAAACTCCTCTACGACGTAGACATCGGCGTAGCACAACAAATAAAATTACTTATTTAATCCATGTAGCGTAGCACTTATTACATTGATAGTCAAATCCAGTCAATATAAGTCTGTGACTTCTTTTTTTTATTTTACCTTAAACTACCCATTTTATAAAAAGCAGTTTTAGCCCACTTGTGCCGCTACGGCGTAGGCAAGCGTAGCACCTGTGATCTAACGACGTAGCACAGAACCAAAATGTTTATTTCCACGTTTCGATATAAAAAATTCTAACTATATTGCAGTCTTTGCTGTGGTTTCCATTATTTAATTATTAACATTATAAGCATATAAAAGACGATTAATTTATCTATAACAGACACTTTACGCTGTAGAGTAGGCTAAAGCGTAGCAACAGCGTAGCAGTCTATAAACAGTATTATATTGATAATCATTTACTATTTTGTAGGCTCCTTCGTTTTAATATTAACTTAGTGAATATATAGGCCTATTCTGCTTTGATTCAGAAAAGTTTTACTTCCGGGAAACACCAAACTCAACCCCATGGGTCCCATCTAAAATTTACTGCAGATTCATTGACGACTCTGCTCTGGAGTATAGAATAATAAAAAATATAGCTTCTGAGGACGTTTAACTCGAGACCTAATATTCTAGGCCGACTCAATTTAGATTGTCATCGACACCCCTTCTTTTTTTTTTTTGTGATGTGGTAAAATCATCCAATGAGGCCACCCAGGACAGGACGAGAAGAACTGTCAGACTTATACTGACTAAAATCCACAGTGTCCTTTGGTACCCCTTTACGTTCCGGGGCCACGGTAATTCGTTAGTCCTGCGACCCCGGCAGGCTAAATACGCCTTACATCATCATCAGCTTTCAAATGTTCTCACTGCTGGGACACAGGCCTCCTCTCTGTGAGAGGGAGCAGGCCGTAATCTACCACGCGGGCCCAGTGCGGTTTGGTAGATGTCACATGTCTTCGAATTTTTGGTTGTAGGACATGCCGGTTTCCTCACGATGTTTTCCTTCACCGTTTTGAGAGCAATGGTGTTGAAATAATTACACAAAGTAATGCGCCTGACTGGGTTCAAACCCACGACCTACAACTCGTAAGTCGAGGCCGATACCACTGGGCCACCACTGCTCTAAATACGCCTTTACTCTTCATAAATCCGAGATAAAATCTTCAGTCTATAGAGGTGCCTAAGCTGTCACAAACTACATTGTGTAATGGCTACAGTCGTTTGTGTCGAGCCGCCGAGCGGTGAACAACATCTCTTTCAAATTCACTACCCTTGACCTCTCCCTAATTCATTTTTAGTCATTCCTGTCCCAACCGGCGGCCTCTCGTGGGCTCGATGCCTATTTGAACGATTTGTATCCAAAATGTATTTATCTGACTACAAAAAGGAAGACATTATACGTGGGTGAATATATTTCTTATCAATTTATAATACAAACTTAAAGTTTTGATTTGTTTTTTTTTTATTTAACTAAAGGTTGACCACTATATCGCCTGATGATAAGCAAAGATGTGTTCGACGGTGAAGCACAGAAGTAAACAATTCACTTTTGACTTATTGCTAGGATTGCACAATTATTAAGCTATTGCATAGCTTTTATCGCAGGCTCTGAGCTCGGCGCGCGCGAAAAACGTAACGAAAAAACCTGACTACATCTGACAGCACGCATCGTCTAACGTCGTTTCAGTTCGGGAGACTTTGGCAATCATAAAGGTACGGATAGACGTGCTAATACAGGTACGGACAGACGTGCTCATTATTAGCACGAAAGCATGCTTTTATTGAGCAAGGGGCAATTTTATTGAGGGAGAGGGAGGAGGAGGATAACGTTTCTTGACGTTTCACTTTATTGACGTGGCTGACCATAGCATAATTAGTACAGTAATAAATAGGTACCTATAATAAATAAATAATTATAATTGTTGATAAAAAATGCTATGCAATAGCTTTACCACGGCAGTCACCGAGTGCCACACGTTTTTTTATTTTGTACGTGGTAGAATCATCGAATGAGTCCTCCCACTTAGGGCAGGGCGGGAGGGGCATTGTCAGTCTTGTACTGACTAAAATCCACGGTGTCTTTCAATAGCCTTTTCCGTTCCGGGGCCACGTTTACTCGTTAGCCCCGCGACCCCGTCAAAGGATTGTAAAATTTGCGGTTGAATTGGACAGTTGAATTGGATTTACAGTAAAGTCACTCTCCTTTCTTTTATTGGAGGTAGCAGAGGGACTTTGTGGCATAAATTCAATGCTCTTTTTTTTTAGCATTGTAAAATCACCAAATGTGTCCTCCCGCCCTGAGAAAAGTGGAAGAGACTGTCACTGCTCTGTACTGACTAAAATCCACGATGTCTCTTCAATTGCCCTTTACATTCCAGGGTCACGGTACCTGTTTAAACATCCAACATAATATCAAAGCTTTATAATAAAGTTATGAAACACAATACCTTACTTATAATGGATGTACCACTGTATTTCAACTGAACTCTCAAGGCAACTTCGCCGCCTCGACGTCGTATCGTTACAGAACCCACTCACTCACAAACACTGATGGATTACTTCCGCGGCCCCACCACCGGTCAATGTGTGAAGGTAAACGCAAGTGCTCCCCATCCTATTCAAAAGATTTCGGATCATATTGTCATTTATTCCTCTCGTTCGTAAGGCTAACATGTGACTTCGGTTTGAGATGGTGACTAGGAAATGCAGAATTCACCAATATTGGAATGAAAATGTTTGTAAGAGATTTACTAATAATTGCTGCCTATCAAAAAAGTTTTTTAATAAAAATCTAACCGACTTCTAAAAAAACAACCACGAAAAAGGGTAAAATAATATACCAAAAAACTTTTTTTTCGGAAGTCGGTGGCTTTGCTTTTATATTTCATTGACTTTTTTGCCACCGACTTCCGAAAGAAAAGTTTTTTTCCAGGATCCAATAGAATAGAATAGAATAGAATAGAATATTTCTTTATTTGCACAGAAAGTAGGTACAGGTTTCAGATGTTAAAAGTTTAAGGTTATCCATCTACTAACTACCTTAACTAAGGCATGCAAACAGTTTTCAAACTATAGTAGAAAAGACTGGCTCAATAAATAGATATCAGTAACATTAAATAAATCCAATCAATACAAGTTTACCATGTCAAGATGAAATTCACTAAATGTAAGCAATATAATGCATAATGTCAAAATTAATAAAATAGGATTATAAATTTGTCTAATTCGAAGTCAATACAGTTAAAATATAAATGATGTCCAATCATCAGATATTGAAATGGTGACAATGGGACCACCACGGGAATCACCAGCTTTCAAACAAAAAAAGAATCATGAAAATCGGTTCACCCAGTCGCAAGTTATGAGGTAACAAACATAAAAAAAACAGTCGAATTGATAACCTCCTCCTTTTTTGAAGTCGGTTAAAAAATATTGTGTTGGCGTTTCGCAGAAAAGAAATATGGATGACGACATTGTAGGTAGTTTATCGTATTATTACTTTGTTCCGAAAATAATATCGCTGATAATGTTGACCAAAAGAATAAAAGCTGGTAAGACGGCTCACGAAAAACAAAAGGTTATTCAACCCAAAAGTGACGTTTCAAGTTCAGTCAACCTATGTTAATTTATGAAATATTTTGCTTCAGGTTGGCTATTGTTCACTATTTTCACAAGTACTACCAAAACTAAAATATGTAGTTACAATTAAAGGTCGGTGCTCTTAACTCTATGTTAATGTAAGCAGTTCGTGTTAACGATTTGATTACAAAAGCGTAAAAGACGAATAGTTTATAATTATGAAGTAAATTAAAAACAAAATGAAACGGCGTTATAAAGCTGTCAAAGCACCGTACGGCACGAACCACTATGTTAAGCCAAAGCACTTCAACAAAGGCGCTGCTATTAAATAATAAATTCGAGGCAGTCCAGCCGCATCGATCCACTGTAACTTTATGGTTGCTATTTCTTGAAACCTCACGTCTGTGGCTGAATAGAATACATCAATACGTACTGACTCAGCAAGCACTTGTTACTCTTACTCTAACGGAATAGAACGTATAAAACAAATAGTTCGAAGTGGAAAACATAAACAGTTTCCTATATTTTGTTATCTTGTGCCTACATTCTCTTGGCCGATTTAGAGCAATTATGAATGTTTGCGTTAGTATTTCAATCAAATACGCCTACGTAATGTATGTAGATCGTAATACAACACAGGAATAATATTTCATTTCATTCAGCTGAACATTTGGTGACGACACTAAAAGCTCAACAAGTTTTTCATAACACCTGTCACCACGTGACATTGAAAGGTATGCTAATTGGGAGACACAATGTTAATATTCTCGATATAAAACTGTCTCAGTAATAACACCAATCTAAAGATAAATATAACTGAAATGAAAACCTCGTTCCCTTCTGATCCCAATGTTTGAATAAGAGAAACAAAAATCGTTACGGGTCACCGATCAGGGGGAGCAGGATAAACAAGTCGAGATCCTAATTTACTATTCAATCGGAGCCGTCATAAAACTACCAAAGTAAAATAAATAGAAGTCGGGTAGGTATACAGATATTTGCTGGAGACTCGGAGAGCATTGAGAGCCGGTGGGTGGTCAGCAATCGATTACGGGCTCGCGTGGCGCGCCCCGCGACCCGAGCTTATCAAGCCTTCTGACCGACCCTAATCTAATAATAGACATCATGGTAACGTCCTCCACGCAAACCTTATTTGTCTACCCTTTGTTTGCATTCTAGTTTACAAAACATTGATATAAATTATCCTGACCGATAGCGTCGAGCAAAATATGTACCAGTATGTACGGGTACATTTTTATTTAGTGTTTAGTTTAAAATGTGCCTTAAATCAACATTTAAAAATCTATCTACGTTCTCTTTGAAAGTTTGAAATAGCAATAAAGTCTGGAACTATGAACTTGGTAATAAAACTGAAACACAGTGCGCGAACTTGCAAAACATTTATAAAATTTTGCTGTTTGAAGAAATGTTTCCGTTTCCGCTATTTCCGCACAAAGTGTGAGAGGAAAATAGGTAACCTAGTTTAAGGTTCACGTAATAGCGTTACTTGGCCACTGCCTGCAGCATTATTGTAGCTTTTTAACACGTCACGAGTACGTGACGAAGCTGCACTTTTATGTTTAAAAATCACAATGCTAAATCATTTTTTTTTCGATCCCATTGTCCATAAATTACATAACCAGTACCGTTGTGATTTTTTACCTGTATGTAATTTCCTGTTTATATTCTGTGTGTACAATCGACAAAATTGAAATATGACCCACCATAAGCTTATTTAATTATTTTCTTACAGACATTCAAATACAATAAGCTAAACATTCGCGTAAACACACATATCCAATGTTAACGACATTGATCTTTGTCAATTTGACGTATTCAAACGATTTATTATCAAAATGGGTCCTGATTCAACTTTGTCGATTGTACATTAATAAGCAAACAGAGTATGTAAAAAGTGACGTTAACAAAATCCGAAAAAGACTAAGGAAAATGCTAGTAAAATAATCAAGCTACTCGTACCTATTAAATTTCCACCATGCATACCTTAGATTGGTGAAATTACACTGTATTACAATAGACGCCGCTGCCGGTAGAAAAACAACAACGGTGGACAAATAGAAGGGGTGAATGCTAACGTGTAATGTAGGCCATTACTTCCCACCCGTATTATAGACAATGTCAACGGGTGAAAGCTCTTTCAGGAAGATCGGATTGAAAGGCAATAAAAGTAACTAATAATAGTATACCAGTGCCAATATTTTTCTTTCAAATTAAACAGTAAGTACTTTAAAAACTTGGGGTGCTAAGACAGGAAGCCTCCACGTGCGCCCGTGGACTGGAGTTCCCTCTCGTATACGTCCGGGGGGAAGACCAGTTTTTCGAGCCGGTGCGCCCTGGGATGCGGGCAAAAACTCTTCTTAGGCACTGTGCCTAAGGGGTCTCTTTGCCCGTATGCGAATAGCCTGTCGGGTGGGGGCTCCAACGCGTGTCCCTCTGAATAGCAGAGGGCACAGCGGCGGAGCGGGCTTGCGGACGGTGAGTAATGGGTATGCTCGCCGTCCGACCAGGGACCAAGCCCGGGTCGGTGGCGCGTCGTGTTTCACGCGTCACCGACGGGGCCCCTTATGGGGCCAAATGCCTGCTGGGGTCGCGGATTTTTCTTAATCCAAGATACCGTGGCCCCGGAACGTAAAGGGCATCCGAAGGAACACGGGTGGATTTTAGTCAGTAAGAGTCTGACAGTCCCTTCCGCCCCACCCAGGGCGGGAGGACTCATTTGATGATTTTGCCACCCCAAAAAAAAAAAAAATTGCTGTCATTTATTGAAGAGTTCCCTCGATTTTTCTAAGATCCTGATTACCGTGGCACCATTTGCGGAGTATACCCTACCAAACAAAAGAATAATTTTCCAACGAATCCAGGAGTGACCAGGAGCAATCAAGAAAAAAAAGTAACGACGAATTGTGTACCCCCTAATATTTTCGTAGAAAATTTAAAGAGTCATCTACCTAAAAGCAAACTAAAAATAGATGAAAACAAGATAATATTACATATATTCAAATCTTTACAATCAGGTTGTGTAGTTGGAATATTACTACTTTTTTATAAGTTTTGGTAATGAGCTCGCAGCTACGTATCCTCCGACTGAACAGCATAGTTTTTACGATTTTTTTCGCCGCTGTCAGGTAATCATTACCCAATTTTTTGGACACTTTAGTAGTATGGCACAGCAAACTATTGTGGTCTATTTTCTCAGTTAAACTAAGCAAAAGAATTCGAGCGAATTAAAAGTTTAAATAAGAAAAGTACAACAAGAAACTTTCTTAAACGTCTATCTCGGATCTCCAAATGATCGGACATACTGAACCGACCCGACACCGGCGCTGACAACCGACAAATGGGGTGTGCATTCAATTTGCTGAGTTAAACTTAGGGTTGCTTAGCCGGCTTAACGCTATGGATCTTTTTTTGTAACTTTTTATCAACTTTGAACTGGGTCTGTGAGGCAGTGAACAAAAGTAGTATCAGTACTTTAATCAGTATGTCTGCTTTACTTATTTATATCAACATCTACGTAACTTTTACCTAAATATGCTTAGATCGACATCCAGTTTAACCAGATACAGCTGAACAGCAGTTTTTACATGGACCTAAGGCCTTACTCAGTGTTATACTGCAGCGATCCGCCCTGGCTTCGCGCAGGTGCAATAAAAAAGCCTATGTCACTCAAGAATAATGTTACTTTCTACCGATAAAATAATTTTCAAAATAGGTTCAATAATTCAAGAAATTACCACATGTAAATAAACTTACAAAGTTACCTCTTACATTAGTATGGATGAAATAAAATATTTGTGACCAATTTATTGAAAATTATCGTACATATAGGCATACATACACAACAATTTTACTGAAATATTGGTGCGGCCCCCACTGCGGGAATCGTAAACACGATTTTATGTGTTATGTTGAACGTGTACTCCTCCTGTTATGTAACTGCAAATACAGCTGAAAGAAATAAAAAGTATTCAGAATACGGTCCCTTTTTATCTCAGTCAACCCGGAAAACTGGGACGTCGATATGAGACACTCAACAGACGATAAAACTCCGTTGAGGAACAAAGCCCTCCCCGATCAATGGACTGAGCTGTCACAGACTCGCAGCCTACCGTTAGACTAAGGCCTATCACAAGTTTGGCTTATCTTTTCCTGTACAAAAAACTTGCAATATTGTTACAATCATAAGATTTAGGAGGGTTTTTAATCGTGATCGCACTGCCAAAGTTCATGTTGCAGTTCACCCCAATATAACCCCTAATAGCTTTTATGGCACTCATGGGAACAGATATGACAACCTATTCCAAGCCGGCGACGATCTACTTATAATCTTTGGTGTAGATATAATATGTTTATCAACATTAACAAAATAACCAAGATGAAAGACATCCTTAGAGCGCGAGCGATCACAAAAGCGTTCACCAAATAAGAACAAACCAGTATCTTGTACTGGTAATGGGTCGGTTGCGGCGAAAGTTCTGATTGGCCTATATACCTACAGCTAGAATATAGGTCACGTGACGGTTATATCCGGAGCCAGCCATTATCTCGACGCCACTCCGTCTGCGAGGCCTACCGTCGCACAGAGCTACTTATAATCATACCTACCGCCTGTATACATACCTGACGTACAAATAAACTGTTTGGAATATATTATGAGTTGAATAATTCTGTTACTTTCTGTATTTTATGTTGGCAAGAGCGGGACGGAACTACGTAACTGCTTAATAGGCTTGCTTGGGACGAGGGTGGCGACTGCTCCGTATTGATCTCAAGTCGTGAACGGGACAGCCGCCGCCACTAGTAAATAAGCCAAAGCTTCGCAAACTTTTATCATCGCCTTACTACTTTTATTTGCTCGCGTCAACATCGCTACAGACGTACATTCAGTATACACGCTCCACTAAACCGCCCTCTTTATATGAAACGCGACTATTGTACACGATAACATTGTTAGACATTATAGAGAATTGCATGCGACCCTCTGCCAAGTTTGCGGAGGGCGAAAGTGCTTATTTATGTACGTTTGAGTGGAAATAAATTCTTCTTTGTAAAATAAGCCTTACTACGGGAAAACAGCTTTTCATACAGTTGTCACGCTGCCCTCGTAAATAAAAACATATACCTATGTCCAGTAAAGGGCAGAGTGCTCGTAGCTAAAAATAAACAGTAAGCTGCAGGCAAATAGCTAAACGTACAACATACATATGTGTTGTGTAACCACATCGCTTACAGTCGTCCTGACCTACCTACGTAGTGTAATATTCAAGTTTCCATAAACGTGATGATTGTTCTGTAGCACGGTGGTTACACGGCTGCTACGGCGTAGAGCGCAACCGATTCGTAGCAGGGTGCTACGCGCTCCCGTAACCTCTGACCTTTATTGACGCGCCCGCGCCGCCCACCGGCCCGTTCTGGTTAATGTAGCCCCCACAACCCCTCTACGCTGAGCTTCCAGTAATTGAATCCACAGCACGTGTGCATGAATAAACCATTTTAATACCAGCCTATGAACGACACCCGCATAATACTTGTTACAACCTTTTACCACCTACCATAACATTGAAAGATTACCCAATAAATGTAACTCCATCAATGATTAACCATTCGCGCACTCATAAGTATAACATTGCGTAAACTGAGTGGTCTATTAAATTCTCCAACGGATAATGTGAATATAATGAATACTGATCGAGCGTCAATTACGGGTCTATGTATCATGTTTTAAATTGGTAGTCATTTTGCCTCTCTCTCCTGCCCGGGTGCTATCATTATATCATTACGCCCATGTCATTGCTAGCGCTAACGTAAAAATGATGCGGTCACTAACAAATGCAGTAGTTTTATGAGTTCACGTAAATGATTTGGTATCTATAACGGCGCAATAAATATTATAAATGAGCTTTGTATTTAACATCACAATAATGATAAGATAATGGTTATTTAGATAAGCGCAGCATGCGAATATAAAGGAAAGCTTTCAGAATTATTCAGCGTTATCAGATCAATCTAAACTTACACAACGCATACTATCACGGCTCGCTTACGTAGTTAGGAATATCGTCAACAACATGAATAAATACGCTTATTTTATTCTGTGTGTTCACTCGAAACTTCCGAGGGCAATAGAATAAATTTTCTAGTCCATTAAATTGATTTGAATTACCGCGAGTGGCTGAAGAACTAATGACGCCAATTACCACATTGTTTATTTGTCCTTTACAGCGCCATTGCCATATATAGTAAATACTTAATATATCAGTATAAGGATACATTATCAGTATTAGTACAGTTTCCACTGGAGCTGAATGCTGTTATCGCATACGATCATCGTTTATATTCATAAATACAGATACAGTGTCGTCAGTAAATTTATTCATTATTTTTATTGAAATCCAAAGATATTATTGAATTGTATTGTTTCGAAAACTGAGGTTTTGCTATTCTTTAGGGTTGTTTTGTACTTGTAAAAAAGAGTAGGTATAATAATATCGATATTCTCCTAAGGATTAAGTAAGAACATTAATACCTACCTAGTAACATAACAAAATAATTTTTAATATGGCTAAAAGGCAAAGTCATGAACTAACAAAATACCTGTGTTCATATGCAACGTCCTGTAACAAAATACCTGTGTTCATATGCAACGTCCAGTAATAAAATACCTGTGTTCATATGCAACGTCCTGTAACAAAATACCTGTGTTCGTATGCAACGTCCTGTAACAAAATACCTGTATTCGTATGCAACGTCCTGTAACAAAATACCTGTATTCGTATGCAACGTCCTGTAACAACATACCTGTGTTCGTATGCAACGTCCTGTAACAAAATACCTGTGTTCGTATGCAACGTCCTGTAACAACATACCTGTGTTCGTATGCAACGTCCCGTAACAAAATACCTGTGTTCATATGCAACGTCCTGTAACAAAATACCTGTGTTCGTATGCAACGTCCTGTAATAAAATACCTGTGTTCGTATGCAACGTCCTGTAACAAAACAAAACATTCTCCATTGTGGTTGGAGCGGTAGGGACAGTAATAAACGATCACAGCTTGAGGACGAAGGGGCCTAAAGCTTACGATGTCTATTTAATAAATAATCAATATTAATAACATTTTAATTTGAGAATGTCTTCTGATTTCATACTCCTTAGAGTTTGATTTTTCAGCAACCACTTCAGAAAGCAGTAGAACAAGTAACTATTTACTTTAAAATCCGCTTAGGTAATAGATCCGCGTAGACTAAAGATGATTGATTGAAATTATTTAAGCAGTATGCTACCCAACAATAGACTATCAAACAGATTTCTCATTCGTATTTTCTGGAGTTTGCCGAACAAACAGAAACCCAGCAGCACGGGTACTAAATAGATGTCAAATGTTTGTAGAACGCTAGTTTCTGAGCTTTGCTAATTCGATACAATGCAAAAATTGAAGGCGCTGGACAGATAGGCGAACTGAAGTTAGTATATATTATATCATCTATTAAAGCTTTTGCCCAGGAGTAGGACAGAGCAAACTAGAAAAAAAATGGATTGAATAAAATTAATAAAAACAATTTCTTTTACTCAAACTTTATTATTAGTATTCGGCTATAAGATTAAGGTATTGTACGACTCGAGTTTTTTAAGTAAGATTAATGTGTAGAACCACTAACACTCCTCGTTATGAAAAATCGGCGTTTTAACGTGTGTGAGTAGTAAATAAAGTAAAAGTACAATTTTCTGTCCATTTTGGGGTATCACGCATGTAAAGTGGCAGTGGCTGTCACATGTAGCCCTGTTATTGACACACGCACGCACGCCGAAAGCATTTTAAAAATGTATGTAGGGTGGAAATGTTCCAATAGATTTCATGATTAGGCTGACCACGCGTCGTCAAAAATATATTACAAATTGTGGAATGTTACTCATTCTGTTGTACAAATGAAGTGAATACCTGCATCGTATATTAAAAAAAAATACATTCTTGAAAAATGTTTGCTGTTCAGGAAGTACAGAAAATCCATTAGTTTTCAAGGAAAACAATCATGTTTAGTTTGTTTTTGAGGTTAAATAAACACATGTCACAAATACGACAAGGATAAACACGCAAGTAATTATGAAATTAAGAGAAAGAAGTGTTCAGTTCAGCGGGTGCGCGTGCGCGGGCGCGGTGCGACGCGTGACAGTTCGCGCGGGACTCTCGCGTGACGTGGCCGCCACATTTAGCACGACCAGTGTTTTTGGCACGACGCACGAAGTTCTTCCCGTTTGTCTCCCGCTACTCAGCCCACCGCGCTCCAGAACGTTTACTACGCAAGATGACAACGAAAACAATCATAACATCATTAGAGGATCTTCAACTGAGTGACTAAGCCTGCCTTACCGACCGAGTCTTCTACGAGTTTTGTCGTAAACAATACTTAGCTTATTTTTATGCTTCTTTGTCCCGCCTTGCCAGCACCACTAAATGTCCGTGGATTGGCTTTTATAATGTCTGTGCTGTATCCTTGTGAATGTAAATAAAATGTATTTGTGTTCATCAATTTTGCAATAAAAAGTACTGTGCACAAAATGTCAACCCATAGAACGTTCCAGGCGCAGGTCGTGGTCGTCCCAGGGGTAGAATTTACGATTGCATGAAGCTAACTTGCGTGCTCGAATTCAGAGGAGGGGAACTTTTTACTGTCCAACGGAATGGTCACAAAAGAAACAGACAAATAGTCGATTATACATGGACAGCCGGCCCGACCATCGTTAGCCTCAACAGGTTAAGTGTCTATGATTGCACGCTAATGAACCAAACTGCCTTCTTATTTAATACCTCAGAATCAAACTGTTGATTAACGTTTGATACAGGCTGATTTGGAACCACATCGAAATTATGTTAAGACGTTTTTAATAGTACTTTACAACTTCACAAGTGACTCGTTGCGACTTTCTAATGCAAGCTGTACAGATGTAAGTTACTGCTGAGATCGACTATTAGAATTAAAGTTGTTGGCTTTACACTACAAGTAACGCGCCGCTAAGAGCTTCCATTAGTAGGTACTATAATATATTGTCAGGCAAGTTATTGCTTATCATAAATATGTCTTACACGCGTACGTCTAATTAGCCAGGCTGTGTTAAAGTCCGTCGACACCGTCAGTTACGACATGTTGGTCTCCAAATAACATGGATACGTGTGGCGCCGGCAACGTAGGTCAAGACGAGTATTTTCGTCCTCGCCTTGATACAGGGCTACCGCATATCATACGCGGCAGTTTAATATTAACTATACCGTCACTCGTGGAGCATGCCGATATTCTGATTCCTATTCGAACTCCAATCCCACTGACAACTTCCAGACAAGTATTGCCCACTTATAAAAAGCCGCGAGTCATGTTGAACGCGGCGCCAATGTTTTATGTCTTATATCATTCGATATTAATCTTCAGAATAGATGTTTATTTGATCCGTAGATCAGTTTAAAACTTTCCATGATTATACAATTGAGCGTTGTCATAGATAACAGCAAGAAGGGTGAGCGGTATGCGCTCGATCCGGCTCAAGACATTGACCTATCTATTTGTCCGACTATCGGCATTAGGAACGCGTACACTGCTATACATACGTGGTGAGCTATTACGAATATATGCCGAGTGGAGATATTTTTGCCGAGCAGCTGTAGCGTGCGACCGCGACTCATCTGGCACATCCACACGTCGATCGACAAGCTCGCCAGTACATCTGTAGTAAACTTCCAAACTTTCCACGTAAACAATAAACATCCACGTTGAAATGTCACGGCGGGAATTAAGTATAAGTATCACAGTTATCGTTGGGGTAAAGCGTTTACTCACAATTTTACGAAGACGTTGTGTAGTGACTGTTCTGATCAAGTAATCATGCTCTTATGACCACTTAATTAAATATGCTTTTACTACTGGATTGACTTATTATTTAATCAGCCTCATCACTTTAACTTTTTGATGTCGGTTCAAATTGAAAGTGCAACGAGATTCATTCATTGCAACGTTTGCCCTCTCCATGTGCTATATTATTCGCACATTTTCCAGGAACTTACACCTTTTGAACATTTTTATTCTGATTACTCAAATGTTTATTAATGAGTGCACATCCGAGTACAAATGTAAATATTGAGGAGGTACGGTGGTACGCATTCAAAATACGTGTCGTAATCACAATGCGCGCCTGATATGTTGATTCCTTGCACTAATTTGATTGCAGAGGTCAAATGCCCGATACTCCACTTAATTTATAAAATATGTATGTTAAATATGAAATAACTCCAAATATCACCATTTTAGATAAAAGTTCCCTGCACCTCCTTGGTTCCCCTATTTTGGCAGAAAGTTTCCCATCATTTATTGACAACAAAATTAAACATTTTAAATAATGATATTTCGGAAAGACTCTCCCAAATTAGTTTACATTCAGCTTTCACCCTAATTAGATATTGTTGTTTTGGTCCAAATTTCATGTATTTTCTTCGTTCATCCCCTCTTTTCAAACATCAACAACTCTTGGACAAAATTGACAAAATTATTCGTAATACATTAACATCCATTCTTAATGTGGCCCTGGATGACCGAGCGTGGCTTCAAGCCACACTTCCAATTCGTTTTGGTGGGCTCGGTGTCCGCAAAATTTCCAGTGTTAGCTTACCGGCGTTCCTGTCCTCGGTCCACAGCACTGAAAGGCTGACCAGGATAATTTTATCTTTCTCCCTGGTCGATCCTGAGGTGCCGTGTTTGACCGATGCCGAGGACGCCTGGAAAGTGGCTTGCCCAGATTCGGATCGGCCCGTGAACCCGTTTTCCTAGAGACAGTGGGATGAGCCGCTCTGCAGGTTGGTACGGAATAATCTCATTAATACGTCCACCAATACTGCGGAGCGTGCCCGCCTGCTGGCTGTGGGTGAGTGGGAGTCGGGCCTTTGGCTTCAAGCGCTACCGTCACCCAACATAGGTACTATCCTGGGTGACACAACCTTCCGCGTCGCTACTTGCTTACGTTTGGGCGCTCCTTGTGGGGCTCCACACCGCTGTCAATGTGGTGAAGTAGTCGACTGCCTCGGGCACCATGGCCTTTCCTGTAGCAGGAGTGCAGGTCGGTTGGGGCGACACGCTAGCGTAAATGACATAATCCGGCGTGCTCTTGTCACCGCCGGGGTGCCAGCCGTCTTAGAACCCAGTGGCTTGGCACGCGACGATGGGAAGAGACCAGATGGTATGACCATACCATAATGCCATGGAAGCTGGGTAGACCTTTGGTGTGGGATGCAACATGTGTCGACTCCCTTGCGCCATCCCATCTTCCTAGTACAGCGTGTTGTGCTGGCGCTGCTGCTGCAGGTGCTGAAAACTCCAAGCGGCGCAAATACATTGGCTTAGTTAGTAGCTATGTGTTTGAGCCGTTTGGGGTTGAAACTCTAGGGCCATGGGGTCCGAGCGCTCACAAAGTTTTTAATGATATCGCCAGGCGATTAGTCGACTCTTCAGGTGACCAGAGGGCTGGCCTATTTCTAGGCCAACGAATCAGCATTGCCATACAACGTGGCAATGCTGCCAGCGTTCTGGGCACTGTTCCCGTTGACAGCGATGTGGACGAATTCTTTGACGCCCTTTGAATGTTTTTCTTTTCTTTTTATTTTTTGTACATATTACTCTTTAGTTATTATTGCCATTTTACTTGTAGATTAAAATTAGTAAGTAAATAAAAAAAATAAAAAAATGTATGTTAAATCAATAAATTATGTAATTTTATTTTTATTCGCAAGTAAGCTGCTTTTTTGGGAAAGCTCGCCCAATTTTTTCTTTTGTTTTCTTTTAACCCTTGACGCTTTATTTGTAAACACAGTCGTTATTAATCCATCAATGGATACTAAAGCATGCCCAACATGGACCAATATGTACGAACATGACCCTTAAGCGATTGCCGAGCAACCTATCATTATTTATATGCATACATAGACATGTATGTATATTGTATACACTATATTATATGTACTTTGAAAGCGAGAAGGCGTCACGTATAAAGTAATGTCGAGCGAGGGACCGCTTTGTGCTATATTTCAAAGAAATGAACACAAACTGTAACTCGTTTAGACTTTTATCTCCGAGGAATGCGTTAATACGAGCTACAGCTCTAACTAAAACGACTCAATCTCATAATCGTGTTGGCTTTTAAATTCTTAACTACCTTTACTATCCAGACACATATAATACTATTTTTAAACACACAACATTATGTTCACAATGTTAATAATTTAGTTATAAACATTTCGTGGTTGTCGAATATGATTTTCCAATGAATTACAACTGTATTTATAACACTATAAAATAGATTTTACGCCATCCGGTCGTAAACAATTGTATGACCGTAATTGAAATTATTTGTAGCAAAACATATTAAAATGAAACGTACTTGTTAGATAGGCTGATGGGTCCGTACTTTAGCTGTTAAAGAATGTAAGAATTCCTTGTTATATTTTGGGAAAACCACTTAGACATTTTTAAATAAGCAGTTCGATGCCGACTCAACGCAATTATAGCATTTGTATGTTTTGTATACATTTGTATTTCCCTTACGTGAACTGTTTGAAAACAGCAACAAACACAGTGACGTACTACCTCGGAGTGCATTCGTTTGTTTCTTGTATGAACGCCGGTGTGTAATGTCTCTATTGGACGGTTTGTCGGGCTCGGCCACACAACACTGACCTAGCAATCAATAAATATAAAATTGGGATATATATAATACACGAATAAGGCTACTACTTATGTAAAATAGATTATCATAAAATATTATACAGTAATCATTATTTATCGTTCATTTTTACTTGTAGAACCAAATCAAGATAAGGAAAATAACAAGTTTTTCATTATGTCAGCAGGAAAATGGAAAGTAAACAAAAGGGTAACTACGTAGGAAAGTCTTGTGGCTTGGCTTATCATAGATTTATATCATGAACCTTCAGAAAATAATTATTTCAAGAAAAATAGCAATTTTGAAAAATGTTTCCGCCAATTTTTATCGCGTGCGGTTCCAAAATTACACTTTTACGTGTAATTTTGGAACCGCATTATTACATTACATTATTTATCCTTCATGCTGGCACAAAAAATGTGATATTAATCTCTCTGGCCCTTGATCGGAAGAGCTGGTCATGGTGTAAGGCCTTGCAATGGGGTTGACGCAGGCTAACGTTACTTCTCTAACAAGTATATAACTGTAATATAGGAATCTAAACCATGAGCTAATAAAAACTGTTCATTAACAGTAACTTTTTTAAATTAGCTAAATATTTCTCATGTCAGTGAAATGTCTTAGGTGAAATAAAAATATCTCAAACCCGAAGGATACGATTGTTACATACCCCACCTATACTAACAAATAGCAAAATCGAAAGATACTCGTATATCTCTTTAGCTTTCATTATATGTACAAGCCATATCTTGGAAGAAACATACGAACGAACGTACTCGTACGTTCCAAGATAACAATCTGATGCAGAAAATCATATTCGGTTAATAAAGACTTATAATCTGAAATCGCTTAAAAACAACAACGGGAAAGAAGGTGAAAACTGACCAATATCTGACGCCTCATCACGAGATTTATGTATTTTATTTACAGCGTACTTGAAGTATTTACTGCATTTATTGTATGGAAAATGACAAAGCGCCTCTCGAGTATGAACGAGGTACTATTTTTTCCTTCAAATTAATTAAATATTTTACTTTTAATTTTAGTATTTAAATGTACAGTCAGGTTCATAAATCTATTAGCAATTTTGATCCCTACTGTACCTAGTATGGTATGTAATTGGAGGAGGCGGGACGCGCGAGGGAGAGGACAGCGTCCACCCCTCACCCATGCCGCAGTGGTAGACGTACACGATGTAATGGGCGACTCGCTGTCCGACCATGGACTATGCCTGGGTCGACGGCGCGTTGTGAACCACGCGCGCCTCAAAGAGTGTCAGCACAATGATGAGGCCCCCCTTTAGAGGGCCAAAGCCTGCCGGGGTCGCGGGACACACGTATACCGCTACTCCGGTACATAAAGGGCTATGGAAGGACACCGAGGATTTTAGTCAGTACGAGTCTTACAGTCCCTCCCGCTCTGCCCTGGGTGGGAGGACTCCACGTAAAAAAAAATGGTATGTAATTTATTAGGAAAGAATAAACATTATTTTCAGACACAAAGAATGGACAAGTCATAAGGGCCTTTGTTTTTTTTCTGAACGAGTACTTTGTCCTCCAGTAGGACACAGAGGTGAGTGTAATAAGTAGCAGCTTTCAAGAGCATTAGAGAGCAACATTGAAAAAGACTTAATTTGTAATCTCGGCCGCGACACAGGCCATGGGCTGCCGTCACCGCGACTCATAAAGACTCCAATTTAATGGCTGTCAATAATGGCCAAGTTTACGAGCGATCCTACCAATTTACGGCATATTGGCAAGCAGCCGATATAGTGCGTGTTCATTGTCTCACGACAAACGATGGTTTGATGGACAGTTTTAATTTCCACAAATACCTAGATATTGCGCCTATAACCGAAAATGCTAGTATCCACACGTTGTACTAGACACAAGATTTATGTTCTCTCCCAACATTCTTCTCTATGAACATCTTTATTGCTATTCGTTTGTCAGACTTGTGTATATCCGGTGTAAACTCAGTAAATTATACAGAGTATGAACTTTTGACTAACACGGTGTGCCAGATTAAAGTAAGCCATAAATTATATGCAGTTAAATGATACACACGACTCGTATCTTTTATTGACGGCTGTTCGAGCTTCGAGCCGTTCGAGCACATAATTGATGAATGACCGACCTGGACGAATGAGTGTGTAGCACATATTCAAGGTGTAACTACTGTATTGGTATTTAGTAGTACACTGCAATGTTACTATTACTCTGTCTATTTTAAGGTTACGTAAAATCTGCAATGGATTTGATGTAAAACGAATTATACAATTTGTATTTGGTACAGTAGTGGCGGCCGACGACAGTGTACGTCAGTGGGTACCGAGCTCAACGTATCACGCGCACACTTCAGTGTGTTTGCTTACGTTCACGTCGAATGATCTGCATCTAATGTACCGAAGCTCTCAACTCTATAAAACACAGTTTCACATGATTTGTTCCCATTTTAGAACCACCACGTGGCAAGATTTTCGATCAGAAAAATATATCGACGAAAAATTGAGGATTTTTTCCCCAGAATAATGGTTTATTTTGTATGTTTGCCAACAATTACGCCCTAATTGACAGCTATAAAGCCAACGTAAAAAAGAAAATGTTTGCACATTTCCATTTAACTGTTTTTACACTTTTCACAAGTAAAGTTTTGCTTCGCCGGTTTCTATTCATTCGCTGTCACTGACGTTGCTCCAGAATAATTTATGTGCGAATGATGTTGATATTTTAATATACGGATATACTAACTATACATTTCAATAATTTATAATGTGTACAACAAATAAAACTAAAATAGACCTTAAAGAAATAAAGTTTTGTAAAACTTGACGTCAGAAAACGAAAGGTCATCGGACCCAACCTTGTCACGGCGAGTAGCAACTCTTGAAAGCAATATCTACTATTACAAATTGTGAAGGCCAGGTTAAATTCGGTTTCAGTTTATCATACTGTTCTAAGATCAACGATCTTCAGTGCATGATATACTGTGTGCAGTACAATTTAATTATAATGCATCCTGTATTATAAAGTGCGATATCCCCCTTTAAGATCAAAGAAACTCGATCACTCCGACATTGTAAACACAAGATCGGCATCCCACCGCGAGTGCGACGCGGAGCACATTTTCTTAGAATGTGAGTGTAGTCGAGCAGCGGTTCCCTGTTCCGTTCTCTACAAAATTAACCGTCTCTCAGTTAATCCGACGCTAATAGAGCCGACCTTGACAGTCGTAAATATTTATATCAGGGTTTACGATGGTCAGTGTGAATGTCTTCTAATTTTAAGATGAGACGAGATTGGAAGTTATGTAAATAGTGGAGACAGATGTGCGTCCAATAATATTAGGATCTCTGTCGACGTCACATCTTTTTTACAGGCGAGTCACGTTGGCGTAAAGTAAGGGTGATCCTACATGACACTTGATAGGATAGGGTGTCAAATATTGCTTTGAGCTCCGTAAGTTTATCATTGTATCTTATAACAGACAAAAAATGAAAATTACTTTCTCTATTTTACTTCCTTTCAGTAAAAAATAATTCCTCTTGGTTGAGGTTGTTTAAGGGTAAAAAACCAACCATTCATAAAATGCTTATAGAAATATTAACACAGAAACGAGCACAGTAAAAGCCATTTGCACTTAAAGAATGTCGTCGTTAATCATTCCCATATATGTCAGCGTTGAATACACCATCCCATTTCTTCCGATCGATGCGATTAAGGGGATGATCATAAAATATGGGGATATGTTGGCAGTATCCAACTGAATATTTATTTAGATTAGTCTGTCATCATAAAACGCATCAACAAAGCCTGGTGATTAGAAGAATAAGCTAGTAGGTCATTTATAGGAATCTTCATATGTGATGGGATTGTGAAAAATTACCATGCTGCTCATGGTACGGAATTTAACCTAAATAAGGCCACGCTACAGCCAATCAATCGTTAATTAAGTGTCATGGTGTTTGATGGGCATCGAATAGACCGTTAGTCAAATGAGAATTAACTTTAGCTATTAATTTGGGCTTCAGAAATTAGATACAATCAATGTATTATGAATTTTCTTGCTTATAATATGCCTCCAACTTTACCGGTGTTGCTCCAAAGGATCGTATTATCGATATAAAACGGTTGTGGATAAAACCGTTTTTTTTAATGTACTGACAAATTCATCAGTGGTTATTGCATGAAAAAGAAGTAAACATCTATAGATCTATCCTCACAATCTTTCGCTTTTACAATAATAAGTAAGATAAAATAATCTCATACAAACGCAACTCGATAAATCGTATGTTACACATATCTGTGGAATTTGGCACAAAAAATGGAAGCCAACATTGACGTGTACTAATCTAAACAAAAAATCTGTAACCGGAACCAATTTTCTAGCTTTACTTTTCATTCAGCCATTTTCCAACGTCCGCGCCGGTTTCTAAAGGCAATAGTTAATGTAAACATACGACCGGAACCGTGTATAGGGCGGCACCTTAATTGCGTTGCTTAGTTTCGATGAGAGACGTAAACTTTGGACCTGGCCTCGTTAGTCTGGCCTAAGGATGAATGAATACTGTATTTGGCTTAACGTTTCTGAAAACCCTTGAACGTAATAGATGATGCCAGTTTTCTATCAATTCATTAAGAATATTTTTTTATTCTTTTAAAAGTTTTTTTTACTTATTTTTGAGTTGGCAGTACTTCTTCTATTTCTAAAAGTCTGAAAAACGGACAAAATATACTCATATGCAAATTAAGTCATTACGCAACAAAGTTACTACTGAGCAATACGAATTTTATTATGTTTGTGGTTGTAGACTGAGTTCGTCTACTATTTTTATCCACTGGTCGATACTCCGGAACTACCCCACCTACTTACCTCTAAGTTATCGAACATTCATAAAGGTTTGGTCAAACCGGATGATGCGGATCGGAGCACTATATTTTTTTTTTATTTTATGTTATCGTGGTAAATCCGCCCACGGCGGGACGGAAAGGACTGTTAGTCTTGTACTGACTCAAATCATATGGTGACACGGTGATCCTTCAATAGCTCTTTACGTTCCAGGCTCACGGTCGGTTACCTGATGAGACAATTAATCCCGTGACCGAGCACTAGAGTCTAACTGATCATATACTGAAATATCTAACAGTGTAACACTGTTAGATATTTCAGAGTTTTTAGGTTTAGTGCAAGCAGACGGCCCGAATCTTGACTTGTTCCGATTTGATAGATTATTTGTTTTTAGCAATGAAACTGCTCTTGGCTTTAATCTAACCCGGAAACAAAGAAACCAACGGGATGAATTAATAAAAACTGTTGATGCTTGTCAGTACAACACAATGCAGGCAGTACACCAAGAAAAACATTAAATTCTTTAAATTAACGCATATTCAAACATTCAACGTGACTTCAAAAATGCATTTCTTTCCTCATTCTGAGTGTTTGTATTCCACTCGTACATTTGTAAGTATTTTTACAGTACGAACTCGGCGCGGCGTACCAAAAATGTTAAGTGGACTGAATTCTTGGCATTTCACAACAAACAACGAAATATTTTTTGTTCCTTTAAAACATGTGTTTTTCCACTTTGTGTTATTATCAACATGTAACTTATTATTATTTTTAATCGTCTGCATAAAGGGGTTCAGATTTGCTTTTACTACACAGGGTGACAAGGTAGGTACTTTTTTTTTGCGTGGTAAAATCATCAAATGAGTCCTCCCACCCCGGGCAGGGCAGGAGGGACTATCAGACTTGTACTGACTAAAATCCACGGTGTCTTTCAATAGCCCTTTATATTCCGGGGTCACGGTAATGAGATAAGTCCCGCGACCCCGGAGGGTGACAATGTACTGGGGGGAAAATGCACATGCAGTAGGTACGTAATATAATGTTCACTTCCGCAAACCTAGATAACAAAGATACCGATTTCATGATGATATCTTGGAAACTTGTATTATTTAAAAAAGGTTTAATTGACTAAAAGTATTCAAAACTTAATCAATCCCATTATTGTCTTTAATGTACCTATTTCTAAAACATAATCGGTTTATTTTCTCATTAAACAAAGTAGAAGTATGACGTAGGAACAGGATAGGAAATGTGTGTTGTGTCAAGGGAGCTTTTTGAACACTTTACATCCATCCAATCGCTACTTCAATGAACATTTAACGTTAACCACTACGCGACAATTACTCACTAAAATTAGAAACATTTGCTGATATTAAACAATGGATACAATTATTCCGAACACAACGTAAATGAGTTCTTAGGGCTCTTTCGAGTCAGCTGTGTTTGCGTACAAATGCTTTATTGTTTCTTAATTCTCTCTGCGTTTCGTCGGTTCTGTGCCAGGATTTTGAACTTCGTACAAAGAAGTATACACCGTGACTTTTTAGTCGTCTTACAAAAGCAGCCCAGTTCATGTATCCAATGACTAGAACACGTTTATAATAAAAAAAAATGTATTTAAGAGATTTGAAAAATTTAATAATAAAACTTTAATTGGTTATTATGACACAAGGCGTAGTTAGAAACGCCCTTGTCTCATAGAAAATGGAAATGGAATGATCTACCCGACTATTGCGCTGGGTAGGTATACTCTACAGATTGATACGTAAACATTTTAACAGGGTGTTTCATATTTCTAATGTACCTATTTATTAAAAATAAAAATTATTATTAACGATTTAAAAAAAATTAAACTCGCCTAGAGGTATTTTAGGTCGGATACATTAAGTGGACGACTTTTGTAAGACGACTAAAAAGTCACGGTGTATATTTGTTTTCCAAGTGACTGAACCGGATGCTGGAAAATGTTTATAAGATCAATGAGAATCTATGTAGTCTATACTTAATAGTAAAAAAATACATCGAAACATATGGCAGAGATAGTAGTCTCACTCACCTATGATCTTATTAAGTTCTGTGCAATACTTATAGAACGGGACCATCGCCATTTATCAGATGGGTCCAATCCCGAGCTATAACCCAACACCGTCTATAAGAAAGCCCCAATTACCTACACTTTGTCCGCCCCCGCCCTAACCGAGCCAAGACCTTTAAAACGGTAGCGATCCGAAACTAGACTTACGATAGAACTGGCCCTATAGCCAAACAGCAGACGACAATCATTATCGCTGACCAGTCGCTAATACATTTTCAAGTTTATACACTAGCGTATAAAGTTAAAAATCTTTTAAATACTGCTGAGCGATAGAGAACGAAACAAACGAAAACGATCTGTAAACTCCAATAGATTTTCAACTTTACGCGCTGGGGTATATAAAGTTGGGCCTGTATCTATTACTAGCTGTTCCCCGCAGTTTCATCCACAGTTCTCAGCTCTTATTGGTTGTGGCGTAATCTTATATCGATAAATGGAGTATCCAACACAAAAAGTTTTTTTTAAATTCGATCCAGTTGTTCCAGAGATTAGCGCGTTCAAATCAAACAAACTCTTCAGCATTATAATATTAGTACTGATAATAACGTACGATATTCAAACGCTCCTTCTTATAAATATCTCACAACGAATCCTTTCCCTAAACAACGAAATTATTTTAGGCGCAAGAGATTTCTCAACGTTATGTTCAGTGTTTTCGATCCAGTTCCCCGGATACTCCTTAAATAAATATGTGTATGCATGAAATACACATCAATACGTCTAACATCAGTTTCTGCAATCTAAATATAATTTTATCGCGAATGAATCACTATTTATATTCTGCAGTGTAAAATGAAAAGTTCAGGATAAAATAATCAAATGAATAAATATTTCTGAATGTTTGAAATCCTACACGATGCATAGAGAACTTTCAGTGTTATCAATAATTGCGATGCTGGTATGAATGTTTTGAAGCGGTAAAATCGGTCTGATCCATGTTTCTAGAACCATCCTACAATATTTTGTCGTTCCAAAATCATAATCTATCATTGTAGCACAAAATTATAATAACACAGACTATCTATTTGTTTCGCTATGTAACAGAAAGTTTCTACACGATAGCTTAGTTTGAAACAACGTGCCGTTTTCAATTAATATAACGACGTTGTAATGCCACAAGTTTTAATAACAGCAGGAAATTGAAGTGGTATGCAATTAAAAGGTACAACAACGAACAAAACAATACCCACAAACAGGTGCAAATAAAAAGACACTATCGCGTCGTTGAATAAATTCTCTTTTTCAATGAAACAGAAATAGGTTATGGTTATATAATTTTATTAAAGGTTTAAATGCGGCTTGAGTTTTATTTTCCCAAATCAATGGATCGCTAGAGACTCATAGAAAGAAATATTAAGGAAGTATCGTCGGAAGTGAGGTGACTCCGCCTGGCACTGCGCCAGATTTAGCTGTTCCTGCCACACACTTCAAACTACACTTTCACACAGCTTCACGTTTCATACAACTTCAGAGTCAGACAGTTGCCGGAACTTTAACTAAATTAGAGAAAGCCCGCTCGAAACGGTGACGTATTTTTCCGAATGTTTTTACCACTCGCAAAGTATGGTCAAGTTTGTTAAAGAAAATTGTACCCTCAGGAATAAAGTAACGTGCAGATGTTGAATGTAAATTCAAGAAGTTTGTCAAACGACTTCTCGAGCTTAAAATTAAAACATAAGATTGCTTTAAAGATCTGCAGAAATAAAGTCGGATTTGTTGTTTTATTTAATTACAGAATGTGTTTTCAAAACTTTACAACTTATAAATACCTAAAAGATTCTTACCACATGCCCTAGCTCTGTATAATTGCTTCACCAATTATATGCTGCTCTAAAAGACTGCATAGTTTTCTTTGTTCTCTGTGTCACGTCTCGCGAAGCAAACCGTAGGACGCTTTCCGCACGAGTTAACCGTTGGCTTTCCATTTGTGACAGACCGCGACCGGAAAAAGGAATTCCCTTTCATAAAGCCGCAACTCAAAAGGGGTATTTGAAAGTTAAATTAAGTGGTGGCCGCTTTCCAGTACCACAATATGGCTCTGTTTCACGAATTTCGTCTTTATGTATTGTTTGGAAAGAGAAAGTCATGGCCTTATTAAAGTTTCTGGACTATCGATCAGATTATTGACACCTCACGGAACTACCCGCATAGTTAATAATAAAGTGTAGACACATCAAACGTATGAATATTTCGGTTTTTTGAATAATAAGCCCGCTAAGCTAATTTATAAAAGATAAGTTTTTTTTGCACCTACTTTAATTTGTGTTGCAATTGCAATTATTAAACAAATACTATAAATAGAGCACGTTTAATTTATAAAGTATCAATCTACGACCTTATTTATCATCACTTCATCAGCTAATGATTAATTTGGCTGAACGTTAATCTCATCAGATAGTTCGCGTGACAGTTAGAGCAATGCGTGACGATTCGTAACTGACATAATATTGAATATAATCACCAATACATATACATTCGTGCCGCCTCACTTGGCTCAACACAGCTTTTGTATCGTATAAATTCGGGTTCAGTGACTCATGTACTTGTTATGAACCTAGCAACTCAACAGCGGCTAATTTGATATTAATGCTTTTAAATCTACATACATTTTTCGGCTTTGATCAGTCCCACGATACATATTTGATTAGTAATCAACTGTTCCATTAGCACTAAGTATGAAAACGTTTATCTAACTCTTTTTAGTCACGTAACGTGAATAAAGAATGTTCCCTTCGGTGCCTTTATGTTACCTGTGTATGTCATCATCAGCCGGAAAATATCTACTGCTGAACAAAGCCCCCCCCCCCCCCCCTTACACAACAACGCTGAAGGACAATCCGCCACTTACATCCATCGGTTGCCTGTTTATGCAAACCTTTCTAATCACATGGAGTCTAATCTTAACTATAGATCACTGGCTAGTTGCTCAACAATGATCGAGTGGACCGGCTATCCATAGCGGCTCTATGTATAGAACTGCAGATAATTTCGTACTAGATAATACAGCGACGTCACCTACTTATTATGCGAGTCATGCCTCTAATTAGTGCTCTGACAGCCGCATATGACGCAACAAACGCATCAGCACAGCGGCCAAATGTGGGGCCGTAATGCAACGCATGCCGCAACGCAACCACAAAGTTTAGCGGTGACGTGTGCCCACAGAAATACACCGTCAGCACAGTGAAGCCACCCCGGGCGGACGCTGGTGACCTGCCAGCCTGGCCTGCCAACTGGGTGAACAGGCGCAGCCGACTCCACAATCGCTCATAGCACAACGATGCAAAAATAATGTACCTATTACAAAAATATAACACAGCACAGTTTCAGCGAATAAAACTAAATTCATAAATCTCCTTTCGGAAGCTCTCTTGACGTTTCATATTATTTAAATACCTACAATGTTTACACTCGTAAAACTTTTTAAGCTTACTGTGTGTATTATATTTATTTTGTATAGTGACTGCGTATAAAATAGTATGAGCAGCTTGAAATTGACGAGATGTCGGCAACCGACCGCGCCACCCCTTCCGCGGCGAACGCAAAATGTCAACACTGTTGGCGTGTTCCGACGTTTCAGTATAAATTGAATAGGAAATATGAACTACATTTTAAATTCAGTCTACAACACTGAGATAACATTGGTATCACATCAATTTCCCTTCTATATGGAAACCTATTTAAAGATACACGATAGGCGTTGAGAATGCGATCCACCAATTGCTACTTTGCATGAGTAAACGTGAAAGAGCATCGTTTAGCGATGGCAAACTCGAGCGGTAGCGGAAAAGGGTAATAAATTGTTTAGCTCGACTCGTATCTGAAGTGAAACATCACCGAAGGCTTTCAGAAATAGGTCACGGACTCGGGGGCTGGCGCCAGTGAATAACAAATATCTTACCTTACCGGCTATAGGTACGAACAAATACTACCTTGGCTTGTAGAGCGAGGCCTTCCTTTAATAAAACTAATCAGGTGGAAGTTTTGGCCCTTTGTGAGTTCCCTGTCGTGTCACTTGCACTGCGCATGGGTGTACTCCAACTTATCATCAGCTTAGATCTCCTCTTACGTCATATTATTATATCCTCGCTATATAGGGTATATTTATTAGATTGCTGACATCTGCTCTCTAAGGATAATAAACAACCAAGCTTTTCCTCCGTATCTCCTAATGAGAGATTTGTTATTTAGATATACATATGACTGGACTTCAATTTATAGACGTTTATGGCTTCTATATACCTACTTCTATGTTTGTGAATTATAGGTTTGAAAAAACAATGTGTACTTTCATCCTTAGGAGTGCAACTTAAGCATCAAAGATATTCTTGTATACTAAACACACTAATTACAATAGTAATAAAAATGACATTATTGGCATCTGCATAACGAAAACATGTTCCGTTCATAACCATTAATCAATCATTGGGACATGGACAAATAACACTTGTGCGGAATAATCCCATCGATTAATGAGATGTGAACTAAGATTACTGCGTTATCAGCTGTTAATGGTGTGATAACAAAATGCTTTGCTATTTACTGACAGCCAATCCTGTGTTATCAACTGCTATATCTGAATCAAATGAAGGTTATTAAGTAAAGCACCTATGGTAACAGCAAAATAACAGCCACAGAAATTGGTCTGTGCTATTCTTTATAAGAAATCCCATCGCTGGACTCTACGATGCTCTTGGTGACTTTGAGTGTCGTGTCATGTCAGTAGATTATTGAATAGCAAACTTTAGTCCCAGCGTAGCATGAGCACATTGAGCACTGAGGGTCTGACGTCTCGCTGTCACAAGGCTTTGTTTATAGAAAATATCACAGCAGGTCGGTCCATGCATCCATGGACTGACCTGCTGCTGCTGTGCGGAGAAATCTCTATCACACCGGTGAACGAGATTTCTCCGTGTCTCGGAAAGCATGTCAAGCCGTTGCAACATCTGGGCTATATTTTTATACGAGTATCTTCGACAAGTAGTCAGTGACCCGAAACTATGAAAATCAGTCTCATCAACGGGTATTGCTTATTACCTGCTAATTAGGTTGAGGATGTCAAATCAGATAGACAGTCACTCCATGTAAAATACAGAGAATCAGCTGCATCCTGTATTGGAAGTTCACTCCATAGTTGGTAAAAGGCTGGGCAGATAGCAGATAGCTATAGTCAGAATACGGAACTGTATTTGGAGAGCTCGTTGTCCATTATGTCCTACTATGTTACGTCGTGGCTGCTTTTATGCAAACACAAAGAGAATGTATTCAGAACAGGTGATTAAACAAAACAATACTTCAAATTTTCAAAGAGATGACACACGATGCACACAGACCGTAGAAAATGCGGTATTTTCTAAATGCATGATGGAAATGATTTTCTGATATGCATATCGAAATAAACTATAACGGGAACGTTAAATGCGCTCCAGTTTGTGTTCACAACACGTAACTAGTTATATTCTGTGTTTGAACAAGGTTATCATGGAATTGAAATTTATAGGAGTTTACCTACCTAAATCATTGAAGCTTTTATCTTATGATAGAGTTAAAGAAGCTCACCGTAATGAGTAGCTAAGAAGTTAACTTTTGTTGTTTATAACAATCATCTCCACATGGTGAGACACCACGTACCGACAAAACAGTGCATCTACGGAACCCCATCAAAAATCATTCTTCTTAGTCGCTACACCAATGATATTTTAGTAAACAGATATGTTGTGAGCGCGCAGAACGTGAAGACTAGAAAACGTCCTAATTGGGACGTATTGCTTTTAGTCTGTTTCTCGCACGACTACGAGTGACACGTTGCGCGCTGCTACTTAATTACCGTCCAAAATGCCATTGTGTGTATTTAGAAATTGTACCAGTTATGATACCTGCTGTTTTGTAAGTGTATAACATATCTGTATAATAGAATATCATTGCGCTACACTATCGAAAAAGTGGTCGTGTTCGTTACGTCGTATCAGGGGTGGTGGCTCGCTTCACAATGGGCGACCATTCCTCTCGCACCGCTGCTTTCCTGGTACAGACGCCAGCACATCAACCTAGCCCAATCTGTCAAATTACTTTAATAGATTTTCATCCTTATCACAATAGCGGAAGGTTAATGTTCGATTGGTAAAATTTGACATGTTTGGGTAGGTTGATCTGCTGGCGTTTGTACATTCTTGTAGGAGGCTATTCATGCAGCTTTGATCTGGTCTGTCCAGCGCATTGGTGATCTACCTTGAGCTCTCGTACCATTAACTTTGCCCTGTACCACAAGGCGTTCCACAAACGAGTCTCCTTGCCAAGAAACATGTCCGAAGTAAGTGAGGATACGACTCTGAACGAATCATGGCCCACCTCATATATCCTGCTCTTTGTATAATTTCACCTGCACTACAAAGGACCTGTCCGAAGCCACTACCAAAGCATTCAATATGGCGGAGTTCTGGTTGAAGCTGATTTAATTAGATAATAAAGAAAGGAATCAATGACAGGACGGAGAAGAAGGAGTTCCACATTGAAAGTGCAGAAAATATAAAGTTCAGGGTATATTAAGACGGCCTTTTATTACGACCAACCATTTGTACTATTTTTTATTTACGATCGTTTAGGAAATGATCGTAAATAAAAAAAAAATGATAACTTCAAAACGTTTTAAACAGATGTTTAAGACGTCTTGTTGTAAGACGGAAGGTGTTTTGTGTGGATTCTTAAGAACCAAGAAGACATAAACATTCCTCAAAAATCGAATTTATTTAAACCACATTCCCGTGCATACAATGATCTCACCCACTCGTATCAATTTGGAGTCGAAAACTCTCATGATGCTGGCTTTATTTACGGAAAATTTATTATTAGTTGTTTTCATCGAACGTATTGAAATTTATCAATACAAGAATGAAAAGTCTCCCACTACCACAATAAACAATACTTTTAGCCTATTTTTTATTTAATTCCTATCTGTAGTTGGCGACAGAAATGACTTTTAAATCCGGTCACACTATTGACATAATGTACCTCAATCGAATACGCTAAAAATCCTGGATGATTACGTATAAACAGCTATTTGGCACTCGTCCCCGTGTGGAATATTAACGAGAATACCCTCACTCAACGCTCATCGGCAATTAACAGCATTACAGCTTGTTTGATGAACTCATTAATAGCCACGAACAAAACTCTATTCATTATAAATACTTTAAAGCCGGCTCATAGTATAATTTTCGCCAAAAAGCTCGACTCTCACAAGAAAATACTTATTGTGTTATAAAATGTCATTTTCCTCGTCTATTGTTAGCATTACCTACTTTCCGGGCTTGAAAACGTTTTGGGTCAGGAAAATGGAATGTAAATCGTTTAATAAGATGGAGAGGTGTTACAGAAATTGGTATGCAGAACTGCGACCTTATTATGTGCGAAGCGTGCTGTGCACATAGATAACCAGCTCCTCTCTCGGAAGTGTTTTAAGTAAAAAGTTTTAAAAACATGAACAAAATGCTTTGAAATCAATGCATTCACGAGACAATCACTATCATAAACAAGTTCACAAATACTTGTTTTTAGAATAATAGTTTCCAGACAATAAGAACTTTATAGATCTGCAAGAGCACTTAATATATTGTGCGCTCCGCTTACAGTCCTCCCAGAGTGTCGTTGAGGAATGACTTAATTTTAATACTTGCAGTAAAACGTAACGTTCGTGTAAATTACTGTTCTACGTACCTGAATATTGGTCTCATGAAACGATTAATCGTAGCAAATTATTAATCGTTTTGGTTAACCGTCGCAGGATTTATGGTTAAAATGGCGGTCCTTGCAAAACAAACATTGATAAACAAGCTCGGTGCGCATGCGAGGGTGGTGTTGACTGCCTTTGTGACTGCTCCGTGTGAGTGGCAGCCTGATGGGCTTGTAATGTCGCTGGCTCATAGCGCAGGCTACGACCTCTTTAGATCGTATCAGATAATTTCAGTTTAAGTATGTTCGGCGCTGCGTGCAAAGGCCAGGTTTTATTTTTCTTCAAATGTATAACAATGTTACTTTTATAATTTTTACTTTTTCCACTCCAGAGGCCTTACCGCAGGTTTTTTTATTTTATTTACAGCGTACTTGAAGTATTTACTGCGCGAACGAGGTACTCTTTTTATCCATGAAATTAACGTCAATGTTCCTATTTACGTCACAAAAACCTGAAAAGTCATGCTAGGACCTCTGGACAAAAGCTTCCACTCTTTTCATTTTCTTGATTCATTTGTTCTGTATTAATTTTCGTGGATCAAAATATCTCAAGGTATCTAATAGTAGTAATATTGAGTTTCGTAGAACCTTTTCTATGATTTATTTATTTTATTAACTACGCATGGGACCTCTCAAACGTGTTGCGCCGACCCCAAATAGAATGGGATAAGGGCAGGAAGAAGAAGAAGAAGAAGGGACCTCTCGCGCCCGGCATTGGTTGCGGCCATGCTGCGGGGCGAGGCGGAGTGGGAAGCGGTCGCCTCCTTCTGCGAGGCAGTCATGCTCGCGAAGGAGGAGGCGGGCCGCGTGAGGGAGAGGACAGTGTCCTCCCTCCGCCCCACCCGCGGTGGTGGACGCCCACGGCGACGGACGTCGCAAGACGATCTCCGGCCACCGTAGGCGCGGGCATGCAGGCGGCGAGTAAAGGGCAACTCGCTGCCCGACCATGGACCATGCCCGGGTCGACGGCGCGTTGTATTCCACGCGCGCCTCAAAGAGCGTCAGCATAATGACGGGGCCCCCTCTCTAGAGGGCCAAAGCCTGCCGGGGTCGCGGGACTTATCTCATTACCGTGACCCCGGAACATATAGAGCTATTGAAGGACACCGTGGATTTTAGGCAGTACAAGTCTGACAGTCCCTCCCGCCTTGCCCGGGGTGGGAGAACTCATTTGATGATTTTACCACGATAAAAAAAACGACGCATGGGAGACTTACAGCTAAAATATACAGAATAGAAACAGTGTGTGGGACAGACAGCCAATTAAAAGTCTTCACTTCTAGAAGCAGATTGCAAAAATGAGTGAGAACACTAAACAATACAGCTACCAAGAGGCTGGATATCAGCAAAGCTTAACTTAATTTACATTTTAAACACAATTAGAGACTAAAAGCTAGTACGGACAAAAACTTAATTTAAAAATTCAAGACTCATGCACTTTCTGGCCGAGGACACACTTGTTAGGAAAGGATCAAAATCATGCTGTTTACACATGTTATTAAAATTACTACTTGCACGCACTATAAATGAGTTTTGCCTGTAATTCGTAGAGGTAAATGGAACACGCAGCGGTGCGTTCCATAGCTTCGACCTTCTGGGAACGTTAAAATAAAATTTAGATAGAATATCTGAATCATTAGTAGAAATATTGAAAATTTTAAATAATGAAATGCAGTCTCCGATTGATAAGGGGTAATATATGAAAATTTCTTACAGAGAGCGAGATAATCTTCAGACCGGTAGGGCACCTTCTGATGATAACATAAGTACTTGATGCACCTTTTCTGGATGTTCTCAATACGATCAATGTATTTATGATAGCATGGATTCCAGATTTCAGATGCGTACTCCAAGTGGCTTCTAACAAAAGTACAATAGAGAATTTTTAAAGTTTTAGCTTGACTGAAGCACTTGGAGAGCCGCATTATGAAACCTAGGGCCTTAGATACTCTAGCGACTATGGCATTGCCAAGTAATTCGAAGGTAAGCTTAGAATCATGATATACCCCCAGATCTCGGATACAGTTCGTTCTAGGAAGTACTTGATCACCTAAGATATACGAAGAATATGTAACTAAGCGCTTTCGAGAACATGTTAGGACCGAACATTTAGCAGGGTTGAGATCAAGGTGACTCCCGCGGCAATAAGTCTCCAGACGGCATACCTATAGATCATCTTGAAGCGCCACCACGTCATCCTGTGATGATATTATGATAATGTGCTTAGAAGGTACACCTTAGTACATAATTCTTATCTACCTAATTATGTCAGTCAGCACTGAAACTGTAATAAATATAATGCGTTATCTATTACCATGTCGCAATATTATCATTTGTTAATCTTTAAGAGGCAGGCTTCAAAAATTATAATAAATTAATGTGGCAGTCTGCAAATACTCAGTACCTGCACACAGTCAGCTGAAATACATATATGCTATAACAAAATAAAAATACTGTCCTTTAAAAAAAAATCAATCAGATCCTGCGGGTATGCTTTATTTTTTTTTATTAATAAACGCGTTATCATATGGAATCATAAATTCATCATATTGTTTGCATTCATTGGATAAGTTGTCCGTTCGCTTATTGGCATGTTATTCCAGTGCGCAGACATCAATAGAGAAGTGATAACACACATTATCAAGCCTCTTATCTTTATTAGTGTGTGTTTAATAACACAAACAACACTGTGTACGTCCAATGAGTTCCCTGTGAAACAGTTTGACTGCAGCCCCGACTACAACCATCTGTTTAATCTCTACAGATCAAGCCGTGAATTATTGGCAATCGATTTTATAGCTTTACATTGTCTTAGGACACTCCATTACTCACAGGTACACCACTTCGTATTCATAAATTTTATTGCGAGGTATAATGTTTACAAATATTTTATTAGATTTAAATTCCAATTTGTAAACATTTGTAGTTTCCTCAGATTCATTAAGTCAGAGAATTGATAAATGCTAGCTTTAGAATCAAAAATGTGGCAGTTTTTTTTATGTAGTGACTAAGGGTAATGACTGGGTTCTAGGATAAGCGTCATGTTTGGGCTAGGCGCTGACCACTAGGTGACGAGCGCAAGCGAGTGTGGGCCGCGCAAAGCCGCCCGCCCTTTGTTCTTGCCGCTCACGACTGCCACGCGATCAATATTCGCTCTAAGTCCAAGACACTTTTGCCCAGTGTAAGCTCACTAATTTACCTGTCCGACAGTCCCACTGAGTAGCCCCACTAATTAACTTAATGTACTCATTATTTTTAGCTTGTAGGTTTAAAAAAGGAAACTTTGTCACCCCAACGCTCTACAGACCCATTCAAGCGATGAAGCGAGCTTTGTCTCAAGTTCGGGAATTTTCATTTAGAAGCTCAATTAGCTAAAGTGACTTCCATTGAGTGAAACTCGGCACTCCTCTATGAATATAAGTACGAAACACTAATATATATAAGTTCCTAATCAGTGAAAGTTGTTTATCGACGTGAAAATACACAAACATACTCGTATTATAAGTTTTTGTTATGTGGATGTCAAAATTCATAAAGTTTTGGTCATCGCTTGGCTGCTGTTCGGAGTTTTCCGATTTAGATCAGTTTATTCGTATAGATCGTAAGTTTATTTATCGTTACGAACGCGAGTGGATCACATGAAATCTATTCATAACAAATCAGTCAAAACATTAAGTATGTTTACATTAAACGTAAAAAAAAAACCGGCCAAGTGCGAGTTGGACTCGCCCATGAAGGGTTCCGTAGCAGCAAGCATAGATTAGAGATATAATTATATTGAGTAAGTAATATACACAAATAATAAAAATAACTTTGTTTTTCATAGTATTTGTATGAATGGCAAAGTTATATTTGCGGTTTTTGAAAATGTACTATATCTCAAAAACTGCTAACTGTATCTCATCCAAACCAATTTTCGTTGGTAGTTTTGGTTGAGGTCTACATTATATATTTTTTTTAGTTTTATCATTCTCTTATTTTAGAAGTTACGGGGGGGGGGGGGACACACTTTTTACCACTTTGGAAGTGTCTCTCGCGCAAACTGTTCAGTTTAGAAAAAAATGATGTTAGTAACCTCAATATCATTTTTAAAGACCTATTCATAGATACCCCACACGTATGGGTTTGGTGAAAAATTTTTTTTTGAGTTTCAATTCTAAGTATGGGGGGCACCCCCAAAATTTGTTTTGTTTTGATTTTTGTGTGAAAATCCTAATGCGGTTCACATAATACATCTTTCTACCAAGTTTCAACAGGATAGCTCTTATACTTTCGACAAAAAGTGGCTGTGACATACACGGACAGACAGACAGACAGACAGACAGACAGACATGACGAATCTATAAGGGTTCCGTTTTTGCCATTTGGCTACGGAACCCTAAAACAACGCGCAAATAGATATTACTGAAAGTGAAACAATGGCATTCTTTATGTTACAATCATCTTATATAATTTTGTATGTATTATATATCTTTTATACAGAACTTAATAATGTAGGTACATGTTTCTGTACCCTCAATTCTCGGAATAACTGCTTTTGTACTCCAAATTCCTATTATGATATTTTGGTACTCATATTTCTCTGTAGGTAAACTTATTATAAAGTAAATAAACATAACAATACACTAATACAGTGGAGTGGTTTTCTACATAAACGGTTCACATCTGAGAAGATTCGTATTATATACATACAGGTATAAACGGGACGCTGAAACACTCAACATGAGTAAGTTTCAATTTCAGATAGATACGTACTCGTATACGTCGTCTGAGATAATTATACAAACATTCGACAATTTTCTTTATAAATGGGAGACCTCGCCCACGGATCCACTCGTGTGGTAGCTAATAGCAATCTACCTCAGATGCAGCACCTGTACCTTCTCCCTACTTTCCTAGAACCCACCCCGCGTTTTCCACCCTCCACCCTCCGCCACTCCTCATACCCTCCTGCATACATTTTTCTGCATTCATTTGCTAAAACTGAAATCTTTACACGTGGAGTTGTGATAATTGCGGCAAGTTTAGTCAGCAATGTAACATTTGCAAGAACGCCCATTACAAGTGAGTGCTCAAGTTAATCAGCACCTTTTTACAAATTAACCTGGTAGATTTGTCTGAAATTAAAAATAATACTGCAAAGCAATTCGCAAATTAAGCTTGTTGTTTACATTATGTTAGAAATGTGAAAATGTCGTTCGAGTAGGTAACTCAACCCGTCGATTAAATGAGCTAACAGTGAGTTCCGTGGTTCGTCATTTAACCCCGGAGTGGCGCCGGATCGGTCACGTCACTATATAGTTGGCTGGAAAATAGCCAAATGTGGCACGGGCCACGTTATGTACTGGCTACAGACTAGATACATACTATCCTTGACATTTAAGCCAATCTGGACACGTATCAGTTTTGAACTTTTGACATACATAATATTGTATCAGTTTAATCTTGGTCTATAAAGATAAAGATCGTGCATTACTTTTAGTAAGCCTGCCAGTGCATGCATGCATTTAAAAGGGAACACAAACACGTATATAATTCATTTGATTTGATTCAGTGGACTTCACACGATGCAGTCTAAATATTTAGTTGTATATTTATACGTTATACTAGTTCCGGTTATAGGTAATTCAATTGGAACTGAATGCAGGACAATGTAAAGCCATTCCCCTACTAAATCCGATTAGTCCATAGAACGCGAATCATGCGTATGCTATACCGTCAGTGAGCGTACAAAGCCTAATCCAACAAGTCAATATTGTAAACCTAGTTAACACAGACCCATTAGTTTTTCTTACTGAGAGCTGCAGCCGTTTAAAAGTTTAATACAATCATTATTTCAGGTTAGCACTTTACATGATCAATTATGACGGTGCCCTTCATATAGGGCCAAGGCCAGCCGGGGTCGCGGGACTGTGTTATCAGGTAACTGTGGTTGCGGAACGTACAGGGCTCTTGAAGGACACCGTGGATTTATAGTCAGTACAAGTTTGACAGTCCCTCCCGTCTTGCCCCGGAGTTGGAGGACTCATTTGATGATATTAAACACACAAGAAAAAGCATGAACAATTAATATCATTCTTTGCATGTTCTAAAAATCTTAAAAACGAGTACATACAGATTCAAAAACCTGGGAATTTTACTTTGCATTTTACATACTTGCGAAAAGTATAAGTAGGTAGGCACTAAAACAGTTTTCCCCATAACACCATGGTGGTTATTCACCACGCAGTAAAAAAACCTTGGAAAACTTGCAGTGTTCCATTCCGGCCCATCGAAACGAATCACCCTGCATAATTAAGTGCGAGGTTTTGTAGAACCTTCCTGATGATTACAAGATAGCCCAACAAAATAGTGCCACGTAAATGTTATTCCCTCTTTCAATGAACACTCAGGGGAGAAAGTATAGACCAGAGAACTGCGTGTTAATTCTTTCAGTAGAAAATAAATAGTGCCTGATTACCTACTACTTCAAATTGGAGAAAATCCGGTCGGATCTAGCTGCAATCAACAAGTGCTCTTGTGAGATAACATTTTCTAACTTTAAAGAAATTTTTCTTTTAAAAAAAAAACGTTGCGCCACACTAGAAAATTTTCCTGCACCGTGAGTGCTTTTGCATAATTATGTACATTCATACACATAATATAGCCTTTATAGATTGTTCACGTAAATTTTGTGTTATTAAAAAAATATAAAGTACATTACCTATGTTTTCGTCCGCCCTATTTTTCCTAGCTCGAGCATGTTCCAAAAAAACAACTAGGTACTTCATAAAAATATGTGCACACTTTCAGCTTTCTAACACCAAAGCTTAAAAAAGTTTATGGTAGGCGATGAGTCAGTCACCGAGTCAGAACGTTCCTTTTGAAAACTATTGATTGATCAGTAAATAGTTAATGAACACAATAGCTTCCGGACGTCTTTCCCTTTACATGTGAACGATAAACGAAGATTAACTCAGTTTATACGAAATGTTATTCGTTTGATAACTTGTTTGACGTATAGCTATCGCGTAGCTGTCAGATGTAATAACATAACAAAAGCTCTACTATTCTCTAAATTATAAGCAATCGAATTGTCTTAAAGTCAGTCAATTAATAATTATGAAATCTAAATACTCTTCTAACTATTGCGTCGACTATTAAGGCGCGTTTCCATTATGCAAGTCTCACACAAGTTTGACGTCACATTTGCATACAAGTAGCTTGAATTGGAAACATGTTTTGGAGAGTGTGGAAATTGCATGAAAGTTTTACTTGCATAGTTCCCAATTGAGTAGGTTGGCAGTTAGTTGAAACAAAATGTACAAATCTACCTGCTTGCGACTTGTAGCTTGTATGCAGGTTTGTTGAAGTTGCATACAATTTGCAACTTCACAAGTGAATTGTCTAATGGAAACACAGCCTTATGTTAAGACATCTGCGTCACGTACTGTTAGCTGTATATTTTCATTATGTCAGTTAAACACCAATGCATAGTAATAAATCCTTCAAGCAAAGTAAACAAACAGTGCAAAGGAAGTACTAGTTTCTTTTAGTTTTAATGATTTAGTGATGTTTCTTCAGTTCACACTTTAATATCCTCTAGAAATCATACAAGATTAACGCTCTCTTATACCAACATATTCCTGTAAGCGTCTCACAGCATTTTATTGCTATAAGTATTCGATTTTTATTTGAAACCAGGTACTTATTACCTACACTAAACATAAATACAGGTAATTTATGAATTACTGTAATCTATTGGAGTTTAATTTAAAATAACGTTAATTAGTTAACTAAACATGTCTATAAGTGCGAGGAATGGCTTTAACGTTTGTAGCAGTAAAACGTAACTCGTGACATACAACTATAAACATCGCCGTGGGTGGTTATTACAATGAAGTGTGAACTGATGTATTTATTACTGCTCTACCATTGGGCAGAGCGTTTCGCAATATTTTCGTAGACTATTTCAGCGAATGATGAATGTGAAGTGAATCATAGGACATATTCACACGCAACCTCGGAGACACTTTAGCTATGATTGAGAGCGATTGTTCACTGCTCAGCCCTTATAACCCTCACATGTTTTTAATGGGATCGTATATTTATGGATTTCTCACGTTATATCGGTGACAATTAGAACCTTTGTGCTGAATAAAATACGAAGCTATTAAAACTTGTTCCTTAATAGCAAACCATAGCGAAAAGAAAAGAAAAGGTTGTATTTATTGACGCAAAAATCATTATTATTAAATTATTTAATTGTTTAATCGATTTACTAAGGTCAAAATAAAATGTTAATAGAACTACAACAATTAACATAATTCATAGATAGACTTTTGTACTGTATATTTTATGAAGAACAGTGAGACATACACCATAAAAGAAAATTATAAGGCCGGGAGACGCTTCAACAAAGGCAAAAACAACTTTGAAAAAAAAGCCACGAATTCGTTAATCGCCCAGTTCTAGGCTAGACGACTAGTCTAGTAAATAGAGATCATATATTTTAGTACTAGCGCTTTCTTTATCCCACATAGGAGACCTACTAGCACAAATAAACAAGAACCTATTTCATAAAGACTCCGAAAATAAAGCCTTTTGGCAAACAAGATATTATGTCATGGCTGACTTGCTGGATATTTGCCAGCCGAAGCCTCCCCGGGAACTTTAGCCAGTCGGCTAACAGAAATTACACATGATACACATAAAGATGCTATATTGAATATTCACGTAACTTCAAGGCACCCGCTATTTAGTTTTCCGGCCTAGTAATTTACAAATCGACTCTGTCTACCAGTGGCGTAGGTAGGCGGAGCGAAGCGGACCCTAACCCCCGGCCCCGTACATGAAGGGACCTTGCGCTCTGAGAAAAAAAAACAACATAACAACGGCGATTACCAGTCAGTTCTACTAAGAACTTAACATCATCATGTTACGTTCTTAGTACAATTATTACTTCTGATGTCTGATGAGTGGGAACTGAAAAAACCTAAAAGACTTCGCAATGCTGATGTCGCCGACGATCACGCTTCGCTTAGGTCAAGCGCCTCCACTGCTCACGCGAGGAAAATAATGTCGAAAAATAACTTGGTAGGTAACGTTTTATTTGTTACTGGGACCTGAAAGAGTCCAAGATGCCTCGCAAAGCTGGTGACGCTGTCACATGGCAATCACATCTAATGCATAAAAATCAATGCCACTTTTCGTTGTAATGTTATAACTCAAGAACGGACTCACTTGTCCAAACCAAATGTTTAGGCTTTGTTCGAACTATTTAGTAGATGCTTTGTGTGAAGTTTGCACAAAATCAGACGAGCGGTTCTTAATATACCCGTGCGAAGCTGGGACGGGCCACTAGTTTGGTATAGATGACTTGGGGGAACCTAGTCTTCTTATTACAAGGGGGCCTCGCGCGAGCAGAGGTGGCAAGTTACATTTTTCGTCCTGAAAAAAAAGGGCCTCGCACATGCGTTTTGCCCCCTCCCAGATACGGTCTCGATACGCCACTGGTGACTACGAACACTATTGAAACTTCAAATCGCCATTCTTGTTGAAAAGCCTTATAAAGTAGTAGTAGTAAGAGGTGATTTTTTGGAAAAAAAAAATAGTTCATCAAGTTTTGCATCGCACAACATTGAAGCTGCAACAACATTCTAAGTCAAAATAAAAGTTTAAATTGCTCTCCAAATTTTAACTTATTCAAAAAAAAGAACGACTTCATATACAAACACAAATAAGTTAAAAATATAAAAAATATTTTTAACTTATTTGTGTTCGTATATGAAGTCGTTTTTCGGAAGTCGGTGTCTTTTTTTATTGACTATTGCCACCGACTTCCGAAAGAAAAGTTATTTTAAACTTTTTTGTGTTTGTATTTGAAGTCGGTTCTTTTTTTTAAGTTTTAATTTTACCTTTTTTAGTTTATTAGTTTAGTTATAGCAGCATTAGTTTAGTTATAGTATATAAGCAATAAGCAACAAAAACGGATCTATGCGGGCAACATCACGAGATTTCCATTATTTTTATATAATAAAACTTTCTCCAGAATGTAATGAACATTTTTCTGAAAACCGCATCAAAATCGGTTCAGCTAAACGCGAGATAACCGCGGACAAACATACAATCGACTTTGAAAATCTTCAATCCAAGTTAGCAAAAAAATTCCGTATCTCAAAAACTACTGAACCGATTTTGATGAAACTTCCAGTATTCCCTAAGTTGAACAATTAGAATTACTTAAATCGGACATTTGTAACTGGGCAGTTCTGGAAATATTACCTACATACACACGGGTCGAATTGATAACCTCCTTTTTGGTCGGTCGGTAAAAAGAACGTAATTTGCTCGATCGAAACACGTAGATAACTTTAACATAATTTATGAGATTACATAGTATTAGCTGTATTAGAATGAATTAGTGTCGCCTTTCATCCACAAAATTATGTATTAGCGCTTATATGTAACGCCTTAGCCGGATCAAAGAAGTTTGTTAAACCTCGGTCGTAAAATTAAGCCAATCTTTCTCTTCGTATTTTCTCGTTCTTGTCAATTTACTAATTTTCTTTGTTCTGACTTGTTCTCGGAGAAGAGTAACGGGGAAGCAGATTTATAACATTTTTATACTTGACATTTTCCTTATTTGCAATATGACTATATACTCACAGCGGTGAAAATTCCCGGTCCCATATGGTATGGTACATACATATTAGGTACATTTCGTTAAAGGACATGTTGAAATGGTGGGATTAAACAACTGCATCTTGATTACAATCATCACTACCCTGTGTCTACAATAGCTCTGTTGACGTCGTTAGCAATAGATAAATAATAGACAAATGACAATAGGCTATTTGACTAAAAAATTCTAATTAATCCGTCAGTTAGATTATCAAATAATATTTGACCCGTATTTTTCTTTTTTTACGCAAACCAAAATTGACGGAGACATATATTTATTTATTTATTCTCAACAAAAATACATTTGTGTCGAATACAGGATTAATAATAATCACACATAAATCATAATAATAATAATCAAAAGTTACAATGGAAAAAATGTCAAAATTAAAAATTAGTATTAATGAAGAATTTAGTTAAAATTAATATTAAAAAAAAAACAGCTAGCCTAGTCAGAAGAAAAAAAAAAAAGTTACAATCAATAATATGGATACAATGTCAAAATTTAAGTAATAATCAAGAATTAAGGTAAGTAGGTAATTTCAAAAAAAAAAAACAGCTTGCCTAGTCAGAATAAGAAAAAACAAACATTCAAATTAATCAAAAAATAACATCATAATTATCTCGAATTAGACCTAAACAAATAACAAACTTACACTGTGGCATTATTTTTGTCGCTAAAAAACTCCTCTATACTATAGTAGCACTTCGTCAATAGGAATGACTTTAATTTGAATTTAAATATTCTTGGACTATTAATCATTTTTAGTTCTAATGGCAATTTATTGTAAATTTGTACAGACTGTACTTTAGAGCTATGTTTGACAACATTTAATTTTGGCTGCAAATAATTAGGCAGATCTTTCCTGCGCGTTTTCACCCTAGTTTCCCTTTCTTCCTTTGTTTCGTATTTATTTAGGTTTTTTAGAAAGCTACTTAGTAGAACCAAAATATATAGACAAGGTACAGGTAGAATTTTTAATTTCACAAAATGCTCTCTACATGATTGAGTCTGGTCTATGCGAAGAATAGTTCTGAGGGCTCTTTTTTGCATAACAAAGGCTGCATCCATATTGTATTTATAACTGTTACCCCATAGTTTAATACTGTACCTCAGCTTGGACTCAACTAAGACGAAATAAACATTTCGTAATTGAGCAATGGTTAGTTCGTCCCTTAAACTTCTCAAGGCATAGCATGCACTGCTGAGAGTATTTGTGATTGCTTCCAGTTCTTGTTTCCAGCTTAAGAGCTCATCAATTTGTATTCCTAAAAATCTTAAGTTTTGTACAATTTCGACTTTCTTTCCCAATGAAGTTATATTAATACTATCTTTATTCCTCACGGTTGATTTGAATAGCATACATTTAGTTTTCTCCACATTGAGTTTTAAATTGTTAGTGGAAAACCAATGTTCAAAAGCAGACAGAGCATGATTCACTTTATTTTCTAAGTCCCTTAAAGATATATCGTCCATAACGGCACTTGTGTCATCAGCAAAAATAACCATTTTGATATCTGGTACTATCTTATACATATAGTTTGGTAAGTCGTTAAGAAATATTATAAAAAATATTGGACCTAAGACTGAGCCCTGTGGGACCCCCTTTTGTACTCTAACAAGCTTAGATTTGATAATTTTTTCATGTCCGCTTTCAACTGACTTAATTTCGACGTACTGTGATCTGTTCTGTAAATAAGATTTGAAAAGCTTTAAAACATTATCTCTTATCCCATAGTGTTCTAATTTGTCTAAAAGGATTTTATGTTCAACAGTATCAAACGCAGAGCTAAGATCCAGAAATAGTCCTGCCACTTTTCTCTTATTATTTAGTTTACTGAGCACGTCATCCACTAATGAGTCTATTGCATCAATGGTTCCTATGCTTCTTTGATACCCGAACTGTTGACAGCTAATGATATTGTGTTTAATCAAATGTTTGACAAGCCTATCTTTTATTACCTTTTCAAATATTTTAGAGAATACCGGTAGTAGTGAAATAGGTCTATAATTTTTTGCATCCAATTTAGAGCCTTTTTTGAATATGGGCAAAACACGAGCAATTTTATATTGCTCAGGGAAAACACATTGCTCAATACATCTGTTTAAAAAGTCAGCTATTGGCTCAGCTAATATGTCAATGTTATCCTTGATGACGCTTATGGGTATCTCGTCATGACCATGAGAAGTTTTATTGCACATATTTTTAACCATTTTAAATATTTCTACCGGGGTTACTAGATCAAACAACATGTTATCGTCTACTCTAGGCTTATTTTCAATTAAGTATTTTTTAGCTAAGTTATGATCAGAAGACTTTAGTGTAATTTTGTTGTCAAATTGGTCAGATAAGAAGTTAGCTACGTCTTTAGGGCTGTCATATATCTTATTATCTTGTTTAAGTATTATACTATCAGTATTTTGTTTTTTATTAGAATTTCGTCTATTATTCACTATTTTCCACATGGCTTTACTAGATTGAGGTACCTGATCAATCTTTTTCCTAGTGTCGAGCTTTTTTGCACATCTTACTACCTTTCTAAATATCCTTAAGTAGTTTTCGCGATATTTTAAAATTGATTCATCACAATTTTTTTTATCAATAAGGCACAGAATGCGCTTAACTTTACTGGATACTTTAACTCCTTTGCTTAACCAATAGCTTTTTCCAGACTTATTGGGATCAATTGAAATTTGTTTTTTTTTAAATGAATTGTCATGAACTTCATTAAATTTTCTTATAAATGTATTTATACCGAGATTCCAATCTATCTCTGCCAACTTTTTCCTGAATTCCGCCTTATTTTTTTTGTTATATATTCTTTTTTTAATATACTTAAAATTACTTTTTTTTATGTCTTCTTTTGCTTTTTTTACATTTATTGTGCAAAAAAAGACCAGCATGTCCATCTGATAATCCGTTGTGGTCAATATGGATATCGTTAATGTTAGTATCTATTAGATTTGTCAATATGTTGTCAATACATGACTCTGTGCCATTACGCATGAATGTTGTAGTGTCAAACAAACATCTAAAATTGTAGCATGTGAGCAATGATAAAAATGATTTGCGGTATTTGTCATCTTTCATCAGATTAATGTTGAAATCGCCGCAAATCAAACACAGTTTTTTGAAGAAGTGCTTCAATAGTTGTTCCAGCCTTTCAAGAAAACTATCAAAATTATTATTCTGAGGAGTTCTATAACAACAAACAATATTAATATTAAATTCTAAATCTTTTAGTCCACATACCTCAAAATAATCCTGTTTATAGAGCTTTTTACAAATTTCTATGTCCTCTATTTGTCTGTCATCGCTTATTAGCACTAATGTACCACCTCTTTTTTTGTTTACTCTTGTATTATAAGAACCAAGTTTGTAACTAGTAATCTGTAATTGTGATATTTGGATTTCATTTAAAAAGTGTTCACTTATACAAATACAATTTACTTTTGATTTTGAGTCATTCAAATAAATTTCTAGGTCTTCTTTTTTGTTATTAAGTCCACATAAATTTTGATGATAGATAGTATATAAAACAGAGTTTTTATCTGTGTTGATATTCGTTAAATTAGGTAGGCTAAAATTACTTCGACAACTACTAATAAAGTCATTTACACTACAATCCTTTACACTGTTAGTTACGAAAAAAGTCACAAGTTTGTTGCGTTGCACTCAATTCATTCGGATCAGTTAAAGTCACCATGTTATTTGTTTTAGGTAGTTGGTCTTCACTTGCCACCACTTCGTTGGAGCTGAAAACTTCGTAGTCATAGAAAATGTTGGACCTTATTTGTTCAAAGATGTTTTTCCATCCGTGTTTGTTTATCTTCCCAGTATTGTTGGAAAACATTTCAAATGATAAGGTGCGATTACTATCGAAAGAATATGCATATCTGTTATTATTAATGTCCCAATAGAGCAGATTATTAAATAATTCGACTTTGTAATTATGTATTAATGCACCACGTATGAACGTCGGGGCACACACAACGAGATTGGTGTGGGTATTCTTTTTCAGATACTTTCTTAAGTTATCAAGAATTCCTATATAGTCGTCATTCTTTAAATCGTTTTCTCCAATAAAAATTAAGCAATAGTCGTTAATAGTGAAGGCTTTTAATTTGTGTTCAATAGTGCTCAATACGTCTTCTGTAATGACGTTTGGCAGCAAATAATGACAATACTCAAAATTGTCTGAAAAGACCTCTTCAATTAACGGCAGAGTTCCTTTTGTGCAACCGCTGCTCATTATAGCCAGTTTGTTTTTTTGTTTTTGAAGTACGCCTGATTGCTTTCCTATAGCAAAATCACTCAAGTGAGGTATTAAAGCCCGTTTTTTATTCTGCGTCAATGTATTGTCGTAAGTCTGTTCAGTAGTTTGAGTTTCTTTATTAAGCATGACAACTTCATTTTCTGCGTTGCAATAATTACCCTCGTGTTGAGTATTTTGACTCAGATTCGATGGATACCGTATGGATGTGCTTGGACTTTTATCGTGGTAAATGGGTATCTGTAAACCTTGAGTCCTTAGGGGCGTTGAATGGGAGTTTAAACTAGAGTTTCTAACGTGATTCTGGGGTGTAGAATGAGTAGACCCACTGTTCATTCTTATGAGATTTCGTTTGCGTGAGGTCGCTGGTGTCGTTCTTTTCATGTCGGATGAGAGTATTTTTTTGTAAGTCTCAATAATTTTCTGACCTTCACCTATATCCATTTTTAGCCGGAAATTTTCACTGTTTAAGTCCTCAATCTCTCGATGTGCTGATTGAAGTTCCATAGTTAATCTTCTAATGGTTTCATTCAGGTTGGTGATGGTGTCATTGTCATTCAAAGACGTACTTGGCAGACTCGTCATTGTGGTATCGAGCAATGTCGAGTTATTCATAAACAAATTATCTTTCAAAATTGCCAATACGTCACAATTTAGTACCTACATTTTTTACTGAATTCTGACGTCACGAGCCCCCACTCTCGAATCTTGATGTGTTATATCTTGGTAAATATTCATTGATTTTACATAAGAAAAAATATGTGTCCGTTATTTTTCAAAACTCTAAATAACGGACTTATTAGATTTATAATTTATTGATACTGTCAAATAGCCTATTAAGTGTGCTGGTCACTGGACAGTAAACACACATTGCCCTTTACGTACATACCCACCTTTTATACTTATAACATCATTGTACATACCTACTAACTTCCCACATAGTCAGTAAAACAAAGTACTATAATATAAGGTAAAAAGTTCGTTTGTTTGTTTAAGCGCTCTAATATCGGGAATAACTAGACGGATAAAAAAATGGTTTATGATATCCACATTTATGAGGACGAAATGTGGATTAAACCGAGGGGGAAACGTATAATACAAATGCTCCATTCAGGTCATACTGCCGTATAAGACAATACGTGATTCCCGTATTCCAAGTTAGATAATATAATATGATCATACCGATTTGGTGTTTCATTAAAATCAGAGCTTCGTGCCAAAAATAAGGGACTTTGCTTTTTATGAGTAGTTACAATAACACTACATCACTAAAACTGGATATATATCACCATAATAATATTAAAATATGGATTAGTTGGAAACATGGATGAAAAACATAAGTATTTGTCCTTGGTCGCGGGACTTATCTCATTACCGTGACCCCGGAACATAAAAGGCTATTGAAGGACACCGTAGATTTTAGTCAGTACAAGTCTGACAGTCCCTCCCGCCCTGCCCGGTGTGGGAGGACTCATTTGATGATTTTACCACGATAAAAAAAAAGTATATGTAATGATCAAGGTCATTAGCAGAAAATGTTTTCTATCGTATCCAGCCGGGGTAGATCAGAAACACTGCCATCGTCAGAGCCGTGGAGGTGGCGATTTTTTGGGGCAATAAAATATAAATACCGTCATAGCAGTGATACAAAGAAGAAGGTAGTTAAAGAACTTTTGCGATAAAATTCCTAAACCGTAGACTAATTAAGTATCAGTAGATAGTATCTCACTGTATGTTGAACACTGAGATTACAATTGTAATGCCATGCCAGGAAGCATTCAGAACATGTCACACATAGAGCCGCCATCTTGCACGATTAATTCAGTTTAAAGTTACCCCTAATCCCCTAGGCAGAACTTTATTATAGCAGTTGTAGTAGGTAGGTATGAACGAATACCCAATTGAATAACTCTCCGTTCACTTGAAGCTCTATTTTAAGCCTAAACTACATTCTAATAATAGAAAAGGACTATGAAGTTAGAGGCAAAAAGGATATTAAATAAATACTTGACTAGAGAAAATCGGCGAAGGATCAAACCCTTTTTAACCGACTTCAAAAAAAGGAGGAGGTTCTCAATTCGTCGGAATCTTTTTTTTTTTTTTTTTTTTTTTTTTTTTTTTATGTATGTTCCCCGATTTCTCGAAGACGCCTGGACCGATTTGAAAAATTTTTCTTTTGTTTGAAAGGGTATACTTTCCAATTGGTCCCATGTTCATCAGGTCAGGATCTGATGATGGAATCCCAGGGAAATCGAGGGCAACCTTCAAATTTTATAGGCACATAGTACCATTTTCATATATTCTCTAAAGCTGTTCAAGTATTTGCATCTGATAATCATCATCTCAGGTGGATGAGCTGATGATGGAAGGTACAACTCCTCAACGGCTTGGAGTAGGCAACGACTGATTTAGTTTGTGTTCGCATATCTCTGGAACTACAAGTCCGATTTAAGTAATTCTTTTTTTGTTGTACTAAGTATTGTTTAACTTACGGAATACTGCAAGTTTCATCAAAATCGGTTCAGTAGTTTTTGAGATAGGGAATTTTATTAGCTTATTGTGCACTTGAGAGAGAATGATTTATTTGAGAAGAATTTGAGTTGAATATTTAAACTAAAAAGAGTAAAATAAAAAACTTTTTTAAAAAAAATGTAACCGCCTTCAAAAACAACCACAAAAAAGGGTAAAATAACCTACAAAATAACTTTTCTTTCAGAAGTCGGTGGCAAAAAAACAATGAAATGAAAAAAAACAAAGGCACCGACTTCTGAAAGAAAAGTTATTTTGTAGGTTATTTTACCCTTTTTTGTGGTTGTTTTTGAAGGCGGTTACATTTTTTTTAAAAAAGTTTTTTATTTATTCTTGAAACTTAATACTTAGCGTGAAACAATTCAGCTAAGTAGGTACCCTTAACTAAAAAAAGTTGCCCCGTTCTAGGAATTTCTCCATTATTTGTGGGGGGTTAAACTCACATACACAAACAATTAAGTAGAGAAAGACGAAAAAAGAAAAGGTTATAAAGTAAGAGGCATAGTATAAAAAAGTAGGTATGTTGTAGGTATGTGGATCTACTACAGTAAAAAGTATCATGACGGTTAAAGTAACAGATAAGGGAAGGACAAGAGAATAGAGATAAACCTATAAGCCGATATCAAGTAACAGGAGACATTTCGAAAATATCTACCCCAACGGGTCAAAAATGGCCAATTTACGCAATATTCCTAATGATTCACTTCGAGGATTTCCAACAACGTCATTAGCTATTCTTTTATTATTCATTCACGAAATGAACCATACACTGAAAAAAATAATCAGTAATACCAACCGATTTTTCGGTAATATTCACCGTTTTGGACAGTAAAAATAGAGCCTATTCTCCAAAGCAGTAAAACTAACTGAAAAAAACAGTTGAGTTATAACAGTAGATTTTACTGTCGGTTACTTACAAGGAACTGTTTGTTTCAGTAGACTTTAATGTTCATACAGTTGAAATAACTGTTTGCTCTTTACTGTTTTTGCCCATTTCAGTGCACTGTCCGTAATCAATTATTTTAACGTATAAATAAGTTCCCGGAACCGTTTTTTTTTACTGTTCAAGAACAGTAGAAAGTCTCGTTTTATTTTTTTCAGTGTTAGGAATACTGCTAAGTGGCCGTATTACACCCTGTACTGCAAAATCTGCCCGTATTACGCAACCTTAAATAGAATCTACACGTACGGACCACTTTTTAACATGTTAACTTGCAATATCTTTGTTGGAAAACTTTGTTAGTCAAGCCAGGTAGTGCTGTAATTGTAGATACAGTGTACTAAGCTAAGTGTTTACTAATGAAACTAATCAATAATAGATAGCACGCTGGCAGCGATGTAAGACGTTGGATCAATATTGGTTTACGTTCATGTAGATTGCACGGCGGGCCGCATGTGTCACGTGATCCCAAGCTTTTTCACGTAGGCAAATGTTATTGGCTATTATGCCTGTTATGTCATTTTCACTAAAGGAGTCTTTATTTTTCATAGATAAGTGATAAAGGTTACATTTAAAAAGCGAAGCGGTCGAATTCGATCACACTCTGTTGAATTTAGATAGTTACACTTATATTACATAAAGCGCGACTTACGGTAGGTACGGGCAATCATGTCATTAAAAAAAAAGTGAATATACAGTCCCAGTCACAAGACATTTTATAATTATAACTTTGTAGAAGTTCTGTATACATATAAAGTTATTTTTTATAATTTTTCTACGGATAGGGAAATTGACAGTAAGTTCGAATAATCTAAATTTAAATAAAGGTTGCTATTGCTAATATACATATTTTTACATAATACAGAATATGTAAATAAGATCCCTTATAAAAAGGGTCTAAAAACGATCTTATGATTTCCTCTTACCGAATGTGCTTCCTCGACCGGCTGGTACATAGGATTCCTACTTTATCGCGGCCCGAGCAGCTTCCATTACTACTAAATGCACAAGAACATCATAATTTTAGATATCGCTGTGATATCGTAAATGAATCTGGCGCTAGATTTATTATGTCGACGTTTTGCTAACTGCTACAAACTTTTTGCAAATCAGACTTGAACAATAAGTTGGCTTCTATAGTTTAATTCAATAAGTGTAATCCTGAAATAATATTAATTATTATAATAATTCATTTTCTCATTAAACTCGACTTGAAATTAGTTCTCGAAATTCAAATTTTTATTCTCAAATATTCTTAATTATTGTTATTCAGAAATCGGGAGTTCCTGTTGACGCCTTTATATTTTTGTCAGTCATTATCTATTTCTGCCTATTTATCGGATCTGTTCTTTATATTTTTTTTAAATTCTGTAGGTATAACTGTAGGTAAAACCTTTGTATATTTTTTTACTTAATTGTACCGAAAATGGAAGTTAAATTGAAAGTAACAATAGCGGTTTAATTAATCCACTTCCTTCAAAGCGTTCCCGCCATCCAGCTAAAGCCGCTAAATCCATTGTAAGTAAAGCCTACCTTAACCTATTCAAAACAATACATTTACTCAACTTGTATAATTAAATACGAGTTCATAAACATTCACAGAGGAAAGCTTTTGTCAGACAGAAAAACAAAATAATGCACGTTACCACATATTATGTTCAAACAATTTGCAAGTGGGGTAAAAACTGGCTGCACACTGTGCACTGTAGCGAGTAGTTTCCGTTATATGCTAATAGTACCTATCTTCAGTAAGGTTTACCCTACTGTTGCCATTGCAATTTTACAGCTCGATTAAACTTGACACAACGTTTAGCAATTGGTCCTTTCAATGAATTTTTTTTTTGTCTTTAATGGAAAGAACATAATTATAATTTGTTTCTTAGCAAACTGTTTTTAGGTTTTTTTTTTTGCACTCATTAAGAAGTTATATTAAATTCAAAATCATTATTTAAACTCCGAGCCGAAAACACGCCGACAGAGCCCGGCGGGGCGGTGCAGCGGTGTGACGTCACTATCATATCAATTTCTATACATCGATAGTACGTGTTCCAACTTTGAAATTGTTATTGTAGAAGCCAGTTGACATAGTGCTAAGGAAATTCTTTGTGATCGTGACGTCACAACCGAGGCGAGCAATTGGGGCGCGTTTGTGTTCACGTCAATTTTGATCGAATCTTATCACTTTTAAATTGGTCATAATTAATTATTAAAAAAGAATTAAGATTTTTTCTCATCCATAAATGTTCTTATGTGTGGTGGAATTATTAATTATGTAAAAAAAAAAATCTAAATTCAAATACCTAATTATATGTAATGCATAATTCTATTTTGCTAAATAGTTAGTAATATTTGCTATAGAGTTTGTTTGGTTGAAAGCGCTAATCTCAGGAACTAATGATTTATATTGAAAAACATTTTTGTGTTATATAGCCCGTTTATTGAGAAAGGTTATAAGCTATATAACATCACGCCACAATTAAAAGGAGCTAAGCAGCGGGTGAAACCAGGGGAAACAGAGCTAGTGTCTCACGTATTTTATATAAGTTATGTAGGCGAAGGTACCTACGTGTAAATATAAAAACGTGGGAAAAATGAGTTACGATTATATTCAAATACTAACGATCAACCCCGGCTTCGCAAGGGTCCAATGCACTGATGAAGAAAATGAAAATTTAAAATAATATTTTTTGTTAATTTTTTATTGTGTAATCAATGTAATCATCAAATGAGTCCTCCCGCCCTGGTTGGAGCGGAAGGGATTCTCAGACTGACTGACTGACAATAACAAAAACAACAAAAAATAATAATTAGCCGAATTAGCATACGCGTTCTCGAGTTTTGCGCTTAGCAACACAATTTAGCCATTCATTTTATATTATTTATAGAAGTTTTTTTTGTAAATGTGGGTTTCACATCTGGTGACAAGTTGGATACTATCATGATTAGAAGATGTTAACATCTCAAAACGTAGCATCACGTGTAAATTAAATGAATCGCTCTTGGCAATACTCCACAGGGACACATTTTTATACGTATAGATTTACGCAATTTTAATATTTAGTTTTTTATCTACATTTCTAAGAATGGTTGTTTATTTTTCATTGTATTTATTGATATTTACATACATTTTAAGAGCAACAATTTCTCAAAGTTCAACGTGTTTGTTTAAAACTGTTAGTCCTGCGCTGAACTCGTTTTTCAGTTTCATAAACAGAACTCATCTTACTGCAATCATTACCTACGGATATCCTTTCGCTTCATCATTTCATACACCTATTTTAATCGATAATAAAATAATCCACGTTATTGTGTTGTATATAACGTTATTAACCATATAATAGGGCTTGCACGCAACCGCCGCACAAACAATGGAAGCTTCGGTGAGCCGAAGGTATTTATTCAAAGGAGTTTGTTGATCGAGCGAACACTTACTAATCGTGGCTACTCGACAGACAATAATAGTTCCGAGTACCGAATAACGATATATGTACAAGATATGGAAAAATTACTTAATAACAACAGATCTATATAGGTACGATTCGCCACGTAATTTTAGAATTTGGAATAAAAACGAAACTGTAGGTTTAAATTCTGAATGCTGATTTTATTACACAAAACGAAACTGTATTAAAACTATGTTATATAAAATTAAATAGTTACGTTCATTAAAAAATACCCTTACGAAAAAAAACTACTGACTATACCTACTATTATATTCATATTTCCTCGTAATATACCCAGAGATATACACAGATATGTTTATCTAAACCCTCCATTTTCCTTTGTTTCATTGCGAGATTAAATTAAACAAAATGCCAGCTCTCGACTCATGTAATTATAAAATGCGAAGCTTCTCAAAAGCTTTCAATTTGGCAAACGTTGAGAAACTGTTAAAAGTTCACATTCACAAAAAGCTCTAAGCAAAAAAATTAAACAATATAATACTATCAGAATCTGGTGCGTTATTTGCCAAAACATTTTATTTTCATCAATTACTTCCGAATAGTTTCCAAAACAACATCGGAAATCGTCATTATTTTCAGTCCGGTGCCGGTGTCACCGTGTCATTACAAAGTAACACACATTTTTTCTGAAAATATCTTTAGAACATAAAATTGTCCCATCTACCTATTGCCAACCGTTGTTGCCGAATGTCAAAGTTGCGAAAATGGGTCACCGGATGGGATAGATGCCGTGCAATGTACAACAATCGATGCAATTTCACCTTTATGTTTCTATTATAAAGGAGTACGTCGCCAGAATCTGCCAACTGAATTGTGGATGCGATTATTTTTGTTTCAGTATCATTCGTGATTCGTGCTCCACACTCTTATCTACTAAATTGTTCAACAACAAACATTCAGCGGCGCTTTAACAATTTGGAAACATTACATATCCATTACCGAATTACAGTTCCCATTCATTACGATCACTGGAAATATTAATGATGAATGAAAGTGAAATGTTTACCTGCCGTTGTGACCTTGAGATGTAAGAGACAGTGAGGAGCGTAGAGTCCGCTATCGATCCTGCAGCCACGTGCCTGCCAAGAGTTGAATCACCAGCTCTGATGAGGCCAGGATTACGTGAAGGTGTCACAATTGCACAACAAGGGTTTAACACACTAGAGGTTGGGAGTTACGCTGAGGTGGGATCACGAGGGGGTCGAAGTGACAGGGGTGTTCACTGAGGTGTCGGAGTTCGCGAGTGATGATGTCGGTGCGGCAAGTCGCCGTCTCGGGAGCGCGTGGCGCTGAGCGTGTGGGCGCGCGGGCGTCGGGCGTCGGGCGCGGACTGGCCGAGCGTCGAGCCGAGTGTTCGGCTGAGTCGGCGACGCGCGCTGCCGCTATTTGCGCCCACTGCGCCCGCTTGCCGCCCGCCCCGCCCGCCCAGAGCTTTCTCTGCGCAGCGCAACAACAAACACTTCTTTCTTTATTCCACCTGTAACTGTTTTCGATTGCTTGCATAAAAACATAATGATAAAGGATTCATTCTTTAACGTGTGACAACAATATGAACTGATACATTGTAGGTATGTACCTACCTTGTATTTATTTTTGTTTTTCTCTACTGAAGTTTGAATGTGAAGAACTTCTTCTAATATTATACCAAGTAGATATCTGAGTATGATGAGCAATACCTGTGTCCACTTATTACACTACTCAACAAACCAACTTTTTATTTTATCTGAAGTCGCATTATGTGATTATTATTCCTGATCACTGATGTAATAAAATTACATGCTTAGACACTTTCAGTCACATCTCAATTTCTAGATAAACAACCATGTCTTAAACCACGAATTTCTCACAAATTAATGTTTTAATTTGTTATCGGAACTGCATGATTATTTTCTCTAAAAAGGCCCCAATAGTCATCTGCGACCTTAGCAGGGTTCCATCTACCTTGAAAGTACTTTTCAAATGCAGCGACAACTTGGTCAAAGCTTTCTTCGTGTTCGTCACTGACCGACTCCATATTTCCAGGGAAAAACCAATGTGAGTGAGCACCATCATCTCTAAAATAGTATGGAACCAATGAAATTGGTCTTTTCCCATAAAAAGTTACCTTCATATTCCGATTTCCACAGTTCTATTGCTGCAATCTTAAACTCGCCAATAATGTAGCAAAATAAATCAGGAATGTTAACACACCCGTGATATTTTAGAAGTAAACTACGAGAATTAAATTAACGAATACACCATGTTCTCTTTGAAATCTAGGAATAGGAATATAATCTAACTATCTCTCACCAAGACGAGCCAAGCGATGCGCAAGGGCACTACCTACCTTTTCTCGAAGTGTTTCGTCGTTTTTTTGAACCCTCATAAGTAGAGTTGGTTTCCGATGTACCAGATAGTTCATATTCACAGGATATAATGTCAATAATAGACTTACTAAACATAGGTACAAATTCTCAATAGAATAGCTCTAATACTTTAGATTTTTTGATAACTAAATAAAATACACCGATTTCATCAATGACACACTGACACACTGATGATCATCAAAATTTTTCCTGAAGTACTAGAAAGCTGAAATTTGGTATGTTAACAAAGTGCAAAAGTGCAGTTTACAAAAAAACATCCGCCGTCCCCCCATCCCCTAAAATGGGGCGATGGAAGTTCGATTGAGACTTTCACCAATTTTATGAATTAGGAATGAAAGATTACACGGGACTGTAGTAGTAACTAAAAACCGGCCAAGTGCGAGTTGGACTCGCCCATGAAGGGTTCCGTAGTAGCAAGCATAGATTAGGGATAATTATATTGAGATTAGTAAGTAATATACACAAACAATAAAAATAACTTTGTTTTTCATAGTGTTTGTATGAACGGCAAAGGAATATTTGCGGTTTTTGAAAATGTACTATATCTCAAAAACTGCTGGCTGTATCTCATCCAAACCAATTTTCGTTGGAAGTTTTTGTTGAGGTTTACATTATACATTTTTTTTAGTTTTATCATTCTCTTATTTTAGAAGTTACAGGGGGGGGGCACACATTTTACCACTTTGGAAGTGTCTCTCGTGCAAACTGTTTAGTTTAGAAAAAAATGACATTAGTAACCTCAATATAATTTTTAAAGACCTATCCATAGATACCCCACACGTATGGGTTTGGTCAAAAAAAAAATTTGAGTTTCAATTCTAAGTATGGGGGGCAAATAAAATTTGTTTTGTTTTTATTTTTGTGTGAAAATCTTAATGCGGTTCACATAATACATCTACCTACCAAGTTTCAACAGGATAGCTCTTATACTTTCGACAAAAAGTGGCTGTGACATACGGACGGACAGACAGACAGACATGACGAATCTATAAGGGTTCCGTTTTTGCCTTTTGGCTACGGAACCCTAAAAAACCTATTAATAAGTAATTACAAGACAGAAAATGGGTTATGAGCCTATGAAAACCGGCACTGATGTGCAAGAAATACAACGCAATAAACCTTAAAAAGACTACCTAGCAACTTACAAAAAGAACTGAAATCCTACCAAAAAACTTTTCATGTAAAATGTTGCCAAGACGACCACATAAGGTTTGCCCTGTGAAAATGATATCAGATCTCATGTAGAACCAAGCTTCTGAATCTACACAGCCTAACTCTACCGACCCTTACTTCACAAATTAAACACTTCACAAAAAAATGTATGGCTTGGCTGTTTCGTTACTTACTTCAGATACTAAATATTCGCATCACCGTCAATGCACGACGGTAGCGAAACGGCGAAGCTTCTGAGGCTTATGTGGAGGTCAGATAGGCAATCACTCCTTGTAAAATACTAATATTCAGCTGCAGCCGGTTCGACTGGAAGCCGACCGCAACATATTCGGGGGAAAAGACTAGGCAGATGATGAAATTGTGGAAGATTGTTCAGTTTCGTCTTTTGCGGGAGGGCAGCCGTGCCTTACACCCAGTATAACAGACGTAAATAAAATAATTTGTTGATCTCGCATAATATCTAGACCAGAGGTACATATGCTACAGCTACGCCGTAGCCGCGCTCGTAGCAGGTATCCTCCACCGTAACCGCTACGATAGAGCGAAGCCACACTGTGCGATGTAGTGTCGCACCGCAGTGAATTAGATCTATAGGGTGCCAAATAGGCGTTGCGGCACCGCACGCACGGCAACGCACTTAATTGTATGATGTTACTGTAAAAGCTCGAACTACGGTAAATCTTAAGATTTAATAGTCTTAGGATTTACCAACATGAGTTGGTAAACGTAAGTATTTCTGAAAATGGGACGATTTTTTCGGGCTATTCGAATTCAGTATAGGTCTTATTCACATTTTCAAGTCTCTCAGAGATTCTGCCAATAGTTCCACGTTGAAGATGATTTACTACTCCCTCTGTCAGTCCATTCTAGGGTACTGTATAACTGCATGGGGTGGAGCCGGCAAAACCTATTTCCTTAAATTAGAAAGAGCACAACGAGCAATATTAAAAGTAATGACAAAAAAACCTTTTAGATACCCAACTTCTGACCTCTATGCCGATTGTAAAGTGCTAACAGTGCGGCAGCTCTTCGTGTTAAAGGCAATAATGAAGTTACACAAATCCCTCCCACCTCCTGCCCGGAATAAACGTACACAAATCATTCCCTGTATCCAGCATAGAACCTCCTTCGCTCGGCATCAATTTCAAATTCTGAGTTCATATTTGTATGGTAAAGTCAACAAACAACTTAAAATAATAAACCTAAATTCCTATAATCTGAAAGTCAAACTGACTGAATGGTTACTTGAAAAAGACTACTCATTTACGGAGTCCTTTCTTACTTTTGTTGAATAACCCCAAAAAGCCTTACTCTACCCCACCCACACACATAACACTCTCACTCTCACACACTCCCTTAGACGAACACAAACCACTCACTCACCCCACTTACTCACACTACTCACTCACACTAGTACACAAAGAATTAGTCGGCAACCACCTACACGCTACTCCATGGCTGCAGCTATACCTACATGACTAACCGCCCTGTATGGCCTAACACTGTCTCCTAAGATAAAGGACTACCTAGTTTAGGAGACAGGGTTACATAATGTTTGTGTAGATTTATGTAGTTATTGCAAGATATTTTATTTGTACCATGGTTTATCATGAATCTGGTGTGTATCATAATAAAGATTATTATTATTATTTTTTTTAAATATCTTTAAAGATCTCGGGATCAAGGGATCCCGGACTTTTTAAAGGCGTGCCAGGAGCCGAAGCCATCTTGCAGAGGCCCATTACGCATTTAAAATGAAATGAGGCTCCAACCGGCGGTTATCCCTGTATGAACTATGCGAGTACATCCAAGGACAATCCCCGGCTGGAGTTGTACTATTGCGGGCTATGGAAACAAAAGACAGGGTTATAGCGTTTGGTGGGTTTGGTAGACTGGGTATCCAAAACTATAGAAAAACTATGGCCCCTGCCTAATCAATGTTTTATATACATGGATAAGATGGCAGGGGGTGACTTGCACACTCAACAAATGGGCCCCCAGATATATCGCTAGCACTAGGTGACGTAGCGACATGGGAGTAACATATCCTGAGGTGCTTGAGGAGTGGAGAGGTATTCCACGGTTCTCAGAACCGACCAGGAACCCGGAAGTATGGTCGGTCCCTACAAACACTTACTGGAATACTTCCTTCCTCCGAGCACGTTTGCTCTTGCGAATCTCCACTCTAGCCAGCCAGTTAAGGCAAGAAAGAGGTGGGAGGTCTGTTCCTCGTCAGTGTTCACTCTGACCGGCCAATAAAGGCAAGCCAGAGATGAGGAACAAGATATCACCCGGGAGATCAGGTCCGTGGGGTCGCAACTGCCCAACAGCTCGCCACAAGCTGCCCTGCGGGTTTATTATTATTATTATTAATATGCTAGGTTTTATCGTTGTCAGCTGGCAGATGTTGGTTTTAGGAATAAAGCAATTGTAATCTTTATTATTATTACATATAATGAAATCGTAGATCTGTCATTCCTGTACATTGATTTTTTTTTCTTTTTGTATTTTTTTTCGAGATAAGGGGTCGATTCTGATGCCAAATCAATTTTTTTTTTAAATTTTATATGTTTTTTTTATTTTGATCCATCTCCGAAACTACTGTAAAGTTGTCGATCAAATTTTCCTCAAATATTCCTAATAATATGCTTCTGTTAATAGGCTATGTATTATTACGCTATTTTTCCTGGGAGATAAGCAATTTTGAATTTTGTTGTTTTTTAGGGTTCCGTACGTCCGAATACAAAAACGGAACCCTTATAGGATCACTCGTGTGTCCGTCTGTCTGTCGCTTACAGTCATTTATCTCCGAATCTACTAGACCGATTGAGTTGAAATTTGGTACACATATCAATTCCTGTGACCCAAGCACAGAGGTGTGACGTGAATAGATGAAATCTGTATGTGGGAGGTAATTTTTGGGGGGGAAGGAGAAAATTAAAAAAAAATATTGAAAACTGCATCGTGTGACATATCAAATGAAAGGTCTTGTTGAGACAATCTTAAGTGTATTTTTTTGTAATTTTAAAATAAATAGTTTCCAAGTTATCAAGAAAAATAGACGAAGTTTGACCATTCCCCCCCCCCTTATCTCCGAAACTAAAGAACCTAAAATTTTGAAAAATAATACAGAAATTAGTTTTCTACTTATAGATTATAGGAAAACCTATAAGAAGTCCATATCTGTATATGGGAGGTAATTTTTGGGAGGGTAGGGAAAAATTAAAAAAAAAAATATTTGAAAACTGTATCGTGTGACATATCAAATGAAAGGTCTTGTTGAGACAATCTTAAGTGTATTTTTTGTAATTTTAAAATAAATAGGTTCCAAGTTATTCAAGAAAGTAGACGAAAATTGACCATTCCCCAATGGTCAATTTTCGTCTACTTTAATTGTAATTTTTACCTTCCCCCCCAAAAATTACCTCCCATATACAGATATGGACTTCTTATAGGTTTTCCTATAATCTATAAGTAGAAAACTAATTTCTGTATTATTTTTCAAAATTTTAGGTTCTTTAGTTTCGGAGATAAGGGGGGGGGGAATGGTCAAACTTCGTCTATTTTTCTTGAATAACTTGGAAACTATTTATTTTAAAATTACAAAAAAAAATACACTTAAGATTGTCTCAACAAGACCTTTCATTTGATATGTCACAGATGCAGTTTTCAATTATTTTTTTTTAATTTTCCCCTTCCCCCCCAAAAATTACCTCCCACATACAGATTTCATCTATTCACGTCACACCTCTGTGCTTGGGTCACAGGAATTGATATGTGTACCAAATTTCAACTCAATCGGTCTAGTAGATTCGGAGATAATTGACTGTAAGCGACAGACAGACGGACACACGAGTGATCCTATAAGGGTTCCGTTTTTGTATTCGGACGTACGGAACCCTAAAAAACAACAAAATTCAAAATTGCTTATCTCCCAGGAAAAATAGCGTAATAATACATAGCCTATTAACAGAAGCATATTATTAGGAATATTTGAGGAAAATTTGATCGACAACTTTACAGTAGTTTCGGAGATGGATCAAAATAAAAGAAACATATAAAATTTCGAAAAAAAAATTGAGTTGGCATCAGAATCGACCCCTTATCTCGAAAAAAAATAAAAAAGAAAAAAAAATCAATGTACAGGAATGACAGCTCTACGATTTCATTATATGTAATAATAATAAAGATTACAATTGCTTTATTCCTAAAACCAACATCTGCCAGCTGACAGCGATAAAACCTAGCATATTAATAATAATAATAATAAACCCGCAGGGCAGCTTGTGGCGAGCTGTTGGGCAGTTGCGACCCCACGGACCTGATCTCCCGGGTGATATCTTGTTCCTCATCTCTGGCTTGCCTTTATTGGCCGGTCAGAGTGAACACTGACGAGGAACAGACCTCCCACCTCTTTCTTGCCTTAACTGGCTGGCTAGAGTGGAGATTCGCAAGAGCAAACGTGCTCGGAGGAAGGAAGTATTCCAGTAAGTGTTTGTAGGGACCGACCATACTTCCGGGTTCCTGGTCGGTTCTGAGAACCGTGGAATACCTCTCCACTCCTCAAGCACCTCAGGATATGTTACTCCCATGTCGCTACGTCACCTAGTGCTAGCGATATATCTGGGGGCCCATTTGTTGAGTGTGCAAGTCACCCCCTGCCATCTTATCCATGTATATAAAACATTGATTAGGCAGGGGCCATAGTTTTTCTATAGTTTTGGATACCCAGTCTACCAAACCCACCAAACGCTATAACCCTGTCTTTTGTTTCCATAGCCCGCAATAGTACAACTCCAGCCGGGGATTGTCCTTGGATGTACTCGCATAGTTCATACAGGGATAACCGCCGGTTGGAGCCTCATTTCATTTTAAATGCGTAATGGGCCTCTGCAAGATGGCTTCGGCTCCTGGCACGCCTTTAAAAAGTCCGGGATCCCTTGATCCCGAGATCTTTAAAGATATTTAAAAAAAATAATAATAATAATAATCTTTATTATGATACACACCAGATTCATGATAAACCATGGTACAAATAAAATATCTTGCAATAACTACATAAATCTACACAAACATTATGTAACCCTGTCTCCTAAACTAGGTAGTCCTGTATCTTAGGAGACAGTGTTAGGCCATACAGGGCGGTTAGTCATGTAGGTATAGCTGCAGCCATGGAGTAGCGTGTAGGTGGTTGCCGACTAATTCTTTGTGTACTAGTGTGAGTGAGTAGTGTGAGTAAGTGGGGTGAGTGAGTGGTTTGTGTTCGTCTAAGGGAGTGTGTGAGAGTGAGAGTGTTATGTGTTTGGGTGAGGTAGAGTAAGGCTTTTTGGGGTTATTCAACAAAAGTAAGAAAGGACTCCGTAAATGAGTAGTCTTTTTCAAGTAACCATTCAGTCAGTTTGATTTTCAGATTATAGGAATTTAGGTTTATTATTTTAAGTTGTTTGTTGACTTTACCATACAAATATGAACTCAGAATTTGAAATTGATGCCGAGCGAAGGAGGTTCTATGCTGGATACAGGGAATGATTTGTGTACGTTTATTCCGGTCAGGAGGTGGGAGGGATTTGTGTAACTTCATTATTGCCTTTAACACGAAGAGCTGCCGCACTGTTAGCACTTTACAATCGGCATAGAGGTCAGAAGTTGGGTATCTAAAAGGTTTTTTTGTCATTACTTTTAATATTGCTCGTTGTGCTCTTTCTAATTTAAGGAAATAGGTTTTGCCGGCTCCACCCCATGCAGTTATACAGTACCCTAGAATGGACTGACAGAGGGAGTAGTAAATCATCTTCAACGTGGAACTATTGGCAGAATCTCTGAGAGACTTGAAAATGTGAATAAGACCTATACTGAATTCGAATAGCCCGAAAAAATCGTCCCATTTTCAGAAATACTTACGTTTACCAACTCATGTTGGTAAATCCTAAGACTATTAAATCTTAAGATTTACCGTAGTTCGAGCTTTTACAGTAACATCATACAATTAAGTGCGTTGCCGTGCGTGCGGTGCCGCAACGCCTATCTGGCACCCTATAGATCTAATTCACTGCGGCGCACAACTGCGGTGCGACACTACATCGCACAGTGTGGCTTCGCTCTATCGTAGCGGTTACGGTGGAGGATACCTGCTACGAGCGCGGCTACGGCGTAGCTGTAGCATATGTACCTCTAGTTTAGATATTATGCGAGATTATAAACAATAGTTATTTGTGCAACAAGAGAGCAAAGTCGTTTTTTGCTGCGAGTGCTGATTTTGAATCCTGAGTGTGGCGAGGGATTCAAAGGCACGAGATGCAAAAAACTTTGCTCTCGTGTAACACACATAACTTTTCACTTCAGCAGCGAGAACACTTTAGGAGATAAAATAATAAACAGAAATAAATTGAAATCACTATTAACTTATTCAACTCTTTACGCCAGCCACGAAATTTTATTTCTGCTCTTTTATTTAAATTAAGGAGTGTTCGGAAATTATAGCACCCATGATATTTTATTATTCAAAATATTTACGTAACATTATTGAAACTAAAAATAAAAATTTACAGGTTAAATATCAGTTTTATTTGCAGTAAATACTTATTTTCGCTTAAATACTTAGTATAATTTCTTTAGTTAGTACCTACAAACCGAGTGTGTTTGTCTTTGAGGTCGAATTCAAAATCGGAATTTCGAAAGGGCTGGTCTTTGTTTCTAATAGCGCCAAAGAGATGGAGTGTAAATTTTATGTTTCGGATTGTATGATTAACCCAAGGCTGAATAAGATATTCGTGGCTTTCTGAAAACAAAAATTTAAAAGTTACTTTGTCTCACTCAGTGAGCAAAATCACATTTTGCTCACTGATTTCAGGCAGCAAAACCTACATGTTTGAGCTACTGAAGTGAAAATTATTTTATTTACGTCTGTTATATTGGGTGTAAGGGACAGCCCTCCCGCAAACTTTCAGGGCTTGCTCAGAAGACGAAACTGAACAATCTTCCACAATTTTATTTTTTCAGGAAATGAAAAAAAAATCAGCCTCTCCACACAAACTGTCCAATCAAGTTTATAATTGACGGCTTCGCCGTTTCGCTACCGTTTTGGAGGTGATGCGAATATTTAGTTTCTGAAGTAAGTAACGAAACAGCCAAGCCATACATTTTTTCCCTGGAAATATGGAGTCGGTCAGTGACGAACACGAAGAAAGCTTTGACCGAGTTGTCGCTGCATTTGAAAAGTACTTTCAAGGTAGATGGAACCCTGCTAAGCTCGCAGATGACTATTGGGGCCTTTTTAGAGAAAATAATCATGCAGTTCCGATAACACATTAAAACATTAATTTGTGAGAAATTCGTGATTTAAGACATGGTTGTTTATCTAGAAATTGAGATGTGACTGAAAGTGTCTAAGCATGTAATTTTATTACATCAGTAAAGAGGAATAATAATCACATAATGCGACTTCTGATAAAATAAAAAATTGGAAATTTGTTGAGTAGTGTAATAACATTCGTATTGCGAAAGATTCGTAGCAGTGTCCTTAGTGGATCTATGCGCTTAGGCCTTTTTTTAAGCTATTGCATAGCTTTTATCGCAGGCTCTGAGCTCGACGCGCGCGAAAAACGTAACGAAATTTCCTGACCACATCTGACAGCACGTATCGTCTAACGTCGTTTCAGTTCCGGGGACTTCGGCAATCATAAAGGTACGGACAGACGTGCTCATAAAGGTACGGACAGACGTGCTCATTACAGTAGTAGTAGTCGCGGCGCCGCCCGTGAGGGGGCGCGGCTGGCGGGTGTGGACTGGGTCCTTGTTCCCGCGGGATCATGGTGTTGTGCCCGCAACGGCGGGCACACGCGCTGGGGTAGCATGTAGCCATAAAATACGGGCGCGCGTGCTATGTACGCGCGCCGGGGTGTGTGGCTGCACATCGTTGCTTACAGGCGCGCCGCGGTACTGTCGGCAGTACCGCTTGCTTCACTGCGCCCCGGCGGTCCGCCCCTGCCAGGTGAGACCCCCAGTTTCCTGGGGGAGGCCAGGCAGAAAGCGACCTGCGACAGGGACGCAGACTTACGACGCACCTGCAAGCAAGAGTGGCTCTCGCCTGCCCCGTTTTCCAGAGCGAGCCGGTAGCGGCGCAGGCAGAGAGCCGGTGTGTATGAGCGGCATTACATGTGTATATAACGCCGCTCATGTGTGCGGGTGAGAGGCGAGCCCGCCGCACAGTCACCGTGTGAGTATAGCGCTTGTGAAGTAGCGAGTGTCAGTAGCGACGTAGTACGCCGTGCCTATACACCGTGTTCCGGACGATATACATAAACTTCGACCAGATGTTCAAACCACGGAAGTAAGCATTTTTCATTATGGACACATTAATTAAATTCTTATTTTTTATTTTTTGTTAATTTTCATACAAACTAAATACCTAGACGTAAATAACCCGATATGCATGCCTCTTTATCCGAATTGGCAACGTCGTATTTTCATTCATAACATTTGGCGGACTGAAACTTGTCAAAACAAAAGTTTCTTTGATTTTTTATCTCGTTCCTCATAGCACTGTCAATGTATTATACTTATCTAAAGAGAACGTATAAGGCTACCAAGCAGGTAGATACGTATTTCGAATTGTCTTTTTAATTGAGGAATAAAAAAAAAAACAAAATTCCATAACCAAATCATGATAACCTCTTCCCACGACATGCAGCCTTCGCAAAACGTTTCTGCAGTCCTTATTTTTAGTCTAGGCTTAAAGCAACGCCGGACCTCCAACGACGGGAAGGGGAGTAGGCTACCATAATTATCTTCCCATTCTGCCGTTTCGGCTTAAGTAACGAACATTCAATCTCAAAATTATTGACTAAAAGAGGGGCAGCTCAACACGCAATCTGGGGACCACGCTTAGAGCTCACGTACATTCGTAAAAATACTCTCAAAAGATAGGTCTCGGTCAAATTAAGATAAATGGTAATCACAGCATATTTTTTTTATGCATTTGAGTAGAATAATTATAATTTATAAGCACACTTGTTGCGTGGGCAACATCAGAACTAACGCCACCATCTTATTTTTCAATACATTTCACAAATGAGCGCTCTCCTGTCAACCTCAATGGAGTGTCCAAAGATCCAAACACTGTAGGTTAGACAACTACGTCAGCCGTAATGTCATTCAAAAATATTTTTATTAATAAAAAATAAACTCTAAAAAGCAAAAAATAAATTTAATGTAAAAAGTTTTCGAAATGACCACCTTCTTTTTCGACACAAATATTCAAACGAGTCCTAATTTGGCCATTTAAATTTACAGACATTTGTCTTATTTGTTCAGCAGCCTGAGATATTCTATCTAAGAGCTGTTCACGGTTCTGAATTTGTACGGAGTACACCTTCTCCTTTAAGGTTCCCCAGACATAAAAATCTAAAGGAGTCAGATCTGGGGACCTAGCTGGCCATGCGATATTTGTGCTACCTCGTCCAATCCAACGGCCAGGAAACGTTGCATTTAAATAAAATAGGGCCCCTGCACATTATGGCACACAAGTGTGCCATAATGTGCAGGGGCCCCATCATGTTGGAGCCACATGGTTCGCAGAGTTTGAAGATCCACTTGTTCGAAAAATTCGAAGCTAGTGACGTTTCTTAGGAACTCTAAGTAATTGTCAGCATTTAGGCGGTGGGGAATCTCAATAGGGCCGATCAGCTGATTGTTAAAAACACCAGCCCACATGTTTACAGAGAATTCAGTTTGATGTGACGCCTGCCAATGTAAATTCGGGTTGCTCTCATGCCACTGCACTTGATTTTTGGAATTGAATACTCCCGCTCTTGTAAACTGGGCTTCATCCATCCAAAGAATTTTTTGAAGCAGTATTGGATTATTTATCAGTTCTTGATTCATTCTCTGGCAAAAAACAATTCTTGAGAAGTGATCAGGTGGTATTATGCCTTGGGATTTTCTGTAGTGGTAGGCATGCAAACCATATCTTTTCCACAGTTTCCACACTAGCTTATGAGATACGGGTGCGTCTCATTTCATATAAAGTTATTTGATATATTTTCATTTCAATAACGTTCACATGATATAATCAACGTGAGAAATACCCAACGATTGATATAATTTCTTTACACATAATGTTTGTGTTACTCTAAAACTCATTTCATATAATTTTATTTGATATAACGTTTATTTAAGCGAAAATCATTATGATAACGTTTGAAACATATAATTTAACGTTTAAACCATTTTCTTTGATGACTTTGGCTTATCCTTTGGACTTCGATTGTTTGCCTTCACGAATGCTATTGTTATTAGAAAAATTTAGTATCCAAGAGCGAGCGAAGCGAGCTCGGGACTTGGGTCATCCCGACATGGACAGGTTAGGTTCGAAGGGGGTGGCGTGGGTCTGAAAGACCCCGCCATCCCCTTCGTGTTAGGTTACTTCAAACCTTGCACGCAGAAATAGGAGCCCCGCGAAGCGGGGCTCCGTCGAGCCAGCATGACAGGTAGTAATCAGTTATTTGACCTAGGATGCAAGAGCGAGCGAAGCGAGCTCGGGACTTGGGGCACCCCGACACGGACAGGTTAGGTTCGAAGGGGATGGCGGGGTCTGAAAGACCCCGCCATCCCCTTCGTGTTAGGTTACTTTAAACCTTGCACGCAGAAATAGGAGCCCCGCGAAGCGGGGCTCCGTCGAGCCAGCATGACAGATAGTAATCAGTTATTTGACCTAGGATGCAAGAGCAAGCGAAGCGAGCTCGGGACTTGGGGCACCCCGACACGGACTGGTTAGGTTCGAAGGGGATGGCGGGGTCTGAAAGACCCCGCCATCTCCTTCGTGTTAGGTTACTTTAAACCTTGCACGCAGAAATAGGAGCCCCGCGAAGCGGGGCTCCGTCGAGCATTCATGGTAGGTGGTACTATTACTAGGTACATCAGAGTTAGATTACATACCAGGAAGAAAAAAAAATTAGACCGAATAAGTTTTATGTCTTTTGAGTGGTATACAAAACGATTTTATATTCATTGATTGTTATGATTATAGAAATTAGTCATTATAAAATTATGTCAATCGTTTATTATATTAAAAGATTGTTATATCAAATAAAAATTATATATTCAGTAAATATTAGAGATTTTGTAGTTATATCATATATTACTTACCCATGAGATACACCCACGATTCTCCCAACGCGTCTCGTTGAGAGTGTAGGATCATGAATAATAAGGCTCATTATTCTGTTTTCTTGAGCGACGCTCAAATTGATTGCTCGTTAAGGGCGGCGTGGTCTAATTCCGATCTCACAAAATCTCCTGTGTATGTTAATAAATGTTCGTATATCAGGAACGCGCCGACCAGGGAATCGCCGTTGGTACTCTCGCACAGCTGCTGTAGCATTTCCGTCACAGAAACCGTAGACGAAGTGAATATCAGCTTGGTGTTGAGCAGAATATTCGTGCGGCATAGTGAAAGTTGTAATCAAAATGATTGATTAAATTAGTCGGAAACCCAAAAGCAAATTACAATAAACAATAATCCTGACAGTTAAAATCATGCATGACAAACAATGACAAATAACAACTTAGGTATCCATAGCGACCAGTTTAATCTCTTTGAAAGATTCGTTATCGCAAATGATCGTATTTCTTCGCTAACTCTCGGGTTCCTCTCGTACGTGCAAATGAAATGCAAATAGTATTTGCTCAGAATAATAACTTTAGTTATTGTTCTGAGAGTATTTGATAGATTTATCATTTTAATTGCACTAAGCGGCAACATAGGCCAAATTAAGATACTTTCTCACTGCATAGCTCAATTAAATTTCATTAAATGAAATTACAAATATCTTTGTAACGAAGCCTTTTTAAGTACTACTTCCTTTGTTGGATTTGATTTGTAAAAGCCATAGAAGTATTTGCTAAAGTTTATGGATAACGTGAAGAACACGGTGTATTAACTTAGCACACGGCGCACGTCATGTATGTCATGCATGCGGGGTCATTTTGTTGAGCAAGTCCCGTGTAGCCGGGGATGAGACTTACCCGGTGTCGTCAAATCCGGTAGTGGGCGCTGGGCTTCAGGCGGAGGCGGAGGAAGGGGCGGCCTAAGGCCCTTCAAGGCCGCGGCTGTCCGATGTGAGGGCCTCGGCAGACTACTCGTTGCAGATAGACAGCAACGTTTGGAGCCCGTCGAGGACCAGGTCTTGCACGTCCTGCCCCTGGCCGATGGCCCTGATCAGGTCCACCGACAGCTTGACGGCGTTAATGTCTTCTTCCGGCACTCATCCATATGAGTGCCGGCGGCGTCACGTGCTCATTACTAGCACGATAGCATGCTTTTATTGAGTAAGGGGCAATTTTATTGAGGGAGAGGGAGAGGGAGAGGGAGAGGGAGAGGGAGAGGGAGAGGGAGAGGGAGAGGGAGAGGGAGAGGGAGAGGGAGAGGGAGAGGGAGAGGGAGAGGGAGAGGGAGAGGGAGAGGGAGAGGGAGAGGGAGAGGGAGAGGGAGAGGGAGAGGGAGAGGGAGAGGGAGAGGGAGAGGGAGAGGGAGAGGGAGAGGGAGAGGGAGAGGGAGGAGGAGGAGAACATTTCTTGACGTTTCACTTGATTGACGTGGCTGACCATAGCCTAATTAGTATAGTAATAAATAGGTTAGGTTCGAAGAGGATGGCGGGGTCTGAAAGACCCCGCCATTCGCCTTCGTGTTAGGGTACTTTAAACCCTGTACGCAGAAATAGATAATAATAAATGAATGCTCGACAGAGCCCCACGAAGCGGGGCTCTGTGGTGCATTCATGGCAGGTGGTACTATTACTAGGTACATCAGAGTTAAATTACTTTCCAGGAAGAAAAAAAATTAGACCAAATAAGTTTTATGTCTTTTGAGTGGTATACAATAGTTCGGTGCAATAGTTCGCTAGTGAATGAAAAAGCTAAGGTGATGTGCTGGAATGCAATAATTATAGAGGAATAAAGCTAATATCACACAGTATGAAAGTTTGGGAGAAAGTTATTGAAAGGCGACTGAGAGAGGAGAGCGAAATCTCACAGAACCAATTCGGTTTTATGCCTGGTCGGGGTACGACGGATGCCATCTTCACTATCCGCCAACTGTGCAAGAAATACAGAGGTGCGCATAAAAACTTGCACGTGGTGTTCGTCGACCTGGAAAAGGCATACGACCGGGTGCCCCGTGAGGTACTGTGGTGGGCCCTTAAGGAGAAAAGTGTGCCTGGGAAGTATGTACAGTTGATCCGTGCAATGTATAGTCGATGCAGTACCCAAGTCCGGTCTACAGCGGGCACTACCGGCAGCTTCAATGCCGCGGTTGGCTTGCACCAAGGGTCGGCTCTCAGCCCGTACCTCTTCCTGATGATAATAGATGCTTTGACGTCGGACGTCCAGGAAGAGTCCCCCTGGTACTTGCTGTTTGCCGATGACATTGTGCTGATTGCCGAGAGCGGCCTAGAGGTCCAGAACAGATTGGAGGTGTGACGGCAAAGACTGGAAAACGTTGCCCTGAAATTGAGCAGAACCAAAACAGAGTATTTGTTATGCGATTTTGGCGGTCTCTCCAGTCCTGTGCCCATTACTCTTGCCGGAACGCCCATACCAGTTTGTTCCGACTTTCGGTACCTCGGCTCGCTTGTCCAAGGAAATGGCGATGTAGACCGGGACATAACACACCGGATCAACTCGGGATGGATGAAATGGCGACAGGTCACCCGAACAACTTGCGACCCACGGATGCCCCTCAAGATAAAAGGGAAAATTATTAGTATTGTATGGATCGGAATGCTGGGCTGTGAAAAAGATGGATGAGAAACGATTGCATGAAGCGGAGATGAGGATGTTGAGATGAATGTGTGGAATGACAAGAATGGATAAAGTAAGGAATGAGTTTATAAGGGGAAGTTTGAAAGTGACGCCTGTTACAGAAAAAATGAAAGGGAATCGTCTGTCTTGGTATGGACATGTGATGAGGAGGGATGAGACTCACGTGACTAAGAGAGTGATGAGTATGAATGTTGATGGATGGAGAGGAAGAGGAAGGTCAAAGAAGAGATGGACGATTGTCTAAGGAATGATATGAATGAAAAAGGAGTAAATGATACTGTGACGTCTGAAAGGGAGAGAATGGAAGAAAAAAACGTGTTGCGCCGACCCCAAGTAAAATGGGATAAGGGCAGGAAGAAGAAGAAGAAGTGGTATACAAAACGATTTTATATTCATTGATTGTTATGCTTATAGAAATTAGTCAATATAAAATAATGTCAATCATTTGTTATATTATCAGATCGCTATAACAAATAAAATTAAATATTCAGTTGTTATCTCTTGTAAAAATTAGAGATTTTGTAGTTATATCATATATTACTTACCCACCTGTGTCGGATAGGGAGGGAAGATCACGCGGTTTCCGGCCTCAACGATAGGTTCTCTGGACTTTGATTGTTTGCCTTCTCAATTGGTATTGATATTAGGAGGACTTGGGATCCAAGAGCGAGCGAAGCGAGCTCGGGACTTGTGGGCACCCCGACATGGACAGGTTAGATTGGAAGGGATGGCGGGGTCTGAAAGACCCCGCCATCCCCTTCGAAACCTTGCATGCAGAAATATGTGCCCCGCGAAGCGGGGCTTCGTTGAGCTTCCTTGTTAGGTGATAATCAGTAACAAAATAAACAAAATGTTGAAACTATGATGACGACAACCCTGTTTACAACTTTTGTTTGGAACTTTATGAAATTTTCTAGTGACAATTTATGATATATTGGTGATCTCTATAAATTGTTTGCTGAAAAATACTTATGAGGACAAACCTATCATATTACATACAAAAACATTTATTTGGTAATGGTACCCCTAGGTAGGCCCTATTTCTCCAAGATTGTAGGTGATTTATTATGGAATTGATTTTATATTGTTTGGTGACTACAATTTGGTGACAAATCTACTATTTTGGGGACAAACTCTGTTTTTTAGGAGACACAAAACTAATTAAATTGGTGATAAGTAGCTTAAATCATACCCATTTGCACCATTTGAATCCGAATTTCCGTTTGAAAATATAACTGTTATTATTCCATTTTGACCCCGCTCCTACTAGACTAGAGGGCGCCAGGGTACTGGTTGCACACGGGCGGGCCAATCTCCAATATTTGAGACTTCCGTTTTGGATAATGACGCCCGATCTTTTACCTACTAGTGCAACCATCCACTGACAAAAAACAAAAATATAAATTATTTTAATTTCATTTAAGTTAGATGTAATTAAAATAATTTATATTTTTGTTTTTTGTCAGTGGATGGTTGCACTAGTAGGTAAAAGATCGGGCGTCATTATCCAAAACGGAAGTCTCAAATATTGGAGATTGGCCCGGGCGCCACAAGGGCTAGAGACGCCTCTGATTACATTCTCTGTAAAAATAAATAATTAAATTAACTAAAGCAAATATTTAAGGGAGGCTCAAATACAAAAAACGTGTTTTTGCGGCGGTCTGTGGGTACTAAACAGGGTACAATGAAATAACTACTTTAATAAATTCTCCATTTTAATCTACATATTATAATCGCCTCATCAAACCTTCGGGATCCTGTGGGATGTGCCAGTAGTAGGGTGGTGGAACACCATGGGGTCATTCATCTTGAGGTAAAAGTCTAATCCGAAAATCATGAACTCATGATCCGCGATTCTCGTGGAGTTAGTGACATTAAGCTCAAGGTCAAGTGTCCTTGGAGTAAAGGTAAAATAAATAAAGGGTAAATAAAGGTACGCAAGAAAACCGCTTCATTACTGAGACGAGTGAGAGATAGTCCCAACAGCATCCTGGGAACTGTTGCGGAGAGGCTATGCTCTCCGCTTATGAAGCAATTTGTGTGTAGGATAAATTTTACTAACACTAGATAATAAGTTGTTTTAATGCTTAAGTACTAACACTATATGGATTTTGTAGTCCGAAATAAACGAATTTAATTTAATTTAAAAATGACTTTGAAATTAAAATCAAGTGATCCCGAGGGCATTATTTATATACCTCGAAAGTCAAGGTTGAGTGGAAATGATGGTCAAAGTTAAGTGACTTTGAGTTCAGGTTCATGACCTTGAGACTCACGGTGAAGGTACTGGAATCCAGTGGACTTGACTTTAATTGCAATAATATATTTTTCTCTTCTTTTGTTTAAATCTCCAAAAGAGTGTGTCCTGTCGCAAAAATAACGAAAAAATTCAGCCAAGTTATAGCGGGAAAAATCTTGTTCCAGAATCTTATGGTCACCCTACTAGAAAGAGACGGTTTTCTCCAAAGTCGCTCTCTCAGTGGCACGTTTTTCGGCAGGAGTGCTCAGTCCAGATTGTTATATTACGTCCATGGTCCAGTGTCACAAAAAAAAATTCAATTCATATAATCTATGCTATGCTATGAAGTTTGTATGTGATCTGTGCTGCTGTCAATGTCAAACAAGTTCGCTCGCGAATAGTAAATCGTTAAGCGCGGGAAACTACTGAGTTAACCAGGCGGGATTTTTGAAAACTTTGTTTAATTTAAGTGATTAAACCTTTATTAATAGAGTTTTTGGCAGTGAAAACAAGTAATAATTCATCAAATCCTTTATTAAATCTATAAATTACAATGGGGAAGGTGCGAAAAAGAAAAAAACCAAAGAAGGATGGAGAGGGTGAAAAATCTGAAATAGAGTCGACGTCGTCAGAGTCCGAGATTGAAGTAGCAGATACGTATAAACCATATCTAGTTACAGACTACAAAAGAAGATATCCCGAGGATTCCGGTGCTGCAGAATTTGTGGTATTTGTTGAGTCTTCTAATGCTGATAAACCTTTAGGAACACGAGATCTCATGTCCATATCCAGTTGCATCAAAAGGTTTAATAAAGGGGTCAAATACCTTAGATGTATGAACAAGTTTAAAATAGCTATATATTTTGAAAAAGCCAGCCTTGCTAATGCCTTTTTAAACAATGTTACCTTTTTAAAGGATTATCAGTTTAAAGCTAATATACCAGCACAAAGCACGGAAATTACAGGTATAATTAAAAATGTGCCTACCAATCTGACAAATAAAAAAATCTTCACAATGCTGTCAAGTTACAAGAAAATAATATCTGTTCGAAGATTCACAAAACGGACTAAAATTGATGATAATTTCATTCAACAGCCGCTGCAAATAGTAGCCATCACCTTCGCGACGTCTGTTCTTCCAGACTACGTGGATTTGGAAGGTTGGCGGCACAACATCTCAGCGTATGTTCCACCTGTCAAACAATGTTTCCGGTGTCTCAGGTATGGCCATTTAGCAAAGTTTTGCAAGAACTCTGAACGCTGCTCCATCTGTAAAGAAGATCACTCATTTAAAGTTTGTAAAACACTCATTGAACATGCCAAATGCTTCCATTGTGATGGCAATCATATCAGCATTTCAGCTCAGTGTCCAGTAAAACAGAAAAAAATTCAAGAAAATAGACAAAAAGTTAAGCCACCATCATTTGCTGACATATTCAATCATGGAACTTTCCCATCTCTGGGCCCTAAAAAGCCTCTAGATCTCTTCACTTTATTAAAATCTAACGACAAGGCACTTAACCTTTTAGTGCAAAGTATTATCAAGATGATAACATTAAATAAGACACAAGATACTCCAATATCTTCCAAAAACGTTTTAGATGTTTTGAGTGATTTTTTTAACCCCAGTGACACAAAGAACATTATTTCAAATTCACAGACAAATTAAAGTTAGTACAGTGGAATGCTCAAAGCTTGTTATGTAATAGACATATTTTTACTCAATTTCTATATGAAAATAATATTGACATAGCTCTAATTTGCGAAACATGGCTTAAGCCTATACAACACTTAAATATTAAAGGATACTCCATAGAACGCAATGATTGTGGCAATAATTATAATGGTGTTGCCATTGTCATTCGTAATAGCATTCAATATAATAGATTAACGACATATTCTGATGACTCACTACAGAATATTGCAATCAAAATAACATTTAATAATAGATCACTATCAATAGCCAGTCTTTATATTCCGCCAAATTGTAGCCCTACTTTTAGCAAAACTAAGTTTTTAAACCTCATTAATTCATTACCTAAGCCATGTTTAATAGCAGGTGACTTTAATGCTCATCACACCATGTGGGGTTGCCAATCTGTCAATCCACGTGGAAGAGATGTCCTCGATGCTGTAAATGAATGTAATTTAGTGTTATTAAACGACACACAACCAACAACAGTCGGTACAAATATCTGGAGACCAAATGGTTTAGATTTAACTATAGTTAGTCCATCTGTCGCCCTTAACTGTAACTGGAGAGTTCATAATGATCCTCTGGGAAGTTATCATCTACCCACAATAACAGACATAATATTCAATACTGTTACAGATTCAATACATGACTTTCCTTCTAACTTTTCTCAAGAAAACTTATCAGAACTCAAAAGACCAAATTTACGACTCGTAAATTGGGAAAATTACACAATAATAGTTGACAATTTGATTAAAGAATTTATTATTAATTATGATGATCCTTTACAGTCATACTATGAATATTGCCATATTGTGCAAAAAGCTGTAAATCAATCAATGTTTAGAAATCAGGCTCAAAATTTAAATACCAATAGTTTGAAGCAGGCAGGGACCAAATCTAAATACCGCTATCCTCCTCTTCCATGGTGGAATGAAAAGTGTGCTAATGCAGTGAAAAAAAGTAAAGAAGCATTTATTGCATTTAAACAAGATCCAAGCGAGTCAAATTACATAAATTTTAAAAAGAATCAGGCTGAGAAGAAACTTATAATTAAATTAGAGAGATTGGATAGTTGGAAGAAGTATTGTTCAGAAATAAATAGATCCACTCCTATTTCAAAAATCTGGCAAACTATGCGTAAATTTAATAAATCCTACAAAAGAAATAACAATCTCAATATTAATAGTGAAACATTTTGGATAAATAACTTTTTAAGAAAATATACACCCGACTTTGTCTCACACCCCATACAATTAACTAATACCTCTGTAAATCCCACCAATAGTTACATTATTGATCCATTTACCATAGATGAGTTAAAAGCAGCCATTAAATCACGTAAAGATACCACCTTTGGTTTAGATTGCATTTCATACAAAATGTTTAAAAAAATGAACACATTTTGTCTTATAAAATTTTTAAACATTTTAAACTTACTTTGGGAACAAACAATAATTCCAAAAGAATGGAAGCAAGACTGCTTGGTTCCAATTCTTAAAGCAGGAAAAGATCCAAATGATGCAGATTCTTATCGTCCAATAGCTCTAACATCCTGTGCAGGTAAACTTTTTGAGCAATTAATAAAACAACGTCTTGAGTTTTATATAGAATGTAATCATATTCTTCCAAGAAATCAATTTGGGTTTCGCCGTGGTTGTTCAGCAAGAGAAAGCATAGGACATCTCTTCCATGATATTGATACTGCCATTAACAATAATAAACATCTTGTATGTGTTTTCTTCGATATTGTAGGTGCATTTAACAACATTAATCATTCAGTTTTATGTACAACTCTTTCTTCCTTGGGAATACCTGAAAAATGTGTCAAATGGATTTATGAGTTCATTAGTGATAGAGAAGTATATATAAAAATGAGATCCAATAACATTTATGGACCCAGATTGTCAAACAAAGGTGTTTGTCAAGGGGGCATTTTAAGTCCTTTACTATATATACTTTATATTCATAGGCTAAATGAAATATTAGGATCAGAAGTCAGCAATTTACAGTTTGCTGATGATTTGGCTATTTATTGCAGTGGTGATAACATCTCATACACAAATCAAAAATTAAATTTTGCACTAAAACAATTACACAGTTACTTTCAATATTTAAATTTAGAAGTTAGCACTGCTAAAAGTAAGATAGTTGTATTCTCAAAGAAGAAAGTGTCTGCAGTTAAGCTACAGTATGACAATAATTTGATATCAATTCAATCACAAGCAAAATTTTTAGGAGTAATATTTACACATAATTTGTCATGGTATAAATATGTTGATTGCATAGCAGAACGAGCTTTACGAGCTACAAATACTTTGAGATCTTTGGTTGGCAGCCAGTGGGGTGCCGATCCCAAGATTCTAATAACTTTATACAAAGCTTTAGTAAGGAGTCATTTTGACTATAGTTTTTTCTGTTACTGCATAAATTCTAAATTAGTAGATAAACTTGAAAAGATTCAAAACATAAATTTAAGATTAATATTGGGAGCCTTTAAATCATCACCTATTAATTCAATGCAAATTGAGTGTAACTTGTGTCCACTTAATATCAGATTTTTACATTTAAAATACAATCTAATCATAAGATTGTTGTCCGAAACTGGAAATCCCCTTCTTTCGAAACTGTTAAAGATTAATTCTAATAACTTTTTAACACACAACATCCAAGACATTTTGTCATCTATGAGTGAACATAATATTTTTAATAGTTGTACTTTGCCTTGCTATGAGGGAACTTATGAGAGCAAGTTTTGTGGCTTGAACATTGACGTAGACAGGACACTGACTGATAAATATGCCGTTTACAATAAACTGGATGAGCATACAGATTATAGGCAAATTTATACAGATGGTTCAAAATATAATGATAATGTCTCCATGGCATACTATGATCCTGTCACTAAATTGGGACATGGCTTCAGACTACCATCGAATGCAAGTATTTATACAGCAGAAGCCCAGGCCATTTATGCAGCCTTAGAATATATAGAAACAACTAACCTCAGTTTCAAGAAATGGTTGATAATTTCGGACAGCATGAGTGTTTTAATGGCTTTATTAAATCCTTCATACAGCGGTAGCACAAATTATATCATTTACAACATTAGGCAGAAATATAGCAGGCTTAGGCTTAATCAAGACAGAGAAATACGATTTAGTTGGACACCATCTCATATTGACGTTTCGGGTAACGAACTTGCCGACCTTGCCGATAAACTTGCCAGCTCCATAGTTAAAAATCCCAATATTAGTCAAATACCCATTAAAAATATTAAGTTACCACCTTCAGATTGTAAGACCCTCATCATGAAAAACATCAAACGCCAATGGATAACCCATTGGGAAGAAACAGTAAAAATAAAAGGAAAATGGTATCGTTACATTAACTCGGACATCAAAAAACCATGGTTTACTAAAGGAAAATATATACAAAGAAATTTTTATACAACAATTTGTCGCCTGAGATTGGGCCATGGCAGATTTAATGAACATTTATTTAGACTAAATATTATACCTTCCCCAATATGTACACATTGCAATTCTGAAATTCAAACTCTGAATCATATATTTTTTGATTGCCCTCAATTTAATATACAAAGACTGGTACTCATTGACAACTTATTGGAAATTTACAAAGAAGCCCTGGATGTCCCGCGCTCTATTCAGGATTTGCTCAAGAACACTAAAACATTTTATCCCATTTATGATTTCGTCAAGAATACTATTGAAGTTATTTGAAAAAGCATTACCGGAATAGACCTCTACCTGATTTGGAACTACAACACGGATATGACATAAAAATATACCGGTTAATGAAGAAATTTAATGGAAAAACGTTATCATCGTACGGAAGACAAGGCCATTATTGGCCTCTATTATTATTATTACTGAAGACTTAGAACTGAAATAAGACCAGGCTGTATGGGCTTAAGCCCTTCGCCTTTTCCGATTGGAAGGAAAGAAAAATACCAAAAAAAAAAAAAAAAGTAAATCGTTACAAACTTTGTTTTCTTTGTAATCGATTTATTTTTATTTGAATGTGATGTAGTATTCTCCTGATATCTTTCAGTTATACTTTTAACGTATTTACTATAAGGAGCGTATCAAAATGGCTAAATGGAAGTTAACTCGCCTCAAATTTGGAACCGAAGAATACACGCTGATTGAGGGCGAAAAAGTAACTGTCGGCAGGGGAATTAACAACGTTATTACACTTTCAAGCGTAGTTATATCCAGGAACCATTGTGTAATACATGTTCAAAACAATAAAGCACTTATCACAGACTTACAGGTAAATCTCGCATACTTTTCTGCAAACAAAAACAGTTTCGATCAACAGCTACTTCATTTAAAAACTTTACCGATTTTGAGCAAAGTAAACAATATCTGGATGGGTATAAATCCAAAAAAACAATATCAGACAATTTTAAAAAACATGATAATTATTGCGTTAAACTTAGCAACACAATGTATCTCACTTATAATATATAAGAACAACCTTGAAATTTATAAAGAAGTATTTTACATTATTTTGAAAATTTGTGCGACTCTCCACTTCTGTCTCTAGTGGTGTGCTATGCCATTACTGCTAAATGTAGCATTTAAGTCTACTGATACCTGCTATCTGTAGAGTGTAGAACTGGCTAATGACAGCACTAGGATAATAAATTAAAGGAGAATGATGTAGCTAAGAAGCTACAACTATTCTTGTAAATTTTTACTAGATTAAGATTTTTATAATTTTACCATAATTGGATTTTCATTTTTTTTTTTTAACTATAAACTTACTTTTCTAGAGCTCAAATGGAGTATATGTTGGCTCCACTAAGATACCACCAAACACCCCATATGTGATACAAGATTCAGATACAATTGGATTAGGGTGGACAATGGGAGCACCATTAGCCAACATAAAAGACTGTGAAAAATATGTTTTTAAATTTTTCAAAGAAAAATGTAGTTTATCCATAAATAGTAAAATAAAATTTCAAAATGAAAACGAACTTGATGAAATTGAATCAAAAATTGCTGAATTAGATGGAAGAGTAAAAGAAGAAATAACTACAGCTAAAAAAGAAATTAACAAATCACCTCTAATAAACAGTAAATTGCCTCTAAAAAGAAAAATAGAAAACAACTTCATTAAACATATTATAAAAGAAGAACCTAAAAGTAATAATGATGATCATGGAAATGCGATTGTGGAAATAGATATATCTGACAGTGATAGTGATCATCATGTGCATCCTGAAATTGGTACAAAAAAACCAAAACTGGAACCAATTTTTGAAGACCAATCTAAACAAATTCTTAAAGATACTGAAATTAAGATTGAAAATGATTTGTTGGAGCTTGAGGCTTTTAATGTAAAACAAGAGTATGATGTAGGATATGATGAACCAATACAGATAGATAGTGATAGTGACAGTGAATCTGAGCAGTGGCTCTTACGACTATCACAAAGTTCACCTGGAAAACCATTTTTGAAAATGCCTAAGACTCCTAAAAGAGAAGCTTTACAGGAAGAGTCCTACAGTCAGCTGGATGATTTTGTTTCTATGAGTGAAGCAGAAGATGATGATGAAGAAAATTATGTTGATGACCTAATATCTTTACCTGGTCTGCATCACAATGTACCTTTCAAAAGTAATACAACTCCACTACCAGAAAACAATCAACTGCCTTTAGTTCAGCATATGGAATCAGAGGATCACTTTGAAGATGTCCATGTTAACCAGCCGGCAGCTGAATTAGACCCAAGAACAGATCAAGTTGATGGGTGCCATGTTGAAGGATTATTAAAAGATACAGATAGTCTTATAAAGTCACCTGTACAAGAGTCAAAAAAGATGACACAATTTGTAGAAAATGTTTCATTGAAGACAGCCCAGGTGATAGAACCAGATCCAATAATGACTGCACAAATAACTGAATCTGATTCACTGAAGAAGGCACAATTGATAAGCCCTATGGCTCTCTTACCAAAGCCTAAAGTACCAAATCGTGTTATTGAAAGTAAGTAATAATTTTTTTTTAATGTCAAGTTTATTTTTAGAAAAATAATGAAATACTACCCTTGTATAGGTATAGATTTTTAATGCATTTTTTTTTTCAGTAAAACCGAAAAGCTCTTCACACAAGCATAGTAATAAACATAAATCATCATCAAAGAAACACTTATCCAGCTCTCTAAAAGAAGAGCGTAAAAAGAAACTAAAGGAAATAGCATGCAAAGAAAAGGAAGGAAAACAAAGGACAGATCCTTCAGAAGGTGGCAAACCAGTATCAACAAATGTGAAAGTTACCACTTCAAACCGAGGGACCTTTTTGACTGACACTGTACAAGCAGTGGTCAGTCCAGTGAAAAGAATTGAACACAAACGAAAAAGTAATATAGGAGGGACTTCACCAAAATCAAAAGAAGCCAGTAATAAGGATGTTACAGAAGACCTTGAGAACAAAAGAAAAGAACCAGAAAAATCAAACAAAGATAAAAGTAAAAACTCAAAGTTGAACAAAAGTAAAGATCATAACAATATGGAACACAAATCAGAAAACAAAACTATAACAAAGATCTTAGAAACTGAAACAAGAGTACCTCTCAAGAGTTTGAAACCATTGCCAGATGGTGATGATACTTACTCTGGCAAACCCGTTTCTAAAGTAGGTCCAATGCAAACAAGTAAAGCGAAAAAGAGTGTACGTTTTTCAGAAACACCACCCCAGATATTAGTATTTGAAATAGAACCTGGCAATAAAATGAAAAAGACTAGTTCAGTGAAAACAACATTGGTAGATGTCCGTCAAGCTCCTGTGTTTTCATTAGAAAAAATTACCCTAATGAAAATTCTTCGCTGGAATCCTCAGTGGCTGGAAGAGCAGATGAATTTCAGTGAGCCCCCTCCTATTTTGGGCCACAATAACACACCTATGTCAGTTTTCCACTCATTTGTGAATCACAATCAATATGTGCAGTAAGTACCTTTTTAAAAATTCGAAACCCAGAAAGTATGAGTTGGGCAATGGTTGTCTTGGAGGTCTAAATATCATCATTATGGGTTCAAAAACAAACTTTTGTAAAAAGAGATTAAGATTTTCCATTTAGAGTCCATTTTACAAATTTTATTGTTCTGCTAAACTGGCCTTTTAGACCCTTTGCTCTTTTTTCAAAAGTTTTTTTTATTCTGAACCCCTAATGATGCGTCACATTACAAAATATTTACACGTAAATAGGTGATTGATATAGGTGATAAAATTATGAACACTCGGTAAATGATGATTAGTTTGTGATGTGATGAATTTTAACTATAATTGTGAACTATAACAGCTTTAACCTTCAGGTTAGTTGGAGACTTACTTCTAATGGAGATTTGGGAATGCTTAACAATAGCATACATGAAAACTCGAAATGTAAACAATGGAATAGAAATGAGAGTGGAGTCATTGCCACCTATACCTCCACAGGAACGGTGCCTTGAACTATTCAGCCTAAGTGTTAATAGTAAGTTTTATTTTTATTAAATTTATATAATCAAATGTGCTGGAAATTTTTTACAAGATTTATTTTTGCATTAACTTATTTTAGTTTACTGCAAAAAATGTAACATAAGTTACCCCCTTATGTTTGAACAGCTCTCAAATCTATGAGTCCAACAGAACACTGTCTAATCAAACTATAAATGGGTGTGGATAAAATAGAATAAACGGTTTTCGTTTATTCTGTTTCATCCACTCCCATTTTTTTTAAAGAATGAAGTTAACAATCATGTAAAGCTGAAGGGTTCGTTTGGTTGAACGTGCTAATCTCAGGAACTACTGGTTTGAATTGATAAAAAGACTTTGTGTTGGACAGCCCATTTAAAGAGGAAGGCTATAGGCTATCACGCTACGTCTAATAAGAACCGAGAACCGGGTGAAACCACGGGGAACAACTAGTCATCTCCTACGTCTTTCTTGTTTGCCGAATGATTAGTTGCTGTAACTGACATTCAGTAAACAGGATAATTTATTAATTGATATCTATAATCAGTTCACTGATGTGAGGACACGTTTGGCGCAGTGGCTGAGCAATCGGACTGCTGTGTGTCGCGGGTTCGATCCCCGCACGGAACAAATATTTGTATGACCTACAAGTAGTTGTTCCGGGTCTGGGTGTTTGTGAGTTTATATGTTTGTAAACGCTGTTTACAAACATATAAATTTCTCCTGTATCGTGGGTGCGTTTACTAAACGCACCCACGATACAGGAGAAATTTCTAGTGTGGGTGGGGCCTTTTTTTTTTTGTTGTGGTAAAATCATCAAATGAGTCCTCCCACCCCGGGCAGGGCGGGAGGGACTGTCAGACTTGTACTGACTAAAATCCACGGTGTCCTTCAATAGCCCTTTATGTCTCGGGGTCACGGTAATGATATTAGTCCCGCGACCCCGGCAGGCTTTGGCCCTCTAGAGAGGGGGCCCCGTCATTGTGCTGACGCTCTTTGAGGCGCGCGTGGAACACAACGCGCCGTCGACCCGGGCATGGTCCATGGTCGGGCTGCGAGAGTTGCCCTTTACTCGCCGCCCGTGTGCCCGCGCCTACGGTGGCCGGAGATCGTCTTGCGACGTCCGTCGCCGTGGGCGTCCACCACCGCGGGTGGGGCGGAGGGAGGACATTGTCCTCTCTCTCACGCGGCCCGCCTCCTCCTTCGCGAGCATGACTGCTTGGCAGAAGGAGGCGACCGCTTCCCACTCCGTCTCGCCCCGCAGCATGGCCGCAACCAATGCCAGGCGCGAGAGGTCTCCGCCTATCGCCGCCGTGAGGACACGTCGGTGCTCCCCAAGCGGGGCAGTCTTGCACCGTATGCTCTACTGTGTCCTCCGGGCGATCTTCGCAGTGGTGACACCCAGGCGTTTCCTCCTTTCTCCTTAGACACAGGTACCTCCCGAAACTTCCGTGTCCGGTGAGGACCTGCGTCATGCGGTAGGTCAGGACGCCGTGACTCCTATCCAGCCACTCCTCAAAGAGGGGTCTTACCGCCGCGATTGCGGCGTGCCCGGACCTCGGTTGCGACAGTCGTCCCCTCCATACTGCCCTGAGATCGCGCCGGAGCTCTTCCCGCCGCGCCTCGGCTTCTCGAGGCAGCGGGGATACACGCCGACGCTGCGCCTCCACGCGCCACAGACGCGCTGGAAGGCAGTCGCCTCCAGATCCCAGGGCGTGGGTGGGGCCTTAAAAAAATACTACCCGATAAGCGTATCGGTCTTGGTACTCAATAGACTCCTTTGTGCTTTTTAAGCGCCGCCGCCGCGCTGGCTAGAGAGTTTCTAGAAAGGTCAATCCGGAGTAGTCATTGCACTATTTGAATAAAGGCACTATCCCAAATATCGATCATTTCTATGAACGAATTCAGATTCCCAATTTAGATCAGTCCCAAGTGTGAAGTGCGCACGAGTTCTTAAGCCTTTTTCACCTGTAATTTTAATAAAATAGTGTTAATTCTTCTTGTGTAGTTATAATTACTTCTTAATTTTATGTGTATGTATGTATTTTTAACACTAACAATTTAATTTCCAGTATCTGTCCCTGCGATAGCATCAAAAACCGTTCCAAGAGTAGGAGAAGTACTTCTTGTTTCTTTTGGACCAGAACAAGCCAGAACTCAACGATTTTTCTTTGTACATAATGTGAGATGTCTCCCATCGCCTTCAAGTGAGTCTATGTATATTTCAATAATCTACAATCACTCATTTCGTATGGTCCCTAAAGAGATAATACAAAATGTCAGAATAACATTACCATACATAGTGTATGGTGAAACAATGCTGCAACTTCAACCTAACATTGTCAAGGACATTTGCCGAATCATATATTCATTATATGTTTTACTACATTTACACACCTAATATATTTCGTTGTAGTTATATGATTCATCTGTAGGTACATGTTCGCCTTTGGTCACCGATTTATAATTTTGTTGCTACTACACTCGATTATCACGACCGAGGTTCTGAATCATCCTAATTGTATTTCTGGGATAGATAATGGCAAAATGTGTGCTTTATCTTTTCCATTCATATATGGTCATCTCTTGGCAGGTAACAGACACGCATTCTACAGTGTGTCTCTTCATGCTACATTTGCTGACAAACTGAAGTCGTTGAAGATAGGGGAATTAATGATAGGCAAAAACTTAGCTTACATCAATAAAGAGTTACAGTTGTTTGAAGCTATGGAATATTTGGCGGGATCCCCCCTTAGTGATGCGATACTGAGACCAGAACCTCATCACTTTATCAAGAATCAACAAAATCAAACGATTAATTTAAGATCTCAGGTGAGTATGTTTGAGCTGCCTTTATGCATAAGAATGGACAATGTTTTCCCATCTAATGGTTCCTAATCAAACTACTATACAGGGTGAATTTTTCAACTGGGTGTGGATGGCGATATCCGAAACTATGAGTAATATCGAAGAACGTTGAAAAGAGTCTCCAGGCCGATTTTGACGAAAGCTAAAACTGCATCATTGGATTTTAGATAATTCAATAATCCTGGCCAGGAGTCGAACCCGCTGATTTTGGAAAAAAAATCACACCTTGCATTATTACATCACTTGATAGTGTTGCTAATAAGGATCAAATATTGGGAAGTAATAATATACGGCGTATATGGGGCTTTTTAGGGAAAAAATATGTTAACTGTATTTCTAAGGCAACAATAAGTAGAATAAATGGCGTACTCAATTGATATTTAACTGGCAGATAAACAAACATTCATAATGTGTGGCCAATGGTGTTACAGTGGACAACGACTCTGAACGCGAGTCAGCTGACGGCGGTGAGCTCTTCAGTGTCGGCCGCACTCAGCGACAAGCCCTCCATACAGATGGTGCAGGGACCTCCCGGCACTGGTAAGCATTACTAAAAAGGTAGATGTAAAAGCCCGAAATTAATATTCAAGCTCAATCCAAATCCCGTTCCTTTTTTTTTTGACGGTTGCTTCTGATTGGACATCTTGAAAACTTGCATAGGCAAATTCGGTCGTTAATTGGTTACAAAGATACGACCGAATATAGCAAACGAGATAGATTATTAAGTTCAAGGAGCTTCTGGCTAAATAATAACAGCTGCACAAGTCGATCTCTAAGGTTAAGCCGCGTTTGCCGAGGTTGGTCTGTAGATGGGTGACCAAAGATCACGGAAAGCACGTAAAGCCGTTGGTCCCGGCGTGCATTTGTAGATCTTTGACAGTCGTTAATAACAGTCAAAAGCTCGAAAGACTGGCCTGTCTGAACCCCACAACCTAGAAACTGGTTACTGAGTTTTGGAGTTCTGATAGGCAGCCGTTCCATGTAAAATACTGAGCTGCATGCGGTTCGACTGGAAGCCGATCCCAACATAGTTGCGAAAAGGCAAGGTAGATGATTGGACAACGAATCAGAAAACAGTACAGTTTTTCTTAAAGGTACTACTATGCGATTGATCGATGACCTCAATATTCAGGATCCAGAAATTCAATGTTTTGCATGACACGCAATTTATGATGGATAATTTTATTCTACATCTATGGTAAGTAGTTCATAATGTATGTGATCACGACTTACTCGTATTACTCTGCCCCACAGGAAAGTCAAGTGTTATATGCGCGATAGTCATGACATATTTCTACAACGAGCAAGCTAAGAAGCAACAGAATAGAGGAAAAATATTAATCTGTGCCACAAGCAACGCCGCGGTCGATGGACTAGTCGTTAGGTTACTGAAATTGAGGCAGAGCTTACCAAAACGTGAGTACAAAAAGATATTCCCGCAGTTTAATTTACCGGACTAGCTTTAAAGTACCTATGACTAATAAAAAGTAGGCTAAAGGTCATAGCCCACTTACACGACTCTGCTCCCACCCGGCAAAAAGAATATCATTTAAATATGGGCTTTAAATATTGCTCTTTAGATATTTTTTACATTAGTATCATAAATTAGCAGACAGCTCGCTGTCAGCGAGCTTACCGCCGTCAGACTGCTCGGTAGTTGACGCCTCGCTGGCCGCACGTCGTAGACGAGCGGTCGGTGCGGTGTCCGCGCGCTCACTGCTAGCAGTCGCCGCGCCGTCCGCGTCGTCGCTCAGTCACTGTGTTTATCGCGAAAAGCGATAGCGGTGGGCGGGTGGACAGCTGGCCGTCTGCTAGCTGTCGCCGCGTGGACTGCTGGGTGCCTGCTAGCTGTCACCGCGTGGACTACGAGCAGTCGTCTTAGTTTATGGTGGTGTTGGGTGGGAGCGGTGTTGGAGCAGAGTCGTTTGAGTGTGCTATGACCTTAAATATTTCAATCTTTTGGCCGAATACCGAATCATGGAAAAACGAACAACTGAAGACAAAAGCGAACAAATTGGGTTACCTGGTTATTTGGTTCTCAGGAATTGAAACCAAAAACACGGAAGAAAAGAAAAATTACCGCGCAAAAGTTCCCGTCGTTCGATTCATAAGTAAAACAAGTGAGCATCTCCAGGGAAAAAATTAAATGTGTGCGTGGCGCTCACTTACACATATAAAAGTGGCTTCACTAAAAACATTGTTGTAAAAACTATCGGTTGATTTGCGCAGTTTTGTACACGCGCATGGCACGAACAAGAGGTTGCTGCGACTTAGTGCCATCATAAGTAATAAGAATAAAACAAAGTAAAAATTTATGGAAATTCATTTATTGATACTATTGTAACCAATTTAATATAGAACGATGGTATAACGAAGATATATAGGTACTGTTCAATGTTGACAGAGGAAAGGTTTCGTATGGTGCGCGTGGGCCGCGAGGAGGCCATGCATCCCGAAGCCGCCAACATCAGCTCGCAGCAGCTGGCGCAGCGCGACCTCGCACGGATACACTCCGAGCATCCCATCGCGCCTGCCGGACTCAACGAAGAGGTACGTGGAAGATATTCGAGCTACCCCACATCGAGTGGGATCCACCATTGTGGGCACGATGGGTATGCCCACAAATCTACTAGTCTTATACCGTCACACTTTCATGATCTATTGATACACACGTCTTTGATGAATACTTCACTTGTTTGGTCCAGAAAACAAAAAATTTTCGAGCTCGCTGCGCTCGCTCTCCAGTGCATACTTCTACTGTTTCGTTCTGGAAGCTCGCTGTAAAGACTCACCATTGTTGTGGTGCAGAAATGGATAATTTTTCGGGGTCATTTCGCTCGCTCCTCAACGATGACTTGGCCTGTCATGGTCTGTAAATATCTCCTTTGTAGAAATGCACCTTATCAATCATAAAGGATTTCATACTCTCTCATAACTCACACTTAGCCGATTTCGGGTGACTATGCCCACAAATATTTTTGAGGGCAGGAAGGTTATGATGATTCGCGCTTGCCCCACAGATTAATCTGTGAACTAGTCAGTACTAGAATAAACATATTCGTATTAAATTATTACCATTAATACTTCCACTAGTAAACAAAAGGGCGGGAACGGGTGACACACTCATGCAAAGTGTTAACCCGAATTAAAAGTATGTTTCAGATAACAAGTCACTAGTAACCCTTTAGGTGTGCAACATAACAAAAAGGACCCTCAACATTGTTAATATCATATTTTTAAGTATTTCATACTGAAACTGTATTGAATGTCATTTGCATCTCTATATTTTACAGTAGTTTTCTCAAGTAGATACGATAATCGTACATGTAATTGCAGATTCTACATGTAGAGGCGAAGATAAATATGTGGAAATGTCAGGAAAAAGACGCGAAGGACCCAGCGCGGAAAGCGTACTGTCAGGGAAAGGTCGCCGAACTCGAGAGGCGGATGAACTTGGTAAGTCATTTTAATTTTCAATTAACGGTATGCATTTGGTTTTTCTTGTCGTGTGTGCTTTTACAAACATAAAAACTCACTTACACAAACACCCAGACCCGGAACAACTACTTGATTGTAGATCATACACATATCTGTTCCGTGCGGGAATCGAACCCGCAACACGCTGCGCAATGCTCCAATCTGTCAGTCTCTGCGTTTTCGAATCGATTAGGTGATTTATTAAGATTTTATTATTTTATCGCAAGAAGGTCAGATCCTGTATGTTATATATTAAAAAACTAACGACCCACCCCAGCTCCGCACGGATGCAATCTCTATTATATTATGCATGTTATTAACATATAAACCTTCCTCTTTTACCACTCATATCTATTAAAAAATCCGTTGCGTAGTTTTAAAGATCTAAACATACATAGGGACGAACATACATAGCGGGAAGCGACTTTGGTCTATACTATATTGTAGTGATATTGTGTTCTATGTTAGCTGCGCTCGGGCGTGGAGAGCTCGTCCCGCGCGGACGTCCGTCCTGAGCAACTGTCGCAGGTGGAGAGACGGATCATAGAGGGAGCGGACATCGTCGTCACCACGCTCGCCAGCGCACAGAACTACAAGATGAAAGGGTTCGTGCTCACAATCTATTACAAAAGATATCTTTTTTTTTTATCGTCCAGTGATTTTTTATACATCATCATCATCATCAAATTAGTCCTCTCACCCAAGATTGATGATTTAAATTTCTTTGTTGTGACCGTATAGAATCTGTTACAGACTAAAGCGCCGCATAGCGCTGTGCATCATAGACGAGGCGGGACAGGTCATCGAGCCGGAGACCCTGATCCCACTGACACTGGACATCACTCGCCTCACGCTCATCGGGGACCCGCAACAGCTACCTGGATTTATCTGCTCACAGGTTTCAACATTCACCAAATTATTCTAGCCTCATACACACTACTTTATGTTTCGTGTGAGGATGTCCCACCCTTTGGTGTGAGAGTTAAGGTCACAGCTCATTAGAGCCAGCCCGCACCGCCTCGTCCCACGGCGTCCACTCGTTGTCGACAGGTGACCAATAAACGTCGGGTGGTCTACCAGTGGACCCCGCGCGGTCAACGAGTGAACGCCGCGTGGTCAACGAGTGAACGCCGCGTGGTCAACGAGTGGACGTCGCTTGTCAAAACATTCGCGGGACCCGCGCGTTGGCAATGTGCAGTTCTGTTAACGCAAGGCAAGCATGCGAGCAGCGAGTTGTCACCGAGTAGTGCACCCGCCGTCCGCGCGTGACCGAGGCAATCCGGTAACGCTACGGCGTTAATATAGTTAGCGCATACAAGTCCATATAAAGAATACTTGCCGCAGGAGGCGAGGCGGTGCGGAGTGGGTACTGGGTGGCTCTAATGAGCTGTGACCTTTAATTAAGCGGCCTTTGGGAATCCCATAGGCGTCTGACTTGACTTTAGACTTATATTGATACAACTAGCTATTTCCGTCGTTTCACCCCCTCTGCTCTGCTCCTATTGTCAATCGTCGCTGTCTGAAGCTTAAGGCTCAGCGCGACGCGTCCGCTTCATGTATGACGGATTTCGGTCGTAGAGACGGCGGTGTGAGAAGCCTGTAGTAGACTATTCGCTTTTATTGCATGGACATAAAACTAACTTCTGGCTCAAACTGATTCCGTATTGAAGTTATACCAAACAAATACCGGTAAAACGCTGCAACTTTGCCATGATGCGCGTCGTATAACGTGGCGTCCACCCACCGTGGGACACTGTCAACAGGTAGTCCTCGGGTGTACGCCGCGCCTTTATCACCAATAAACGTCGCGCGTCGTGCGTTGAAACAAAGAAGTCAAATTTAGGCATCATGGCAAAGTTGCAGCATTTTACGGTATCCAAGCACCTGCATATCTTCACTTTTTTCCTTCAGAGGGCGAAAAAGCATGGCCTCAACGAGAGCCTGTTTTCCCGTCTAAGCTCATGTTCGGAGCACTGGCCTGGCGGCAGTCCTGTAGTGCTGCTCAACCAGCAGTATCGAATGCACCCGGACATCGCCGACTATCCCAGCAAAGCTTTCTACGACGGAAAAATATTGAGCATCCCGCCCAAGAGACCGGACATAGATCTCCCACCGTACAATATCATCAGTATTTCTAGTGGAGATAAAGGACAAGGTAAGATTTGAATATGAGAATGATGTAACGCTTTTATATTGAAAGTTTTGTTTGTTGTAAAATGTAACAACATATTTCTCAAACAAATATATTATTATCTCTTTGTTCATTATTTTACATTTTTAAATATAATAAAATACAAAAAACAATAATTAAAAACATTTAAAATGGGCACAATGATAGCCGAGCTCACATTCCACATGTCGACAACCTCGCGCGCTAGGTCGAGATATTTGATTTGTTTATCTTTCTCAGCTTTCACGAGGTTCTCGTCATGCGGGATGGTAACATCGATTATTATCATTGCGCGGCGCTCTGATCTGTCTTTCACTACTATGTCAGGCTTATTGGCGACAATAGTCCTGTCAGTAATAATAGGCAGATCCCAGCACAGCGTGACATATTATTATTATTTTACCATATCTTTTAACATCTCGGGATCAAGGGATCCCGGACTTTTGAAGGGCGTGGCAGGAGCCGAAGCCATCTTGCAGAGGCCCATTACGCATTTAAAATGAAATGAGGCTCCAACCGGTTATTATTATTGTTGTTTCATTACAACGTAAATCCAACAGTACACTTTCGGATTTTTCAGGTTTTTGCAGTTTCATGCTACTATACAGTCCAAATAAGTTAGCTATATCTAAATTTAATTTGATGTAAGGTGTTTCGGGCGCCAACGAGATGGAAGCGTGGGGCGTGTCCCGACTGGTGCTGGCACTGCACGCGGCACTACGGCCGGCCGGACTGCGGCTGGCTGTCATCACGCCTTACAACGCGCACAAAGATCTCATCAAGAGACATCTCAGGACTCTACAACTGTGAGTCTTCTATCTACTGTGGTTCTTGGATTTCTTGACACATTCGAGCCTTGTTGGCAAACATAATTATAATGCGTTTCAACTAAGTTTAGTTGATGACGCCAAATTGTGACGTCATAGACCACTTTTAAACTTTGACAATAAGTCTGACGAGATAATAAAGATAATAAACACTATTAAAATTTAATTAGCGCAAAGCATTTTATTGCTAAACGCTTCGATCATTAAAAATAACTAGATACACAATCCCGTACAAAAACGAACTTAAAACTGTCCTCAAGTAGGTTCGTAAAATAGAAAGAGAAAGAAAACAGAAAGAAACATAACTGGCCAACATATGCCAATAGAAATTAAACCTTATTCGAATGAGTTAAAGTCGGATTTAGAACGGACATAAAAACACATTAAATTTTACGACCGCGACTCGAATCAACACATGTTACCCGACTAAATCAAGTAGCCATGCGACAATATGAACTGTACGTTTAGTAAAAGTCTTTTCAATTTAGTTGCTTTATAAACCCTGCTGATAATTTCGTCAATTTTAAAATAAATGTTTACGGCGATTTCTTGACGAAATATCAGTATTTATAGTACAGTGATAGTTATTTTATATTGTTAATATTAGTACTTACTGAAAAAAATGAATCTATCCTTTTTCCGGTCCTGGAAGAGTGATTTTTGCACTTTTTAAACGAGCACGGAGGCATGTTTACGTTCCGAGCGTTAGAACAGTACTAAACCAAAAGGATGACTGATTTCTGATTTGGTCATTCTTTTGGTGAGGACGTTTTTTGTCGCTGATTGTGTATCTAGTTGTTTTTAATGATCGAAGGCTAAACGTTATTTTCAAGTGACTTTTGACCATAGACACTAACTTTCTTAATTGAATCGCACTCTATATTTCTCAAAAGTGTGAACAAAGAAACGACGTCGAACAAGGAATCGCTATCTTTTACAAGTATTAATTTGAGAAAAAGTGAAAATTAAAAAGAAGTTTTGTTAGTTGTTACACAATCACGTCAGAATTACTGAACGGATCTTGACGATATTTGGCTCAGAGATAAGTTATAGTCTGGAATAACACATCTATAGGATACTGTTTACCCCGATATTAGATTCGCGTAGGATAATTTTCAATTTAAAGTGAACTTGTTTCTTACGCTTTTACGTCTAAAACTCCAAGACCGATTTTGACCAATTTTCGTACAGCGATAGCATTAACTATTTTTTGTGTGTCAATTTTCCTAGCCACCCTGTATAATCGGGCCGGGCAAGTGGCACTGGCAGTAAAGTAATATAAAGTTGTCCTTTGAGTGCAGGTCGGAGGGCCAGGTGGAGGTGAACACAGTGGACAGCTTCCAGGGCCAGGAGCGGGACGTGGTGCTGGTGTCGCTGGCTCGCAGCCAGGGGGTGGGCTTCCTCACTGACGTCGGACGGATGAACGTCATGCTCACGCGAGCACGACATGCGCTGCTCATCTGTCTCAACCATAACGCGCTGCTTGTAAATATTTTTTATTTAATACGCCTCTTTTTCATCTGGCATCTTTAATTACTGAAACGAATAAAGCTTATAATGTATCCACTGCTGAGGCACGAGTCTCTTCTCGATGAGATATTCGGCTGTATACCACCATGACGACGGTGATGGACATGTTGGTTTCTTCACCTTCACTGTTTTGGTAGCAGTAGTGATGAAATAAATTACACAAAGTAACACAGGATTTTCCCCAATCATGAAAACTCATCAACTACTTTCATTTCTCTGACTTTTGCAAGACGAAATAGCTTAGCTCAAGAGTAATCGGATTAATATCTAAGTTCTATTTACACATATGAAACTAGCAACTACACTAACATTTCAAAATTGAACTTTTTTCTATGTACTTGCATAAGTACCAAAATACTAAATATTTAAAATTTCTTTCAGAAAAATCCTCAATGGAAAACACTTTTTGAAGACGCCCAACGAAGAAACATGTTCAAAGTTCTTCCACACAAAATGTGCCAACCTATAACGGCAGCACAGGTGGCCAGTGATAACATTTTGGATTATGTTGTAGTCAAAAAACATAAAAGTCAACATCATCGTTAACGAAATAATTGAGAATATTCATCTGTCAGCTTGATCTGTATTTGCAATTTTCCATTTATAAACAGTGTGGCGGTTTACGGACTATCATCAAAGGGGGCCGTTTTGCCCGTAATACTAAACAATTTTCAATCTGAATCTCTAAATCGCTACACTTTGTTTACGCCGCCCGCCTCCGCGTTTTTGTAAAACTTTTTTTTCTCTAGTCCTTAGTCAATATTTTAGCAACATTTATATGGTTGCATCATTCATTGATATAATTCGTTCATGAACTGAGTTAACAGTGTACACTAAGCAACTTGAATGAAACAATAATTGTTTCATTCAATAACAATTATTGTATTATCTTATGAAAATCATAAGAACTATCCCTGCGACAGACCAACACGCAACGACCCAACTAAAGTAATGATTTGCGAGCTTTATGTCATATCACGAACAAAATAAAAAAAAGGATATTATTCCATCTTGTTCATTTGTTTTTGGTCAACGCAGATGATATTATTTTTGTACAACAACAAAGTGTCTAAAACATACTTTCACCATTGATTGCTTTGAAATATATGTGATGTTTAAAATGAAAATAATTATGTCCCTTCTTTGCTTTCGGATAAAATATTATGCTTAGGCCGCTATCCAACTGGCGTTTTACGAGCTTTGGCGTCTCTCCAACGTCTGCGCAGCGTCAACGTTGCGCAGACGCGACGTTAACGTTGCGTCGTCGTGTGGCAAGCGTTAACGTCCGCGTAAAACGCCAGTGGGATAGCGGTCATTTTCACTGATCCAAGATAAGAAGTTCATGTCATTAAGACGTCTGATGTTTCGTTATAAGTTCATTATGTATGTATTTTAGTACATCATTCTCTATTATTATTATTTCCTACATAATTTCTTGTAAGTTTCCGCTAAAATGTATCAACTGATTACGGAGTTTTGAACAGTGCCTTATTGAGAAATGTAGAACTAACAAAGTAAAAACTATTGTAATATGATATTTAATGGCAGCCATACAGAATAAAATATATTGTCGAATCTGTAGTCCGTCGGTTGTTGAATATTTAAAAAAAAAAAGTAACCGACTTCAAAAACAACCAAAAAAAGTTTAAAATAACCTACAAATTAAACAACAACCTTTTCTTTCGAAAGTCGGTGACTTTGTTGTTGTTTCATTGACTTTTTTGCCACCGATTGCCGGGGACAAACGCCTGCCAGGGTCGTGGGACTGGCTCAGCAGGTTACCCTGACCCTGGAATGAAAAGGGCAACCAAAGGAACACTGTAGACTTTAGTCAGTACGTGTGTGAAAGCCCTTTCCTCCGCTCAACAAAGGGCGGGACGACTCCATTGACTACCACTTCAAAAGGCCAAATACCAGAAAAAAAAACTTGAGTCTTGTTCGGTTGCTATTACTTGAGTATGTTGAGCGTCGTTTAGTTTAGTTAGAAGACTGATTGTTACAAGACCATGTGTATGACCTGTATGATGCTTTAAAGACTTGTCTAGATACATTAGGTCCAGCGTTGTTAATTTAATTAATGTTTATTCACGTATATATCCCGTGATTAAGTATATGATTAAGTGTTTACTGCTTTAACTACGCATGTATTTATAAAGCTTAAATTTTATAATTATAAACGTATGTTTCTACTTGTTAAAGACGCATGCTTTGCTAAGAGCGTATTTACTCTGCAAATTGTAATTTTAATATCCTCCAATCTGGGAGTGGTGGAGCGCAGTTTACTGTGGTAAAAGTTTCAATGAAATTATGGGCTTCTACAATCTTAACGAATGTCAGACGCAGTGCAAAAGATTGTCAATCGCTGAGAAAATGGGGGCGCGCGCGTCCCTGGTCACCAGTGGTCACACGTTCATATGACACGTGCACCCGCGTGGTCACACGTTCATATGACACGTGCACCCGCGTGGTCACACGTTCATATGACACGTGCACCCGCGTGGTCACACGTTCATATGACACGTGCACCCGCCGACGACTGTCGGCAAGAACAATGGCAAGGCTGAGCAGGCCCACACTCTTTAGGGTCAGTACAGACCGAGACGCGAAGCGACGCGACGAGGCGCGCACACTTTTAAGAGCCATTCAAAATACGACTTTATTTTCTACACCAAAAGATACACATTTCGTTGTGAGGATGCGCCTCGCGGCCTCTTCACGCATCGTCGCGTCGCTTCGCGTCTCGGTCTGAACTGACCCTTGGTGTGCTACGTATCATGTGACTTACATCGCACTGATACCTGATTTTTTTACTTGCAATATTGTTTAATAATCGTGTCGATGACGCGCCATCTATAGCATTTATTCCTGCAACATGCCGAGTATCAGTGCATGTGGGACCCAATATTTTGTCAGGATCATTCCGCAGCGTACAGCCAAAACTGTATATTAATTTTTGTAAATAATTATATTTTGTGAACAATATTAACAAACATTTTGCTTAATACTTGCTACTTCATTATATTCAATATTAACAATCCGTCTATTGTCTTCGCGTACAAATGTGTGTTAGTTTTATTATTTGCCTTGTTGGATTCGGTCTTAACTATTATTTGTTCCAAAATGTAAAAAATGTTTTTTGTTCGTTCTTGCATCCTTTAATAATTCAAATTAAACCTGTCATATCAATAGAAAATTTACATCCTTAAAATTTGATAATACCTATGTCAAAAGTAAAATTATTTGCACTAACAGGTAAGGCCGTGCCCTGCGTTAGGCGTGCGCACGGCGCGGGCGCCCTCGTGGCGTTCTGTTTCATGTAATGTTCATAGATCAGCGCTGCGTGCTGCGGGTCGCCCGTCGATGACATTACATGAAACAGCACGCCAGGCGGGCGCCCGCCTCGCCTAACGCAGCACACGGCCTAAAGACCAAATACTATGTTAAATGAATGAGTTGTAGTTTTTATGTACATAAGGCTAGATGTACCTACCACATTAACATAGTGAATAAAATGATTTTATATTGTTATATTAAAATGCCGTTTCAATTAAATTCAACAATTTATCATTAATGTATACCTACAATTCGTAACCTGTCAAGGAAAAAATGTATTGATAATATTACACGATGACTGAAAATCCACCCAGTTCTCTAATTGCCCCGTACGTTCCAGGGCCGTCGTAGCTTTTTAAAGTATTCTCGCAACCATGCCAGGCATCGTCGACGAGTTCTTAGATGACGACTTAGAGAATAGCATAACATAGCTGGTCCTTGCCGGACGGTGAGCTACCCATAAATTGCCGTCCGCAAGCTCGAGCCTTCAGTGGCCGCCCATATGCCGCTCGACACCCGGGCGTATAATCTATCCACCGAATCCGAAACAACTGGACGTTCTGGCGTCTCTCCAGACACCACTCAACGGGAGTTAGCATCGTCAATATGTGTCGTGCCGAGTTTCACCACGGCAGCGTTGTCACCTCGACACATCAATCGTGATCCCCTGGTGAAAATACGGCAAGGCAGCTCAATGCCTCACCGGAGACTACCCATATAGCCATTCTTGATCGCAGATTTGTAAAAGTTGTAACAAGTCGCGTCAGTTCCGTAACTGTTACCTACGACAAATTGTGACTGTGTGGGAGTGCACTTCTATGTGTCGTAACCGTTCAGATAGATAAAATCTGCATTATTGTCAACAAGAAAGTAATCTTCTATACATGTAATAAATTTGTAGAAAAGTGGTGTCTGTACAATGTAAATATATAATAAAAAAGTAGCAGGGGTTGTTATTTCATCGATGCCGAACCCGAAACTGTAATTAAAATTTTTTTTGTCTGTTTGTCTGTGTGTTTGTGCACGCTAATCTTCGGAACTACTGGACGGATTTGAATGATTTTTTTTTGTTGTATAGGTATTAAGTCCGATTAACATATAGGCTATAATTTATCCTGGAAACTTGAACACCTGATGCAGAACCGCAACAGACCTGCTAAACTATAAGAGATACAAAAATGGTGCCATAGCAAAAATTGTTCCACGTGATGAGCATTTTCTGCAGAGAGAATAAAGGGTTTAGCCGTCCTTCCATAGGCAAACTGCCCCCGATAGGAACCTATATCGTAACATGTGTTATATTGTAGAGGGTACTAATAGTAGTTCATCGTATAGATATTAGCTCTATATTTTAGTTAATTGAGGAGCTATTTGAAAAAAAGTGTCCGGAGATGATTTTTTTTCAAAGTGATATATCTTTGTTGATTTTAAAGCTAGAAAAATAAAACAAATTCCAGTGTTTATGGTACATTTTACAGTTTATCTATATTAATTTCGATGAGCCTAGCTTGAATAAAAATATTTAAAACATGTAAATAAATTATTTTTTTATTGATTTCTGTCAGATCAAATTGAATTACCACTTTGAAAAAAATATATAATTATTGTCTATACCTTGCCTAACAGCATGCCAAGTTTCATTCAAATCCATAAGGTGCAACATGTTGAATAAAAATAATGAAAGTAAGTGGACCACCTTATGACTACTTTGTTGACGCTTTCAAATTGTATTAGATTTTAATAATCTTTAACAAAGTAGCGTTTTTACCGTTTATAAAAAGTACATTAATAGCTGGTGGTGTCACTAGCCTATTACAATAATTTGTCGATCTACTTTTAAGGTGAACGCACACTTATCCGAGCCGAACGCGTCGAACGAAACCAATTTTAGAATTCTGTATATGAAATTATCATACCTATCACACTATCCTTTTTACTTGTAGTGAAATGTAATGTGTGAATAAACAGTGTGTATGTGTGCAGCCTCTCGCCCTAGCGATGGGTAGCTATAGCCATAACTAGCCAAATACCGGCTATGAGCGAAATAGCCACGGCTATGATATCCGTCAACACGATAGCCAGCTATCGGCTACTGGTTGGCTAGATAACTGACAGGTTATGATATAGCCGCGTAGCCGCTCGTAACCGCGTAGCCGCTCGTAGCCGCGTAGCCGCCACGGAGTATAGCTAACTGCTACGTTTTATAGCCGTCCCGGTATTCGGTAGCCGGGTAGCTAGAGTAACCAAAATAGCCGATAGCTGTGTGCGCGCTTACTGCGCTACGCGTGTACGATCTTCATTGGTATTGTCGATCTTTTTCTCACAATATTCACAAAATAGATTAGACAAAGAGAGAGCATTATACTTAGTAATTTCGTTCGTTTAATGAACGAACTTATGAAATACGATGATTAGAAAGCTGGTTAGTTACCGTCAGGTTAAAATAAATAAAAATTTGATAGTATTTTAGTTATTGTGACCTCAGAGAGGAAATCATTTCTTTTTGATTTAGGATCGAATTCAGATCGGGCAGTTGATGTTGCGTTATTTACTCGTAAGTCCTACCTAGCTACACCGGCGCCGCTTCGTTGCGCCGCTAGTTACTAAACGCTATTGTTCAATAGCCAAGTAGCCAAATAGCTGGCTAGCTAGCTGGCTATTACACCACAAATAGCCGGTTAGCTAAGCTATTGAAATTTCGGCTAGTTACCCATCTCTATCTCGCCCTAAGCTCTCGCCGCGGAGCATTTTTTTCTGTTGTTTTGTAAGTGTATAACATATCTATGACTTTAAAATATCATTGGATAAAACCAATAAGAAAAAAAGTGACAGCTAGATGTTGTCAGTGCCAATCAGCGCTCGTTGGCATCATAGAGAGATAGAGAAAGAGAATTTGTTGTCGCACTCTTTCTTTTACGACGCCATTCAATGATATTATAAGTAAAAAGGTGTAGATACGTTATACGCGCTCAGAAAGAACACGCTCAAATGTGGTTGATTCACAAACCTTGACCTCAGTGCGACGTTGCCGGCGTCAACGGATGCACGTCACGTAAACAGAGTGAATCAAAAGTAAAAGTGACTTAAAACCATTGAAAATGAAATGAGACATTGTACAAATTATACAAGCAAGACTTCTAAAAGTCAAGCAATCACATATCATTCGTAAATATACTATTTTTCTTAATATTTTCCCAAAATAATAAAACATTACGTTTCTATATTAATGGCGTCGTAAAAGAAAGAGTGCGACAACAAATTCTCTTTCTCTGTCTCTCTATGATGCCAACGAGCGCTGATTGGCACTGACAACATCTAGCTGTCACTTTTTTTCTTATTGGTTTTATCACGCTATCCTTTTTACTTGTAGTGAAATGTAATGTGTGAATAAAAAGTGTGTATGTGTGCAGCCTCTCGCCGCGGAGCATTTTTTTCTGTTGTTTTGTAAGTGTATAACATATCTATGACTTTATAATATCATTGACGCCATTAATATAGAAACGTAATGTTTTATTATTTTGGGAAAATATTAAGAAAAATAGTATATTTACGAATGATATGTGATTGCTTGACTTTTAGAAGTCTTGCTTGTATAATTTGTACAATGTCTCATTTCATTTTCAATGGTTTTGAGTCACTTTTACTTTTGATTCACTCTGTTTACGTGACGTGCATCCGTTGACGCCGGCAACGTCGCACTGAGGTCAAGGCAATGATATTATAAGTAAAAAGGTGTAGATACGTTATACGCGCTCAGAAAGAACACGCTCAAATGTGGTTGATTCACAAACCTTGACCTCAGTGCGACGTTGCCGGCGTCAATGGATGCACGTCACGTAAACAGAGTGAATCAAAAGTAAAAGTGACTCAAAACCATTGAAAATGAAATGAGACATTGTACAAATTATACAAGCAAGACTTCTAAAAGTCAAGCAATCACATATCATTCGTAAATATACTATTTTTCTTAATATTTTCCCAAAATAATAAAACATTACGTTTCTATATTAATGGCGTCGTAAAAGAAAGAGTGCGACAACAAATTCTCTTTCTCTATCTCTCTATGATGCCAACGAGCGCTGATTGGCACTGACAACATCTAGCTGTCACTTTTTTTCTTATTGGTTTTATCACGCTATCCTTTTTACTTGTAGTGAAATGTAATGTGTGAATAAAAAGTGTGTATGTGTGCAGCCTCTCGCCGCGGAGCATTTTTTTCTGTTGTTTTGTAAGTGTATAACATATCTATGACTTTATAATATCATTGGGTCAAGGTTTGTGAATCAACCACATTTGAGCGTGTTCTTTCTGAGCGCGTGTAACGTATCTACACCTTTTTACTTATAATATCATTGCACCCAGGTGTTTCCTCCTTTCTCCTTAGACACAGGTACCTCCCGAAACTTCCGTGTCCGGTGAGGACCTGCGTCATGCGGTAGGTCAGGACGCCGTGACTCCTATCCAGCCACTCCTCAAAGAGGGGTCTTACCGCGGCGATTGCGGCGTGCCCGGCCGTCGGTTGCCACAGAGCATGTCGGTTGCGACAATCGTCCCCTCCATACTGGGCGGGCGGCCTTGGGGCGGCCTCGCGACCTTTTCAAGCGATACTGGTCTTTTAAGTATGTAGTTAAAGTTTAAAATTGAAGCACTGGGAGCAACAAGGGCGTTCGGCACCCAAAGCCCATTTTAATATTATTGCACCAAATTAAGCATTGCGCCATCTAGTATCATATGGCAAAAACTCATTTTGATTCATCGTTTCTAGATGGCGTGATAGATAATAATTGAGAGGATTTCGCTACGCCCGTTGTTGCATGGATCGCGTTTGAACTTGAAACACGTTACGACCTGGTCTGCGAAAGTTTATTTTAATGTAAAAACATGTCCGAAATAAGTGATTTTAGTGCAGATGACGACCAGACTGATTATGTTCCCCCAAAAAATAAAGGAAAAAAGAAGTTGAAGAATACAAAGTTATGGAAGAAAACATATATATTTAAACTTTTAAATAATGAAAGCAAATGAGTGTTGTGATTTACTTTTAAATAAAGATGATTATTTAAAGCACCTAAATTATTTATGCCTTCAAAACCTTTTAAAATATGAACGCCCAATTAATTTACGGGTTGGATGCAACAAGGGCGGATAACATGTATTAAAAAAATATGTTTTTCTGGAGTTTCTAACTATCTGAAAATTATGATAATACTAAAATCTTACAACTTACTCATTGTTCATTTTGATTTTGAGAGATTTAGAGATTTATCTGAATTAGTTTAGAATTTATAACACATCTAAAACTTTAACTTCAATTATCTCAAAACTCACTTTTTGGTGTAACGCCCTTGTTGCACCCAATGCTTCAATTATTTCACACTGAAAGTGCTCGCCGCGCCGCTGCCATTCCGGTGTTACTCGGCCCTAAGTTTGAATCGAACTGTATTAATGATTGATTCTCACTTCTCTGCACGTTTTTTTGTGAGGGGAAGTCGGGGGACGGTCTAGGTCATAAATAAAACATAGTATTTCCGTGATAATGTTTTGTTCACTTAAAAATTGCGCCATAGTAATAATATTTCACTATTAATTTTTAAACGGAAGTAATAAATGTTTCCAATAAAATTGTTTTCTACCGTATTTGCAGCCAGAGTTCCAAGCTGTCGACTTCCACATTTAAAATAATTTTCTACATTTTTATCGTAACCAGCGAACCAGAATCTTCACAACCAAGACTATATTTTATGAAACAATACTGTCTATAGGTTTAAGTCATTATAACTGGTAAATGTTAGTCACAAAAACGTATTGTTTCATAGAATCGTCACTATTTAGTGTACTCCTGTGTACTAATAAATAAATTCAAACTGGAGAAGTCTTATTCAGTATTGTTGTCTTCAACTATGTATTAACAGTGTGAAAATATAATTTATATTGCTTATGTTCCTATTTACCAAACAGAATCTTTTTTAGAGTTAATTTTCTCTAAATCCATAGTTCAAGACCTCGTCAAACTAAAGTTTCGTTTCCTTGTACTATAACCTCACTGGCAGTATTTTCAAGGTATTTTTACACAATTTGTATAATTTCGACAAAAAAATAGTTCAAGTTAATGTCAAATAATTGATGTTGAAATAATAATGGTACAAAGAAGTGTTATCTTGTAAATAATCCTAAATAATTACAATTACCCTCTGACAAAGCTATGCTTCCACTAAACATATGAGTTCAGTACAAGATACACATTAAAAACCTTGCGTTTTAGTACAGAACATTAAGCATACAATACTTATGTATTGACGTACATATATTTTTCTTTTATAATATATAACAAATACAGAGGAACGGCACTTAATTAAATGATATAATAAAGTTAATATGCGAAATAATGAGTACCTGTTTTTTAACCTTGGGAAGATATAACTACATATTACAAAGGTAACAGTAACTAAACTAAAACATAATTACTCTCAGTCATAATATTTCCATTACATATCCTATTAGGTGTCAACAAAAGAAAACTGTACTAACAATTTGAGCAGTGTAAAATAAACTCATTTTATAACAGCTGCCCTTAGTAGATTCCATTTAGAAAATAAACACAAAATATACCTACATATATGACAAGATTTAAACATATGCTCCACCTGCATCTTAAGGGACCGTCCAAAGAAGGGCAGTGATTGGTAGTGGCTTCAAGTGGACTTCTCCGAAGCCTGAATGCCGTTATTGTGGCAGAGCATTGGTCGAAGCTAATTTAGTTATAATAAATCAGCAAAAGGGATATATAAGATCATGCTTTCAATGTATAATGGGTTTAGAAGTAACAACAGGGCTGCAGTACTACTCAGAAATATGTTGGACATGAATATAGTAAAATGAAAGTAAATAAATAAAAATGCACTAAATCGTAACAGGTTCTGCATCCATTGCTTATCTCCTAGTACAACAATAACCACTTGGTAGCTCTCACCACTCCCGCAGGATTAGAAGATTAAGCTTATCCTTCATTTAGCTTCTAGTGCAGCGCAATGAAATATCGCATGGAAAAATCTACACTTGCTAAGGCTTGTTATTATAAGTTTAAGTCCTTATTTCTATTACTTTTGTTTGCGAAAATACCAATCAATTATTCTTAAATAATAGAACAATATTCCATTTAACTAGGTACTTCCAGAAATAACCCTTTCGACTGCAGTAGAAAACATGCAAGCTAATGTTGGTATTGCTCGAATTACAATATTTATAATTTAGCTAGAACTATTATTACATATATTAACATCTTATGAGGTCACTATTTACGGTTATGGGTAAAGGCTGAAACTGGCAGTAATTACTCATCTTTATACTTAATTTTTAAATCTGTCTACTAAAAATTATAATAATACTAACTACTTCCATAAATTGCTCAGTTTGGACTGCTTGGCGGTTGTGAACCAATGACTCCAAGAATGTCGTTACTGTTACTATTTTTCGTATTCATGAAGGCTTATTAAAACTATGAATTTAAGTCCATATGCTAACTATTTACACAAATAAGTGGAACCAAGCCGGCCGCGGGTCAATGATGCCTGGGGTAGTGGTGTCCATTATTACTGTACCTGAAATAAAATATGAACAAGTTTTGACTAAGTACGAACACACATAGGTTCAAAAATGTCTAATCAAAAGTGCTTCAATCAAGTCTATTCTAATTATTTACTAATTACCTATTAAAGCGTTTGTACTTGTTGTTGTGATGTTTATTGAAGTGGTGAGACGGGCGCCGCTCATTCCGATATTTATTAAAGTTTCCGCCCCAATGCGGCTTATTCTGCTTTTCCTGAAAAACAATTGTATTTAAAAATTAAATGGCTTCAATTTGTATGGATATACTCAAATCTCTGTAGTTGATTCTAAATTGATTAATTATTATTCAGTAAAAAATCTCTCGACAAATAAGCTACAGCTTTTTTAAGGTAATGTATAATGCAGATGCATTTTTAAAGAATAGTCCGTTTTATCCCCTAAGAATCTGAGATTTCACCACCAAAAAAAAGGGCGTGTCGTTAGTCTAGTAGTGAATTAATAATTTTGTTTTTTTTACCTGGAAGGGATTATAACCATTTCTACTGTTGTTGAAGCGATTATTATAGTGGTGGAATTTCTTCACTTTCTTGTTGCGCCCTCGATCCATTTCATCCGCAGCATCAAGAGCTCGTTTGCGTTCATCTCGCCGTTCTTCAAACACCTGTAGTGGAAGCAATATTATAACAGGAACAACCAAACGATAGTGCAGGATTTCTCAAAGTGGGGTACGCGAACCCCTAGGGGTTCGCCATTCGACGGCAGGGGGTTCGCGATAAGATTTGCGTAATGATGGCTTGAAAACTGTAACAGTTTGAGTATTAAGCAACAGGAATCATTATTAGAAACGTCCGTAGATGACACTCTTCACGCTGATTTAAAAATGATGTCTTTGATAGATTTTTGATAGCTAGACAGGCAAAGTATTCCGAACTTTCACACAAAGCGGTGAATTTCCTTTTACCCTTTGCCATACTTATGTGAGAGTGGGTTTTCACACCTAATCATGATAAAACTAAAAACAGAAATCGTCTTGATAATTAAATAATTGAGCAAAATTACTCCTAAAATTGAATCCATTTATAACAAGAAACAAGCACACTCATCACATTAATATAAAAGATATTTCTTTTGGCACTTTATTTGTTACCTTTTATACAAACAAAAACCTTATTTTCTTCAACAGTCAATTTAATTATTTTCTTTGGGGGGGGGGGGGATTTCAATAGTTTGGGGTTCGCTGTCACCTGGAAATTTTAACAGGGGTTCGTGGAGCCGAGAGTTTGAGAAACCGAGCGATAGTGCAGAAGGGGCAACACTGTAGTGTTAAATGCCAAGGAAATAACTCACCTGTCGCGAGAGAGCGCTATGGTTGCCGTTCCAAGAAGAAACGGGCGCGCCGTACCCGCGGTGCGAGACAGTCTGCAGGTGCCGCATCGTCTCCAGAGGCGCGACCACACCGTTGGAGGCGGGAGCGGCAGCGCTGCCGCCCGCGCCGCTCGAACTGCCGCCAGCTGCGGCGACAGACGCGGCCGCGGTGCCGTTGGAGACGCCGGCTGCCGCCGCCCCTGGACCGCTACGGTCACTCAGAGGTGACATGCTACTCACACTCGTGTTAGGGCTTTGATCGTTTTCTGACCGCCGCTCCTCTTTTTCTTTTACCCTGAAAACGTAATTCGTGAATATTATACGAGATGCTCTCTAATAGTTATTTATGCAACTGTTGTATAATCAGGGGTATTAAAACACGAATGTGGGTTTATCACACGAGGCGTAGCCGAGTGTGATAATAGTATCACATGAGTGTTTTAAAGTGTGTTAATAGTATCACATGAGTGTTTTAATACCTAATTATAACAGTTGCATACAAGACTTTATCTACAATCATGATGTGAATCCTCTATAAAAGATTCTCATACCATAGGGTGTTGTACAGTGTTGTAAGAACTATGTAAATTCAAGAAAAGTCTAATTGCGAAGCATGTAAAATAAACAAACTTTTTCCGGTAACTTTTTGTTAGAAATTTCCTTTGCTGCTTTAGAAATATCTGGTGGTGTGTCATCAAAGCTAGAATCACTCATTTTTGTAAACAACGCACACAGTAATTGTTTGTTTGCGATTTCCAATATTCGAGTGAAAAAATGACGGGAAATAACAGAATCCGAAATTACGAATTAGTCTACAATTTATTGTTCTTTTTTCAAAATTTTAGCGATCTGGGCCCTGTTTTATAAAGCTTACAATCCGACAATTCGACATATGTCAAAAAGCGACAATTTGACAATTTTTCTGTTTTATAAAACTTACAGGTGACATAATTGTAACGGTCAAAAATTCGCAAATATGTCGGATTGTCGCGACAATCTGTAATTTTTCTGTTTCATAAAACTTTTTTAGCGACATGTGACAGGTGACAATTTCGCGCGAAATTGTTGATAATTCCGCTTTATAAAACGTAAAATTGTCACGACATACTGACATATTTGTAGAATTGTCCGACAACCTTGACAGGCACGTCGACCTCTGTCGCGGATTCATATTTAGGATTTTGAAGGTGTAAAAAAGTGTTTTTAGAGGTTAGTTATAAAAAAATGGTCCTAACATCGAGCAGTGAGAGTAGTGATGGTGGATTTTCTTGGGAAATATTACACTAGCGAAAGATGACCAAAGAAACTTCCCCAAGGCACAGAAATATTCGCCTGGGTGTCACCACTGCGAAGATCGCCCGGAGGACACATTAAAGCATACGGTGCAAGACTGCCCCGTTTGGGCAGAGCACCGACGTGTCCTTACGGCGGCGATAGGCGGAGACCTCTCGCGCCCGGCATTGGTTGCGGCCATGCTGCGGGGCGAGACGGAGTGGGAAGCGGTCGCCTCCTTCTGCGAAGCAGTCATGCTCGCGAAGGAGGAGGCCGGCCGCGTGAGGGAGAGGACAATGTCCTCCCTCCGCCCCACCCGCGGTGGTGGACGCCCACGGCGACGTACGTCGCACACGGTGGCCGGAGATCGTCCAGCGACGTCCGACGCCGTGGGCGTCTACCACTGCGGCTGGGGCGGAGGGAGGACGCTGTCCTCTCTCTCTCGCGGCTCGCCTCCTCCTTCACGAGCATAACTGCTTCGCAGAAGGAGGCGACCGCTTCCCACTCCGTCTCGCCCCGCAGCATGGCCTCGACCAATGCCGGGCGCGAGAGGTCTCCGCCTATCGCCGCCGAGAGGACACGGCGGTGCTCTGCCCAAGCGGGGCAGTCCTGCACCGTATGCTCCACCGTGTCCTCCGGGCGATCTTCGCAGTGGTGACACCCGGGCGTCTCTTCCTTCCTTATCAGACACAGGAACCTCCCGAAACTTCCGTGTCCGGTGAGGACCTGCGTCATGCGGTAAGTCAGGACGCCGTGACGTCTTTCCAGCCACTCCTCAAAGAGGGGTCTTACCGCCGCGATTGCGGCGTGCCCGACTTTATACATACTTAAGAGTAATTAAGTACTTTGACTTGCCATCTCTTAGTATTTCTCACTTTTGAATCGTAAAAAAATAGTAGTAATAATTTGACACAATTGTCGCGACAATCCGACACTTGTCAGCGACAATGCGACATTTGTCCGCGACAATTGTCACGAGTAATTTGACTGGAGTTTTTTGACAAATGTTGAGTTTTATAAAACGCGTTTTATGATGACAATTAAGTCAAGATTTCACCTGTCGACTTTTAATACATTTGTCACCTTTATGAAACAGACCAAGGGCGACAATTCTACAAATTTGTTATTTTTTGACATAAATGTCGGATTGTAAGCTTTATGAAACAGGGCCCTGGTGGTGAAAATGTCATTGCATGAGAATGTTCTTTTTTTTGAAATTCATAATTCACGCGTTCGGATGATATAATGATCATAATATCATTGAGTGTTTTAATGTTGGCAATAAGCTAATTGTTATAGGTTCTTTTATAGAGGATTAATAGCATGATAGTAGATAAACATCCTAAACAACGTGTCGACTTTCGGAATAGTGGGGGTAACAAGTGCATTAAAATTAAATTATTTTAGATCGTTAATTCCGTTGGTGTCCCCCCCGCACGTACTTTTTGTTGGTGACGCCGTTGAGGCTAGGGCTGAGCAGCGGGCCGCTATTCTCGCTGGAGACGGTCCAGGCATGGTGCATACTCTTGGTGGTGACGACGAGCGCCCGGGGCGACTCGCAGCGACTGGGCTTTGGCCGGCGCCCGTCGTCCCTCCTCGCTCCATCCTCGTTTAATCTATCGTTTCGCTCATCCCCACTTGATTCAGAATCATACGGGACCAACCTCGATCCCGTGCAGCCGTTCCTCGGCGACAGCCCTGATGAGTCACTCTTGTTCATTTGCTCCTCCAATTTTTCTAAGGGGGATTTAGGTGTCTTGACTAATTTGCTTGTTGATGCCACTTTCTCAACTGCTTTTGAGTTTATAATGGATCTGAGATCAGTCTCACTCTTGGATATCTTGGGTTTTACTTGGCTCTCATCACCATTTTGCCTTTTGATTACAAAACTTATCTTCTTATCATCATCTTTATTACCATTTTTCTCTATGCCATTCAAAATCTTTGGTGGTTGAATAATTTTCTCAACTTCACCATTTTGTTTGACCACCCATGGCTCAGAATTGGAATTATTAGACTCTGTTGACTTTCCAAGCATGCTATTCAGAATTATAGGTTTGATATCTGGTTTAGGAACTTCTACTGAAGTGCTATTAAGTAGAACTGGCTTTCTCTCATCATTTCTGTAAAATGTTAATTTTAAAGGACTTTTATCTCTATTAAGTATATTATCCGGCAACTGGGGGCCATAGACAACACTTGAGGAAGAAGCGGCAGAGGTGGACGCCTCTTCAGTATTGTCTTTTTCAAAAAACATAATATAGGCGTTTGTACCCAGCACAGCAGACAGAGGTAAAGGTCGAACACAACTGTCGTCAAATTGGTAATAATTGCTATTTGGTGCTTGGCCAATAGCAGTGTAATGCCCACAGTTCTGTGATGGTCCAAGATGAGTGACTAAACTAACTAGTTTATATGACTGAAACAAAATAATATTTTATTAATCAACATTTTTAGAGTTATAATATCCCACATAACCAGTGAGGATAGAAAAAAATCATTCATTATAATCAGTAGAAAGTATTTCCCAACTTACCAACTGTTGGTGACTTTTGTTGTACATATATTTGTTAAGGGTGATCTTCTTTCTAAATTGCACATGTTTGGAGAGCTTGCCTCCAGCTAATGAGAACCGTTTCAATGCTATGCAGAGAACCATAGGGGCGCGCTCAATGAAAAATTGTTTGGTGGCAGATACCTTAAACAAAAAGTCTTAAGTCAGATAATGGATGCCAATGTGACAATTTTTCTGTATGTTACGGGGCCATGGTAACAAGCTCTTAATTTATTTTCATCTCAAATTCAATATTTATTCTTATTTATATTATTTTGTCCAAGCCCTTTACTCCTAGTTAAATGTATAACTTACCTTTTTATTGCATGACTCGCATTTGTAACCTAAATCTTCTAATCTTTCACGAGAAAAAAAAGAATCTAATGCTTCATCTAGTGTTGAATGTTTTCTTATATCTAAGAGCAAGTCCTGGAAAAACAATGAAAACATTAACTTACAATTAAATGAACAAATCAATGAAATATCATTAAGTTTTGAACTGTAAAATTTACCTGAAAATGCTGATAGGTAGTAGATAAATGGTGGCATGCAAGACATCGGACTGTAGAGCGCAAATATCCACCCAGAATCTGATTCAATGGTGTTGTCTCTTTGCTGTACTGGTCAAATTTATCATGGTTGACAAACCGGTTTAGATAGCATTTTTCCATTGCCTCCACTAAATATCTAGAACAGATATAAAACATATTATTTCATTGCAAAAAATATGTATTACAAATTAAGCATTGAATTAAAAAAACATACCTCAAGAATTCATGTGCATCCTCTTGTCTGCCTGGTGTGAGGTGCCTGCATATGAGACGAAGCTTGGAGTACACCTGCCAGGGTTTGATGGGTGCTCCACCACTTTTCTGTGTAGCCATCAATGTGGCACGCATCCCACAAATCACACATGCTTCTGTAACAACCATTCAAATACTATTTAAAACATTATTGCTCCATGCAACTTATAATTATGATAATACAATTATTTAGTTCAATATAAATGACACACAATTTTTCAAAGATATAAAAAAAAAGGTTTTGCAGTGGGTCTAAAAAAAGTTTCCTAGGTTCCAGTTCAAGTTTCCAAGTAGGCCACTTTAACAATATCATAAAATGAATGAACCATACTAAAAATGGTCACTAAATTGACAATTTATATTACATTTCTTCATACAATTCATCAGATTGACAATTTTGTATGGGAAATCATAAAATGGGTCACAAAATACATAGATTTATAACATGGACTAATCTTCCACAGCAAAATATCAAATTAAATCGCCATACTCTCTAGAAAGAGAGAAAAGCAATAATTGTAGAACCATCTATCTCCATCTTGTACAACATGGATGATGTCTTTGGTAATGTTAAGGAAATAAAGGTCCTGTAATTGCTTTTCGCTAATTCTAGAGAGTGTGGCAATTTTACAACTGGTGCTAAGTCCATGCTCAGATGTGAGATTAATTGAATACTATTCTGCTTTTGTAATTATTAACCATTTTGCAAATATAAGAAGAGTTGCTTATAATTTTGCTAGGAATTGACAGTGTTTCACTTTTAGAAGAATTGCTTAAAATGGCAGGTTTACAACCCACAGATCAGTTTTGTAATTTTATTACTTCACTAGACTAGTTGCTGTTGAAGATCAGATTACAATTTAAAATAAAATCACTATTAAGATTTGGTTACACTTCTGAACATCAGAATTACATAAAAGAAAGTCCTTCAAATCTGATTTTAAATAGTGCTTTTTTAATTGTTAATTTTGATGTTAATTATTTATTTTTACTAACACAGTTTTTAGGGTTCCGTAGCCAAATGGCAAAAACGGAACCCTTATAGATTAGTCATGTCTGTCTGTCTGTCTGTCAGTCCGTCCGTATGTCACAGCCACTTTTTGTTGAAAGTATAAGAGCTATCCTGTTGAAACTTGGTAGGTAGATGTATTATGTGAACCGCATTAGGATTTTCATACAAAAATAAAAACAAGACAAATTTTAGGGGTGCCCCCCATACTTAGAATTAAAACTCAAAAATTATTTTTTCACCAAACCCATACGTGTGTGGTATCTATGGATAGGTCTTTGAAAATGATATTGAGGTTACTAATATCATTTTTTTCTAAACTGATCAGTTTACACGAGAGACACTTCCAAAGTGGTAAAATCTGTGTCCCCCTCCCTGTAACTTCTAAAATAAGAGAATGATAAATCTAAAAAAAATGTATAATGTAGACCTCAACAAAAACTTCCAACGAAAATTGGTTTGGATGAGATATAGTTAGCAGTTTTTGATATATAGTAAATTTTCAAAAACCGCAAATATAACTTTGCCATTCATACAAACACTATGAAAACAAAGTTATTTTTATTGTTTGTGTATATTACTTACTAATCTCAATATAATTATATCCCTAATCTATGCTTGCTACTACGGAACCCTTCATGGGCGAGTCCAACTCGCACTTGGCCAGTTTTAAAATTTGTACTGCTAACACCTTTGTGTCATTATGCCTGATAATAAACAATTTTATTAAAAAAACTAAACTAATTTTCACCGTCTTTATCCACTTCCAGCGAAAATAATAAGTTAGAAGTTGTCATAAGTATCCAAACTTAAATAAATCCAACTATAAATATTACAAAATAAATGAAGACAGAAATCAGTTCATGAGCTCACCTTGTTGATTACATTTCTCAGCATGAGTCACTTCCATGACCAACCAGTTGGCGAAAGCAGGCACATGGAACAGAGCCTGCAGAGTAGAATTCAAATAGCAGGTGTTACCCACATTTTGCATGCCGGCACCAGCTGCCCATGCATTTTGCCATCCCAAGTGTACTTTTTCAACTGGAAATAACACCCTTTTAGGTTTGGGCAAGCCATCTTCCACGGTTTTGCTGCTTTCTGAAAATATAATAAAAAATGATGAAATTTTTATTTACTATTCTAAATGCCTCTCTTTTATTGCTTATTGTGATTAATCATTTTATTTTTGACACACTAAGTAGGTATTAATAACATCTAACAAGACATGAAAGTTTGAGAGGATCAATGTATGTTTGTTACTCTTTCACACAAAAATTACTGAATGGATTTGGATGAAATTTTGTACACAAAACGAAACCTGGAATAACACAGAGCATACCTGGGTATTAAATTTAAATTTTATACCAGTACCAGTAAAATGTGGGTGAAGCTTCTGGCTACAGCTTGTTATTATTTAAATAGAATAGAAAAACATTTAGTCATTCTACCATCCCAGTCATTCTTATGATTATTTCAATAATATTATGAAAAGAAATGTGTCACAGAGTAGTTGTCCAGATAGGTAAATGTGTTTTTCTGATTAATTAATCATCTTATCATTTACATTTTAGTGAATTTACGAAATGTAAATGATTTAAATCTTTTCACCTAAATATTTACATAAGTAAAAAAAAACTGAAATACAAGCCAACTGAATATTCATATTAAATAACCATATTATTATTTATAGAATGTTAGTATTCTATTATTTATTTGATTCAAATGTAATCACACTAAGCTCAATGATTCCATGACGTTTATTGACAAGTGACCACAAGATATAACCTCTAAAATTGATCTTATCGCGCATGTAGATAACAAACAAACGTACATTATTTTAGTATCATAACCATGCAGCTAGTTACCTGATGCTTGGCCGGCAGTATTACAATCTTTTTTCAGCAGTTTACTTTCATGTACTGGTTTTTTAGGTCGGATCACCACGTACTTAGATTTCAGTCCATCGAGAACATTGCTTTGATAATCCCCAGACTCTTCAAACTCTATCTTGGACAGCAGTACGCTTTTAGCGGATGAGTATAGTCTGCTATCCAATAATGAGGAACTTTGAGATTCGTCTGGTGTAAGAGATAAACGCAATGCGCTAGTTACGGGGTCGCAAATGGAAGCGGGCATTTTACCTCCAAAATTGCACTATCACGTTATCAAAGCACGAAGCACTTCATTATTTAATTTACAAGTTCATTTGTAGCAGAAATAGATATATAGCAGAACGTCATAAAATAACCGGGTAAATAAGTGTATTTTAAAATATTAGGCACTAAAAATGAAAACGAAACGAATCAACCTCGACTGGTCCACGCACGACAACCCTGCAATGTTGCCATCATAACCACCAATCTATATAATAATGTTCTGTGCCACCAATAACCACAGGCAGGCCCTAACCGCACAACATGGTATACCCTTGCACAGTGTTTTATAAAGCTCGATTTTCGGACATGCCCTTTTTATTATTGAAAAACTTGATAGAAATGATCATTTAAATGCAAGATATCGTATCCCCATTTAGCTACCAAGTTTAGTTTCAAAGTGATAATTTTTTGAAATTCGTAATATTTCTATCCCGATATTAAGAAAAAAATTAATAACGCTTAAACTAAGCGTATAATACGAAATAATGATGTCAAATACATTGATGGCTCATTTTATGCCGAGTATTTTAGTCCATAAATGAACGTCGAACCATTGTTAGATCGAGATTTAAACTTTGATTAAAATAAAATAGCGGAAGATATGTCACTACACGATAGCGCATGGACCGCGTAAATTAGGCTAAATTGGCCTAACTGTCCTCAGTCGCAATACGAGTAGATTTCGATTGAGACGTGCGTACGTGTTTATTTCAAATTCGCCCCACCACACTCTCAGAAGAATAAAAATGCCTTCGTGTGCCTTCACCGGGTGTACGAACTACTCTTTTAAAAGAAAAAACAAATCACATGGCCTCACATTTCATTCGTGAATACACTGTTCTTATAATTTTATAAAGATTTGATGTATCCGTTCAAATTTGTTCGCCATTTTGTAGAGCGGGATAGAAACATACACGAGTGACTACACGAGTACTAACGAAGTAATACGAAGAGCGCCGATGCTCCGTCTTGGTCGCACGCCACCTTTGTGCCTTATTCTGTCTCACTCTTTATTGGCGTGTAATAACAACGATTGTTTGTGTGGGTAAATGTGTCTGTGTGCGTATAAGAGTAACTGTTCGAATACTCAACGCAAGAACGTAACGTATTTAGAACGTAACGTATATTTTATTTTAATCAAAGGATTTATACGGGTTTTTCGGTTTTTAGTTTTTCTTAATTTTCTCGAAAATAAGGCCGTTTCGGGAAAAGTTATCTATACAAGAATAATTCTATTTATTTCCCAATACACCACATAAATTTCACATCCGAATTCCATGGAACTTGGAAACCACAACGATTTTAAGTTTTATCCGGATTTTATGTTGGTTCACGTTCTGTTTATCATTTTAATGAAGGAACTTACTTACTTTTTACGAAAAAATTGATCCACAAATTTTGATAAAAAATTGACAAACCTAACAAAAATAGTTAAATTGGAATAACTTCTGAGTTTCATGGATTTGGGATGTCATAAGAATGTGATGTATTGGGGAAGTAAATAGAATTATTTCTGTATAGATAACTTTTCCTTTGGGGAAGTAAATAGAATTATTTCTGTATAGATAACTTTTCCTTTGGGGAAGTAAATAGAATTATTTCTGTATAGATAACTTTTCCCGAAACGGCTTTATTTTCAAACTAGCTGTGCCCGCGACTTCGTTCGCGTGGATGTCGGAACTTAACAATCTATATTTTTAGTGCGAAGCGGTGTTGGAGGATACCGATACAATCTTTTATATAAGCTATAGTCCCCGCCAAATAAGTCTGGAATAAAGGTCATTGATCCTAATAATGCATCGTTCGAATTTCATACCGCCATCGTTCAAACAAAATAAAATATAAGGTCAAGATCGCCTCTTTCCACGATGCGTTGCTTTTGGTCGTTCTACATTTTTCCGAATGGTTTTGAAATATTGCGAAATATGGGGGTCAACGTATTTTATTTTATTTTATTCCACACTTATCTGGCGGAAACTACAGTGCTTCTTTAATATTAACAATATTGTGAACAAATTAACACAGCTGTGAACCATAATTCTAGAGCGTACATAAATATCCTGTCCCAACCTGTCCCGTCCTGTTCCGTCCTATCCCGTCATATCCCGTCCTGTCCCGTCCTGAACTGTCTTGTCCCGTCCTGTCCCGTCCCGTCCCGTCCCGTCCTGTCCCGTCATGTCCCGTACTGTACCGTCATGTCCTGTCCCGTCCTGTCTCGTTCTGTCCCGTCCTGTCCCTTCCTGTCCCGTCCTGTCCCTTCCTGTCCCGTCCTGTCCCGTCCTGTTCCGTCATATCCCGTCCTGTTCCGTACTGTCCCGTCTTGTCCCGTCCTGACTATCCTATGATTCAATAAAATTGCTATAATTAAATTACATTTTTTATACGATGTAAAAAAATCTTAGTAAGCAACAAAAAACCGGCCAAGTGCGAGGTGGACTTGCCCATGAAGGGTTCCGTAGTAGCAAGCATAGATTAGGGATATAATTATATTGAGATTAGTAAGTAATATACACAAACAATAAAAATAACTTTATTTTTCATAGTGTTTGTATGAATGGCAAAGTTATATTTGCGGTTTTTGAAAATGTACTATATCTCAAAAACTGCTAACTGTATCTCATCCAAACCAAATTTCGTTGGAAGTTTTTGTTGAGGTCTACATTATATATATTTTTTTAGTTTTATTAGTCTCTTATTTTAGAAGTTACAGGGGGGACGGACGGACACATTTTATCACTTTGGAAGTGTCTCTCATGCAAACTGTTCAGTTTAGAAAAAAAAATATTTCAGTAACCTCAATATAATTTTTAAAGACCTATCCATAGATACCCAACACGTTTGGGTTTGGTGAAAAAAAATTTTTGAGTTTCAATTCTAAGTATGGGGGGCACCCCCAGAATTAATTTTGTTTTTATTTTTGTATGAAATTCCTAATGCGGTTCACATAATACATCTACTTCTATTATCTATTTACCAAGTTTCAACAGGATAGCTCTTATACTTTCGAAAAAAGTGGCTGTGACATACGGACGGACAGACAGACAGAAAGACAGACATGACGAATCTATAAGGGTTCCGTTTTTGCCATTTGGCTACGGAACCCTAAAAAACAATGTTACTCCAATTTAAACACCTCTATTCCAGGTTTTCTTTTAACGCCATCTACCGTAAGCTAGATCGCGCTACTGAACTGCACATCTGGTGTGAACTGACCGTATTTTACTTCTGAAACACTTTAAATTCAAATAACTTTTGATAGACTGAACCGATTTCGATGAAACAAAAACTAAGTTAAACCTCGAGTTGCGTATAATTTTTGTATATAAACATTGTCAGCATTGAATTCGTAGATTTTACGTGATGTGCGCACAAACAAACAGACAAACCGACAAACAGACAAACAGACAAAAATTTCAAAAATGATGAAAATGGGTTCTGTTACTTATCTTTTCACCCGCTGACTATTTTTTGTTTCAATTTCTTTAATGTACAAAAATGAATTTTCTACAGATTTATTATATGTATAGAATAGATAATTTAATTTTAAATTAAGAAAAACTAAAAACCGAAAAACCCGTATAAATCTCGATCTAAATACGGTTCGAGGTTTATTTGTGGACTAAAATACTCGGCATAAAATGCGCCATCAATGTATTTAACATAATTATTTCGTATCACGCTTAGTTTAAGCGTAGAATTTTTTTTCTTAATATCGGGATGGAAAAATTACGAATTTCTAAAAATTTTCACTCATAAACTAACTTGGTAGCTAAATGGGGATACGATATCTTGCATTTAAATGATCATTTCTGTGAAGTTTTTCAATAAAAATGGGATGTCCGAAAATCGGGCTTCATAAAATACTGGTATACCCTTAGCCTCCATTCGCACGAGCGCTTTTTTTACAGACGTTAAGAGCGCGTATTCAAACAGTTGGCAACGTCGCAAATTGCTGTCAAATATTTACAAGTTTTAATTAATGTGACTTTACTGTATGAAAATAAGAAATATGGCCCTGTATTGCACTAAAAAATTGAATATGAATTTGTAACCGTTTCAGGTGTTAAAAAGGCATTTGGCAAATTCCCAAATACTTTTTAACATCTAAATCTATATATTCTTTATTTATGATTATTGCATTCCCTAATCAATTTTTTAGTGAACTACAGATTTATATTTCTGATTTCCTAGTAAAATTGCCAAATTAATGATGTGATGAGGAAAGGTGCGACTGCGGAGCCTCAGCACAAACGATGCCTCACCTCCTCACTTGTGCTCTGAGTAATTCCACCTGTACTCTAAGGCACCTTTCCGAGGCACCACCAACGCCGTAAATGTGGCAGAGTTTTGGTCGAAGCTCATTTAAACCTAAGGAATCATCGAAACGACGAAGAAGCCAAATTAATTAAAACATGTAAATATTTGACAGCTATTTGCGACGTTGCCAACTGTTCGGATTCTGTTTGCTCTTAAAAAAGCGCTGAAATAGAATAAATGCAATGCCATGTATCTATTCACACATCAGCCCATCAGCCCTTTTATAGCGCGGCGCTTTTTTTCAAACTGCATTTGATTTTATGTGCTGGGACTCTGGCCGAGGCGACATTTAAGTTCAATTCACCTTTTTGTTGAACTTCAGGGCTTTTGAACGCCCAAAAAAAGCGCTTGTGCGAATAGCCTCTTACTGTCACTGTGCAATTACAGTGGCAGCGGGGCGAGCAGCGGAATCCGTTGGCGGGTACCGCAAACACATAGTTTTTGACTAGGTGCACCAAGTGCGGACGGGGCGGGGTGAGCGGTATTTGCACATTCAGTGTCCACGGTGTCCACGTTTTGGCTCCTTAGACCCAATATCAACACCGCAATTAGTACTTGCAAAAATCATTTAGGAAATTGTATATAATCCCGAAATGGTATCTATATGTATATAATTTATATCTTCTGTGTGTTATTGACAACACTGAGACTTGGCCACAGCAGGGTATTTATGTTCTGTGGCCACAGCCATCCTCTTTATCATGTTCGAAGCCATGCCAAAAACATTTAAAAAATAAAAATCTTTATCATGTTCTGTGCTCGTAGCTGTCAAAATGTCGCGTCTCTTTCATTTAGTTTGTCAGAATTTGTATTTATCGATTTGGATTTTGAAATAAAAAAATAGCGTTTTTAACATGAGATGATATTGTTTATTTTGTTCTCTTAAATTAAATTAATTGCAGTAATAATGAATTTTTTGGCCGGACAGTGTTTTATTATTCTAGCAGGTCTGAATGTTTACATTACAAATTAATTTAATTATTGTGTTCATTTCTGATTATCATCATTCATTTAAATATTTATTAGGGTTATCTAATTGCGCCAATTAAATGGTCTAAGGTTAATAAAGTTTTGAAAGTAAAATTTTATGTTGTTCACCATTTTTCCAATTTTGTTTACGTATATGTTTCAGTACTATGCGTGGTTTCGTCGTCCAGAGTTTTGGAATTAAGTGACAAATTCGTGGACATAAGTAATGAGGGTATGTGGTTTGTGAAATTCTACGCGCCATGGTGTGCCCACTGCCGCAGGATAGAGCCTATTTGGGCCCATGTCGCTCAATCGCTCTTCAACAGTCCTGTGAAGGTGGCGAAGGTTGATTGTACTAGGTTCATGTCCGTGGCGACACATTTCAAAGTCAGAGCATACCCTACAATAATGTTGTAAGTAATCAGGTTAATAAAGTAAAATGTTCGAAGAAATCAATTATTGTTAACCTCATTCATAACTTTTTCTTTAAGCATTAAAGGTCCCTATCACCATGAGTATGTTGGAGAAAGAGTTAAAGATGAGATGGTCAGCTATGCCCTACGCATGTCTCAGCCTGCCGTTCAAAGACTGTCACAAGCAGACAGTCTTGGGTACCTGAAAGAAACACACCCTGTCTTTTTTGGATATGTTGGCAAGCAACAAGGACCACTATGGGTAATTTCCCAATAATTTTATTAATTCGAACAATTATTGTAGTCAAAAAATTATGCCATATTACTGTTTATATCTACTGTAATTTCTACACCTATGTTATAAAACTTAAATTATTATGCATCTTAGAGAAGTCCATGTCATCTACATAAATGCACTATCAGCAAGGGGAAATCCAAATTCATAAGAATGTGGAATAACTTTTTAAGGAACATTTATTTTTAGACTTCCGTGGTAAACAAAGAACCCTTATAGTTTCACCTATTCTGCAGCTTAGCTCTGAGTCTTGGAACTAGAAAGCTGTAATTTGGCACGAATATGCAAATAAGATTAGCTGGCAAAGTGGTAAAATAAAAACTTTAAAATATTTAGTAGTTAGTCTAAGTAGCTCCTGTAATTGAAAATGGGGATTTTTGTTTTATTTTTCTTGTGTACCCTGTAGTTAGATATGTGGGATCCTTAAAAACAAAGCGATTTTGTGACAAATGACGCTGCGCGCACTATTCAATGAAGCTACTCAAAATATAACTTTATTTATTACATGAAAAGATACACTTTTCAAGTATCGTCGAGTCAAGTCGCGTTTGGTGTGAACTGACCCGAAATAACAACTCAACCACTGGGTGCTCATTGGTCCACTGGTCAAATTAAGCATGCTTACTATTTAATTTCATGAAATCTTTTTAAAATTCGCTCTACACACTTCCATTAAATTTCACCAAATCACTTCTAGCAACAAAACATTAGTAAAGATGTTACACATCAAAAACCTTATCATTACAGGAAATATTTACACAGCATGCTGAGAAGTATCAGCCACATACATGGTTTTATGCTATGTCACATGATCTTTTGAAAAATGATGTTAAAATACCTAACGAAACTGCTGTATTTGTTTACAAAGAAGATGAAGCCTACTTTTTCGAAGGTATGTAACACTAAATAAGTTTTTGCAATATATTTTATTGCTAATTACTTTAAGCTTACCTTGGTTTACAGCAAATACACAATTAATTGAAAATAGAGAAACCTTAAATGTAACACTGGATAAATGGATTAACTCTGAGAGATTTGGATCATTCCCAAAGGTCACTCGATCAAATTTACATGAACTAATGGATATAAATAAATACATAGTCATTGCCATTGTTTCGGAAAATAAATTAAATGAAATCACTCAAACAGAGAAAGACTTCAAAGATATGATCGAGAGTATTGTCAAGTAAGTTTTGTTTTATTAATTAAATTACCAGTTACAAAAAGTTATGATAGCATTTTTGCTATATATGTACACACATCAAAAGTGTCTAGGGATCAAGCATTTTTATGCGGATTTCTTGAGATTGAGATGTGGCTTTGTAATAAATTTATGATTTTATAAATTTATATGGATCCTTTTTGGTGCATTTCATAATTTGAATCAGGAACTGTGAATCAAATTCGAGTAGAAGATGAAAATCAGCTGTCAATATTTTCCCTATAAAAACATACAACGCATTGAAGACATTATTAGTGCTACTGTTTCCCTACTACTGATTAAAACCAACGTTATTATGGAGCGGCGACGTCATTTAAGCAGGGAAGAAATGCTCAGAGCCGTGGGAATGATAGAAGCTGGTTCCCGGCAACGTACTGTGGCTTTAGCTCTGAATACAAGTCAGAGTGTTATCAGTCGACTTTGGACACGTTACCGAAGCACTGGTACCGTGGCTGAGCGCCATGGAGGACGGTATCGCTGCACCACACGGAGACAAGACCGATACATTCAAATCTTAACTCGAAGAGCTCCAACAATAACCGCCATGATGTTAGCCGTGAGGCTTCATCACTCTTCAGGGAACTTAATTAGCGACCAAACAGTCAGAAACCGCTTGCATGAAGTGAACCTTCATTCCCGAAGACCGCTACGGGTACCACCTATAGCAATGCACAATCGTAGGATTCGATATCAATGGGCTCTTGAACACAGAAATTGGGCAGAAGAACAATGGCGTTTCGTGTGCTTTTCTGATGAGTCTCGTTTCGGTATGAGACCGGATACAAGACGTATACGACACTGGAGAACCCCTGGACGCCAACAGCGATTAAAATCCTGCCAGGAAGTCCATCCTTATAGTGGTGGAACCATCATGGTATGGGCGGGTATTTGGAACGGCGGAAGAACTGAGTTGATTTGGATCAGAGGCAACCTCAACGCTCAAATTTATGCTGAGACGATTGTATCAGACGTCATCATTCCTCTACAAGTGCAAATCGGTCCCTTATTTCAGTTAATGCATGATAATGCACGACCGCACACCGCAAGAGTTGTAAGACAGACTCTCGCCGCAGCTAACATCAATGTCCTGCCCTGGCCTGCTCAGTCGCCAGACTTGAATCCGATTGAGCATGCATGGGATATGCTACAGAGAAGAGCTCTGCCGAATATGGAGGGTATCCAGTCGCAAGAAGACCTTTTTAGGGTTCCGTAGCCAAATGGCAAAAACGGAACCCTTATAGATTCGTCATGTCTGTCTGTCTGTCTGTCTGTCTGTCTGTCTGTCTGTCTGTCTGTCTGTCCGTGTATGTCACAGCCACTTTTTGTCGAAAGTATAAGAGCTATCCTGTTGAAACTTGGTAGAAAGATGTATTATGTGAACCGCATTAGGATTTTCACACAAAAATCAAAACAAAACAAATTTTGGAGGTGCCCCCCATACTTAGAATTGAAACTCAAAAAAAAAAATTTCACCAAACCCATACGTGTGGGTATCTATGAATAGGTCTTTAAAAATGATATTGAGGTTACTAACATCATTTTTTTCTAAACTGAACAGTTTGCGCGAGAGACACTTCCAAAGTGGTAAAAAGTGTGTCCCCCCCCCCGTAACTTCTAAAATAAGAGAATGATAAAACTAAAAAAAATATATAATGTAGACCTCAACCAAAACTACCAACGAAAATTGGTTTGGATGAGATACAGTTAGCAGTTTTTGAGATATAGTACATTTTAAAAAACCGCAAATATAACTTTGCCATTCATACAAATACTATGAAAAACAAAGTTATTTTTATTGTTTGTGTATATTACTTACTAATCTCAATATAATTATATCTCTAATCTATGATTGCTGCTACGGAACCCTTCATGGGCGAGTCCAACTCGCACTTGGCCGGTTTTTTTTGTTGTTGCAACGAACATGGGCGGCCATTCCACAGCGTGATTTGGATGAACTCATTTTGAGTATGCCAAACCGATGTTCTTGTGTTGTTAGTGTTCGCGGTAGAAACACGGATTATTAATTGTTTAAGTTACCCAATAAAATTTTAAAGAAAACTGTTATTTCAGTCTTTTTTTCGAACTTTTGTGTTAGTGGTTCAAATGTCAAAAATCCCTTTAATAGGAAAATGGCAAAATTCTTTATTAATGCAAAGGTGACTTGGTTTATCGTTACTGTGACAAACGAAAACACTTTAAGTATTTGATGAATCCTTAAAGAAAATTTTAATTAATATCAATCAGGAGAAAAGTTATTGCAAAAATATATGTTGATCCCTAGACACTTTTGATGTGTGTATATGCATAATATATATAATTATGTATATGATATATTTGTAAAAAAGTTTGTGAGTTTTTTTACAAGAAGTAGGGTAAGTGCTCCAGTGATGAACACTTAGGCAATCTTCCAACTTCAAAAAAATATTAAAGTTTCTTGCTTATGTATGATACAGTCCAAAATGAAATTTTGGTGTTAGGACTGTATTCAAAAATATTTTTAGACTTGTTTTTACGAAATAATCTGTATACTTTCTTAGATATTTAGCAATAAAATGAAAAATACCCCAGAACCCCAGTGAATGAACGAAAAATTCTAGTAAATGAACCAAATAAGAACCAGTGTATGAACACCTCAGATCAAAGAAATAGGCAGATAGAGTGCTCAGAACACGCGAGTGGTTCCACCAAAGAAAATACAAAATCAAAAGCTAATACAAACTCGCGACAGTACAGTAATATACACAAACAATAAAAATAACTTTGTTTTTCATAGTGTTTGTATGAATGGCAAAGTTTTATTTGAAAATGTACTATATCTCAAAAACTGCTAACTATATCTCATCCAAACCAATTTTCGTTGGAAGTTTTTGTTGAGGTCTACATTATATATTTTTTGTTAGTTTTATCATTCTCTTATTTTAGAAGTTACACATTTTACCACTTTGGAAGTGTTTCTCGCGCAAACTGTTCGGTTTAGAAAAAAATTATATTAGTAACCTCAATATCATTTTTAAAGACCTATCCATAGATAAAAAAATAATAAAATAAAATAAAAAATAAATAACCCACACGTACGGGTTTGGTGAAAAAAATAATTTTGAGTTTCAATTCTAAGTATGGGGGCCTGGGGGGTGCCCCCAATTTGTTTTGTTTTTATTTTTGTGAAACAATCCTAATGCGGTTTACATAATACATCGACTTACCAGGTTTCAACAGGCTAGCTCTCATACTTTCGAAGAAAAGTGGCTGTGACATACGGACGGACAGACAGACAGACATGACGAATCTATAAGGGTTCCGTTTTTACCATTTGGCTACGGAACCCTAAAAATGTAAACGACTTTTGTATTTAAATTTTAAACGTTTGTATTTAAATTTTGTAGAATAACATAAAGAAATTAACTGTAACGTAGGTTACCGGTCAGGTCGATATTCTTGTTACATTGCCTGTTAGCTACATCACTGCTTGTCATCCTATCGTGACTGTGGCGTGGACGGAACTATGTTTTTCGAACTTTAGAATTGGTTTAAGTTTTTGTCATCTTATGTAAATATAGATGAAATATAAAGAAAGGAGGTTTATTAATATAAATAAGAATGAGTCAAGGAACATAATTAGCAAAAGAAATAAGAAAATAAATGTTGTTTAATAAGATTTATTTGTGTTTAAAAGTCTGTCATGTAGTCGTGACAGTGGCGTGCTGGGCACTTTTTGCTTGTCATCTATACATGACTGTGGCGGTCAAAAGATTAATGCAAATTATTGTACACTAAAATATTGTAATCCGTAGTACCGGTAATAACATCGCCCATGTATGTACTCTTGCCGGGGTCGCGGGACTTATCTCATTACCGTGACCCCGGAACACAAAGGGCTATTGAAGGACACCGTGGATTTTAGTCAGTACAAGTCTGACAGTCCCTCCCGCCCTGCCCGGGGTGGGAGGACTCATTTGATGATTTTACCACGAAAAAAAAAAAAAAAAAAAATGTATGTACTCTTACACAATGAGCTAAAAATGAAAACTACTACACCAAACTAAATGAAAATTTTATAGGACCAAATGGCAGATATACTGTATCGAACAAAAAAGAATCATCGAAATCGGACCAGAAACCTCGAAGTAATCGGTGTAGACAATTTTGAAAACTTTTTAGGTTTTTGTTGATTTTTCTTGATTTTTCAAAAAGTGCTAGTCCGATTTCGATAAAATTTTAATGGGACCATTCGGGAAGTATTCCCTTTCCAACAAAACAAGAATTGAATCACCGTGGATTTTAGTCAGTACAAGTCTGACAGTCCCTCCCGCCCCACCCTGGGCGGGAGGACTCATGATTTTACCACGCAAAAAAAAAAGGCCATATCATACAATTTGAACTCTTAAGTAACGGATGAAAGAGATGATTTTCGAAACATTTATTTTAAGAATAGGTATTCTATTCAGTCAGTCCTAAGCCAGAAGAGAAAGTATGAAGGGAAGTTCATCTTAGTAGAACCATCAATCAAACTAATATACGTGGCCAGTATGCATTGAACAATAGTAGATTATTAACCAAGGGGATAAAGCAGTGTTTTCTGTCGCGGGTGAAGATTTAAATCGCGAGCGTAACGAAGGACTCGACGTTTACTCCCGAGCGTAGCGAGGTTGTTAAAAACTTAAATCACGAGCGAAGCGAGGGATTTAAGACGAGTCCTGAGTGTAGCGACGTATGAGTGCATATTCGTATTTTCTATGTTAAAATAGCCATAATTCGAGAACAGTGCACCGTAGAAGAAAAAGTGTTGAGATCTTTTTTGTAGACAATTTTACAATCTACAAACTTTGTCTGAACCATTTTTCGATAGCTCTCGTCGTTTCAGAGATAAACGCAAGAAACGCAAATTTGTGACCTTTGACCTCGAATGCAAGGTTGAATGCGCTAATCTCAGGAAGTAATAAAAAATTGCAAAGTGCTTTTTGTATTGGATAGTCCATTTATCGAAATTACTCTACGACCAATAGGAAACGAGCCGCGGGGATGAAACCACAGGGAACAGCTAGTCTAGTATAATGTATAAAAATAAATATTTTTACAGAAAAAGGAAACGGGACCTGCATGATAGATTCCAGTTTGGTTGGATGGGAACTCCAGACCTGGCAAACTCTATAGCTATGTCTGAACTGACGACACCTCACTTATTGGTTCTCAACTCAACTACTGGCCACCACCACATGCCAGATGATGATCCTGTACTAATGACTCCAGAAGCAGTTTCAATCTTCCTTGACCAGATACACAATCAAGTTGCACCGGTAATCTAACACTTTTAATTGCTTTTATACCAGTCAGGTTCATTATAGACTAACATGATAACTACCAATGTAACATGAAAGGAGCATTTCATAAGTGTGGACGGAGGGCGCGCACGAACCGCGCACACTAAAGAATAGAGCTTTACAACTCGTGCGCGCCGCGATCCGCCATTTGTCGGTTTTTACGCCGAACACAAAGAGGCGCATGATAAGTTGCGACAATGTAGACGACGAATTCTTTCATTGCGTGTTTCATTTCGTAAGTTTGTTATCCAGTTCCAGCTTAATATGCTCAATTTTGTTCTGTGTGGAGATTTTTTACTTATCGTAAGGTTTTGACTCCCACAGACATATGGAGGTAATAGTTTACCAGTGCGTTTCTACAGAAGCTTTTACGAAGCCAGAACTACACTGACGAATATGTGGCGTGGAAATCCGGTATTGACGGCGCTAGTATTTGGGCTTCCCCTCGGCTTCTTATCTCTTATATGCTACTCAGTGTGCTGCGCCGATATACTTGATGCAGAAGAAGACGAAATTCCAGGTAAATTAAATTACGTATTGCTTCTTGACGAATTATACAGGTGAATTTTTCAACTGGGCGTGGACGGCTATATCCGAAACTATGAGGTATATCGAAAAACGTTGAAAGGAGTCTCGAGGCCGATTTTGACGAAAACTAAAACTGCATCATTAGATTTTAGAAAAATCAAAAATCCTGGGCAGGAATCGAACCAGCTGATTTTGAAAAAAAAAAAAACGCCCTGTATTTTTACACCATTCGATAGTGTTGCTAGTAAGGATCAAATTTTGGAAAGTAATGATATACGGCAAACTATAATTACAAAAAAAATTTAGTTTTATCATTCTCTTATTTTAGAGGTTACAGGGGGGGGGGGGGGACACACATTTTACCACTTTGGAAGTGTCTCTCGTGCAAACTGTTCAGTTTAGAAAAAAATGATATTAGTAACCTCAATATAATTTTTAAAGACCTCTATCCATAGATACCCGTATGGGTTTGGTGAAACAAAAATTTTTGAGTTTAAATTCTAAGTATGGGGGGCACCCCCAAAATTTGTTTTGTTTTTATTTTTGTTCGAAAATTCTAATGCGGGTCATATAATACATCTACCTACCAAGTGTCAACAGGATAGCTCTTATACTTTCGACAAAAAGTGGCTTTGACATACGGACGGACAGACAGACAGACATGACGAATCTATAAGGGTTCCTTTTTGCGGAACCCTTAAAAAACTGATCAATCTTTCAAGGCAAAGACAGTATTCGAAACATCAGTTAACCTCTCGAGCGCTTTTTGAACACCATTTGTACACGCCATTTTTCTAAAATCAGCGGGTTTGATTCCTGGCCAGGATTATTGATTTTTCTAAAATCTAATAATGTAGTTTTAGTTTTCATGAAAATCGGCCTCGAGACTCCTTTCAACGTTTTTCGATATTCCTCATAGTTTCGGATATAGCCATCCACGCCCAGTTGAAAAATTCACCCTGTATATGTATACAGGGTGTCCCTAAACTCAACGATAATCTGAGACCGGATGAAAGGACAAGTTATAACAGTTCTGGGAAAAATAAAAAAAAATCCATATCACTCAGTTCAGCGATAATAGACATTTAAAAAAAAAGTTGAAATTCGACACCCTTGGTCGCATTTTCAAGTCCTGTGATCACCAATGTCACCATTTCGCTGTGATTTTTTTGCATTTCGTGATCTTCATTAACGATGCTATTAATCGCAACTACAAATTAATGCAAAAAACATTGTTAATTTAATAAAATAAGTTAAGTTTTAGTGAGTCATGGCTCACAAAAATATTGTTAATTAACTTTGACACTTCATTTTGAAAAAAAAATGTACTACACTACCCTTGGCAAGTTATTTCAAAAGATGGCGCATTTAATCAAGATTTCAAAATGGTGAAACGCTTGCCACTTTTCTTGCCATTAAATATTATATTTCTTATTATTTTTCAAATTGAGCGCATTTCAAAAATAATTATTGATACTTTTTTGTCTCTCTCTTTTTTGTCTCTCTCTTTTTTGGGTCTCGAGTGTGTGTAATGAACAAAAGTAATAGAATGAGATAGATAGTGACGCTGACAGTCTGTCTCACTCTAGAGTGAGACAGATTGACATTCGACTTAGGATGAGTGAGACGGATAGTGACGCTTGGGGGGTCCGTTTACAACATTTAGAACGCATCGTTTCTTCGTCTATTACGCATCTCTCGTATTCGTGTAACTATCGTACTAACGAATTTGGCAGCAGCGTGCACTGGTTATTCGATACTGACGATGCGAATAAAAGAAAGCTTCGGCCTAATTCAAAACGTATAATTTAAAAAACTCACCGCATTCTTCACGTAAGATAATCACGATATTCTGACAATCAAATAGAAGATTCAGCCACCTCAAATATCTCTCCAATATACTTAGTTACAAAACACGTCACTTGCAAGAATAACTCCCGAAGATTGAAATGACGAGTACGAGATGAATTATCATATTTCTGGGTTAATTCCTTCGATCATTAAAAACAACTAGATACACAATCAGCGACAAAAAACGTCCTCACCAAAAGAATGACCAAATCAGAGATCGGTCATCCTTTTGGTTTAGTACTGTTCTAACGCTCGGAACGTAAACATGCCTCCGTACATGTTTAAAAAGTGCAAAAATCACTCTTTCAGGACCGGAAAAAGGATAGAATTTCATTTTTTCAGTAAGAACTAATATTAACAATATATGTATAATAACTATCACTGTACTGTAAATACTGATATTTCGTCAAGAAATCGCCACTTAAAACTTAAACTTTTATTTCAAAATTGACGAAATTATCAGCAGGGTTTATAAAGCACCTAAATTTAAAAGACTTACTAAACGTACAGTTCATATTGTCGCATGGCTACTTGATTTAGTCGGGTAACATGAGTTGATTCGAGTCGCGGTCGTAAAATTTAATGTGTTTTTATGTCCGTTCTAAATCCCACTTTAACTCATTCGAATAAGGTTTAATTTCTATTGGCATATGTTGGCCCGTTATGTTTCTTTCTGTTGTCTTTCTCTTTCTATTTTACGAACCTACTTGAGGACAGTTTTAAGTTCGTTTTTGTACGGGATTGTGTATCTAGTTATTTTTAATGATCGAAGGTTAATTCTCGTAATTTTTAGACACAACTTGAATCTTGTACGATAATATTAGTAGTTATTTTTATGATAGTTGTGAAAAGTAAGTTTTCACAACAATCGTAATCAGATTCAGTAATAAACACACATTGTCAGCACAAATCACACAAACTAGGACCATTTTAAGTAAACAAACGAATATTCTTTAATATTTACACACCTTTTTGTTTCAAAACGTATTACTTAAAGCTGAGTATGATCTAATAAACAATAACTATAAAAGTACAAAACAATAACTTTTGCCGGAGTAAACTGACAGTAACATACCTACGGGGTTGCCTTATTTTCCCAAGTTCCCAAAAACCAAATTCTCAAAGAGGAGAAAAATTAAACTACAGTTTATAATTACTACTAAAGCGCTTTTGCTATTCTTTAAAATTATACATTTCTTTTGGAATGTATAGATTTGACATTACTACCCCGTATTTTTAATTGTTTCTATTAGTGTCGTTTCTGTGTGAAGTTTGTTTCTTGAACTGACAACACCGTTCAGAGCGTTTCCACTAAGGTTGGCATAAAGGCCTCGAAGCCATGCCAAAAAACATTTTAAAAAAAATCCACTAAGGTTTTCATTCATTAAAAACGCTGGTCATTACTGATTGGTTACCGCCAGCTACAGCGAGCCTAAGACCCGCCCATTATTTATACATCTGTGCCGTTCATACACACGACAATATGAAACAAAAAATCATACATTCTTGAATGAAATTGACTAAAATTGAGGCAAGAAAATAGTGGACCTTAGCTTCGTATTATAGTGAACGTGATGACGTCACACGGTGCGGAAAGTTGCTAATGCATTATGCCAGGCGTTATGTTTTATTTTTTAATTTTGTTTTATATTATTAAAAGGTTACGATAAATGCGTTTGTTTTAATTATGCGTATTTGTGGTAAGGTAGGCTTGGCCTAAATCAGTACTATGAGAGACCGCCCCTGGACTTTGGCTTGTGTTACTTTGGACTTGATACTGCATCCGTATTGACGACTTTGGCTTGTGTTACTTTGGACTAGATACTGCATCCGTACTGACGACTTTGGCTTGTGTTACTTTGGACTTGATACTGCATCCGTACTGACGACTTTGGCTTGTGTTACTTTGGACTTGATACTGCATTCGTACTGACGACATTGGCTTTGCTTTTCTGGACTTTGTGCTGTGAAAATAGTGTGTGAACAACATGCCGGATCTGTACAGAAGAATATGCAAATATGCATCTTATCTACGGTGAATGCCGTTGTAATGCCTCTGCCGTAGCCAGATTGTATCGCGAGAGATACCCAAATATCAGCATCACCCAGATTATCGTGTATTTCAAAATGTGCATGCGTCATGCTCGGAAGGACGTTTGCCCAGTGTTCGTACGTCCGGTGGAAGACCGCAAAGAGACTACGACGACATAGTTTTGAATGAAATTCAAACTGACCCCAGCACTTCAGTTCGTGCGATTGAAATAGCAACGGGAGTACCGAAAAGTAACGCTCATCGTATTTTAAAACGATACGAATTTCATCCGTATCATGTGCAACGCGTCCAGAGTTTGTTATCACGAGATTACGCACCTAGAATTGATTTCTAGAGGACAATGTTAGCGAAAATTCGTGAAGATCCGGAATTCCTAAATAAAATTTTATGGACCGACGAATCAACATTTAAAAGAGACTGGTATTTAAACTTACACAACCTTCATGAATGGCACGTCGAAAATCCGCATTTAATGCGTGAAGACCGATCCCAATATCAATTCAAAGTAAACATGGGGACTGGAATTTTAAACGGACGAATAATTGGACCATTTGAGCTAACTCAAAATTTAGATGGCGCCACCTATTTGCATTTTCTTCAAAACGATTTGCCAAATTTGTTAGAAGACGTACCACTCAGTATCTACAGAGAAATGTGGTTTCAGCAAGATGGTTGTCCCGCGCACTATGCTCGGGCTGTAAGAGATTATTTGAACGAAGAATATCCTGATAGATGGATCGGACGCAGTGGTTCAATTTTATGGCCTCCTCGTTCCCCCGATCTAAATACAGTTGATTTTTTTTACTGGGGATGCATAAAAGAAAAAGTCTATTCGAAACCAATACAAAATCTATCAGAACTTCGCCAGAAAATTGATGCAGCGTCAGAAGAAATAAATGCAAGGAATTTTGCACGACTGGTGTGAAGGTCTTTTGTAAGGCGTTGCAGAGCCTGTATTCGTGCCGGAGGAAAACAATTTGAACATTTACTTTTTTATTCGTTCATTGTTTTTTTAATTTTCCTTTATTCATTTTTTTAACTTACTAAATACATTTTTAAATATTTTCACAAAAATAATAAAAAAAAAACATTTAAAAATATAAATAATAGTGGCCCACCGGTATCGGGAACAGGGTCCAAGCTACCGGCAGTCAGGGCTCCAGAGAAAGGAACCTCCTAACAAAGCGCGCCGTGTCCAGAAGAACTGCTTTCTGAATCTGGCCCTTGATCCAGCTGCCTAACGAGAGCCTCCTTAGATGTTGGTCGAGGCTCTTAGCAATTAAGCCATGGACCGACACGACTATCGGCACAATGATTGCTGAATCCACATCCCACATATCGACAACCTCGCGAGCCAAATCAATATACTTGATTTGCTTATCTTTTTCAGCTTTCACGAGGTTCTCGTCATGCGGGACGGTTATGTCAACAATCATTGTGCGCCGCTCTGATCGATCCACCACCACTATATCAGGTCTATTGGCTACAATAGTCCTGTCAGTGATGATGGATTGATCCCAGTACAGTGTGATATTGCCACTTTCGAGAACTGGGTCGGGCACATACCTGTAGTACGGCACTTCGGATTCCACAAGGCTGTACTTCAGAGCAAGTTGTTGATGGATTATCCTGGCTACAAGGTTATGTCTATGCAAGTATTCTCCGTTAGCCAGACGAGAACACCCGGAAATAATGTGACGGATTGATTCGCCAGGACGGTGGCATGCCCGACATATGTCAACCGTGCCATCCTTCACAATAAATCTCCGGTAGTTATTCGTCATCATAACTTCATCCATAATTGCACAGACAAAACCCTCGGTTTCACCAAAGAGGTCTCCGGATTGTAGCCAGGCCACGGACGCTGACAAATCTACATCAGGCCCATGTAGAGCTCGGAAAAAGCGTCCGTGAAGCTCCTTGCTCTGCCATACCTCCATGCGATGATTAGTGTCAAGCACCGCAGGTTTGCGCCAGTTCTCTTTAGCCAAGGAGAGCGGGGTGAGGCCCTTGTCCACCGCTACTACATCTCGATGCATTCCCACGTCGGCTTTTAGGAAATATTCCCTGAGATTGCATATCTCGCGATTGTGGAGAGTCTTAGCGTTTAGAAAACCTCGACCTCCACATTTTCGCGGGATATACAATCTCATAACCGAAGACCGTGGGTGATGCATTCGATATGCAGTCAGCAATGTACGGATCCTCCTATCCAGGGCATCAAGTTCTGTTTGAGTCCATTTGAGTATGCCAAAAGAGTACATCAAGACTGGCATGACCCAGCCGTTGAAGGCGCGCACCTTATTACCACCTGATAAAAGGCTATTAAATACTTTTTTCAGGCGGCCAAAGAAACGCTCCTTCAACGATTGTTTCATGCCAGTAACATTGATGCCCAACGCTTCCGACATACCCAAATACTTATAGGTTTTGGTTGCTGAGAGGGATCTAAGGCTTATGGAATCCGAGAGTTGGGTGCTCACAGATTCCACAATCTCCCCTCGCTTTACATGCATGACCGCACATTTGTCCACACCAAATTCCATCCTGATGGCGCTACTGAAGGTTTCAGTTACCTTCAGTAGCTTCATCAGTTGCATATTGTTGGGAGCAAAGAGTTTGAGGTCATCCATGTAAAGGAGATGAGATATAACCTGACCACCTCTCCTCAACCGATAGCCTAGACCTGAATCTTCCAGCAGTGTGCTGAGAGGATTCAGGGCCAAGCAGAACCAAAGTGGACTCAAACTATCACCCTGGAAGATACCTCGCTCTATCCTTATCGGTTCGCTAGTTCTCTGGATATTTCGACATCCTGGATAGCGAAGGACTGTCCTCCATTGCCTCATACATGACATCAGGAAAGTGCACAGAGTTGTATCAACTTTATACAACTCCAGCACTCTCATGAGCCATGTATGTGGCACCGAGTCATAGGCCTTCTTATAGTCTATCCAACATGTCGACAGATCCTTTCGAGAACGGCGAACCTGTTGGCTAATGGCCATATCAATGAGGAGCAGCTCCTTAGTACCGCGGGACCCGTTCCTACATCCATTTTGAGAAGCAGACATGATAGAATTTTCATCAATGTGTTTACTAATTTTAGCTCTCAAAATGGATGTAAGAACTTTATATAAAGTTGGCAGACACGTTATCGGTCTATAATTTTTGGGTTCCGCAGTACTACCTGATTTGTGGAGCAGGTGGGTTATTCCTGTCGTCAGGAATTCGGGTAGCGATCCAGACTCTAAGGCTGACTGGAACAAAGCCGCCAGGCGAACGTGCGATCTTTTGAACCACTTGATCCAAAAGTTGTGCAGTCCGTCCGGTCCTGGAGATTTCCAGTTCGGTAACGGACGGACTGCACGTGCTACGTCTTCGGGCCTTATCAAAATTGCCTCCATTTCTGTTATAGGATCGCACGCTCGCTCGACGTCTCCGGTCCATTCACCCTCAGTATGGCTGACAGGTACCGACCAGATACTACGCCAAAATGAACACATGGCGTCATCATCTGTCAGATCCCCGTCAGCCACACCTTGGTCTGGTCGCTCCCAAGACCTGTAAACCCACCTTTCATCTCTTTGGAACGTGCGATTCTGATTATATCGTTCCACACGCCGCTTATACCTACGGATACGGTTTGCCCATGCATACACTTTCTGTTTCAGGAAGTCGATGCGCTCTGTGACACGGGAAAGGTAATCCCGAGGATTTATATCAGTCCCCGAGAACGCCCGTCTCACAAAGCGCATCACTCTAGGGCGAGTGTTGCCCTCCCTGAAACAGATGAGTTTGCCGATGAGTGCTCTGGCCTCACCAATACGTCGTTCAATCCTGTACTGCCATACCGGTATAGCTGGTTTAGGTCGTGTAGCTCTGTCATCTGAGAATTTTACATGAGCTACACGACATGCCGCCACAGCCGCACAATACAGGATTGAATGAGCATCAGTGAGGTCTTCGCAGTTATCAAAATAATTTGACAACTGCGAATCCAGAACAGCCACCAGCACCCTATTTCTGTTATGCATGGGCAAACGAGGTAACCGTGGTCTAAGTTCAGGTAATATGAATCGATACTCTCGAATCGCACCTTCCAAAGCACTCCTCATTTCCTCACTGCACTGGTTACTTACATTAGTAACCATGTCATTGCTCACCTCGTCAGTGTGATTGATTGTTTGGTTAGACTGTGATGAAACCACAGCCTGCGACAATGGGGCAATGACATGGTTACATTGTGTTTCAGATCGCAAGCGATCAAGTACAGAATCGTCCAACATACGGTTACGCTGGATGACCCTCACCTGATCCGATAGTCTTTGTGCCGACACGTTGACAGCTGGCTCAAGCACCTGAAAAAGAGAGAGCATTCTAGCACGGTACGCAGTCAGGCTGTTTCCTCCCTCTGTAGCCCCATAGTATGAGCGCATGACGTTCTCATTGATGGATTGAGTCCATCGCATGCGCTGCACACTACCGCCGGGAGCTGGGACCCTATCAGAGGCCGGTGGGCCTCGAGGTCCTAAGCAGCCCGGTGGCCGGCGTCCTCCCCGTCGGCGAGCAGGTGGTGGTGTCGTAGGCGGGGAGAAATATTCGTCGCCCGAGCTCGACGCAACTGCCGCCGCTGGTGTCACAGATGGTTCGGGGTCCGGCGGCGGCGAGGCGGAACTGAGCGACGACTCCGGGGATGGTGGACGTGCGTTTCGTTTCCTGGCTCGTGTCAGCATATTATTTCATTCCAATTCCATAATTTCATTCCATTTCTTCTTGTAATTTGTTGGTTTTTCTTGTGACATGTGTCATCCGTTGTCATAATATATTTTTTTCTCTAAAAATCATATTAGAGCTCATTTTGTATCGGAATTTTGCACTATTATTGTTTGTTAAGTATTTCCACTTGGTTTGCACAAGTTTTTGGGGTATATGGAAATAATTTTATTAGGAAAGGATGAGTAAAACTTTAAGAATATGTGTGACGTACAGTGTTGCCAGGTCTATTTTAATTATTATTATTATGTTTTTTACAATAAAAATCGGTTATTAACTGACTCAATTACCTCTTTACTATAATAATAATTTTATTTCAGACCAGATACAAAAAATAACAAATTTTAGTAACAAAAATTCCCAATGTTGAGTTGTTCAAAATGAGCTCAATTTGAAAAAAATAAGAAATAAAATTTTTAATGGCAAGAAAAGTGGCAAGTGTTTCACCATTTTGAAATCTTTATTAAATGCGCCATCTTTTGAAATAACTTGCCAAGGTTAGTGTGGCACATTTTTTTTTTCAAAATGAAGTGTCAAAGTTAACTAACAATATTTTTGTGAACCATGACTCACTAAAACTTATTTTATTAAATTAACAATGTTTTTTGCATTTATTTGTAGTTGCGATTAATAGCATCGCACAGTATTATTTTTGCCTCGAAAAACGGACATCCCCTTTTTATTAACTTATCCGATAGAACAGGTTATTTTAAAAGTAAGAGTAAAATACCCGTGTGCCAATTTTACATAAAACATGAGTAAAAAAATGTTATGTCTTTTTGTTAACTTTTCTAAATTATTTAATTTAAAAATAAATACGCATTATTTTACCCTTTTCTTTATTAGGAGTAATAAAACTGTTTTAAAGATATTTAAAAAAAAATACAAAAGGGTACTACCTAGTATAGATTTTAAGAAATATCCTTTTTTTGTGTTTTTAGATTTTGATTTTTCATGATTGTATCTTTACTTAGTTGGATTCAATATTTATGGTAAATCATATATAGACCCCAACCAATCACTAGAAAAAAAAACACATCCAAATCTCGCGGTATCTGGGAGTTATTCACTTCTAAAGTTTTATCTGATAATTCTGATTTTAGGGTCATCACTTCGCAAAAAATAATCTTTTTTGTTTGTAGATTTAAATTTTATGTTGGATTTTATTTAATCATTTACTTATCTACGTATACATACGTTGCGGGATCCAAGACAGTTAAATTCATTCTCCGGGACTTCAAATATACAAAAGGCGGCCTTATTGCATTCGGCGAGCACTTCCAGGCAACCTTGAATAGACAGAAATTGCTTGGACACAAAAATGGAGTCGCACTCGGTGCAAACACAAAATTTAAAAAAAAACACTAGGTTTACTGGCATTGTAATTCCGTTTATTCATTTTAATTTAATTTGCTTTTTAATTTAACTAATATTATAAATGCGAATGTTTGGATTTTTGGATGAATGGATGGTTGTTTGTTACTCAATCATGTCTGAACGGCTGAACGGATCTTGATGAAATTTGGCTCAGAGATTATAGGTTATAGTTTGGAATAACATATAGGATACTGTTTATCCCGGTACTACGTTCCCATGGGATAATTTTCGACACGCGGGCGAGGCCGCCTGCAACAGCTAGTTATTTATAAAATATAATATGAAAATAGTTGGATTCATCATTAACAATGTGAAAATCAATGATAGGTACTGTAACTTCTTTCAGACAACCATGTTACTATGTCTTTATTTTTTTGTATTCATACATTATTTTACATTTTTAAATGTTTCTTAAAAATAAATGTACAATAAACATTTAAAAATGTAAAAAATAGTTGCCCACCGGTATCGGTAACAGGTCCTATTGTTATATTACTAAATTTTACAATAAAAAAAAAACATTTAAGAAAATACGACTTATACCAACCCTAGCGCCTAAATTTCAGAATCCTATAATTTCTGAATACCATAAGATTTGGATATGATATTTTAAATTGGTATTTCTTAGTGCCAAAGCAACAGATTGTCTCGATATTGAATCCAAATACCAGGAAATAAGCCCATAAAAAAATAAAATCGTAAATATGTAAAATTCGATGTTACTCACCACCGGTTAACGATAAAAATTGAGCGTTTGCTTGGTAATTTACTTAATATAAAGCACCAAGTAATTGCAACCAAAGATATAACAAAACCTAATTGGATCTAAAGTTATTGCGATTTCTATGGTTTTTATGGAAACCATAGAAAATAAAATTAAAAAATTATATCTCCAGATTGGGACAAATTTGTCACACGGGTATTTTACTCTTACTTTTAAAATAAACTGTTCTATCGGATAAGTTAATAAAAAGGGAATGTCCGTTTTTCGAGGCAATAATAATACTGTGCATCGTTAATGTAGATCACGAAATGAAAAAAATCACAGCGAAATGGTGACATTGGTGATCACAGGACTTGAAAATGCGACAAAGGGTGTCGAATTTCAACTTTTTTTTTAAATGTCTATTATCGTTGAACTGAGTGATATGGATTTTTTTTTTATTTTTCCCAGAATTCTTATAACTTGGCTTTTCATCCGGTCTCAGATTTATCGTTGAGTTTTGGGACACCCTGTATATACATATACACCGTGTTCCGGACGATATATATAAACTTCGACCAGATGTTCAAACCACGGAAGTAAGCATTTTTCATTATGGACACATTAATAAATTCTTATTTTTTATTTTTTGTTAATTTTCATACAAACTAAATACCTAGACGTAAATAACCCGATATGCATGCCTCTTTATCCGAATTGGCAACGTCGTATTTTCATTCATAACATTTTGGCGGGCTGAAACAAATGAAATGCAAATAGTATTTGATAGATTTCAAATTAAGATACTTTCTCACTGCATAGCTCAATTAAATTTCATTAAATGAAATTACAAATATCTTTGTAACGAAGCCTTTTTAAGTACTACTTCCTTTGTTGGATTTGATTTGTAAAAGCCATAGATGTATTTGCTAAAGTTTATGGATAACGTGAAGAACACGGTGTATAGGCTGTTAAAAAATTAACTGCAGGAATTTCGTGTACGTACTCTGTAGCAAAAACCAAATATAATAATAAAAAAAATATGCACTTAAAAAAAAAAGATTTTTTTTTTCAAAATAAAACTTTTTTTACAAGTATTTTGGCCACTTAATAATTTAAGTGACCAAAAAACAAATGCTTAAGGTGCAGCGGGGCAATCTCGACAGCGGGAAATTTCAACTAATCTTAATAACTTCTACATTTTACTTTATTTGAATAAGTGCTATCTATGACCGGATAGCTCAAAAGCAATTTCATAATTTCTACATAGATGGCACTGCTAGACCCAATACTGTTTGATCGACGCGGTCATTTTGTTTTCTTCTCTTTTTCTTGTTTGAACGTGCAAATTAGTGTCTCACATTTTTGCGAAAAAAAGTGGTAATTAATGTGTTTTTCGAAGATTTTCAAAGGTAAGACATTTAATTAAAGCCTATTTCATGTTTTTAGCTATTTTTTTCTGTTGTATCTTGCGTTTTAACAGCATTTTGGTGTGAGTTTGAATAACCCCACCTGGATTGTAATGGCGGCTAATTTCAACTATTTTGCAGTTGGAATTGCCCCACCAGATTTTATATGGAAATGAACAAACACTAGTGATGTGCATGTTTCGATATGTTTTGTCGATGTAAATACTTTAAAAATATTTACTTTTAGCTACATTATTGTAATCTTTCTATTCGCAGGATCGCAACACGATTCAAATCGATGCATTTCGAGGGATTGCAGCAAGCAGTGCAAGATGTCAAAAATAAATAAATCTTTCTTCAATTATAAATGAATACATAATTAGTAGGTGCCTGTCAATTCGACCAGTACTTTTAAGAATTCAAAGATTAGTTTTAAGTTGATTACTACTTTTTATTATGACTTTTGTTAATTTTTATATTTGTTAGATTGTTAATATCTGTTTTAAAACTAAAAAAGACAGATGAATCTTGGTCCTAAATTATAAAATATTGTAACGTTTATGACCGATTGTAGATTTAGGACGAGGGGTGCTCTGGTTCCATTTTAAATATATATTCCTTTCTTAAAATGAAGTTTTGATTTATGACTAGTGAGTAGATATAGTACCTTTAGTAGATAGCAGACCAAAATTATTTATTGGTGTATCTATCGACTTATTTTTTATTACGTTCCCATCACTATTAACTATGGCGAGCAGTCGAAATTACCCCGCCTAAACCTTTAACGTGTTTTTATTCAAAAATGAGCCTAGCTGCATAAATGACAAGCCCCAATTTAGATTACCATCCCTATAAAAAAACTCTGCAACTGACTAACATCAAGCTAAGAGCTCTAGAAGAGAAATTATAATTAATAGTTGAAATTGCCCCACGGAGGGGGAATTGCAACTATTTTTGCCTTTTTTGACAAAAATACATTTTTAAGCCTATCTATTGAATATTTTTCAATATAAGTTTGTAAAAATAATACACAGATAATGACTCTGGAGCGTCAATACATTACATTTTTGATAAAACTACATCATCTAATATTTTTATACCTTCAAAGTTGTGGTTTAGGTTTTACCAGTCGAGATTGCCCCGCTGCACCTTAAATAAAATACTAAAGTTTTTTGGCCCATAAAATAAGTTAAATATTTGTAAGTACTTCGATGAATTGCCAGTCCACAGTCAAACAAAACCTTAACTAAAATAATCTGTACAACAAACAGCCAAACTAATATTATTCTAATGAAAATATTTTTATTTCAGAAACTCACGAAAAGAAGGATTAAACATCACACTAAATCTTCAAGATCATCGTCAAGGTTATCGCCATTTTTAGTATTTTTACAATACTGAAAATAACACGAAAGTCTCTTTTTTTTGCTAAAATGATATTTTTTGCTTTTCCTAAATATTACTATTACTCTATTCCATGATGTGGCACGTTTTTAATGTTCTTTGGTTTTCGTTAATTTAATATAATAAAATGACGGCTTACGTGTAAACCTGTAATCAGGTTGTAATAATTTATTAGTCTGCGACTCGATACTAGCGGGTGTAGTGGTGCAGTTGTAAGCACTTAAAAGGAATGGTTTTTATTGATTCATTGCTCACTAAATGACAGGCAACGGACCGCTGCATCCGATCAATCAATCCTTAGTTTAAACCGGTCTCGAAAAGTCGGAATCTACAGAATTGGCATCTGCACCCACTCACCAAGGCCAAGTTTTTAATTATAATAGATAGGCAGTTCCGGATTAACCGACAAGCAAATTAAGCTGTAGTTTTTTTGCATCACGTCTCAGGGGGCGCCATAAACCGTACCGATTAATTTTATTATCCCTCGAAATCTCTGACACCCCGATATAAAAAAAAACCAAACTTATCCCGAGGCAGAATACTTAAATTTTCTAGCTCGCTTTGTTCGCTATTGTATCATAAGCCTAGTTAGTTCTGTAAAGGTTTATAAAGTTTCTCCTAAACCCTTTTTGGTGTGAATAAACTAAAAAAAAACCTTATTCATTGTTTATAGCAAGGTGCAAAAAAATACGCTCGCACTTCCTTTCCATAGATTTCTGCTTTACAATTCGACTTAGCTCAAGTAGTCTTAATCCGGCACTGCAGATAGGAGCAAATTTCGCTTATTACAGGTTAATATGTTGAGACTGAGCTGACTCTTGATACCATTTATATTTTTTTTTTCATAAAAAATACCTCACTCGTCCGATAGGTCTATTTTATCGAAACAAATCATTTTTTTTTCTATTTATCATCTTGGTTTGCCACTTTAGCAGAATCATAATAAAAAAAACGAGCTGCTTGAGCGAATAGAATACGATATTCCTTTTAACGAATTTTATTGCAACTACCCAATATTATGATTCTGATAAACTGGCTTTTTAGGACCTGTATGGAAGTCATTAGTTAAGTGAACTGTGAATCATGTATATTCATTATCCATATTTCTAAGTACCTATTGTTTTGAGATGTTTTTTATTTTTACTGAGTATTATTATACCTATTATTTAAAACATGATGTCTTATCTATGATTAAACGTTGTTTTGTAATCGCTAGTCTATTTTATTATGTATAACAAATAAGTCTGAGTTAAGGTATATTATATACCAAAGATTACGAGTTAATTATTATGCAAATGAATGAAGGTACATGGAGCTATCTATGCTAATTCGCTCACATGTTAGGAGGCGCGACCGGTCACGTCATGGAATCGAAACAAATTGAACTTGATTGGTAAGGGCATTGACGTTTACTTTTGGTACAGGCGGACTTAGCGCCGCGGTAGCGGCATGACAGGCAGACCCTCTTTGAAGAGTTGCTGGAGGCACGACGGTGTCTTCACATGCAAGTCTTGACCCGATACGGTTGTTTAGGGAGGTTCATATTTAAGTCACATTCACAGAGAGGATACGCCCGGGTGTTGCCACTTTGTGGAGCCCAGACGGCGGAGAAAAAAATAAAATAGAATGAATTATACTATAAAATGAACGAAAAATAAATACCGTGGTATTTCCTAACTATTAAAAATTAATCACTCTCGCCCTGGTTCAGGCCATGTTGCTCTGCGAGGGAAATAGGAAGCACTCAAGCCTCCTGCGAAGCAGTAGGTAATTCTAGCGTGAGAGAGAGGACATCCTCCACCTCAAGCCGCCGCGCGCCGTGGCAGTCGCCCAGAGCATCGGACATCTAAGATCTCATGGCGATTTTCGGCCACCGTAGATGCGGATACGATAAGTTCCACGCGCGCCTCGAGAAACTGTAGAGCAAACTGAGCGGCACTTATAGAGCCTGGAAGGTTCGCGAAAATGGTTTATTCTCACCGAGAGGCCTGTATTGTATTTACACCTTTTCTTTTTACATGTTCATTTTAAAATAATAAAATCATTCCATTTCCCAAATATTGTGAACCGCCTACAAAGTTTCATTAGTTGGTGTAGTGATTTTCATAAACCGAACTTCTGTTCTTGTGTGAGAAATTAGGCAGGTCGATGCTCTCCGTGTCAGAAGGACAATCTAGTCAAATGCCCTTGTGCGAAAGCAAAACGGCCTGCTAAAACGTCTGAAAAAATCGTTATACCTTGCATAGCATAATATAAGTCATGTCATAAATTTAGCAAATTCGCGCAGGCGTTAATGCGTATTTTTAATGTAACAACGTGTTATGAAATGAAAGTATAAATCAATATGATCAACAATCAAGTTCCGGACTGCTTAACCCAGATACGGCGACGGGGCTTTTAAAAGGCCCAAAAAATTAATTTAGTCTGCCTTCATTTTTCTTGTCATTAAAAATTTTTCACATTCATATTTATGGTGTCACATTATGTGGTACCTATCAACGTTTGATTTGATGCACTTACGTTTATTATTTGTTGCATTTTTTCCAGTTATTTTAGTGTTTTTGTAGAACTAGAGAATTTTTTTTTACGACGACCTTACAAAAGTAATTTTTTAAGATATTTATATGCGGAATTGGAACAAATCGAACTTTGATATTAACTTTTAGATAAATTACCGAAAAGAAACTTTATAACCTTTTTTTGAAACAACAACTAAATAATATATTTTTACGTTTGAAATCGATGGCCTTTTAAAAGCCCTGTCGTAATATGGGGATAGCAAAATATGATTATTTTATATTAGCTCACGACCTCTGAAATCGTTCAATTTCACAAAAGGATGATGCAATTTTTGGGCCCACCCTCCAATAGCAACATGTAATACGTCGTTGGATAGGTATTTTTAAGCTGAACATAAAATACTTGGCACCAAGTCTGAAATATTAGTCCGTTCTGAGATATACTTGTTTTAATATGGCAGTTTAAGATATAACCAAATAATGTTTTTTTCGTAACATATTACATTTTGGTGCAGAGGAGGAGGAGGAGAAGCTCGGTTCTAAATAATGACAGCCGCACAGGTTAATCTTCCATGTCAAGCCGCGCTTGCCGAGGTTGGTTTATGGATGGGTGACAATCTATCCGAGTTTTCTCCGTGCCTGAGAAAGCAATTTAAAGCCGTTGATTACGGCTGTCATTTGTAGATCTATGACAGTCGTTGCCTACTATTAGAAGCTCGTTTTGCCGTTAACCACCTCCACTACGGAGATGGTTAACGGCAGGTTGTAGAGCGATTTTAAGCTGTTACTCCAAATATATATTTCAACAATGCGTCAATGTCTTGTCACATTCAGTCTTTACACAAAAGCTAGGTTTTTTTTTTACATGGTTAAATCATACAAGAGCTAGTAGGTACAATTACTAAGGTACTTACTATTTCACACCAACTATGGTATTCAAAACTATTGTACCTGCAAGACCCGACGTTCTTCTGAAGGCACCTGTGCGCATCATTTGTGTCAATTCTTTGGTACCTAGAGTCAAATGCCATACCGTATGTCATGTGATCTAGAGGCGAAAGCCTTCCAGCACTATAATTGGCGTGTGGGGCGGAGGCACAATGCCGGGGCGGATCTCCGGCGCTACCTCTGACAAGTCGAGGCGCTGCGGGAAGAGATCCGGCGTAATCTCATGGGGTATGGAGCGACTGTCGCAACGAGGTTTGGCAACGCCGCAACCGCGGCGGTAAAACCCTTCTTTGAGGAGTGTCTGACGCAGGTCCACACCGGATGTTTCGGGAGGTTCCTGTGTCGAATTGTGCGGTAAGAAATAGGTATACCCGGGTGTAACCATTGCGAAAATCACCCGGAGGTGCACACGATCGACCACACTGTAAAGGTATGCATAGCTTGGGCGGGGCACCACTGCGGAGCCAGACGTAACCGTTTATTAAGAAGTAATCACCTCCTCCTGCTCCTCCTAAGTAGTGATGCTAGCGAAGGAGGAGGCGGAATACGTGAAGGAGAGGACAGCCTCCATCTCACGACACAACCGCTGCGGGAGACGCCTGCGGTATTGGACGTCGCGAGGCGATTTTTGAACCACAGTAGTCGAGGGCATGCGGACGGCGAGTAAATGATGACTCGCCGTCATGGACCATGCTCGGGTCAACTGCGCGACGTGCTGCACGCGAGATTCAAAGAGTTGTCAGCAATCTGACGGGAATCAAACGCCTGCCGAGGTCGCGAGACTGTCTAAACAAGTAACTGTGACCTTAGAACGTATAGAGCTATTGAAGGGTCACCGTGGATTTCAGTCAGTGCGAGTCTGGCAGTTCCTTCTGCTCCACACTGGGAAGGAGGACTCATTTGTAAATGTGAAAAAGGCCCCCCTTAGACGGCCAAAGCCTGCCGGGGTCGCGAGACTAACGAGTAACCGTGGCCTCGGAAGGGGGCTATTGAAGGACACCGTGGATTTTAGTTAGTCCATGTCTGACATTGCCCCCCGCCCTGCCCTGGGAGAGAAGACTCATTCGATGATTTTGCCATGTAAAAAAAACCTTCTAGCTCTTATGTGTAAAGACTGAATGTGACAAGACATTGACGCATTGTTGAAATATATTAGGAGTAACAGCTTAAAATCGCTCTGCAAAGCGAGCTTCTATAGTAGGTAACGACTGTCAAAGATCTACAAATGACAGCCGTAATCAACGGCTTTTAAGTGCTTTCTGAGGCACGAAAAAAACTCGGATAGATTGTCACCCATCCATAAACCGACCTCGGCAAGCGCGGCTTGACATTGAAGATCGACCTGTGCGGCTGTCATTATTTAGAACCGAGCTTCTCCTTCTCTTCCTCTGCACCAAAATGTAATATGTTACGAAAAAAACATTATTTGATTATACCTTGAACTGCCATATTAAATCAAACATATCTCAGAACGGACTAATATTTCAGACTTGGTGCCATAGTATTTTTTGTTCAGCTTAAAAATACCTATCCAACGACGTATTACATGTTGCTATTGGAGGGTGGTACCAGATTTCATAGAAGCCCTGGCATCATCCTTTGTTGATGAGCTAGTGCAATGTAATGAAGGCACTTTGTGGCTTTACCAAATAACCATTTTTCCACTTGTGAATGCCAAGTAGATGTTTCTGATCATCATCAGTCTTAGGGTTTTTTTTTTTTTTTTTCAAAAATTTTTGCAAAATCATCAAATGAGTCCTCCCGCCCTGGGTGGGGCGGGAGGGACTGTCAGACTCTTACTGACTAAAATCCACCCGTGTTCCGTCGGATGCCCTTTAATACGTTCCGGGGCCACGGTATCCTGGATTAAGAAAAATCCGCGACCCCGGCAGGCATTTGGCCCCATAAGGGGCCCCGTCGGTGACGCGTGAAACACGACGCGCCACCGACCCGGGCTTGGTCCTTGGTCGGACGGCGAGCATACCCATTACTCACCGTCCGCAAGCCCGCTCCGCCGCTGTGCCCTCTGCTGTTCAGAGGGACACGCGTTGGAGCGTCCACCCGACAGGCTATTTGCATACGGGCAAAGAAGCCCCTTAGGCACAAGTGCCTAAGGAGAGTCTTTGCCCGCATCCCAGGGCGCACCGGCCCGAAAAACTGGTCTTCCCCCCGGACGTATCCGAGAGGGAACTCCAGTCCACGGGCGCACGTGGAGGTTTCCTGTCTTAGCACCCCATCAGTCTTAGGGTTAGCGTTAGCTAACTCTCACCCTTTGGGTTTACAGGCGTAATGTTATGTTATGTATATAAACTAAGAGGTTGGTACAACATGGTATTATCCTTACATCCTTACCATCATCTACATATTGACTGCTGGTAGCTTGGTCTGTAGGGAAGTGCCATGTCAGAATTTGCTTATGTTCTAATAGCCGCCTTCCAACACTGTGATGTTACTTGATTCTTGAGTTATTGCTCTTGTATAGCTTCATGATATTTGAAATAAGGGCTAGAGAACAATATTGAAAAGCCCAAAGGTGCCCAAAATGTACCAAACAATATAATGAAAATAAGAAAGGGGCAGATAAGTTGAACTATCAGAAAACAGATTTTTAGAACTTCTATTTACGGCAAGAACTGGTACTGATATTTTCTGTCATCTGCCACTGCCTATTTATAGCCGTACATAATACCTAGTAGGTATACAAATGGCGGAATATATGATCCGTGGATCACTTTACTTTCTATGGGTCATTTATTAGGAAAGGATTTACTCAGAACTTATACCTAAAAGAGAGGCACATGTCCGACATCTAGATCGCATCGAAAATCTCTTTGGTGTGATGGAATTGGTCACTTAGAAGATAAACAATGATACACTTACAAAGAATTAATAAAAATAAGAATTAACTAAAGTAAAATATTAATTTACTTCCCAGGAACTGTTTTCGGTATATTACTATCAAAATCAGTTTTGAACATGGAAATGTCCGCCTTTCTTTCATTTATAAATTTTAATTGAATTATAGTACTAATATGTTTTGACCACGTAAGATGATTAAAAACTGACTCCAAAATACTTTGTCTCATTAACGCTTAGACTGCCATACATATAGGTGGACTATCCCCATATTGCGACGGGCCTTTTAAAAGGCCACCTTTCCCTCGTTTTTCCGGAAAACCTGGATTTTTTTAATTATTTTTCCTGTCAATTTTGAGTCATTTTAATAAACATATCCAAAAATCACGATGATCGGAGATGAAAAAAAGTTCCAGTAACAAGTGGGTTAATTCGGGCTTAATTTTATAATGTACGCTTATGTTAACATACAACAAATTAAACCGCAATAAAATTAATTAAGAAACATTTATTGTGGATATAATAAAATAATTTGGTTTGTTTTAGTACACTTTTATTTATTCTTATTGAATTGTGTGTTATATCTGAAATAATAAGTTTGCAAGATGATATTCTAAATCTTAGACAGTTCCTCTATATATAAAGCCATTCGGATGTGTTCTGTGTGAGTTTTCAACTGGTTGTACCAAATTGCATATTTAGTATGAATACTGCAATTATTTTCTTCTTCATCATCCCTTATCTTAAAATGTACTCTATCTCGAATATTGGCCTTATTATTCTTGTATTTTATACACTTTTTGTTTTCTGATTTCTTTATGGATTCTTTTGAATAAACTATGCTACTAGTTGAATCTGTTTCACTTTCTTCACATAAATATTTTTCTCTTTCTTGCTTATTGTATGTTTGTCTTTCCTTTGGTGGAGTTTTATTCTTATTTCTAATCTCTTTATATTTAAAATTATTAGATTTTTGTGGAAATTGTTCATTTTCGTGATAATTTGGATATTTAGAATGTGTTTTCTTTGATTTTATGTAATTTTTACTTTTTGATGACCGAAAAGACGTTGGAAGCCCCGCATCTAACAATGCATTGTTTGGCATAGGTTCATCAAATTCGTGATCACACAATCCGTTATCTATGTGAGCCTCTTTATTCCGTTTAGGAGGCCCATTCATGATAGTTTCATGTGATTCAAAATTTGTTTGTTGTGTGTTATCTGGTTTGCTTTGTTCTTTTTTACTTTTCTTGAGATTCTTTGTGTCATGTAAATGTTTAATGTGATCTTTTAGTTTTTTTATGGTGCTTTCTATTTCAGTGTTTATATTTAATTGTAGAGAAGCTTTGTTCAGCGTTTTCAAGTTTGATACACACTCAGTATAAGGTCCTGTATCGACATTATTGGAAATAGAATCATAGTTATTTACTTTATGGGATTGAAAACAAGTTAATAAATCGTTAAAAGATTCAACTTCACATTCTTTAGCCTTCGCAAATGACTTGCATAATGTTTCAAAGTTTTCAGTTTCATCAGCACACTTAGCATCTCCATTTGTTAATTTATTGATTAGCTCATCGTAGGCGTCATTATTTTCGATGTATTGATTAAATGAGTCTGGAGAAAAATTAATTTCATGAAGGTCAAAATTTTCTTCATCCCAAAAATTTTTCAAGAATAAACCATTTATTGATTTAATCATTGTTTTAAATTGTGTCTCCTGTTTTCCTTCACTTAGTATAGTAACAGCTATACCATAAGAACCAAATCTCCCAGCTCTTCCGATTCTATGTAAATATGTTTGCCATTCACATGGTGGCTCAAAATTGATGACTAAATCAATATTAGAGGCGTCTATCCCTCTTGCTGCTAAGTCTGTAGATACTAATATTCTGCATTTATAATCCTGCAACATTTTCAATGCATCCAAACGATCATTTTGTTCCTGCTGACCATGTAATTTTTCTGCAGGCCAATTTTCACGTAGAAGCATATGGTACACATCTGTCACTCTAACTTGGTAGTTACAGAAGATCAAACATTGCTTAAACTTTTTGCTAGACAATATTTTGAGAAGTTCATTAAATCTGTTCTGCGTTTGTCTTACAATATTAGAATTGCTCTTTACAGTAGTCACTAATTGTCTGATTCCTAGCAGAACAGTTGTACTGTCAGGGCAAATATGTTGAGCATTGTGAACATATTTACTCATACAAGACTTTAAACTTTCAGGGAATGTAGCACTACTCATAATGACCTGCTTTTCTTTGGGTAAAACTGAAAAAATATAGTTAATATCTGCCAGATAACTTTTATCCATTAATCTATCTGCTTCATCAAGAACCAATAATCGCACAGCTGTTACATCAATCTGATTTGCTTGGACTAAATGCCTTAGCCGCCCAGGACTGCCAACCACTATATGAACTTTATTTTTGAATTTTTTTATGTCTTCTTCATAAGGCAATCCACCTATTACAACTTCCACATTTAAATCTGCAACAATTTTTTTCCTGTAGGGTTGGTGCATTTACATACATTTAATTTCACATAAACAGCTAGATCTGGAACTCCAGGCCTTACATAAATATTTATTCCGCGGGAATCGAACTCGCACGACACATAGAGTAGCAGCCACAGTAGCAACCATGCTATCACAATAGGGTATTGGACTAAAAAAAATCTAATTAGCCTTTCAGTTAGATAATCAAAAAGTATGACACATATTAATTCTCTTTTTTGTAACGTAAACCAAATATGACGAAGATACGACACTTAAAATTGGTAAATTGTCACAAGCAACGAACTCTCGATTTTTAATGCGTTACATCTTTGTAAATATAATATTATAATAATAATATAATATTCCACACACAACGCCATCTAGTCCCAAGCTAAGCAGAGCTTGTGTTATGGGTACTAGACAACTGATAAACATACTTATATATTTCTAAATACATAAATATTATAGATAAATTACACCCAGACACAGAACAAATGATCGTGCTCATCACACAAACATTTGTCCTTGGTGGGAATCGAACCCACGACCTCCGGCATAGCAGTCAGGGTCACTAACCACTAGACCAACAGGCCTGTCAACAACAGGCATGCTTTGGTTTAATGAAAGAAAAAATATGTATTCATTATTTTTCAAAACTCTAGCTGATGGACTAATTATCACTGATCTGCAAAAAAAAATTTGACTCCTTTTCTAACTAACCATTATTATTAATAAATAGTACCTAAATAGAAATATGCTATCAAAAGTTTTCTATCACGTATATTTTTTTACAATGGCATTTTTAAATAAAATAGCGTAAAGCGTCATATATTTATTTATTATCATAATTTTGAATGCATTCCATTAAAAAACATTAAAACGTATATAACAAAATGTTTATTACTAATTAATAACATTTGAAAATTTATAATTTATGCAATCAAGGCTTAATGTTAATACTGGCACACCCACATGTTTTCTTTTATATGTACTTACCCAACATTTGCACGCCACAACTGGCAGAATGTGATGAGACCACTTACTAATTTTAAGACCACTTTGTACCATATTCTGGCCAATAAATGATTATGATTATGATTAATATTATTTTATGAGCAGCGGTGGCCAAGTGGTATCGGCCTCGACTTACGAGTTGTAGGTCGTGGGTTCGAACCCCGTCAGGCGCATTACTTTGTGTAATTTATTTCATCACCACTGCTCTCCAAACTATGAAGGAAAACATCGTGAGTAAACCGGCATGTCCTAGGACCAAAAATTCGAAGACATGTGACATCTACCAATCCGCACTGGGCCCGCGTGGTAGATTACGGCCCACTCCCTCTCACAGAGAGGAGGCCTGCGTCCCATCAGTGGGAACATTTATAGGCTGATGATGAATATTATTTTACTTTGTGGTTTTCTTTCTTTTCATAGTTTTAAGTGGAGTTTCGGGCCGAATAAACCAGCAAAAATCAGCAAGTATTCCTCAGAAGGTCCCCATTTTTAGGGTTCCGTAGTCAACAAGGAACCCTTATAGTTTCGCCATGTCCGTCCGTCCGTCCGTCCGTCTGTCCGCAGCTTAGCTCAGAGACGCCCAGCACTAGAAAGCTGTAATTTGGTGTAAATATACGGATTTGTTGCGTCAAAAAAGTGGTAAAATAAAATCTCGTAAAATATTTTTTTTTAGGGTACCTCCTGTACACGTAAAGCGGGGATGTTTTTTTTTTTTTCTCGCGTACCCTTTAGTGTGGGGTATCATTAAATAGGCCTTTAAAAAATATTCGTAGTTTCCATCAACAATTTTTTGATAAAAAGATTCGTTTGTGAAATATTAAGCTTTAAAGTGCTAATTTTTGCCCTACTCGAGTGTCCCCCCCCTCTACCAGCTAAACGGTTATGTTTGGGGGTGTGAAAAAATTTACAATAGTAGTATATATAACGAAGTTTAAAAGAAAATTATCATGACTAAGTGGGCTTTACAAGTTTACGAGTAATAGTTGACCAACTTATAAAACGTACTGGGATGGAGAACAACTGCAAATGTAAGTTTGTCAACTTCATTTTTACAGCTATAATAGGTAGTGGAGTGGAGTGGAGTGCAGTGGAGTGGAGTGCAGTGCAGTGGAGTGGAGTGGAGTGGAGTGGAGCGGAGTGGAGTGGAGTGGAGTGGAGCGGAGTGGAGTGGAGCGGAGTGGAGTGGAGTGGAGCGGAGTGGAGTGGAGTGGAGCGGAGTGGAGTGGAGCGGAGCGGAGTGGAGTGGAGTGGAAGGGAGCGGAGCGGAGTGGAGTAGAGCGGAGTGGAGCGGAGTGGAGCGGAGTGGAGCGGAGTGGAGTGGGGTAGTGTGGGGTGGAGGGTCGAAAATCGCTTGAACCTTTTTAACAGGTTCATAGCGATTTTCGACGTGCCTTGACACCTCTCAAGTTTTTTTTTTTATACGTCATAAATCGTAAACCTTTCAAAGTTGGAACCAACTACAAGAACTTTTATAGTATGTTATTACTTGCTGCTACGGAACCCTTTATGGGCGAGTCCGACTCGCTCTTGGCCGGTTTTTTGTTGTAGCACCCCTCCATGTGCTTAATATCTTGATCAAACCTCTTGCCATGTTCAGATACTGCTCCAAGGTAAGGTGGGAAGAAATCCAAGTGACAGTCCAAAAAATGAATTTTTAAACGTACTGAGCGCCACGAAGTCACGGCGATAACTGCGCAGGCGCATGTATTCATATAAAAAAACCCGACTCTTCTGTTGGGCTTGTTTCTTTCTTTTTACTTTATTTAAGTTAACTTTTCCACGTATTTTTCAAAATTAGTTTTTACGCAGTCGGGTTTTTTGTTTTTCTTTAATTTTTTTTTTGTTTTACACTTTTTAGTTACGATTCATTGTTCACTGTTTTTTTTATTTGTATATCGTTTATACTTGACATAAAAATTTAAATCAATAAGTAAGAAAATTAGCGAGAATGATGTTTTGTTAAACAACTTTAAATCGTTATAGGTATATCCTAAACTATTACTTTTTTTTTTATCGTGGTAAAATCATCAAATGAGTCCTCCCACCCCGGGCTGGGCGGGAGGGACTGTCAGACTTGTACTGACTAAAATCCACGGTGTCCTTCAATAGCCCTTTATGTTCCGGGGTCACGGTAATGAGATAAGTCCCGCGACCCCGGCAGGCTTTGGCCCTCTAGAGAGGGGGCCCCGTCATTATGCTGACGCTCTTTGAGGCGCGCGTGGAACACAACGCGCCGTCGACCCGGGCATGGTCCATAGTCGGGCTGCGAGTTGCCCTTTACTCGCCGCCCGCATGCCCGCGCCTACGGTGGCCGGAGATCGTCTTGCGACGTCCGTCGCCGTGAGCGTCCACCACCGCGGGTGGGGCGGAGGGAGGACATTGTCCTCTCCCTCACGCGGCCCGCCTCCTCCTTCGCGAGCATGACTGCTTCGCAGAAGGAGGGGACCGCTTCCCACTCCGTCTCGCCCCGCAGCATAGCCGCAACCAATGCCAGGCGCGAGAGGTCTCCGCCTATCGCCGCCGTGAGGGCACGTCGATGCTTTGCCCAAGCGGGGCAGTCTTGCACCGTATGCTCTACTGTGTCCTCCGGGCGATCTTCGCAGTGGTGACACCCAGGCGTTTCCTCCTTTCTCCTTAGACACAGGTACCTCCCGAAACTTCCGTGTCCGGTAAGGACCTGCGTCATGCGGTAGGTCAGGAATCCTAAACTATTACTTAAAATGAAAAATGATAAAAGAAACCTAAAGATGATTTTAAAATACCTATTCAACGACAGCCCACTTGACATAGTTCATAGACTTTTATTTTTTTCATTTTGACAATATGGCGTCTGGTTGTCGCTGTGGTGAATTTTGATTACTGTCATGTCTTTAGTGACACTCGCAAGGTTAAGACGAATCGATTGACGTAAGAATTATCAAAATCGGCCTACGCGTTTGTCTCTAGAACGCCACATAGAAACATACATACATAGACTGATAAACACATTACCCTCCTTTGCGTCGCGCAGTCGGGTAAAAATGACTCAGTCGGTATCGTTCTTTCTCTTTCTATCAGTACGAATCGGTTTTTTGTGTATAACCACTAACACAACTAAATGCATTTGCAATAACGCATGATCAACAGTAAAAAATATAGAATTTTATGCCATTGAAAAAAAAATTTTAAAGGAATATACAGGGTGAAATTTTCAACTGGGCGTCAGGATGGCTATATCCGAAACTATGAGGAATATCGAAAAATGTTGAAAGAAGACTCGAGGCCGATTTTGACGAAAACTAAAACTGCATCATTGGTTTTTAGAAAAATCAATACTCCTGGCCAAGAATCGAACCTGCTGATTTTGTAAAAAAAAAATCACAGCCTGTATTATTACACTATTCGATAGTGTTGTTAATAAGGATCAAATTCTGGGAAGTAATCATATACGGCAAATTTAAGGAAAACGAAAAATTACAAAAAATCTGATTAATCTTCAAGGCAGTGACTGTATTCGAAACATATTTTAACCCTTTCTGCTTTGAAATAATGCTATTTTTTTGTTCAACTCTATAATTTCGTATTGCTGAATACAGTGGGATAGTAGAGACGTCAAATCCAGTGAGACATTGAAAACAATGAAATTTTATAATTTCGAATAAATTATTTAATTATTTCAAAAAGACTTGTTGACGCTTCCCGTGACCCAAGAGCTGGCTTTTACCTTGGTCAAAGGCTTGGCTTGGCTATTCAGAGAGGTAACGCTGCCAGTCTCTTGGGCACATTACCTGCTGACAGCGTTGAGGATCAATTTTTTGATGCTCTATAATAGTTTAGTTTTATTTTAATTTAGTATTTTTGTAGTTATTATGTTATAGTTTAATTAATTGTTCAAATCTAGAATTATTTAGAATTATCTGTCTGAAGGAATTAAAAATAAAGAATTTAATTATTTTATTTTTATTTTAATTATTTAGGGATAATAAACAACTACAACATATTTATAATCACAAAGGTTAACGAAACATATGAAGTAATGTTGCAGTCCACAACATTATCCGCTGGTAAAACGTGTTTAAATAATTTATTATCAGTGGTTGCCACTATAGAACATCTCAAAAATTAGAAATAATAATAATAAATAAATAACAAATAGTTTGGTACAAATAACAAATAGCTACAAGACCAAATCAGATACAGCAGCAATTTCATTAATTTAAATGACACAAAAAGTAAATAATAATTTTAAGGATACCATTACTAAGTTAATATTTCTATAAGATTAGATTTAAATTTATTTTTAGAGCATGCAAATATGTCAATATCAATGAAGCTTGAATTATAGGATTCCAACAATCTATGAATAGGGCTGCGTAAGCCAGAATTCGTACGGCAAGAATTTAGCGCGAACAAAGTGCGTGCACGAACCTGACGCACGTGAACCGTTCGGGGAACAGATTAGCACAACTTGCTCGTTAGATCAATGGCATCAAAATTGTTGTGGACAATATCATAAAGCACATTGGCCTCCAGGTATTTGCGCCGGTTCTCCAAGCTGACAAGCTTGTACTTCTCAAGGAGCTGGGAGTATGACAAATACGTCTTAGTCCCATAGCATCTGAAGTACAAGTTTCAACTCGTCGATCGTCGTTCGGACTAGAGCAGACGTGCTTTCGGTTTTTGCTAATTAAATTAAGTCTGTGCCATTTGAAATTGTGCCCTATCTCTAACGTTTTAAATCTCCAAAGTGACTCCTAAGTGCCATCTACTTATTCAAAATATTCCGCTCACGACTGAGTGACACTGCGCACGTTGCGGCCCCCCTCATACCCGCGGGGAAACAGTGCGGAGCATATTTTTTGACTCGCTCATCGTACTTCGTGCAGCGGCGGATACTTTCGCATTGAGCGTGCGGCCCTCTTCACCCCCTCGAGGAAACAGAATAGCTGATATTTTTTATCTCGCTCATTGGAAACCAGTTTGTAAACAAGGAAGGATTAATCAGCTGAGCGTCATTCAGCGCACAATACAACCCATTCTACTTACTTCGTTACTGTGTACTGATAATATAATCGCTGTGTTTAGCTACACAATGGCGCTCTCTCCGAAAAAGAGTAAATGCCAATCGGTTCCAGATCTATACTCAGGCGAGGATGCTGACCCTAATGTTACGCAAAGAAATGTTAAGAGGAAGCAGCCTGAATGCGAGCTGACTTTAGCTATAACCGCTTTATCTGAAGAATTTAAGAAGTCAATGAATGCTCTGCGTGTCGACATGCGTGACCAGTTTGCTAATATAAACATGAACATAAGCAATCTTAGGGACGAATTCAATAATCTGTCATGTACCTCCTCTGAAATTCAAAATGATTTGAGGGAATTACGTTCCGAATTCTTTGATACCAAAAAGGATGTATCAGCATTAGGTGTAAAACACGAGGAGTTATCGAAAGTAGTGACTGAATTGAAGTCTTCAGACAAGTTTAACTCTTCTAATATTATTGATAACACGAAACGTATCGCGGAAATGGAGTCGAGGATTAATTTGTGTGCTTCTGAAACCATATCTTTACTAGAAAATAAATTGGATCGGCTGGAACAACATGCTAGACAGTGCAATATTGAAATAGGAAACTTGCCCGAAAAACGTGGTGAAAATCTAGTTGCACTCTTGGAATCAATTGCGTCGGCTATCAACACACCTCTGACGCACAGGGATATAGTGGCTATTCACCGTGTTCCACACGCACACGCACAAAATTCGCGCCCCAAAAATATCATAGTAAAGTTGACTTCCCGGCTGCTTCGTGATAACATGCTTAGCGCTTATCGTCTGTCTAAAGGTATTACGTCAGATCGTATTGGTCTAGCAGGTACTCAGTGTCGTGTTTACATGAACGAACACCTTACGCTTCGTAATAAGGAGTTATTTCGCAAAAGTCGTGACGCTGCCAAAACATATAATTTCAAGTACATTTGGGTTCGTAATGCTACTGTTTTGGTCAAGCGTAATGATGACTCACCTACCTTTGCGATCCGTTCAGAGGACGACATTTCTAGTAATATTAAGTCTAGCAATTCTTCTAATGAAACAGCTGTTAATAACAATATTAACTCATCTTAATCTGTATTATTTTATTCACCTAGTTACAAAATATAAGCTGTCAGTTGTTGTTATGTTATGTTGGGCTATAGTCAGCACTTTAAATGTTTCTCCCGTGATTTTAAAGCACTGTTTACAGTGTAGAACTGTCTTATTCAATTGCATTACTTATTATTATATTGCATTCCTAGCGCCGATCCTAATATTGTTGATTGTTATTATGGTCAAGTGTGTCGATCGTGTCTGCTTTTTTTTTACACTTCTTGTTAATATGATGGAAAAGTACCGAGTAAATTACAAGTGTTGTCTTGTATTACTCATAAAATTTGTTAGTCTCACAAATACTTTATTGATTTATTTCATTATACCCTCTCTTTGAAAATGGCGAATAATAATAATCTTTCCGTATATTATCAGAACTGTCGAGGAATTAGGACTAAACTAAATACCCTATATTTAAATATATTGTCGCATACATATGACGTCATAATCCTAACTGAGACCTGGTTGATACCTGGAATATCCGATTGCGAATTTATTGATCACCGATATTTGGTGTTTAGGTGCGATCGCGACCGGGTACTCACCAATAAAAAGGATGGCGGTGGTGTCTTAATAGCGGTGTCTAAAGAACTGAACCCGATCTTTCTTTCATTCTCGCCCCCTCTAAAACTACCTGAGCATGTCATAGTGAAAATCGGTGCCAACAATAATAATTATCACTTAATATGTGCCACCTACATACCTCCAAGCGCGGGTGATGATATGTACTTAACTTTTCTTGATTCTCTGTCAAATTTGTGCGATGACCCTCACATAGAAAATATTATTTTAGCAGGTGACTTCAACTTGCCTTTAATTAACTGGGTAAAAAAATCATCATACATGGAATATGCTACAAATAATAATCTTACGAATGTTCATCGCTATTTACTAAATTTTTGCTCGCAACTAGCTCTGAAACAGTACAACCATATATTCAACTCTGTTGGTCGCATATTAGACTTATTCTTTTGTAACTCCCATACAGTAACGTTTACTCCCAATACCACCCTTTTACCCGTGGACATGTACCATCCTGCCTTCTATGTACATACTTCATTCGCATACCCTACACATATCTCTAAATGTACTGCTCCTAACAAATTAAATTATTACAAAGCGAACTATCGGAATATAAACACCGATATAGGTAACCTTGATTGGGATTGTCTACTTGAGAATTTAACGCCTGATGAAAGTGTTTCTACATTATATGAAAAACTTTATGAAGTTATAGGTTCACATACACCTGTTTGTAAACCTAAAAATCCGAATTTTCCAAATTGGTTTTCCAAATCACTTATAGCTATGTTTAAAAGTAAAACTCGTGCTTGGGTTAGGTGGAAAAAACATAAAAATATTAGCGACTATGAGGTATTTTCCACTATTAGAACAAAATTTAAAAGGGAAGTTAGCCGTTGTTATAATAGCTACATCAGGGCTGTTGAGGACAGTGTAGCTACCAATATTAAGTCCTTTTGGACATATGTCGCCAGTCGCAAAAACACTAATAAAATACCATCGACGGTTCACTTAAATCAAATTACATCCAATGACCCTGTCACTACCTGTAACTTGTTTGCTACATTCTTCCGCTCTGTATATGAGCCTTCAACTTTTGACAACGCATCTTGGGAACCACCTGCCAGCAGTGCTGACAATGATATCAATTTAAGTAACCTGCATCTGTCTATTGATGTTATACGTCGAGAATTAAAAGCACTTGATTCCTCTAAGGGTCCGGGTCCGGATGGGATTCCGCCAATTTTTCTAAAAAACACGTGTGATACACTTTGCTATCCCTTATATATCGTATTTAATAAATGCTTAGCTTGTGGTGTCTTTCCAGATGTTTGGAAACATGCAAATATTGTGCCAGTTCACAAAAGTGGATCCAAGCATGACGTAGCAACTTATCGACCTATCTCTATACTATCTGCTTTTTCCAAACTCTTTGAGAGGCTTATCCATAACGAGGTATATCCAGCTATTCACAGTTTCCTAATAAATGAACAACATGGTTTTGTTAAGGATAGATCTTGTGTAAGCAATCTACTTATTTTTACATCACATCTTTTCGAAAACATTGATGATAGACAGCAAATAGATACGGTCTATACTGACTTTCAAAAAGCGTTTGATAAAATTGATCATAAGCTACTACTGAGTAAAATTGCTTATAACGGAATTAGAGGCGACTTATTGCGGTGGTTTATATCTTACATAACCAACAGAACTCAGAAGGTAGTGATTGATGGCTTCGAATCCAGCTCTATTCAGGTAACTTCTGGTGTCCCTCAAGGTTCCATTCTGGGTCCTTTATTATTTATCCTATTTATAAATGATATCAAAAATTGTTTTCAAAACTCTAAATTTCTACTATACGCGGATGACTTGAAAGTTTACAAAAAAATTTCTAATATACAAGATTGTAAAGATTTTCAGCAGGACCTAGACCGTTTCTCGAATTATTGTTCTACAAATAAGCTTTATCTTAGTCATCCCAAGTGCCACGTTATTACGTTTACTAAAAAGAAAAAGATAATTGATTTTAACTACTGTCTAGATAATAAAGTTATGAATAAAGTTACTACTATCCGTGATCTTGGTGTTCAGCTGGATTCGAAGCTTCATCTGGATGGTCATATTGATAAAATAATTAATAAGGCTTACCAAATGTTTGGTTTTGTAATGCGAGCATCGAGAGAATTTCATCGACCTTCTACCTTTTTGCATCTTTACAAATCCATAATTAGACCACAATTGGAGTTTGCAGTACCTGTATGGAACCCTCTGTACAAAAAATATAACGAATCTTTAGAGTTGGTACAGCGTAAATTCCTCCGTGCTGTAAATTATAGATGTTTTCGGAAAAAAGTCTCATACCCCTTACTTCTTAGTAAATACGATCTCTTGACCTTGCAGTCTAGGCGGAAGCTCCTCGATGTCATGACTTTGTTTAATGTGTGCCGCAATAAATTTGATTGTCCTGATTTAGTAAGAAAGCTTAGTTACCTTGTTCCTCGAACAGTACATGTACGTGAGGTTCGCACGCGACGCTTGTTTGCTACTAGCAGCTGTAAATCTAACGCTGGCTCGCGCTCACCTCTTCACCGCTTAGTTGAGACTTATAACAATGAGTTTACCACAGTCGACATACTTTTCCTAAGCAAAAACACATTTAGGAAACAGATTCGTACTATTCTCAAGGATCAGCAGTAGACCTTGTGGTGTGATATGGGAAATGCGTTTTTATGGCTTACATAACACACATTCTATATGTCGCATGTGTTAGTTTTGTTTTGTATCATGTTTTAATATATTCACATTCCATATTTATGTCATTTTACATCTTTCTAAATGTATCATGTGCCTGGTTAAAGCAATTCTTTGTATATACTATGCAATACCTACACTTATGATGATGGACGTGTTTTGGTTGGTAACAGACTTGTTTATGATGCTATTTAAAATTTAAAGCTGTTATTAAGGTACGTCTCTCTTGTCGAGTATTTTAAGTAATCTGTGAAAAACGTAGTGGGTAGCATATTTATCATAGATTATTTGTAAGCCTTGTTGTATCTTTGTAATATGTTACTGTTTGTTTTTCCTTAATAAATAAATAAATAAATAAGTACATAGCACGGAGATACTTGCGCGGACCCTTTCTATTGCAACTATGTACTTTTGGTAGAAAGGGTTCCAAATAGGGACCGCATATTCTAGCTGAGAACGAACGAGCGTCTTGTACAGATAGAGGTAGGTTGAGGTACGCCTAAATTCAGTTGAGGATCGCATCACAAAACCATACATTTTAAAAGCACTGTTGACTATGGCTTCGATATGCTGGTTCAAGGACAGTTTGCCATCAAAGAGGACCCCTAAATCCTTGACTATGCAAACATTATTTAAGGGTATACAGTTGAGGCTAGTTGAATTTATAAATGAAATTATTCTTTGTGAAGTGTATATAGTTACATTTAGGGATGCTAAGATGCAACTTATTTTCAACACAGTAAGCAGTTAGTCTGTCTAGGTCCTCCTGAAATGATTGGCAGTCGTCCATGGAACGTATCGTTTGAAACGCCTTCAAGTCATCAGCGTACATCAAGAATTTGGCCTTTTTTAAATATTTCTTAATATCATTGATGTAGATAATAAATAATACTGGACCCAAAATAGAGCCCTGTGGAACTCCGGACGTAATATTAACAGAGACAGACTGGTGACCATTAACTACAACTCGCTGTGACCGATTTTCGAGATACGACACAAACCAACGCAATAAATTTCCACGAATGCCATTGTATGCAATTTTGTTTAGCAGGATTTCATGATCGACCTTGTCAAAAGCTTTTTTGAAGTCTGTGTAAATTGCATCTATTTGCAAATTATGGAATATATTATATTATGATTATATATAGAAAAAATAGCAATTTCATAAAAATCAGCTATTTCCTTAAGTTTGCCGTATATGATTACTTCCCAGAATTTGATCCTTATTAGCAACACTATCGAATAGTGTAATAATACAAGCTGTGATTTTTTTTACAAAATCAGCAGGTTCGATTCCTGGCCAGGAGTATTGATTTTTCTAAAATCTAATGATGCAGTTTTAGTTTTCGTCAAAATCGGCGTCGAGACTCCTTTCAACGTTTTGCGATATTCCTCATAGTTTCGGATAAAGCCATCCACGCCCAGTTGAAAAATTCACCCTGTATATGTGATAGCAAAAAAATAAAAGCAGATATATATAGATTTAGGATTATTCAATAATTCATAAATATCATATTTTTGTTTAAAGGAGTTTTTCATTGCAGACCAGTGTTATTGATGCTGTCAAATTGCTTATTAACACGTTTACTGTTCAGCCGCAATATCAAACAATTGGATGTGAGACATATCTCACGTCCAATTTAGTTTTTCGAGATATTTGCCTTTATACCACTTCAGGTCCATAAGGGCCATAAAAGTACGGGGACCCTTTTTATCTCCAATTTGCAGAGTGACCCACATGTATGTCTCGTAAGTAGAAGCAGAAAATTCAGTGACCCACATGTGTGTCACAGATGTCTTATTCCAACCCAAAATGACCCACAGGTGGGTAATGGACAGTGAATGTGTTAAAATTAATACTTCACACAATGAAATGTATTTTTTTTAGGTTTTGCTTGTACTTGTCACAGGACACAATTTTGTTTTTATCTAGGGTTTTGTGTATAGATAAATCCATGTTTGTGGATCCAAATCTGGCATCTTGGAAAAAGGGTGCAGATGGTATTTATCTGGCAAATTATAAATTAATAGTGGTTGCATAGAACAATGAAAATATCTTATAAAATAAATGAATATTTTTGAACAAATTTACTTTTTTTTTAATTAGAATAAAATTGTGTCCTTTTGGCAAATTAAACTTTTCAATGGACTAACTTATTGGGTAATATTAGGATTAGATGAAATTAAAAAAATAAGTAGGATGTTATAGAATACAGGTTGAGTGTATCCTAAAATAAATATCCAGTATCACTACCTACATGACCGTAGATTTAGAGGACAAATAATTTAAACACTGCAATAGTATGCAGTGTGTTTATTATTTGTGCAAAACTCCATACACTTACTTTTCAAATTGGAACCAATTTGGCTAATGACATCACATATTTGAGCTGCAATTTCTCTAGTAGGTGCCAAGATAACAGTTTGTAATCCTTTCTCCAAGTCTAATTTCTCCAGGGAAATAACTGTAAAAACAGCTGTTTTACCAGTTCCAGACTTGGCTTCCAGTAACAGATCTAAAAAAAAATGTAATTCAAATTAGTGGTCTAAAACTACTTTGAGATTAGTATTGTTTCAGGTACCGCAGGCCTGGGATGTAAATGGCAACTGAAGGAATGGTGGTTTTTAGTCAGTATGAGTTTAGAAATCCCTTCCGGTTCATCCTGCAATCTGATGATTTTCCACCCGAAAAAGAACTCAATTATCACAACATTAAATAGCTGGTTTAGGAATACTGGAATAAAACTTGGACACAACTTACCAAATCCACATTTTCCTAAAGGTATGCCGTGTAGCTGAATTGGAGAAGGTTTGTAAAAACCGCTATTATTTAATCCTTCTAAAGTACCGGGTGAAAGCAGCATTGTGTCGAATGTAACGTCTTCCGATATTTTTACATCTGAAGTTCTTAACCCTGCATTAATATTGTGGGCAAGAACCATTTTAGATATATTCAATTCACTACTCTTTCTAGTAACTAATCAATGTTAAATCAATGATATTTATGTACGGACTAGTTTTTTCAAAAAGTCTGAAACACTCGCAAGAACACCAAATCTCTTGTCATTCAAATGACGTTTGGACATTTTGTGTCAGTGTCAAACTCATTAATTATGTCATGTACTGTCATGTCAAATAAAATCGCCGGGGGTGGTGCGTTTAAGTCGATTATCCTGGGGTGCGTTTAAGTACGCCGGCGAAATTTTCGCCGGATAAAAATTAAACTAGCGAGGGTTCGCTGAACGGAGTCATAGGTTTCTGTCAATGTTAGCTGTCAAATTCAATTGACAGCTCAGTTTATAAAACAAATAACAATTCAATTCAACTTAACAGTCCGAATATTATATTGTAATCTCCGTAAAATTAGGATTTAACTTGTGATCTCGATATTATTACACAGTAAAAATGAACCGGAACATGAAAAATCAATTTGCCGGTGTAATATTAATTATATCCATGATCCACAAATAATATTCACCGAGACGATGAATTGGGAACTCTCTAAAATAAAAATATTCGTTTTTACGGCGCGAATCGAACACTAACAAGAAAACTCAATGTCAATCTGACAGCAGGATAAAATTTAGCGAGGTAAAAAGGTCGCTAAAATTTATCCTAGTCAGGCGAAAACTTATACCAGCGGACGACCGTGAACGGGGCAGATTAAATTTTAGTCAGTTTAATTTTTCACCTCGCGGTGTGCTTGAACGGGGTGTTTAAATACTTTTATTTTAGAGAGTACTTAATTCATCGTCTTGGTGAATATTATTTTGTGGATCATGGATATAATTAACTAGCTGTGCCCGCGACTTCGTTCGCGTGGAGGTCGGAACTCAACAATGTATTTTTTAGTGCTTCTTTATTAACAACATTAGCTGTAAACCATCATTCTGAAGCATACATATGAATGCGTACGTAAATCATCAAATGAGTCCTTCTACCCAGGGCAGGGTAAGAGGGACTGTCAGACTTGTACTGATTAAAATCCTCGGTGTCCTATAAATCCTATAATAGGCCTTTACGTTCCGGGGTCAAGGTAATTCGATAGTTCCGCGACCCCGGCAGGCTTTGGCCTTCTAAGGGGGGGCCCGTCATTGTGATGACACATTTAGGCGCGTGTTGAACACAACGCGCCGTCGACCCAGGCATACTCGCCGCCCGCATGCTCGTGCAAGAGAAAAATCTACGTTTAAACGCCTCTGGGACCTGAGTAGTATGGGCGGACTCCGGAGCCTGCCCGTTCCTGCCTTTACCGGCGCTGGCAGCCCCAGGACGTAAGCAGACATGGGCGAAAGTCATTCTTTCAAGGAAACAGGTCGTACCTATGCGTGACCCATCGTATCCCATCATATCCCATCGTATCCCATCGTATCCCATCCTATAATATTAGGTTATTAGCTCTCGAAATGGAATCCATTTTCCCGATTTTGAAACATTTCTCTTTACTGCTCCGCTCCTATTGCTGATAGCGTGATGTTATTTAACCTATAGCCTTCCTCGATAAATGGTCTATTCAACACAAAAAGAATTTTTCAATTCGAACCAGTAGTTCCTGAGATTAGCGCGTTCAAACAAACAAACAAACTCTTCAGCTTTATAATATTAGTATAGATATTACCCCAGCAAATTGATTTTTCATGTTCCGATCCATTTTTACTGAGTAATAATTTCGTGATCACAAGTTAAATCCTAACTTAACGGAGATTACAAATAAAATATTCGGACTGTTGAGTTGAATTGAATTGTTACCAATGATATTTTATGTAAAAAAGGTGTAGATACGTTATACGCGCTCAAAAACAGACGCGCTCAAATGTGGTTGATTCACAAACCTTGACCTCAGTCCGACGTTGCCAGCGACAACGGATGCACTTCACGTACTACAGAGTGAGTCAAAAGTAAAAGTGACTCAAAACCACCGAAAATGCCGTCGTGTGTGATGAGATATTGTACAAATTATACAAGCAAGACTTCTAAAAGTCAAAGAATCACTTATCATTCGTAAATATATTATTTATCTTAATATTTTCACAAATAAAACATTACATTTCTTTAATATGGCGTCGTAAAAGAAAGAGTGCGAGTGAGAGTGCGAGTGAGATAAAAGAGAGAGCGTCACCATCTAGCTGTCACTTTTTTTCATATTGGTTTTATCTAGCTATCCTTTTTACTTGTAGTGAAATGTAATGTGTGTGAATAAAAAGTGTGTATGTGTGCTGCCTCTCTGCGCGGTACGCTTTTTTCTGTTGTTTTGTACGTGTATAACATGTCTATGACTTATAATATCATTGATTGTTACGGTACTTGTTTGATAAACAGAGCTGTCAATTGAATTTGACAGCTAACATTGATAGAAACCTATGACTCCGTTCAGCGAACCCTCGCTAGTTTAATTTTTATCCGGCGAAAATTTCGCCGACTTACTTAAACGCACCCCGGAAGAGAAGAAAATTACGGGAAAATAGCAAGACTGGGTCGTCTAGTCATGGAGATTATGCCCCAAGCCGCCAATCGCACGACTCACGAGCGCTTTTTTCGGGTCGTTAAAAAGCGCCGGAAATAGAACAAATTAATGCAATCCCATGTAGGTATCTGTTCAAACGTCAGCGCTTTTAAAACTCGGCGTTTTTTTTAACTGAATTTGTGTACAGCGGTTAAGTTCAACTTACTTTTTTGATAAAACTAAGCGTTTTTTAACGCCCAAAAAAAGCGCTCGTGCTAATGGAGGCTAAGGGTAAAGAGAAATTCTAATAAAATCAGTTCAACTGATTAACTTAGGAAAGATTCTATTTCATATGTGAAAGAGAGACCTTTTTAATTAAAACTCTCTCCCCCTTATTAATAAACGTGGACTAAAGTTACGCCAAAGTTAATATTCGGATTAACCATACATTTTTTAAGGATTAACCTTGGCGTAACTTTAGACCACGTTTAATAAGGGGGTCTTAGTATTGCATTCCCGACCGGGTCTATTTTACTCAGTGATAAAAGTCGGACTAGCGCATGAAGGGTTCCGTATCAATTTTTAGACAGGTTTTATCTGCGCCCATCAGTAAAGGGTAAAGGCACGCATTGTACAAATATCGGCATGGATCTTGAGCGCTTCATCTGCGCAGAAGTAAGTTATTAGCAGGGGCGTAGCTACCGCCGTATCTACCGTATCAAGTATACGGGGCCTCCGCGCCACAGGGGCCCGCAACGTGCGTAACGGACAACGGTCAGTTCACACCGAGACGCGACGCGAAGCGACGCGACGTGACGCAACGATACTTCCAATGTGTTTCTTTTCTTGTCGTCAATAAGGTTATATTTCGAGTCGCTATTAAAATGCAGCGTGGCGCTGCGCAGCGCCGTTGAATTTTTTTGATGACCTTTGTCCATTTTTTTGTTTATATTTCGGCGTGGTACAGAAATGCATTTTTTTCCTTTAGTGATAAATCTTTACCCTACTTATACGAAACTACAATTCGATTCAAACAAACTTAATGGCGGTTCGGAAGTTAGCTGCAAAGTGCAGTTGCGCGCTGGTACAGTCAAGTTGACAACAAACATACACCGCGTCGCGCGAGTGCGAGTGAGACAAAGGGTGCACGGGATGTGCCCCGCCCGTCTACACCCCGCTGATACCCAAAATTGCGTTTTGCGCATCGGAACGCACGATGTTTCGAGCCGCCATTAAGTTTGAATCGTACTGTACCTACCTAATACGGGGCCCCGTAAATGCACTCTACGCCTCTGGTAATAAGGTCCCTTTGGTAGATGAAATGAGGAACGGGGGCGGGGAAATTGTAGTGAGTGATTGGCCCGCGTAGTGGGCCGTAACGCATAGCGTCATAGCCGCCACTCAGGATTCGTTGTTTTGTGCGTTTTATTTGATATAATGTGCGTTTCATTTGTCGGTGTACGATGCGAACGCTCAAGAACCGTGCCGGTATCTGTACCCATGTTTACCGACAACCTGCTTTTTTTATGTATAGATAGGTTTGCGTTTGACCACTATCTCGCCTGATCGTAAGCGTAGATGTGGTCGACGATGAAGCACGCTTGCCTAGAAGTAACCTGTTCACTCTTGACTTGAAGACTCCAAGGTTATAGCTGCTTCTGTATTATCAATCTAATATCCTAATGTAAGACAGAAAGACAGACTATCAACAGAACGATTACTGAGTGCTTCAACCAATCTCCGATCGTCACTGACACAGAACATAATTATACCCCTAGTAGGGGTCTCTAACCGTGCTCTGCCACTCTGAATCGAAATTATTGTCGCCCATCTGTGATAATTATTGTTGATACTGAACAGTGTTCACAAAAATCGCCCCTATAGACTCGACAGTGTCCACACATTGTTTATGTAGTCTGTGAAAAAGGCCTAGAAGCCGTGCCAGAAACATTTAGCAAAAAAAAAAAACAAGTTTCTGAATGTTTCTGAACGGAATTTTGTGAAATGGCGAATTTGTGATTCTTGTGGATCAATTTATTTTATTTGACTAATAATTTTATATGGAAAATATGCAGTATTGTGAAATATTTGAGCGTGTTCATTGTATTTGAAATATGCCTATCGATTATTGACTGTTCTATTATGGTAAACGAAACCAGTTGATTGCATTTTTGTCAAGTGTTAGGTTTCCTTGCGAAACAAAATCTACAGTAAGCGCAGTTTTTAATCTAATTTATTGAGCTGTAGTCATTACATTAGTTTAAATTATTTATTCCATATAACCCTCCTTTGGTTTGCCTGTATAACAGATAGAGTTAAGTTCATTCTAATTCATATGTAGGTCATGAAAATAATACACAAATAAAGTATATGCCTGCTGTGTGGTCTGTGTTGTATGTACTATTCCGGGTAGCCAAACATAATAAATCCAGCTCCTGTTTTTCAACAAGCTTGAGTCCAATGAGTACCTTTCTGTCAGTTGTTGCATGGCAAGTAATACATATTTTATTCCTCTGAAAGTGCATTATCTAAAATGGACATGTTTTTAGGATATAACTATGAATAACAACTGTGCTGGAGTTGGAGCCGGTGCTGTAGGTGGACCAGGGGGTGCTTATGATGCCAAGATTGCTGGCTTGTATGATCTACTGGACACCCTGGGCTCGGGGCACTTTGCTGTGGTGAAACTTGCTCGCCATGTCTTCACTGGAGAAAAAGTTGCTGTTAAAGTTATTGATAAAAGTAAACTGGATGATGTCTCTAAATCTCATTTGTTTCAAGAGGTGAGTTAGTAATTTAATCAATTATGTTTGAAATGTTTCAATTAATATTTGTTATTTGATGAATCAGATACATGATTTATCAATCAAAGATATTCAAGGGAGATTTATCCTGTACTATATGAATTAAAATTTATAACAGTAGTCAATTGCAGTATTGGAGTAATATAGGTGGCTGACCTATACAGCTCTGCTTCAAATTCTGAGTATTCAATAAATTCACTACCGGGTACTTTTTGCATGTTGTTAAAATACACTGTCCTTTCCATTACATTGTAAAATGGTACTATTTTCAGGTTCGCTGTATGAAATTGGTACAACATCCTAATGTGGTGCGTCTCTATGAAGTAATAGACACACAGACTAAACTATATTTAATACTGGAATTAGGTGATGGTGGTGACTTGTATGACTACATTATGAGACATGAATCTGGATTATCTGAATCTCTTGCTCGTGATTATTTCCGTCAAATTGTTCGTGCAATTTCATATTGTCATAGGTAATATACACATTCTGAAATATCATAATAAGTATTATTATATTTGCTAATTTCTAATTATTATGTTTTCCTTTATTCAGGTTACATGTTGTCCATCGTGATCTAAAACCTGAAAATGTAGTATTTTTTGAAAAACTAGGTGTAGTGAAATTGACTGACTTTGGATTTAGTAATAAATTTTGTCCTGGTCAGAAATTGGAAACTTCATGTGGTTCATTGGCATATTCAGCTCCAGAAATTCTTCTTGGTGACTCATATGATGCTCCTGCAGTCGATGTATGGTCTCTAGGAGTGATTCTCTATATGCTTGTTTGTGGGCAAGCTCCCTTTCAAGAAGCCAATGATAGTGAAACATTAACAATGATTATGGACTGTAAATATACTATTCCCCAACATATATCAAATTCTTGTAAAAGGTATGATTTATGCACAGACTATTATTAATTAAATGAAATGTTTTTCTTATTCTTATAACATGATGTACACTTTATACATACTATTAGAGATAGTAAGTCTGGGCAGGCTATAGCTGCTGCAGAAGAGCAGTGCCAACAACGGATTAGGTTATGACAAACTTTGCTGCAGACTGAACTGAGCCAGATAAATTCAACATCTAGTAGTCCACTAGCCCTTTTTTTATCGTGGTAAAATCTTCAAATGAGTCCTCCCACCCAGGGCAGGGCGGGAAGGACTGTCAGACTTGTAATGACTAAAATCCACGGTGTCCTTCATTAGCCCTTTACGTTCCAGGGTCACGGTAATGGTATAAGTCCCGCGACCCCGGCAGGCTTTGGCCCTCTAGAGGGGGGCCCCGTCATCTTGCTGACGCTCTTTGAGGCGCGCGTGGAACACAACGCGCCGTCGACCCGGGCATGGTCCATGGTCGGGTGGCGAGTTACCCATTACTCGCCGCTCGCGAAATCCGACGCCGTGGGCGTCTACCACTGCGGCTGGGGCGGAGGGAGGACGCTGTCCTCTCCCTCACGCGGCCCGCTTCCTCAGTCCACTAGCCCTAGGGCTAAAACAGTTGTGGAAGGAGGCCATTGTCCAGCAGTTGACATTGTAGGCTAAAGCTGTCTACACACCGAAGCCCGCCGGCACAACGCGGCGGGAAAGGCCGGCGGACTGATTTTGACGATTTTGCATTGTCTAGTCTCGCAACTTTTAAAGCCGGGGTTGTGCCGGCGGGCAGCGGCTTCGGTGTGTAGACAGCTTAAGGCTGCCTGTCCATTGACGCGGAGCGAGCCAGTGGAGTGGAGTGAGCGAGTATTGTGGAGCGGAGTTGCGGACTGTGCCTGTCCATTGATGCGGAGCGGAGTGAGCGGACTGTGCGGAGCCTATACCCATCCCCGCCAACTCACTGTCGCACCGCTCCGCCAGCTCGCACAGCCAGCACGCGCCTCTTCCAAATGTATGAATTTTAAAAACTAGCTCCCAGACCCATGTCCACTGGAGCGGAGCGGAGTTTTTATGCAATCCTATTGTTAATATTTCCTCGTTTCTCCGCTCCGCCAGCTCGCTCCGCGTCAATGGACAGGCAGCCTAAGAGTCACGAGTAACATAAACTTGTTTACATCAATGACATTATTAATCTTGAAGGTCAACCTATGCACATGTTTAAGTTCATAGTTAATGAAGTCATTTTCCAATGTTGCAATTTAACATTACAGGCTTATAGGAAGGATGCTAGTAAGGGAACCTGAAAAACGAGCTACTCTCTCAGAAATAGCTACTGACCCATGGGTTACGGCTGGTGAAGGGGTGACTGTGGAAGATTTTGACACACCATTAGTGGCAAAAGAACAGCTTTCAGAGGAAGATCGCTCAGCTATAGTTCAAAAAATGGTTAACGGCCCCATAGCTTCTAAAGAAGAGATCCTGGATGCTCTAGAGAAAAATGAATATAATCACTTAACTGCCACTTATTACCTATTGGCTGAAAGAAAACTTAGATCCAAAAGGTACCTAAATCTTTCTTTTATAAGTCTCTTTTTAACAGTCTTCAAAAGGAGGACCTCCTCATATGTTATTATTTTTAATGTTTACATTTATGTTCACTCTGAGTTTTCTGATCCGATTACTGTTTTTTTTTTCAATGCAAAATACGATAGTTAATGTCGTTTACATTTATTTGCCGCGAATTTCGAATTGTAAACTGTTCAATATTCAAATTAGTTGTAATTTAGAATATAAAAACAGTTTGAAAAATTAAAATTGATGCAATAGTTTAGTCAGTGTTGTTTTGAACCACCAGGTCACCTACGAAAAAGAATTTGAATAAGGACAACATTCGTGCAATAATTTTCTATAACTTTCAAAGAGGCCTAACACGGCTTCAATGTTTCTAAGGGTTAATATTTTTGTTCTATAATGAAGCCCCATGTCTAAAGATTGTCGAACGCTTACCTATATTTAGAAATTCAGCGTGGACACACCAGTCTTAATGAAAAATCTTGTGAAGGATGTCCAAAATCCACCTTCACTGAAGATAACATCGTTGCTGTGAGACAACTAAAACTGAAAGACCGTCATGTGTCATATCGGGAGATAGAGACGATATTAGGCATCTCAGAGAAAACTATTTAGAAGATCTTGCATGAGGCGCTTGGTGTGAGAAAGCTAGTTTCACGTTGGATCCTACATTTGCTTTCTGACGATCATAAGGCGACCCGCGTCAATGTCATTTAGTATAAGAAAACTCTTCAAAGGTTCAACCAAGGAGAGTCAAATAACGTCTACGACATCATCAGTGGTGACAAATCTTGGATCTACATATGCTCACAATCCTGATTCCACACAACTATCCACAATCTGGGTCTTTCAAGACGAGCCTAAGCTGACGAAAGTTGTTCGCTCTCGAAGCACTTCAAAGAAAATGGTGGCTACGCTTGTGGCAAAAACCGGTCATGTTGTCACGATTGCACAGAAAGATCGTAGAATAGTCAACGCAGAGTGGTATACCACAGTTTGTTTGCCACATGTCATCGCCGAACTTCGAAAATCTAACCTTAAGCGACGCATCGTCCTACATCACGACAACGCAAGCTCAAACAGCGCTCGTCAAACGATTGAGTATTTGAAGTAGGAAAATGTAGAAATTCTTGACCCTCCTCCATAGAGTCTTGACCTAATTCCTAACGATTTCTTCACAAGTCCTAAATTTCAAAAATCTCTTCGTAGTCAAAGTTACAGTCCAGTGAAGAAGCAGTCGACGCTTTCAAATCAGCCATAGGAACACCCCTACTTTGGAGTGACTTAAATGTTTTAATAACTGGTTCGAGCGAATGGAAAAGTGTGTATAATATTATGTGGTGAATACTTTGAAAAACAATAAAAAGTACTACTCGTATAAGGTTCTAGTTGTTTTTTTCTCTTCAAACGACAAGACTTAAAAGGCATGCCACTTACTTGTTTGGTTTCATATAAATTTCATTCAGTTGGGCTCAGTTGTTTTAATGAGCATTTTTTTGCTTATTGCTTGAGGATAAGGCAAAAACAACTAAATTGTCAAAAAAAAGTAATGGTCGGTTTTCACAGGCAGGAGGCTACGCTACGCGCGCGCCGGCCGGAGGCGCTGAGCGTGGCGCGCGGCGCGACGTCGGCCGCCCCGCAGCCTCGCGCTCTGCTGGCGCCGCCCGCGCTCGCCGCCGCGCCGCGCACGCCGCAGGACGTGCCGCCCGTGAGTCACATTACATCATTCTATGGTAGCTATTTGATACTGTCGATGCTGAGCGTGGCGCGCGGCGCGACGTCGGCCGCCCCGCAGCCTCGCGCTCTGCTGGCGCCGCCCGCGCTCGCCGCCGCGCCGCGCACGCCGCAGGACGTGCCGCCCGTGAGTCACATTACATCATTCTATGGTAGCTATTTGATACTGTCGATGCTGAGCGTGGCGCGCGGCGCGACGTCGGCCGCCCCGCAGCCTCGCGCTCTGCTGGCGCCGCCCGCGCTCGCCGCCGCGCCGCGCACGCCGCAGGACGTGCCGCCCGTGAGTCACATTTTCGATCATAAAAACAACTAGATACACAAACCCGTACAAAAACGAACTTAAAACTGTATGTAGGTTTGTAAAATAGAAAGAGAAAAAAAAAGAAAGAAACTTAAATGGTCAACATATACCAGACGAAATTAAACCTTAAATTTCGAATGAGTTAAAGTCGGATTTAGAACGGACATAAAAAACACATTTTTACGACCGCGATTCGAATCAACACCATGTTACCCGACTAAGGGTGCCCCCACATCTATCGACGCGGAATCGGCTTAAGCCGGTCAAGAAATCCTTTATGTCAACGTAATAAGGGTGTTACTAATACCATTCGCATCGGCTCGGCTCGGACGACGCGACGCGACTTCGGCCGACGGCGGAACGAGTCGTTTGTCGGTTAGCTGATCGCATCCGTACGTGTCCGTACGGCGCTGAATCTAGCTGAACGTTTCCGACTGCTGCCGAACAGCGCTGAAGACGGCCGAACGGAGCCGGAGACGGCCGAACGGCGCCCGAGAAGGCCGATCGGCGCCGAAGACGGCCGAGTACCGATCGCGATGGTGGCACAGCACAGTGTTTTATGAAGACCATTTTTCGGACATTTCTTTTTTATGTGAAAATCTGATAGTTTAAGTTATTTAAAAGCATTACTTTGTATCCCCATTTTACTAGCATGTTTAGTTTTTGAGATTTAATTTTTATAAAATCGTCATTTTTTCAACAAGTTATTTAGAAAAAAAAAACTTAAGAGGTGTCAAGGGACACCCGGATGGAACGAAATTACTGTATACACTCAACAAAATAATCGTCGCGACACCACACTGTTCAATGCGACCGAATTAAAATGGTTGTCTTGTTTTTTACCGATTTATCCTACTGGGAATCAGTTGGACAAATCGGTAAATCAAGTGAAGGTCGGAAAACATTTGCTTGACGATAGCAAGTAAAAAAACAGGTTCAAGCGATTTGTGACTTTATTGACATTTCAAATTTGGTTTGTTTTTCTCACATTCTCGTTCGCTAACATTGCTCCTTAATTAAAATCCGGTGTTTGCATAAATGTCAATAAGGTCGAAAATCGCTTGCACCTGTTTTTTTAACTTGCTATCGTTAAGGAAATGTTTTCCGACCTTCAAGCGATTTTCGACCTTATTGACAAAAAAAAAAAAAAATCACGACTGTCTTCTTACGGAAGAAAGCAAGACTCATCCGTATTTTACTGGGCGCTCGTACGAACAAGCAAAAGAGCTATACATCTCGACTAAAGCACTTATCAATCAACAATATCAAGTTTTGTTGATAAAGATGAAAGAAACTCAACAAGGAGATTCTACACATGAAGAACAAGGTCCTACATGGGCTGAGCAAGTAGATCCTGTGGGACGTCAATCGCCACCCGTCGAGGTATGCTCCAGAGGTTCATCTAGCAAGCTTGATGAACTGTTAAAGAAACAAGCAAGCAACTTCAGGCACAGAATAATTAATAGTACTATACGTACAGAAGGACTACTCCAAAAAAAAAATCAAACAAATGTAAAATCTATAAACGAGAGAATAAAGTACATTTTAACTGGCAGCCGTACCGCCCACCTACTTTTATAATAGCCTAAACTTCCCGTGCGCAAGCAAAAATGTACTGAATGGTTACGCCCGAGAGTTTATTTTGGTTTATCTGACGCCAACGACATTAAAAGGTTACTATGGGTCAAGCTCAATAGGGTTGCGACTTGCGAGTTTAGGCACAAATAGGTATGTACCTATGCGTATTTTATGCATTTGCTAAATTACATTATTACCATAAATACCTATGTTCCTCAAGGAATTTTGTTTTTATCATCAGCCTATATCTTTTTACCCGACTGCGCGACGCAAAGGAGGGTAATGTGTTTATCAGTCTATGTATGTATGTATGTTTGTTTCTATGTGGCGTTCTAGAGACCAAATGCGTAGGCCGATTTTGATAATTCTTACGTCAATCGATTCGTCTTAACCTTGCGAGTGTCACTAAAGACATGACAGTAATCAAAATTCACCACAGCGACAACCAGACGCCATATTGACAAAATGAAAAAAATAAAAGTCGATGACAAGTGGGGTGTCGTTGAATAGGTATTTTAAAATCATCTTTAGGTTTCTTTTATCATTTTTCATTTTAAGTCATAGTTTAGGATATATAACGATTTAAAGTTGTTTAACAAAACAATCATTCTCGCTAATTTTCTTACTTACGATATACAAACAAAAAAAAAACTACATACATTATTGATTGTTAGCACAGAATGATAATAGTAGGTACCTACGGCACCTTACGTGAGGAATAATATTTATAATAATATTATCTTTTCTACCTATTATTATTATATTTATCTTACAAAAAAAAAGAATAATATTTAAAAGATTTTTATCGTCTATGGCAAAATAGCCAGTCCTTATTATTTTGCACTCAACCTAGTAACCGACCAATTACTATCACATACTGTCACAGGCCCCGCGTTGCGTGTCTTTGTAGGTAGGTAAAAAAGTGGCGCAGCGAATTACGACCGCTGACCTTGAATGCGTAGTGTGGCCATTTTCTGAGTTAGAACTTTTAAACAACAACGCAAACATCTTTCTACTTTCTACCGATCTTAATTCTTAGTACTCAGCTTAAGGTGAGTGAGAGTGTCGTCTTTTTATCTTGGTCGTCCAGTAGGCTCACCCCCCCCCCCAATTAGTATCTCGCCTCATTTCCAAACTTGTAACCTCATGATTAGGTATCATGATCAGTTAAGCCCATACTTCACAAGCAGGGAGATAATTTTGTTGATCATTACTAAATATGTACTTTATATTTTTTTTTTTCTTCATAATAATATTGTGTTATTAATTTACCAAAAGCACCTAAAGCAAGAAACTTGTGCGTAACTACACGTAACGTAACAAAAATATTAAGGAGACGAAGCGCGTGCGTAACGGGTGGCGCGTGGCAGCCGTAGTGAATGGGCCACGACATAATGGCCCCGCAACTACTTGCAGTTTTATGCCTACACCGCGGAGTGAGACAGGCCTGCTTCAGGGCGCTACAGTGCGCTCACTGTAACAGGGATAAATTTAGATATTATGTCTGAAAAGTGGGAGTTGAAAGATGCTTTACGTATTCTACAGTCTCGATGGTCTATCATAGATTCTTTACATTGGGAATTAGACAGCGAATTAGAGGGTACGAATCAAGAATATGAAGTGTCTTATACGAAGCAGGAAACTATTTACAATGAATTAAAAAATGCAATTAACAGAAAATTAGGGTCAGTAGTTCACAAGGAGAATTGGACACCAAAAATTGACATCCCGTTTTTCAATGGGAATTATCAAAATTGGGTGTCTTTTAAGGACTTGTTTGTTGAGGCTATCCACAGTAACATACCTATCCTTATCAAATGCTCATAAGATGCAGTTTCTTAAAAGCAAGGTACGGGGGGAAGCTGATCGTTTGATACAGCACTTACGAATCAGTTCTGACAATTACAATGTCTGCTGGGAGATATTAAACAACAGGTATAACAACTCATGGTTGATTTTTACATCTCATCTAGATCTCATACTAAATCTTCCAGTAATTCAACAAGCAAACGTACCTCAGATCAAGAAAATTCACGATACTACATTGGAATGTTTAAACTCAATAAGGAACCTAGGCGTTGATATTGACAGCTGGGATCCATTCATCGTGCGTATTTTATTGCTGAAATTGGATGCAGACACGCATGATCATTATTTGGAATCTCTGAAGAAACCCAGAGAACTACCAAAATTAACGGAGTTTCTAAGGATTGGAATCTTCGCGCAAGAAGAACGAAAATTCCAAACCATCTACAAGCAAGCAAAATAAATCCTCATCATCAAACTTCAAGAATAAATACTCAGCAAGTAAGACTTCGGTAAATAATATCGAATTAACATGTCCGTTGTGTAAAGAGTCACACGGAATATACTACTGCAGTAAATTTTTAAATATGACACCAAGTTCAAAGCGACAAGCTATAACACGGTTGCATTTGTGCAAAAATTGTCTTTATTCGCATGGGGATAAAGAATGTACGTCAGAAAAACGATGCCGCGAATGTCGCGGTAAACATAATACACTTTTACATGAAGCGTTTAACAATAAGTCTTCATGTAACACAATTACGGAGAATAAAACACCAGCAGTCCTTGCAACGCAAAACCAAGAATCACAAGAAAATCACGTTTCGCAACAAGGCAACAACGTGATCGAAACATTATTAGCGACTGCAATGATCAAAGTTCAAGCAAGTGACGGATCATACCACAAAATGCGTGCGCTAATAGATCAAGGCTCTCAGGCCTCCCTTATCTCAGCCAGAGCGACACAACAGCTAGCTTTATCAAGAAAGTATTGCAGGGCCGTCATCTGCGGGATAGGAGAAAAGTAGAGCAGTAGCAAGGGCGTTACGAACATAACATGTTGTTCGCATTTCAATGACTTTACATTTAAAACAGATGTGGTAATCATGGACACACTGATCAATCAATTACCAAAATGTACATTTACCAAGCCAACATGGGCACACCTGGCCGGCGTGCAACTAGCCGATCCAGAATACAATGTCAGTCGTCCTATCGACATCTTACTGGGAGCCGATGTGTATTCCCATATCATTTTAGAAGGCATTATCAGGGCAGATCTATCATTACCAGTCGCGCAACAAACACGTCTGGGTAGGATCTTATGTGGAAATTTCAAGACTTTTCAATGTAACGTAGTCCTAAATCAGGTGGACGAAGTACAAAGATTTTGGGAGATCGAAGACATTACAGAATCATCCAATTTATCAGCAGAAGATCTACAATGCATGGAGTATTACAAGAAAACCACAACAAGACATGAAAATGGCATGTATGAAGTAAGATTGCCCTTTCAGGAAAATTTTGAGACACATTTGGGATTGTCTAAAAATAAAGCTATGGCGCAAATTCAACAGTTAGAAAGGAAATTTCACAATAATGAAGAATTAGCAAAACAATATAAATTATTTATTCAAGAGTATAAAACATTAGGACATATGATACCAGCGTCCGGTAACAAGCAACCGGATTATTATTTACCGCACCATTGTGTTTTGCGAAATGATTCCACTACGACAGCACTTCGCGTAGTTTTCAACGCTTCTTTAAAAAACAACAACAGGAACGAGCTTAAATGACGTCATGTTAAAAGGCCCACATTTACAGCAAGATCTTCAATCTTTACTATTACGGTGGAGACAATATCGCGTAGCTTTTACGGCAGATATTGAAAAAATGTTTCGTTTCATTTGGTTAAATCAACAGGATCAAAAATTTCAAAAAATAATTTGGAGAGATACCATTGACATGCGTCATCAGGTATACCAGCTATGCACTGTTACATATGGCACCAAGGTCTATTAAATATGCTATCAAAGAATAAATCACTGTCCTATGAAGCAGGACCAGCATGGAGCCAAGCATTATTATCAGCGATATAATCGCCCAATTTGTAATATGCCCGCTTACATAGTGTGCGTTTAAATTTTGTCTCGTTTAGTTCAAGAATACTTTGTGGAAATTTATTATAGCATTTTAAACAGTACCCCATAAAAGATGAGTCTACTTTAGCGAGTCTGAAGCCCGGCTGAACTAATTGGTCCCTACTTCTAGTATTATAATTGTTTCTGTCACCTCTTTTACCAAAAAGATGCAGATTCTTTCTAACGTACATTATGTTTTCATGATAATATATTGACAAGCTACCGTCATGATGTTAATATCCTTAAACAGTTCTCTTAGAGAGTCGCGTCTTCGGAGTTTGTATACACCGTGACTTTTTAGTCGTCTTACAAAAGTCGTCCACTTAATGTATCCGACCTAAAATACCTCTAGGCGAGTTTTTTTTTTAAATCGTGAATAATAATTTTTATTTTTAATAAATAGGTACATTAGAAATATGAAACACCCCGTTAAAATGTTTATGTATCAATCTGTAGAGTATACCTACCCAGCGCAATAGTCGGGTAGATCATTCCATTTCCATTTTCTATGAGACAAGGGCGTTTCTAACTACGCCTTGTGTCATAATAACCAATTAAAGTTTTATTATTAAATTTTTCAAATCTCTTAAATACATATTTTTTTATTATAAACGTGTTCTAGTCATTGGATACATGAACTGGGCTGCTTTTGTAAGACGACTAAAAAGTCACGGTGTATAGCTCGGATGGCTCTCTTTTGCAGAATAAAAATAGACTCGATGTCTGCAGCCCGTCCCCACAATAAAATTCCATATGACATTATACTGTGAAAGTAACTAAAATATACAAGTCTCGCAGTATCTACGTCAGTATACTGCCGAATCTTTCTGATGGCATATGCTGCTGAGCTTAAGCGCCCTGAGGACCCCATTGTAACCTTGAGTCAAGCGTAATCCCCAAGAAAACTGTTTTATCCACGAATTCTAGTATCTCATTATTCAATACTATGACATTATTAGTACTTTTGACATTTGGAAGAGCGAATCGTATACATTTAGTCTTTTTTTCATTCAATACCAAGTTATTTGCAGTAAACCATTTGTGGACCTGACATAAGGTTTTATTTAGGTCATCTAGATTTTGAGCTATTAATCTTAAAAATTAAGGAAGTATCATCCGCAAATAGCACCATTTTGTTAGGTTGGTTATCCAATAGATAGGGTAGGTCATTAATATATACCAAAAAGAGGAAAGGACCCAATATTAAGCCTTGCGGAACCCCGATTTTGACAATTGAACTCTGTGAATTTACACCGTTTCTTTGAACTTGTTGTTGCCTATTGGACAAATATGACTTTACTAAACTAAGTGCAAGTTTACCTAGTCCGTAATGCTCTAGTTTCAAAAGTAATGTATCATGGTTTACGCAATCAAATGCTTTGGAGAGGTCACAAAAAATTCCTATCGCGTCTTGGGCCTCTTCCCAAGCAGTAAATATGTGCTTTAATAAGGTAACACCGGCGTCAGTTGTACAACGTCCCTTGGTGAAACCATACTGCTGATCGTGTAAGATTCTGTTGGTGTTAAAGTGATTAAGCATCTGATTTAGCATTAATTTTTCAAATACCTTGCTAAAGACTGGCAACACGGATAGTGGTCTATAATTGTTAGTATCTTTAGAGTCCCCAGATTTAAAAAGAGACACAACTTTACTGAACTTCATCAAATCAGGAAAAACTCCTTGATCTACACACATATTAAAAATTAAAGCTAGGTAAGGTGCTACAGTCTCCACTATGGATGTACAAACTTTAACTGACATTCCCCATAAATCTTTCCGGAATGCTTTGATAACTGTCACCGGGCTTATGTGTTTAAATTTAAAATCAGCCGGGCAGCCAGATATGTTCGCCTTTAAAAAAGCAATTGGTTTATCGGGTGAGGAATTTCAAGCCTCCGTAGTCTTAATCGGTATATCTGTAAAGAAATTTACAAATTCTTGAACTACTTCCAGATTAGAACTTATAGAACCACAATCATATGACATTTATGCAAACACCGGATTTTAATGAAGGAGCAATGTTAGCTAACGAGAATGTGAAAAAAACAAACTAAATTTTAAATGTCAATAAGGTCGAAAATCGCTTGAACCTGTTTTTTTTTAACTTGCTCAACGATAGCAAGTTAAAAAAGGTTCAAGCGATTTTCGACCCTCCACCCCACTACACCCCACTCAACGCAACTCCACCCCGCTCCGCTCCGCTCAGCTCCACTCCACTCCACTCCACCCTACTCCCCACCACACCACTCCATTCCATTCCATGGTAATACACACATTACTTACCCTCCTTTGCGTCGCGCAGTCGGTAAAAAGTGTCGTGACAATTTTTTACGCCTAGCCCCCTTTCGCAACGCGCGATAAGGAACTTCGTTCCAAAAATAATTTCTTTGAAACTAATTAAGATACGCAATGAGGACTAATCTGATTGATAGTTTGACAGGTCTCCAGAGGCAGTGGCCCAAGCGGACATTTATGGAACTGCTCAGATTAGTCCTCATTAAAGAGTTTGATAGTTTGACAGGTCTCCAGAGGCAGTGGCGCTGCCCAAGCGGACATTTTTGGAACTGCTCAGATTAGTCCTCATTATGACCTTAGAAAAATCGACGGCGTTTTTAGTCTTTATTTTTTTCTCGGTTGTTCCGTCGTCGTATTTGGAAAAGTTATTTATACTGAAATTATGCCCTTCATTTTCCTCTTGCACACCACAAAAATACCACATCCCAATTGCGTGGAATCAATGTCCGAAAAATAGTCTTCATAAAACACTGTGCATAGGGCCTGCCGGCCGTCGCGACAGCCGTTCGGAGGAGTCGGCAGCCGAACGTAAGTGAACAGCCGTCGCGACGGCCGTTCGGAGTAATCGACTGCCAATAGCATGCGAACATCGATTCCGCGTCGATAAATGTGGGCGCACCCTAAATCAAGTAGCCATGCGACAATAATTATGAACAGTTCATTTCGTAAAAGTCTTTTCAATTGAATTTAATTAAATTTAATAATAAATGTTTTAAAATGATTTCTTGACGAAATATCAGTATTTATAATACAGTGCAAGTTATTATTTATTATACTTTATAATACTTACTGAAAAAATTAAATTCCATCCTTTTTGCCGGTCCCGGAAGAGTGATTATTGCACTGTTCAAACGAGCATGGAGGCATGTTTACGTTCCGAGCGTTGGAACAGTAAACTAAAGTAAAACATCAAGTATTAAAAAATGAAAAAAATAAGGAAAATACCGACGAAAAATTCCAACAAGGGGGCGTCCAGAATCATGTCCTGAACCCATTGTATCCGTTTGTGCGTCGATGTCTCTTACACCCTGTATATCTCGAAATGTCGAATTACAAGTAATCCTGTACATGTCTTATTTAATCTGTCGTACTGTACATACAGATCGGAATGCAACTTCAACTGAGGCCGTCAGCGCAAAAGTGGCCTAAGCTCAACATAGTATGGAGATAATGAGATTTGAATTTTCATGAAATTAAATTGAATACATAGTAATTATAATTGAATTTAATTTCCAAGTGTATTTTATTTAGTTACTATGGTACATTCTTTGTGAGGAAGAAGATTATTTTTGAAAATAATCACAAATTAATATTTTTTTGTGGTATAGGCCACCTTTGCATTTAAAGTAACTATATATTTTCCCTAATATCCAGAAGGTTAGGCCAAAAAAAATATGAAAATGTAAATGAAATCACCTTTTTATTCTTAAAATTAATAGAAAATTACATTTTAATTTAAACAGTACCTACTTGAAAGAGAATTTATACTAGTTATCAATAGGTTCATCATTGAAAATATTATCAATTTCAGCTGCTGATGTCTTTAACTCATTGTAAAAACAATGATTTACAGGTGGTATAAAATGTAATAAGTCCATTAAATCTTTTTCTTATCACTTACGACATGACCATCAGAATATAAACATTTAGGTTCTGGATGGAAACAGAATTGTGTTTCTTCAAATCAAACTCTTCAAATAGAACATCAATATTATTGGAGTACTTAAAAAAAAAAACTTGAATGGATGCTTTTCATGAAACATTACATTTTTAGCCACTCAACAAGCAAGCAAGCGGGTAAACCCTTGCTTACAAAGAGCTTGCTTAGAAACTTTTCTGTTTCTTATGTTTCTTACAAGTGACTGAGTAGATAAAAAATTAACTTTTGTCATATTAATGATTATGAATGGTCTTGTTTTCCGGGCAGCCAAAATCACTTTATTCCAATCTTGAGGAACATGTTTTTAAAAAAGATTTTGTTTTTCTACTAGACCGAAATCTTAATCACAAGTCATGTACGAATGTCCACTTACTAAAAATTTGTTGGGTTAGGCCACTTTTACACTGCGTCGCAGGCAAAAAAATTAGACGCAAAAAGAATGTTTACAACGCCATCTGCTATCCATGGATGAAAATAGGGATAAGCAGGTTTTGCATGAAAATTAATTATATTTTTAAATAAATTGCAATAGATAAGTACGAATATGAAAATTTTTGGGTTAGGCCATTTTTGCGCTGACGGCCTCAACTAAGGGATGTGCTACAGACGCTTGTGCGACATAATTGTACTGCAACTCACTATTGTTTGCGCGCTTGTGCGCCACACTGAGGCTGATATAAAAGCAATACTAACATTTGATCACTTTTTAATTGCAGGGTATTCAGCTGTTGAAATTGTCAACTGTTTGCCACTTATTTTATTCTGAACGGTGTTTTCTTAGCGGTCCCGTAAGTGCAGTATCGTCCGCGAAGAGGAAGACGACGAGGAGGGAGCCGTCGCGGGCGGATGCGGCGCTCGCGCGGCAGACGCGCGGCGCGGCTCGCGCTCCGAGGGCCGCCTGCACCTGGCCGCGCGAGCCGCGCACCCCGCGCCGCCCGCGCAGCGCCCCGCGCACCTCGCAGACAACCTCACCAAGGTCAGAACCCTCCCGCGACCCCCGGCCCCAGCGCCTGCTCACCAAAAGATGGCACCGACCGATTTATACCTTGTCGCAGGTGAACTTGGATGACGAAGGCAGCGCTGAACAGAAGGCGCGCGGAGCCCCACCGCCGGCCCCGCCGCCCGCGCGGCGCCAGCGCCTCGAGTGTCGCCGTCGTCGCGCCCGAGCCGGCTCGTGTTCATCTTCTGATCTGTCCGACGACGACTCTGAAAAGAAAAAGCGGGCGGCGGAACACGCCGACGGGCCGCCGGAGCGCGCGCGTCGGGACTCGCACGACGACTCCAGCGACAGCCAGGAGCGCGGGGGCGGCGCCGGCGCACTGGGCGGCAGTCGGGCGGCCGCGCGACCTGCCGCGTCCGCGCCCGCCGAGCGGCCGGCAGAGCGGGGCGCGGGCGGGGCCGCGGGGGACGGGCGCGCGGGCGGCGCGGGCGCGGCGGGCGGCCGGCGGCGGCGCGCGGCTCGCAAGGAGAGCCGACTGCGCGAGTCACGCTCGCTGAACCGGATCGCGGAGGTGGAGGAGGCCAGCGGCGCGGCGCGCTGGGCGGGCGGCGGGCTGGTGGCGCTGTGCGGCCGCCCGCTGCTGCGCCTGCTGGCGGCCGCGCGGCCCCCGCCCTCTGCGCGGCGCCTGCACGGGCTGTGCTAGCCGTGCAGCGCCTCCTCGGGCCGTGTACGCCGTGCGACGCCTGCACGGGCCGTGCTAGCCGCGTGGCGCATGAACGAGCTGTGCTAGTCCGTCGACTCGCGTGGCTGTGGCTTGAAAATCCCGCCGACCGTCGCCTCTCGATCCCGCGTGGTGTGTCGTCGCCAGGAGCTTTGGGTAGTTTCCGAGATTATTTAGTACGCTGACGTTCCCTACGGTGGCGGCGCCTTTGCGTGATCGACTATGTTTGATTTCCAGCTTTTAGTAGAAGTACCGTCGATGGATACTCTTACCCCGGGCGTTCATATCGCGTCCGTTAAAAAAATATTATCGTCCGAGTTATCATCGAGTACATAAGTAAAATCTGTAAGGAATTACAATATTATCTAAACGCGAGAGACCGCTGTCGATTTTATGCTGTCTGATATTTGAAATGTTTCTAATCACTGTATTTTTATAGAAAATCCCAACAGGTAAACAGGGTTTCTAATGGTTCAGTTAAAATATAAAATTCAAATTCATGAGTTGTAATGGCAACGCAATGAATGGAAAGTAATAAATCGGTTTACTTCTTGTTGTACATTATCTATTGACTGGTGCATAATTATCTCGTCTTTTAAGTCATTCGTTAGGTTAAACAGAGTTTTAAACATTTCCTTTTGGAAAATTGACGGATCAGAAACACTTTGATCATGCCTGATTTATCTCCATAACTCTTTTCTCAAACGCCGTTAACTCATTTCAACGAATATTGTATAATTATGTAATATTCAAGATGTTACATAATTATAATTAAATCATTTTTTCTATTTCTCTTTCTTTAACTCACTATATCTCTGTATTTTTTATCGAAAAGCGAGATCGTTTTCTTTAAAAGAGCTTCACTTACATAAATCAATCATTATTTTAGTTTTAAATTAACGATGATGGTGTTTTTTATGAATCATAGAAATTAACACAGGTACTTCAGTCGTTTCGGAAATGTACCAGGGCTTGTAAATGTAGCAGACATCCGGATCTTGATCAAAAATATTGCTTTTTTCACTCCAAATAGTATTTTTATCTTTCTCTTATATGTAAGAAACCGTCTACAAATTTAATTATCAGTTTTTAAATATTGTTTATACATAAATATAGCAATGATCCTTTGAATGCTACTTTTACATGTTTTATTGTCCTAAGAATTTCCAGTAATTTATTGTACTTACTTTACTACTCTTATGTATATTTCGTATTACCACATAAATAAGTACCTATGTAAGGATTGGCAGGTGGTATTCTGTATTTGGAAAAATGCGTGAGTTTATGTGTGTATGTTGTACCACATCGTTTTATAAAAAATCTGTATTATTTTAGTGTTATTTAATAAATAATACAAGTGTTACTTTTTAGACAGTTCGCTTTTGTTTTGCGTCAAGGTGGCCCGTCCGTATGAGAAACAAGAACAATTTAGTATATTTTAAAGAATCGTAGTTAGTCTTCGCTGTACCTCTGATATTGTTGTAACGAACTTCTGAAGGCTTTGTCCTTGAGTTGTAGTCTAGCATCGGTGTGACTAGGTCTATATGTCCGAACGAAGAATCGCGGAGTCGGATCCACGTTCGCGTCGCCGGTCGCCGTCACCGCACCACGAGGTGTCGTCGCAAGCCGCAGCCTTAATAATTTAAAGTGCTAGACCTGTTGCTCCCATCGTTGTAAGTCCTACGTAGTATGAAACCTCAAAGACCGTCTAGAAATTGGTTAACGAAACGTATTGCTACCATCTGTTACGAATTCATGATAAGTCGGGTGTCAGATCCCATTTATCAGACTGGTAATTAGGCACATGTTTGTAGCATATTTTCTACCTCTATTATGACTGCATTATTACTATCATTGCAAATGATTAAAATTGTTTTAAATATCTGTAAAATATACATAAGTTTGTACTGAGTGTTTATGATTGTTATAAACATAATATGGTAGAGTAAAACTCTTAATACTAGACAACCACTAGCGCTCAATCTGTGCAAGACATTGCAATCATTCATAGATTTGAGCGTGTCCAGTGTTTTATGAAGCTTGTATAATTTGTGTCCAGAAACCTGCAGTTATTGGTTAACCCTGATTTCGAAATAGTTCCACGCGTGTGGGGTGCCAAGTGATGCAGAAGTCTGTACATCGCTAACCCATTATAACTTACAAAAAGTTTGACGCATTTTATAAATGTTAGTTATACTAGATTGTGAAAATAAAAAATGTTTATTGATTTGTAGATTGTATTCATCTTTAGAATGGTTAATTTTTTTAAGTTAGTAAAGTTAATGTTGTGTATTTAAAAATCTATGTACATAATTAAATTGTTGTAAATAAATAGTCTATCTCAAATATTACATAATTAAGTAACTTTTAGTTAATATAAATAAAGCAATGTCGCATACAATATGTTACTAGGTTGACGTTGTAAAAATAACGATTGTGTATTACAGTAATAACGTTGGATCATTTTGGCACTCTAGTGGTGCTCAAAGTTTGCAATAATTATACCCAGACCAAAGATTTAAAGAAATTGTGTGTTAATGTAATGCATTTCCTATTCTTGTGCTGTTCGGTGCCAACTTAAATATAAATTGTATAATTATGGAAAAATTCAGATACGTGTGTGAACCACTGTTTCCCTAGTATATTTTGTGTCGGTGCTTGTTATTTAAATAATGGTCGAGATTAATATTTGGAGATATTATTAAAAGTATAAAAAGTAAAATCTAATACATTTATTTATATTCAGTATATTGCACTTACGAATGTATAAACATAATTGTTTTCTTTTAGAATATAATAATATAACCAATTAAACAAAAGAGATTATAAACAAAACGCATTTGCGACGTATAACTATAATATAAAAAACATGATCACAAAGAATTTCAAATTAAACATGATTTTTGCATTTTTGTATATGACCAAGAAAGTTCCTTAAACTAATTCGTCAAATATTATACAGGGTGAATTACCAACTAAGCGTGGATGTCCGTGTGGAATAGAGAAAAACACTCAAAGGAGTCACGAGGCCAATTTTGATGGAAACTAAGACGACATCATAGGATTTTTGAAAAATAACATTCCAGCTAGGAATCGAACCTGTTGATTTTGGAAAAAAACACAACCTGTTTTCATAAATCAAAACAAGGTTCTAATTATAGGAAATAAGGCCGCATAACCAGAAAGTTGGCAACGTCGCAAATGGCTGTCAAATATTTACGAGTTTTAATTAATTTGGCAAAGGGGTTTGAAGATTTGTGGCATACCTACCGCCGCCATTTTGATTTTTTTTTCAAAATCGCGGCCAGCTATGAAACCTTTATAAATCGATAGCTGACATCAATAACAACAAAAAATATTATGACACCAACCCTCGTAAAGTGTCCGGTTTCTGAGATAATAACCGTGAAAGTTGATCACGACATTCACAATTCTAAGCTAGTGTATGTGTTCAAATGTATCAAGATGTTAAAAATAATAACTTTTTGAACGAAATATGTATGTTGCATTATATCTGGATGTTATTTAAACATTATACGTCTGACATAATCTACTTTTTGAACTTAATATCTTATTTTTAGACCGTCTACACTTGTTTGAATGTAATATCTTCATATGATTTAACTATCAATACGATAGTTATACGATAAATGTTAAACTATGTAAATGTAATACATGAGACAGGTTTAAACATTCAGTCAAAAATACAACTGACAGTACTCGTTACATTTATATTGTGTGATGGTTCTGTGGTTACTACAATTTCTAATTTTAAGCATTATAACGTAATAAACTGACGTCAACTCGCGAAAATTGTCTCCCATTGGTTGCATAAACCTGTCTCTCTTTCTAATATACTGGCACAAATAGGGATAGAAAAATTAAAAATCCGTTTTAAGAACATTTTATTGCCTATCAAACAATTTTAGGCGTCATGTTTTTATTATAATGTCATGGCACGTCACCTTTACTTTTTGCAATTTTGGTAGGGATGGTTAGATTTTGCCACATTTTTAAATATCGAATTTTCTTGTTTGTACCTGAAGCCATAACTTAGCCGTTACATTGTATCCCTATCATCAACAATTATGATCACTACAGACTTGGATTGGCTTGTACCGGAAGTGTATTTACTTCGCGTGTAAAAAAGGAGATATTTTGATTTCTTTTAATGAGTCCGCGCTCGAATATTCTCGCAGTCAGAGGTAATACAAAAAGTAAAAAATGCCTAATTGTGCCGTATTGAGTTGTAGAAACAATACACAAGAAGTGGGACGACTATGACGAAGTTTGTATACTAAATTACAGTTGTATCATCAAAATATCTATGCAAAATATAACACGCTCGTCTCGATACAAATTGAAGAACATATTGCTTCTATCCAGATATATTGGTGTGATGGCCACAGTAAGCACAAACATCATGAGGCATATCATCATCATAACAGCCGTAGAAAGTCCACTACTGGACTAAGGCCTCACCCAACTCCCTGACGGCGTCAGCGTAATATGTTACGCTGACGACACGCTCGTCCTGGCGGAGGGAGAGTCGCACCAGGCGGCGGCCGACCTGGCGACGCAAGCGGTAGCGACAGTCGTCGAGAGGATCCGGCAGCTGGGACTCTAAGTGGCGCTGCACAAAACGGAGGCCATGTGTTTTCATGGCCGCGTTAACGCGCCACGGACCGAGTCCCACATAACGGTGGAGGGGGTTCGCATCGGCGTCGGGACGACGATGAAGTACCTGGGACTCCTCCTCGACAGCCGGTGGAACTTCAGGGAGCATTTCCTGAGTTTGGCCCCAAAGCTGAAGCGGGCAGCAGCCGCCCTCAGGCGACTCCTGCCTAATCTCAGCGGGCCAAACGCCTCCTGCCGTAGGCTGTACGCCGGTGTCGTGCGGTCCATGGCCCTCTACGGGGCCCCCGTGTGGGCCCTGAGCATCCGGACGCGACCACTAAAGTTGGTCGCATGCCAGAGGGTCATGGCTATCCGGATGATCCGGGGATACCGCACGATCGCCGGCGAATCGGCCAACCTGCTTGCCGGATTACTGCCCTGGGATCTGGAGGCGACTGCCCTCCAGCGCGTCTATGAGTGGCGCGTGGAGGCGCAGCGCCGGGGTGTATCCCCGCTGCCTCGAGAAGTCGAGGCGCAGCGGGAAGAGCTCCGGCGCGATCTCAGGGCAGTATGGAGGGGACGACTGTCGCTACCGACGGACGGGCACGCCGCAATCGCGGCGGTAAGACCCCTCTTTGAGGAGTGGCTGGATAGGAGTCACGGCGTCCTGACCTACCGCATGACGCAGGTCCTCACCGGACACGGAAGTTTCGGGAGGTACCTGTGTCTAACGAGAAAAGAGGAAGCGCCTGGGTGTCACCACTGCGAAGATCGCCCGGAGGACACAGTAGAGCATACGGTGCAAGACTGCCCCGCTTGGGCAGAGCACCGACGTGTCCTCACGGCGACGATAGGCGGAGACCTCTCGCGCCCGGCATTGGTTGCGGCCATGCTGCGGGGCGAGACGGAGTGGGAAGCGGTCGCCTCCTTCTGCGAAGCAGTAATGCTCGCGAAGGAGGAGGCGGGCCGCGCGAGAGAGAGGACAATGTCCTCCCTTCGCCCCACCCGCGGTGGTTGGCGCCCACGGCGACGGACGTCGCAAGACGATCTCCGGCCACCGTAGGCGCGGGCATGCGGGCGGCGAGTAAAGGGCAACTCGCAGCCCGACCATGGACCATGCCCGGGTCGACGGCGCGTTGTGTTCCACGCGCGCCTCAAAGAGCGTCAGCATGATGACGGGGCCCCCTCTCTAGAGGGCCAAAGCCTGCCGGGGTCGCGGGACTTATACCATTACCGTGACCCCGGAACATAAAGGGCTATTGAAGGACACCGTGGATTTTAGTCAGTACAAGTCTGACAGTCCCTCCCGCCCTGCCCGGGGTGGGAGGACTCATTTGATGATTTTACCACGAAAAAAAAAAAAGGCCTCACCCAAGGATTTTCCATTGGATGGTTATTGCCATTCTCGCCACGCTTGGCAGGCGGGTTGGCGAGCACATTTATTTCAGCTTATTAGTCTTCCAACGCTGCTACCCATTGAAAGAGTTTTAAGCTGAGGGACTATGGATACATTTTGCCCTATCCCTCGACCGACTTTTACGGTCTGCCAGGGAAGAGAAGCAGCTGGCACATTCTACGTTTTTCTTTTTCTCCCAGACCAGGATTATCAATTACTAAAATATTTTATAAAAAAATATTAAGCCTTTGTTATTCCGAATTAATGTGGTCAACTTTAACACTTTATATCTCAGAAACCGGACACTTTACGAGGGAGAATAATTACACTTTACTTTACTAAAAATAAGTTATTAAGTTCAAAAAGTAGATTTAGTCAGACGTATAATGTTTAAATAACATCCAGATATAATGCAACATACATATTACGTTCAAAAAGTTATTATTTTTAACATCTTGATACATTCGAACACATACACTAGCTTAGAATTGTGAATGTCACGTGATCAACTTTCACGGTTATTATCTCAGAAACCGGACACTTTACGAGGGTTGGTGTCATAATATTTTTTGTTGTTATTGATGTCAGCTATCGATTTATAAAGGTTTCATGGCTGGCCGCGATTTTGAAAAAAAAGCAAAATGGCGGCAGTAGGTATGCCACGCTCCATAGTAAAATCTTCAAACCCCTTTACTGTATGTTAATAAGAAATATTGCTCTGTAGTGCACTAAAAATAGATATAGGAATGCAATTAAAACACTGAATTTGATGTTGTGACCGTTTCAGGTGTAAAAAATGCATTTGACAAGTTTCCAAATACTTTCTTTTACATCTAAAACTATATATTCGGTCTTACGATATTAATTATTACATTCCCTTATCAATTTTCTAGTGTACTACAGAGCCATATTTCTTATTTCCATAAAGTAACATTGCTAAATTAATTAAAACTTGTCAATATTTGACAACTATGTGCGACGTTGCCAACTTTCAGAATATGCGCTCTTAATGACATACCTACAGCTAATTTATGGAAATTGTTTTTTGGCAAATTGCTTTTATCTATCTTAGGGACTTCACTTCGGGGTAATCACCACCTTCAGTAATGAGGAATGCGACTCGAGGAAGACGTCAGTCTATTGAGCTATAACTGATCAAAATGAAAAAAATTAATTGTTTTCAATCTTTTACTAAATTTCGAATACCCAGAGTTTGGGGACTGTCACTGTCGAAGGGAGAGAACAGGTTTGATTCTTGGCTAAGAATATTGATTTTTCAAAAATCCAATGATGCAGTTTCAGTTTTCATCAAAATCTATAACTATGCTATAGCTATAACCTTGGGGTCTTCAAGTCAAGAGTGAACAGGTTACTTCTAGGCAAGCGTGTTTCACCGTCGACCACATCTTCGCTTACCATCAAGCGAGATAGTGGTCTAACGCGAACCTATCTTTAAATAAAAAAAAAATCGCGACGTCGCACGGTGGGCTGAAAATCGGCTTTCATAGACTTAGGAATTTTATTTTTCAAGTGCCAGTTTTTATACCGGATATCACTTCTATTAGTTATAACAATTTACAAAAATGACACCAGAATTGATTCTGCACAAAAACGAAGGAATTATAATTTTTTTACGAAAATTTTGTATGGAGCTAGTATGAAAAATCGAAATATCTCAAAAACGGCAGGGATAACCGTAATATCCTTATAGGGCGTTATAGTACTAATTATTTATGATTTTTTGACATACGTTACATAATGGTTGAAGATGCCGTTTTTTTTTAAAAAATCGTCAAAATATTTTTATTTTTTTTTTACATATGAAACGTTCTTTTTAGTGTTTAGGTTGAAGAATTCAAAGCTTTAACAACTCTTAACATAAAATAGCATCACCCCGACCAGACCTGAAGGACTAGACAGAGGTGTGTAGTATCTTGTTAATCTTGTAAGACTTCCAACAATACCAAATAGTTGAATATCAATGTCAAAGTGCCCATGTTGTCGCTTCTTTTTGAAAGATAGGGGAATTAAATTGTTAATTGATCACACCCTAAAAGTATGATTACAACATAACCGGACACATAAAAAATATCGACACAAAAGGAATTTTAAAACCTTGCATACGATCAAAATACAAAATAACATATTGTGTAGTCATCTAATGAGTCTGATGACAAGTAATTAAGTAATTAGAATGAGGGTTGTAGTCTTCTCATGCTAATGAGCCTAATATGTGATTAAATGATTTGAAATATCTCGCAACAATACCAACTAAGAACCGCATTCACCTTTTTATAATTAGTGAGCTAATTTGTTGATTAGTTGTACTATGGGTTCTACGAAATGTTTTTGACGATTATAAATTTTCATTATCATATCTTTTATAAATTTAACGAGGGTAGTTAACTAATTTTTAGAAGAACACTCAACTTACAGGACACTCACTTTTTAGAAGAACAAACATTCAGACTTGTCTGTTCTTCTAAAAAGTGAGTGTCCTTCTTTTAATCATGAAGTATTGTTTAGCGCAATTGTGTCCCGCATAGGCGATTGCCTTTCTGCCGAAGATCAAGTAACTCTCAAAGAATTTTGCCGGAGATTCACGCGAGCTGCTTTAAACAGGTGGCAGAAATCTAAACGATTCTTTGATAAGTTTAGAAATGCGTACGGAGAGTGGCTGCAAGCAAATATTGATTGGACAAGTTGCGTGCAACCTTTAATAAATCAAGAACCAACTGTTGATGAGATACCAAGAGCATGCTCTGTCTCTCCAGAACCTTCAACATCATCGACTGTTGGAACAATGACAAAAAGGTCCCGAAAACCATTAAAAGATCTGGGAAGCAAACAGAAAAAGAGAAGATCTAGTGAGCACATAGGCGACGATTCCTTTGAATTGGCATATGCAGCTGCAGCACGTTTAAAAGAAGAAGGGTATGAAGATATCGCATCTGTAATCGAATATATGGTAAGAAAATACAGAAACTGCCGTTAAAATCAATGAGAGCATTAAGAAACCAGTGAAACAGTAATATTTACACCAGAGAAAGCACTTGGATTGCTTCTATCACTTAAACTTTCAAAATGGCAATATATTACGTTGCGAGAGACTGCCATTCGGGAAGGATCTAAGGATATTTACCCATCCTACTATAAACTGCAACAAACTAAGCTTGCATGCTACCCTCCTAATCAATCAGTATCAGTTACGGATTGATCAGCTAGAATTACACTTCAAGCTTTACTTGACATCACGGTGAAGCGGATTCTTCAAAGTCTTTCTGATAATGTGGAAAATAAGCAGTTAAAACTGATATTGAAGTAGGGATTTGATGGTGCTTCCAACCAAAGCCGATACAAGCAGAAAATGGACGGCGAGCATGATGATTCAAGCATTTTCATGACCTCCTTGGTGCCACTGAAACTGACAGATGGAGATGCTCTGTCTAGTCCTTCAGGTCTGGTCGGGGTGATGCTATTTTATGTTAAGAGTTGTTAAAGCTTTGAATTCTTCAACTTAAACACTAAAACGAACGTTTCATATGTAAAAAAAAAAAAAAATATTTTGACGATTTTTTAAAAAAAAACGGCATCTACAACCATTATGTAACGTATGTCAAAAAATCATAAATAATTAGTACTATAACGCCCTATAAGGATATTACGGTTATCCCTGCCGTTTTAGAGATATTTCGATTTTTCATACTAGCTCCATACAAAATTTTCGTAAAAAAATTATAATTCCTTCGTTTTTGTGCAGAATCAATTCTGGTATCATTTTTGTATATTGTTATAACTAATAGAAGTGATATCCGGTATAAAAACTGGCACTTGCAAAATAAAATGCCTAAGTCTATGAAAGCCGATTTTCAGCCCACCGTGCGTCGCCGTCGTGATACGTTTCAGTATTTTTCGGTGGGGGATTTGGCCATCCACGCCCTGTTGGAAAATTACCCCTGTGTAAGCCTACTACACTACTACGATACAACCGAGTGTTTTTCGACCCGAGGCAAAAGGTGCATTCACCGTCAAGTCACGTCACCCCGGCCCGGTTTAAAACGACGTGACGGTGACTGGTTTAAAACAAACACCAGTCACCATCACGTCGTTCGTCAGTCACGTACGTCTGTTTCAACCGCGCGGCCATGACGTTTTTTTTAAAAAAATGTAAAAGTCGATTCCCAAAAACCATAAATTTGTCAAAGCAATGGTTAAAAAGTTATAAGGGTTTGAACGTGGCCGCGCCATCGAAACGCGGCGAACCGCGCGGCCATGGAGATCTTTAAAACTAAGCGTCGCAGAGACCTGAAATTTTGGGAAACAGTAGATTGATTTTGTAAAAAATTTGTAAAAATGTAGAAAAAAATCCTGTGTTTATATTTTAGGAGCTGTAAGGCTAAAACCTCATGGCCGCGCCATTGAAACGGTGTCAAAAACGTTATCGCCGATATCTCGCTGAAAAATCATCGCAGACGTCTGAAATTTTTTGTAAAACACCGATTTGATTTTGTCGAAACTAGTAAAAATACAACAAAAAATCCTAGGTTTATATTTCAGGAGCTATAAGACTAAAACCTCATGGCCGCGCCATCGAAACGTTGGAAATTTTGTTTTTCGCGAATATCTCGCTGAAAAAGCATCGGAGAGGTCTGAAGTTTTTTGTAAAACCTAGATTTAAAGTTGTCAAAACTAGCAAAAATACAACAAAAAATCCTAGGTTTATATTTCAGGAGCTGTTGAACAAAATCCTTAATGCGTCTTGAATATGTCGATTAGGGTGACCACGGATTATTATTTACAGAGAATTTCCACCTTTTTTATTAGAAATGAAATCTCAAGAATTCGGTGAACAATAAGGAGCAATAATATGGCTATTTGTTTAAAAATTGCGTACATTAGAGATTGTTCGCTTACATTAAAGTATAAACTTCTTTAACAAGTAATTATTAAATTTAAAAAAATATTGCCAAGTTTCCCTTGAAGCCTCGGCCCATAAACCTTTTTACATTTTAACAGACTTCAAAAAAAGGAGGAGGTTATCAATTCGACTGTATTTTTTTTGGGTGCGTCTCATTTCATATAAAGTTATTTGATATATTTTCATTTCAATAACGTTCACATGATATAATCAACGTGAGAAATACCCAACGATTGATATAATTTCTTTACACATAATGTTTGTGTTACTCTAAAACTCATTTCATATAATTTTATTTGATATAACGTTTATTAAAGCGAAAATCATTATGATAACGTTTGAAACATATAATTTAACGTTTAAACCATTTTCTTTGATGACTTTGGCTTATCCTTTGGACTTTGATTGTTTGCCTTCACGAATGCTATAGTTATTAGAAAAATTTAGTATAGACTTGGGACATCCCGACACGGACAGGTTAGGTTTCTTTAAACCTTGCACGCAGAAATAGGAGCCCCGCGAAGCGGGGCTCCGTCGAGCCAGCATGGCAGGTAGTAATCAGTTATTTGACCTAGGATGCAAGAGCGAGCGAAGCGAGCTCGGGACTTGGGGCACCCCGACACGGACAGGTTAGGTTCGAAGGGGATGGCGGGGTCTGAAAGACCCCGCCATCCCCTTCGTGTTAGGTTACTTTAAACCTTGCACGCAGAAATAGGAGCCCCGCGAAGCGGGGCTCCGTCGAGCATTCATGGTAGGTGGTACTATTACTAGTTACATCAGAGTTAGATTACATACCAGGAAGAAAAAAAAATTAGACCAAATAAGTTTTATGTCTTTTGAGTGGTATACAAAACGATTTTATATTCATTGATTGTTATGATTATAGAAATTAGTCATTATAAAATTATGTCAATCGTTTATTACATTAAAAGTTTGTTATATCAAATAAAATTCTATATTCAGTTGTTATCTCTTGTAAATATTAGAGATTTTGTAGTTATATCATATATTACTTACCCATTTTTTTTTTATGTTTGTTACCTCATAACTTGCGACTGGGTGAACCGATTTTCATGATTCTTTTTTTATTTGAAAGCTGGTGCTTCCCGTGTAGTCCCATTGTCACCATATCAATATCTGATGATTGTATCCTGGGCGAAGAAAAACGAGGGCAACCCTCAAATTTTATAGGCCCACACATCGTTTTTCACAAATATTATGAAGTTATTTAAGTACTTGCGTATAGTGATCATCATCTCATGTAGCTGAGCTGATGATGGAAGGTACAACTCCTTAACAGTAAGGAGTAGGCGTCGACTGATTTAGTCAATTATTTTTTTTCATTAAGTATTTCAAAGCACTACAATTTAATAAAGGTCTGGAGTATACCTGATGATGGAGCCGAGAGACAGTCGAGGGAACTCCTCAACGATTCACAGCAGCTATCTTGTGTTTGAGTTTGATTAATTTGTATTGATAAGAACTTTACACCTAGATGAGTTGTAACTGTTATTAGGGGTCTGATGACGAAGACGCAGGACAGTTCAGGGAATTCCTCAACGGTTTACAATAGCTACCTTGTGTTTGGACTTAATTCATTTATATTGATGAGAACTTTACACCTAGATGGGTTGCAACTGTAATTAGGGTTCTGACGATGAAGACGAAGAACAGTTCAGGGAACTCCTCAACGGTTTATAGCAGCTATCTTGTATTTGGACTTAATTCATTTATACTAATGACCCATATGGGTTATTGTTCGAATAGAATAGAATATTATTTATTGTAAAACATGAGTAAGCATCAATCATGATGCAGTATACCTGCCATTTGGTCCCATAAAAAAATCATTTATTTTGGTGTTCTTGCTTATTGTGTACATGGGCGATGTTATAGCCGGTGCTAAGGATAATAAAATTCTAGTGCATATGTAAGAAAATTATGTATTTGACAAGAATTTGGGTTAAATATTATACTAAAAAGGGTAAAATAAAAGTTTATACCATTCCTACTCTAAAAAGTTACTTTTAATCACTGAAAACAGTGAATAAAAAGCTCTTTTACTCACTGTTTTGGTGTTTGAATTTAGAACACATTGATGCGGTCGACCCCCGTGTTATTAGGAAAATATTACTCTTAATTTAAGTCATTGTTCCGATTTTAATGTTAATTTTGAAGCGGGTTCGATTCCCGCACGGAGCAAATATTCGTACTATGATCTACAATTACTTGTTTCGGGTGTGGATGTTTGTGTATTGTGAATTTAGATGTTTGGAAACGCACCCACGTGTGTGTGGAGCAGTATTAATAAAAAAAAAACATTTTTTTTTAACTTTAATGTTAACGTAATAGAAACTTTCAAATAATTAATAAAATGCATGATTTTTTGCATATTATTCTCTTATTATTATTTGTTTTATTGTGTTATGTTACTAATTATCTATTATTATTTAGAAATTCACATAATTAAATTTTATGACACAACATAAATCGGGCCGAATCTTGTCATATCCCTTTAGGTCGGTTTCAGGTTATGACGATACATAATTTAGCATACAGTTTAATCGATGACGATTAAGATATTAAACAACAGGGGAATTTTAAAAATTACATAATGAGAATAAACTGACCCTAACCAAAATAACCAAATTACCTCATTTTAAAGTTTTAATATAAGTAACGTAATTTTTTTTGTTAGGTTTACAGAAAGTATTTGGCCACAAGGTCGTATTTACAAGAAATAAAGTTACTGTTACGAAATAATAAAAAATGCATATCTTAGTGTAGGTATACGAACAATCTATGATTTAAGTGGTTTTTAAAGAAATTTATGTCTTAATGTAAGCGAACAATCTCTAATGTACGCAATTTTTAAACAAATAGCCATATTATTGCTCCTTATTGTTCACCGAATTCTTGAGATTTCATTTCTAATAAAAAAAGTGGAAAGTCTCTGTAAATAATAATCCGTGGTCACCCTAATCGACATATTCAAGACGCATTGAGGATTTTGTTCAACAGCTCCTGAAATATAAACCTAGGATTTTTTGTTGTATTTTTGCTAGTTTTGACAACTTTAAATCTAGGTTTTACAAAAAACTTCAGACCTCTCCGATGCTTTTTCAGCGAGATATTCGCGAAAAACAAAATTTCCAACGTTTCGATGGCGCGGCCATGAGGTTTTAGTCTTATAGCTCCTGAAATATAAACCTAGGATTTTTTGTTGTATTTTTACTAGTTTCGACAAAATCAAATCGGTGTTTTACAAAAAACTTCAGACGTCTGCGATGATTTTTCAGCGAGATATCGGCGATAACGTTTTTGACACCGTTTCAATGGCGCGGCCATGAGGTTTTAGCCTTACAGCTCCTAAAATATAAACACAGGATTTTTTTCTACATTTTTACAAATTTTTTACAAAATCAATCTACTATTTCCCAAAATTTCAGGTCTCTGCGACGCTTAGTTTTAAAGATCTCCATGGCCGCGCGGTTCGCCGCGTTTCGATGGCGCGGCCACGTTCAAACCCTTATAACTTTTTAACCATTGCTTTGACAAATTTATGGTTTTTGGGAATCGACTTTTACATTTTTTTACAAAAACTTGGGATGGTTTTTATTTAAAAAAAACGTCATGGCCGCGCGGTTGAAACGGACGTCAGTCACGTCGCCGGTTTGACTGAATCATTAGGTGCGTCCCCAAAAAGCGCGCAGCCTCGCGAGGCATTTTCCGCGCGAAGCAGCTCGGTTGGTGTGGACGTGTCTCGGGCGAGGGAAGTGACAGCGCTGCCGCGATCGAGCGACCGAGCGCCCCACAGTGTTTTATGAAGACCATTTTTCAGACATGGCTTTTTTATGTAAAAATCTGATAGTTTAAGTTATTTAGATGCATTATTTTGTATCCCCATTTCACTAGCATGTTTAGTTATTGAGATAGAATTTTTTGAAAATCGTCTTTTTTGCAACCAGCTATTTAGACAAAAAATCATTTCTCTGAAACTAAGTATGATACGCAATTATGACCTTAGAAACATCGACGGCGTTTTTTATGCTGCATATTTTAGAGTACAAATAAACTTAAGAACTTCCATAAATCCGGACTTATACGAGGTTTTTCTTTTTTAAATTTTATTTTTTTTCTCAGTAATTTTGTCGAATTTGGAAAAGTTATTTATACTGAAATTATGCCCTTTATCTTCCCTACGCACCACAAAAATACCACATCCCAATTGCGTGGAATGTAGAAGTTCTTCTAAATAAACTGTTTTTGCTTGGGTTTTCACTTTCGAATCGGAATTACAATGAATAAATTTTTATTTGATGGGATGTATTCGTCATTAGAATTTCGACTATTAAGCTTAGGCTTCTTTGAAAGTCATTATCAGATCATAACAATATTTTTATGGGACCAAATCGAAAGTATAACCGTTCAAACAAAAAAATGTTTAAAATCGGTCCATAATTGATCAAGAAATCGGTGAAAATACAGAAAAAATAAAAAACACATCCAACCGGACATAATTAAAACCTTCTTCACTTTGAAGTCGGTTAAAAAAGAAACCATTTGCAAAATTTCATGTTCCTAGGGCTGTATTTTTGTTTGATTTGGTATAACTTGTACATTCCACGCAATTGGGATGTGGTATTTTTGTGGTGCGTAGGGAAGATAAAGGGCATAATTTCAGTATAAATAACTTTTCCAAATTCGACAAAATTACTGAGAAAAAAAATAAAATCTAAAAAAGAAAAATCTCGTACAAGTCCGGATCTATGGAAGTTCTTAAGTTTATTTGTACTCTAAAATATGCAGCATAAAAAACGCCGTCGATGTTTCTAAGGTCATAATTGCGTATCATATTTAGTTTCAGAGAAATGTTTTTTTTTCTAAATAGCTGGTTGCAAAAAAGACGATTTTCAAAAAATTCTATCTCAATAACTAAACAAGCTAGTGAAATGGGGATACAAAATAATGCATCTTAATAACTTAAACTATCAGATTTTAACATAAAAACGCCATGTCTGAAAAATGGTCTTCATAAAACACTGTGCGCCCGAGCCATCCAGTGTCGGCTTTTGTTTTGCTCGCGTATATTGTTTCGTGGCTCGGTCGAAAAACAATAGATACGTCCAAACAGAGTGAGCAGTCTCGCTTGTCAGTTTCCTCGCGCAGCAAATGCCTCGCGAGGCTGCGCGCTCTGTGTGGACGCACCTATTGAACAATAACATCGCAGTCAAGTTACAAGTGGCCAAGAGATTGACTGCTGCGCTGAGAATCGCGGTTTCGATTCCCGCACTGAACAAATATTTTTTGATCTTGCAAGTGGCTGTTCGAATCGGGCTGTTTGTTTAAGTGAGTTTAATTTTTTGAAAACGCACCCTTTTATAATATATGCATGTAGCACACAGCCAAAAAGCATCTTAGATACAACATGAAGCATACAGGAAAACTGTTTGTATGCTGTCTGAATTTTGGTCTCCCTGTTCTACCTAAGTAGACTTTTTTGTTAGACTGGTACCTACGCAAGTTTGACGACTACCTTCGAGTAGGTGCGCATTTTAGGCGTCAAACAATAATAGTTTTAAAGCTTTTTTGTGTAAAGGAAACACGAGCTTGCAGGACACGACCGCGGTGGTTCAGGTACTGAATCAGAAGGTCGCAAGTTCAAGTCTTGCCCACAATTGAATTTTTCTTTCCCTAAAAAATCTTTCCGATTCCCGACGCAAGCAATGCGAGTAAAAAGTACTAGTTTTTTTTATAGGTATCTATAAATCCAAAAAGATCCAACATACCTCTTTGAGGAGTGGCTGGAGAGGCGTCACGGCGTCCTCACCTTCCGCTTGACACAGGTCCTCGCCGGAGACGGAAGTTTCAGGAGGTTCCTGTGTCTAACTGGGATGGAAGAAACGCCTGGGTGGACACGGTGGAAGATACCGCCGAGGCCACCTCTGCCGAGCCCGTGAGGTTGCCTCCGCCTAATTATGAATATGCGTCACTCCAAGTAATGCCAGTGTCGTGTCGTTACCGGCTAAGTCTAATGTGAAAACGCTCAATCGGTCCAGCCGTTTCGGAAGAGTGCAACCACAAAAACTGAGAAGAGTTTTTTTTTTGCATAAACATTGTTGGGTGTAAGAGAAATGAACATGGTTTCACCACTGCGTTTAAAATGTACCTACTAGAAGAAAACAACTATTACGTTCTTATGATAACAGATGGCGCCACATGACTTTTACACCATGTTTTGAATTAAATAATTATTACAAGCCGAGTACTACTTGAATTGATTATTAAATTCTAAAAATAAATAAAAACCCTTAGGCATCGGCTGGATAAAAGGAGTGTTGCAAGATTTGTTCAATTGGGTAGTTGGGGTCGTCGTCCATATTACCAACAGATTAACATATTTATAGCAAGAAAAAAAAAACCCCCCCGGGTGTCACCAGTGCGAGGATCGCCCGGAAGACACGGTGGAGCATACGATGCAAGACTGCCCCGCTTGGGCAGAGCACCGCCGTGTCCTCGCGACGGCGATGGCAGAGACCACTCGCGCCCGGCATTGGTCGAGGCCATAGAGAATATAAGTCGAGGCCATGCTGCGGGGGAGTCGGAATGGGAAGCGGTCGCTTCCTTTTCCGAACCAGTCATGCTAGCGAAGGAGGAGGCGGGAAGCGTGAGGGAGAGGACAGCGTCCACCTCACGCCCAGTCGCAGTGGTAGACGCCCGCGGCGACGATCTCCGGCCACCGAGGCGCGGGCATGCAGACGGCGAGTAATAGGCGACTCGCTATCCGACCATGGACCATGCCCGGGTCGATGGCGCGTTGTGTTCCACGCGCGCCTCTCAAGTGTCAGCACAATGACGGGGCCCACCTAGAGGGCGAAAAGCCTGCCGGGGTCGCGGGACTTACTGACCCCGGAACGTAAAGGGCTATTGAAGGACACCGTGGATTTAGTTAGTACAAGTCTGACAGTCCCTCCCTCCTGCCCTGCCCTCAGCCCTGGGTGGGACGACTCATTTGATGGTTTTACCACGCTAAAAAAAAACCCTACATGTGGAAACAAGTTTTTAAAAATACAAGATATGACAGTGTTATTTGATTTATTTATTTTTGCTAGTTATACATTGGTAAAAATATTTAATGCTATGAAACAATTTGACTTAGCATTTGGTTTGTAACATTAAATTCATGCATAACAGATGCATGGGAACTAATGTAATAATTATGTAGTTCCCAAATTGACAAGCTACTTGATAGGTTGTAGCCATTAAGGATGCATTACATGCATTAGTTACTGTTATGTGTTTGAGAGAAACATTTAACCTGATGCAAAGCTTGGAAATGAACCAGTAGTACTTTATCTTATGTTCCTAAGAAATTAAAATTTCCTACAATATTTTACACTTGATCAAGTTAAACTATTAAAAAATTAAGCAATTTTCTGTCACACGAAATCAGTTAATTACATAAAAATCAAAACTCGAACCTTAAAAATTCAGACAGAGGATATAGGCACAGATAAAATAATAGGTTTAAAAATACATTATGCCCAGAAATATAAACAACAAAAATGCAGATAATGTTTTACAAGAGGTAAGAATAAAATGATTAGTTGTATTATAGCTTGGGCATAAGACCACTTACCTAAACCAAGAAAACTAGCCTTAATAATACCAAAAGCAAGTTTAACTTTTTTAAAGGCCACAATAATTTAGGTAATATGATAAATAAATGGGTGTTACCCTCTATATGGGTAATTGAAGAGCTATGTAAAATGAATTCTTATTCACCCAATCTACAATTATTAAAACAAAGTAATCTTGCACAAAAGACTGACTCAAAGCACAATAAATGCAATAATTATACAAAACTAAGATACACACTAGCATAGTATTACTTATATTGAAGTCCAAATTAATTTTGATGCACATCACCATTGCTTACTTAGAAAATCAAGTGAAACATACAATATTATAAGTATAGTGTGGATTCAAGGTGAGAAATAGGTAGATTGGGTCTATTGAGAAAAGTTTTCTGAAGAGAAACTAGAAAGTGCTTCCTTCTGGTGGCTGTGACAGCTTCATGTTTTCCTTCAGTGTCATGAGACGTCTCAGTTCCTGCAGAACTGTCTTGATAGTGTAATCACGTTGCCATCTAGCAAGAATTGGAACTTGCCTGTTATCCACCTGTATCATAAATACAAAGTAGTTGGAAACAAATGTTTTGAAGTTGCATTTAATAGTTGTTATTATTACTACTTACAAGCCCAGTCTGACTGTTTACACAGTTCATGTTGATTCTAGAAATAAAGCGTGCAGTTGGAGGTTCATCAGGGTATCTGGTACCACACTCAATTTTAAGTGAATACATCCTATTTTCATAAGGCGTCTGTAAAAGAACTTTCAATTAGTATGAATAAAACAGAAAATAGAACTATGTCAAAAGTAACAATATTTTTACCCTAGGGGGGCCAATTATCATGCCAGTCCAATGAGTGAGGGTCATATCATCATCACTCTCGAGTCCCCAAGATATGGTACCATCGCCCACTCCCTTTTGGCCTTGTTCAAGTTCTTCCAGAAGACGAAAGTTTCGAGGAACCACTGCCCAAAAAAAAAAATAGTTACAATAGAGTAAAAACAAAACCGACGAAAAGAACAAAGTATTTATACACAGCTCTCTACAAAATAAATCCGTTTAACAAATAAAACAAAAACTTACCAACGCCTGATGACGGATTCGCCATGATCACAATTTCACCGGCGCGCACTACCTAGTGAAAAAAGTGTAGTTTTGAGATTTATTAAGCAGGCATTTACTACGTAAATTGTATACTCGCTTCTTGCAGCTGAGCATCCAATAACTAATAATTATATTATGATAAAATTAACTCCCATTTATTCCTTGATTTTTCAATCAAAGAGAAAAAAGGAAGGTTATTAGTTTTTTGTTGACTTTGACAAATGTCATTACTCTTTACTCTATGGATTAAATAGTTTTTTGCTCAAAGGGCTTTGTGTTTACATTACACGTTTTTCATCAGAGTACATATCGCTGGAAAACGCTTAATGAAGTAAAGGACCACAGCGGCCCGATCTCCCCGACTCCCGAACTATCGGGCGTGTAATAGAGTTTATGGAGAATAAAGGTGAAACTGCACTAGGGGGAACTGCACTGCAGCGGAACTGCGAGACACGACGCGTCAAAATATTTTTTATATGAAATGATACGAGACATCACGCACTAAGCGGCAACGGAACTACACTGCAACTGAACTGCGTGGCAAAGAAAAGCGTCGTGTCGCGCAGTTCCTCTGCAGTGCAGTTCCGACTAGTGCGGTTTCACCTTAAAGAGAGCACAGTTCGCTGACTTACTAAAGGTGAAACCGTACTAGTCGGAACTACACTTCAGCGGAACCGCGCGACACGACGCACCAAAATATTATTTATATGAAATTATACGAGACATCACGCTCTTAGCGGTAACGCACAACTTTGACGCGCAGTTCAGTTGCAGTGCAGTACACTTTTGGTCAGTTGCTCAACTTTGTCGTGCAGTTCCGCTGCAGTGCAGTTCCGTTGCCGCTTAGTGCGTTGAAATGACTGAGAAAACCTTTCATTAATACAAGGTTTTATTATGTTTAAAATTTCACAGAATATTTGAGATAATATTATTGACAGTACTAATGACAAAAAAATTATAAATAATACAGTCATAGAGAAAGAACAGTAAAGAGTTTTATACCATGCGTGATGTCTCGTATAATTTCATATAAAGAAAATTTTGACGCGTCGTGTCGCGTAGTTCCGCTGCAATGCAGTTCCGTCTAGTGCGGTTTCACCTTAAAGGTGATGATATACGAGACATCACGCACTAAACGGCAACGGAACTACACTGCAACCCGCTGCAACCGAACTGCGTGGCAAAGAAAAGCGTCGTGTCGCGCAGTTCTGCTGCAGTGCAGTTCCGGCTAGTGCGGTTTCACCTTTATTATTCTCTGATTAAAAGTTACAGATTGATCCACATTGTACCACTTTGGAAGATGTGTCTCCCGCGCAAACTATTCAGTTTAGAAAAAATATATTAGTAACCTCAATATAATTTTTCAAGAACTAACTATAGATACCCCACACACGTATGGGTTTGGTGAAAAAATATTTTTTGAGTTTCAATGGGGATGGCAACTCAAAGCTAGTATATAGATAGTAGATGTCGCTGCGATCGTTGTCCCATAAGTCAGATAACTGTATAGCTTTTTTTGTAAACTCGTATTTTGTTATTTTGTAAACTCGTATTTTGTTATCAAAATTGAGTTTATTCTAAAAAACAAATAAGGGAAATTATTCTTCAATGCAAGTGCATATACTAAAACCAGAACTAAGACGCCGCGGTGCATCTACAAGAGGAAAAAAAAGTGATTTAGTTGAGAGGCTAGTTTGATTCTACTACATTAAACACACATTTACTTGTAGTTGGGATTTAAAATGAAATTTTTAAGGAGGTATTACATGTGCTAGCCTCCACAAAGAATATAGTACTGCTTCTGACATTCTATATTGAGAAAAATGTCATCAAGTTTTGTGTTTGTCTTCTTCATCTAATTTTACATCTATTTTATAGATTGGAGCAATATGATAAGAATATTTACTTCCTAACACCACCACTATCACAAATCTCGGTCCCGGTGATAATTCTTCCACCAGACGAACCATTTCATGATATAAAGAGCGATGCATTACTTAACCTCCAATAGAAAAGTAGATATTATTTTGAAATGTAGAAAGAGAAAAATTTTGAAAGGTGTATTTGATTGTTTAGTTATGGTATAATCATAGAATTTCATTAATAAATTCAACTAACGGCCTGTCCCGGCTTCGCAAGGGTAGATATTTGTTTATTATATAGTTTTTCCTTATTGATAATACAATTTTTGTTCTCTCAGCAGACATAGCAGCTACCCATTATTTCTTGATAGTGTGAATTGTCGGAAATTTGTATGTTCCATCATTATTACAGCCTTTTACACAACATCTAGTCATTTTACATCAATAAAACGCTTTTTTCAGAAAATTCCTTTGATTTGACAGTTCTTTTGGGACACAAATGTCACTTTTCACTTTGACACTTGCCTTCCCCATTTTAAGTAAGTATGGGGAACCCCAAATTTTTTTTTTATGTCTGAAAATCCTAATGCGGTTCATATAATACATCTTCATAGCAAGTTTCAACAGGATAGCTCTTATACTTTCGAAAAAGAGTGGCTGTGACATACGGACGGACAGACAGACATGACGAATCTATAAGGGTTCCGTTTTTTGCCATTTGGCTACGGAACCCGAAAAAGACAATTCAAAAATAAAGTTATTAATAATTAAAATAGACCGTGGCAAATAAGAGATGACCAGTCTCAACTGACAACGCCCATTCACGAACATGACACATTTATCAGCACCATTCAGCTCAACCATTTTGAAGGGAACTAAATGATCCGACACACAGGCCACCGTCAGCGTGATTTTTGAGTGAGCATGACCTATTATTCCTCTACTTTAGTTTTGTATGAAAGGTTTATTTATTTTGTTCTAATATAATACATACCTACTATATTTAAAAACTAAAATTAAAAGTAAAATATTTACAAAAATAACTAAACTAAAACTAAAATAATAATAAAAAAAAACAAATATTACTTTAGTGGGGTCACTTTAAGGCAGCTAGGTCATACAAATATTTGTTCCGTGCAGGAATCGAACCCGCGAAACGATGCGCAGTTGAACGATTGGCTACTGCGCCAAACGTAGCGTCAATTTGTAGTGAGGTACAAAAGCCCAGTAGCCATGCCATTAATATTAAAAAAAAATTCTTTGACATTAGCATAACCTCAAAATCAGTTGTAATTTTGTTTGTTGCATGGGCAGGAACGATTTTGCGTAACTTTCACTTATTCAAAGCTTTAATTGACCGTTTTCCATGACGCTGCAAGTACTACGCGTCATACGTAATTCATTTGTATTACCATCTAGAAATTATTCACATCATTTCAGCCGCCATTGTAGGTTCTTACGTAGCGATTACCGTTATTCGGAGTGGGGATTGAGACGCGCGAGGGGGGTACGTATCAGCAGCGCCGTTGGATCGCGAGTTCACTCTGTCACTCGGTCATTACGGTATTTTTGTACAGCGCGTCCCACATTAACGATCGTGAAAGAAAAAGTGACAATGCCCGAAAACAAACAATTTCAGCGACTTCCTCGATTTGTGGTGCCTAAACATTATGATTTAGAATTGGTGCCGAATCTACAAGAATTTACATTTACTGGAAAAACAGCAGTGAAAGTATCGGTAAGTGAAAATTTCATCGTTGACGATGCAAAAAAAATATTCCATGTGTCTCGCTAATTTGACCATACCGATTGCTTTTAGATATTGAACTCCACTAGTGAAATAGTGCTAAATTGTTTGGATTTGGAACTGAAAAACGTGAAGTTGCAGTACGAGGATGGAGGCACGAACTCCATCAAGCCGACCGAAGTCAGGCTTAATGCAGCAGATGAAACTGCGACTATTGTGTTTGATAAACCACTCGAGAAAGGCGACGCGACATTGTATTGCGAGTTTAAAGGCGAGATCAATGACAAGATGAAGGGTTTGTACCGCAGCAAATACCTGACGCCTACTGGCGAGGAGCGCTATGCCGCAGTCACGCAGTTCGAAGCGACAGATGCTCGTCGCTGCTTCCCGTGCTGGGATGAACCTGCCATCAAAGCTACATTTGATATAACACTAGAGGTGCCCGCTGACCGAGTAGCTTTATCTAATATGCCTGTCAAGGAAGAGAAACTTAATGGTGAAACTAAGAGGATTCATTATGACACTACTCCTATAATGTCTACTTACCTTGTAGCCTTTGTTGTGGGTGAATATGACTATGTGGAAAAGAAGTCCCGTGATGGTGTTCTAGTAAGAGTATACACACCTGTGGGTAAGAGCAAACAAGGTGTATTTGCTCTTGAGGTGGCAGCGCGGGTCCTACCCTATTATAAGGAGTATTTTGATATAGCCTACCCTCTGCCAAAGATTGATTTGATTGCTATAGCAGATTTCTCTGCTGGTGCTATGGAGAACTGGGGCTTGGTGACATATAGAGAGACTTGTCTTCTGGTGGATGAAGAACACACATCGGCTGTCAGGAGGCAGTGGATAGCGTTGGTGGTAGGCCATGAGCTAGCCCACCAGTGGTTTGGAAACCTGGTCACTATGGAATGGTGGACACATCTTTGGCTAAATGAAGGTTATGCCTCCTTTGTTGAGTTTCTCTGTGTGAACCATCTGTTCCCAGAGTATGATATTTGGACTCAATTTGTCACTGAAAATTATATCAGGTATGTATTCATAATATTGCTATAAATATTGTTAATATGTTCAGTATTTAACATTTGTTCAAATAATACAACCTATTACTTGCATGATACATATAATGTTTATCCATGAGTAGGACTACAACTTAGTTGGTACATACTGGAATCAACAATTACTTGAAAAAGTTTTATTTATTGTTACTTTGTTTGTGAAATGTTTATCTCATATTTTTTGGATGTTTGCCAGCTATATAAACTGTTGTAAAGTCATTCACCTTGTAAACATAAGAGAACAATAGAATGTGTTTAATCACCCACATCACTTCAGTGCTCATGCATTATGTATGATTGACCTACATGAGTTTTGAAATTCCAGGGCGTTAGAATTGGATTGTTTGAAGAATTCACATCCCATAGAAGTTCCCGTAGGTCACCCATCAGAAATTGATGAAATTTTTGATGATATATCTTACAACAAAGGTGCATCTGTAATTCGCATGCTACATAAATACATTGGCGATGATGACTTTCGCAAAGGCATGAACATTTATCTCACTAGACATCAGGTAATGGTTTGATTTTAATTAACTATTAAATAATAATCTTTAGTGTGTTTATAAGGTTGCAATGACCATTCCTCACATAAGCTATTTTGTCTCAATATGTCAACCTGTGCATCTGGCCATTTTTCTTAATAAATGTCTCATGCTCTATTTCGTCTCATTCCCAAATCATCTGATGCATATGTACAGACGCCAGCAAATGACCATACACCAGTCTGTCTTTACCCAATTGATTTTTTTTTTTTTAATTTTACCCACACTCGTTTACAAACATAAACTCGCATACAGAAACAGACCTTTTATGTTTTTTTTTTAGTGTGTTAAAATCATCAAATGAGTCCTCCCACCCAGGGCAGGGCCGGAGGGACTGTCAGACTTGTACTGACTAAAATCCACGGTGACGTTCATTAGCCCTTTACGTTCCAGGGTCACGGTAATGGTATAAGTCCCGCGACCCCGGCAGGCTTTGTCCCTCTAGAGGGGGGCCCCGTTTGCTGACGCATTTTGAGGCGCGCGTGGAACACAACGCGCCGTCGACCCGGGCATAGTCCATGGTCGGGCGGCGAGTGGTAATCAGCAATTTTACTAAGGATGCAAGAGCGAGCCAAGCGCAGAAGTTATATATATCGGTTGTATATATATAAATATATATACATCCGAATATTCGATAAACTAAATGTTATAACGCCTGTGGGTGTCACACCCAGGCGTTTCTTCCCTCCCTATCCGACACAGGTACCTCCCGAAACTTCCGTGTCCGGTGACGACCTGCGTCATGCGGTAGGTCAGGCCGCCGCGACGACGCCTTTCCAGCCACTCCTCAAAGAGGAGTCGCGGTGGTTACCGCCGCGATTGCGGCGTGCCCGAACCTCGGTTGCGACAGTCGTTCCCTCCATACTGCCCTGAGATAGCGCCGGACCTCTTCCTGCCGCGCCTCGACTTGTCGGGGCAGGAGGCGTTTGGCCCGCTGAGATTGGGCAGGAGTCGCCTGAGGGCGGCTGCAGCCCGGTTCAGCTTTGGTGCCAAACGCAGGAAGTTCCACCGGCTGTCGAGGACGAGTCCCAGGTACTTCATCGTCCCCCCGACGCCGATGCGAACCCCTCTCACCGTTATGTGGGACTCTGACCGTGGTGCGTTCAGATGGCCATGAAAACACATGGCCTCTGTTTTGTGAAGCGTCACGTCGAGTCCCAACTGCCGGATCCTTCCAACGACTGTCGCAACCGCTTGCGTCGCCACGTCGGCCGCCGCCTGGTGCGACTCTCCCTCCGCCAGGACGAGCGTGTCGTCGGCGCGACTCCTTCAGGGAGGTCGCCGCGCAGCACATAGTCGTAACCGATGTTCCACAGGTGCGGCTCCAAGACCGATCCCTGTGGAACACCGCACGACATCTCTCGCCGGTTCCATTCTCCCCGGTGACCGGGGTAGATGACGGCTCTGTCAGGTAGTCCTGGACTATGCGACTGAGGTAGGTCGGCACCCGGTATTACCGGAGTACCTCCCTGATGCAACACCCAGACCTGGAACAATGAGATCATAAAGTGACGTATGAGTGAATGTGACTTAATAAGGATAGAGACCAAAGAGTTAATGTGACAAATGGTCATTGTAACCGTTTTTATTGTCCAAGGAGTGTTAGGTTTTTTTAATAAATAAGGTGCACAATTATCTTGTGCATACATCAAGCAAACATTACTACAGTACTCTAATCTCCAAGGAGATACTATTTTAACAACATATTAACCATTTATTTACTTGCTCTTTATCTCATAGTTTGTGATTGTGATAAAAGCATTCTGTTCTGTTAAACATTGTGATGATAACATTATGTACTCACATGTAAAACAATAATTGTCTACCAAAGTGAGTGTGTGAGTAATCTTATAAAAGTATTTTTATGTGTATTATTCAGTGAACGAAGAAAACATGGAAGAGTAACTTCAAACAAAATCTTTTTGATAGACGGCCCACGACGTTTGTTTTCTTTGAACAGCTAGTTTGTTCTCTATTAACATCACGAAGTTATGATTGGGTAGGTTGTCAACGCTCGTCTCTAATTGGCTAAGCAACGCATAGTAACAATGACATCATTGGCGCTAGAAATGAACACATGACATTAATTTGACGGCCTGCAAGAATTGTCAAAGTGGACGAGTTATATAAAAAGTAGCAATGAAAGATTTGAATATTTTTTATTATGTATTTTTATTTCTTTTGCATTTGATGTAGATACATAACAACAAAAAGTTCACGTTTATATTTACATAAAATGGCTCATACGACTATGTATATACAAAGAAAAAAAAGAAAGAAAGAAAACATATTTATTTGGCACATGCCACCTACTGTGAGCTACGGCCTCCTTAGAGATTAACTAGAAAGTCTTATTGTCTTTTTATTAAAAATGAATAACAGAAATGGCTAACATAGCTTGCTTTACCAAAATGTCAAAAATGTTGGATAATGGGGAAGGCAAGTGTCAAAGTGAAAAGTGACATTTGGGTCCCAAAAGAACTGTCAAATCAAAGGAATTTTCTGAAAAGCTATATAATAAACAAATATCTACCCTTGCGAAGCCGGGACAGGCCGTTAGTTGAATTTATTAATGAAATTCTATGACTATACCATAACTAAACAATCAAATACACCTTTCAAAATAATATCTACTTTTCTATTTTATTCACCGGGACCGAGATTTGTGATAGTTGTGGTGTTAGAAAGTTAAAATTCTTATCATATTGCTCCAATCTATAAAATAGATGTAAAATTAGATGAAGAAGACAAACACAAAACTTGATGACATTTTTCTCAATAAAGAATGTCAGAAGCAGTACTATATTCTTTGTAGAGACAGCTTGTAGCACATGTAATACCTACTTAAAAATTACAATTTTAAATCCCAACTACAAGTAAATGTGTGTTTAATGTAGTAGAATCAAATTTATAGCCTCTCAACTAAATCACTTTATTTCCTCTTGTAGATGCACCGCGGCGTCTTAGTTCTGGTTTTAATAAATGCACTTGCATTGACGAATAATTTCCCATATTTGTTTTTTAGAATAAACTCAATTTTTATAACAAAATATGTGTTTGTTTTTTGTACAAGCTATACAGTAATCTGACATATGAGACAACGATCGCAGCGACATCTACGAATAGCTTTGAGTTGCCATCCCCATTGGAATAGCGTTTGTTTTGAGCTTCTGGTATCCTTTTTTCGTCATATAAAATCGTCATCTTGAAAATGGACTGAACAAATTATTGTTGTTTTGCTAGGGGACCAGTCGTTTTCCTGTCTCTCCAAGCGAACTGATCTCGTCCATTATTCTTTGAGATTTGGATCTTGTGGAAATCTGTCAAAGGAGCAGAGTGTTTTATAATGTAGCAAAAAGAAAACACAAACATATTTTACTTCAAACATTCAACATTAATTTACTTAGTCCATCGGGCATAACACCATCCCCATAGAAAAAAATTGATCCATGTTTATAATTAATATAAAAATAATGTAGTAGTCTAAGGGCTACTTACAGGTGTTAACTAATTCCAGCATTTTTATTATGTAGATGAGATCGATTTATACACCATTTCACTGCGCAAGAAGGCATAATTTATAGTTTTAAGACGCGGACTGACTACGATTTTAATCGCTTATGACCGCGTAAACTATTGTCACCACTATGGAGCGTCAATAAGATTGAAAATTGAAAAAATGACATTTGTGTTGAAATGTGACGTAAGCTGCGAATGGGCATTTATTTTACTGCTTTTCTTTAGATTATTTAAAATATAGACATAAAATTAAATAATGGTTCGGTTAAAGTTTTAAAAAAATGGAAAACCTACTAAATTCTTAAAAAAAAAACTGTTGTTATCGCTGGAAATACAGAGATCTTCGACGTCAAAGTTTATTTTTGTGCTACAACTTCCCAATTTTTATTGGGAATATCAAACTCTTATTTATTATTCTGTTCGGTTTAAATTCTTCTTTATACCCTTCTCTGTTCACTGTATTTTTCGCGTTACTTATTTTTATTACATTACGTCATACTCGACGTTCTAAGAAACCAATTTTTGGGAATATGAGATAAGACCGCGCCTTAAACTGAATAAAAATACGAACAACGACATGTGCCGTCACAGCCGAACTAAACTCCTCCGAGGCACGATTGATAAGCCCCGCCTACCGGGGCACGATCTGCGTTGGGTCATTATCGGGCTCTAGGAATGCTTCTATGTTTTCTTCGTTCACTGGTATTATTAAATGTCTTTACTATGAACACACACTACATGCAAAGTATCTGCTCATTCATGGACCATATAATGATTATAATAAAAAAATTAAATCTTATTTTTGTTATTTTATACTATATGAAAGAATTTTCAAAATTAGTTCAGTAGTTTCAGAGATCAGTTCCTACAAACTTAACTCTTTTGTTATTGGTAAAGATTTACTATTATGACTGTTTGCATTTCCAGTACAAAAACACTTTCACAGAGGATCTGTGGGCTGCCTTGGAGGAAGCTTCTAACAAGCCTGTTGGGGCTGTGATGTCCACGTGGACCAAACAGATGGGATTCCCTGTTGTTGAGGTTGGTGTAGCTTTATTAATTTTTTTCCCTTATTCTTTACATTTTTAAAAGAAAAGAAACGATGGATTGTCTAAGGAATGATATGAAAGAAAAAGGAGTGAATGATGCTGTGACGTCTGATAGGGGAGAATGGAAGAAGAAAACATGTTACGCCGACCCCAAGTAGATAAGGGATAAGGGCAGGAAGATGATGATGATTCCTTACATTTTTTAATCTTATCTTATCTTATTTTATATATATAAAAATCAATTGCTGTTCGTTAGTCTCGCTAAAACTCGAGAACGGCTGGACCGATTTGGCTAATTTTGGTCTTGAATTACTTCTGGAAGTCCAGGGAAGGTTTAGAAGGTGAGGCGGTACGAAGTGTGCCCGGTCAGCTAGTATTTTTTATAAAAATCAAAAATACATTTAAAAATACAAACTATGTAGTAGTATATAAATAATGATTTTTTCATTTCAAAACAGTGTTGTTACAGATATTGTAATCTTATCGAAAAACTCACAGAAATAATGATGTTTGACTGAGTATGGTGATGTTTTAATGCTAGTGGAGATTTTTAATTAGTCTATTATTTTAGGTGAGCTCAGAGCAGCAAGGGCCAGACAGACTTCTAAAACTAACACAGCAGAAATTCTGTGCAGATGGTAGTCAAGGTGGAGACACTCTTTGGATGATACCTATCACAATCTCAACACAGGAACAACCCTCAAAGGTATGTGTATTTACGTTACGGTCATTACGATCGATTTTCTCACAGAAACAGTTTAAACATACCTTATTCCACTTCGCAATCGTGTAGTTTCCCCTGAGTGAAATAATTTTCAGAAATGGTTCAGTAGTTTTGGAATATCTTGACTGGCCAAGATCTTGACAGAAGTTTAATTATAGACTAATAATCTTAATTCTTTATTTCAGAGTATAGATCCAAATAATGTTAGTATCATTTGAATCCATTTTCATTATTCATTATTAGGGTTCCCAAACTCAAAAAAAAAACTGCTTTGTTGTCTGTCTGTCAAGACTTTCTCAGGAACTTATGGAGCTATCAAGTCGAAATTAATATCAAAAACTTAGGTCTGCAATCCTGGATGGAGAAGAAAATAAAACAAACTTTTAAGTCAACACAATCAACAGGTTCGTCTGTTATGTTCCGATAAGCCTCGTATTTGACGTCCACGTAACAAAAAACAATTACAAGCAGTGTAAATGCCTGTTTTAAGTTTCGGTCCGGTAACTGGTCAAGTACGAGTCCGACTCGTACTTGACCGGTTCTTTTACAATTAAAACACCACCGGAAACAGGGTCCTGGCTACCGGTGGTCAAGTCTCTTGAGAATGACAATAATACGCGCTGCTAATTTAGTTTTACTAACTTGAAACATATAAATTCGACATTAATTCCTCAGCTTAAGAGGAAAAGCGGGTGGAGTGACTTTTAAAAATAAGGTATTTAAAGAAACTATCCCTGTTACTCTGACTCGCTGAGCTCGGCGGCATATTTGTGCGAAAAGAACAAAAAAGGTCCGTCGTTCGTTTAATAAATAAAACCAAACGTATACTCACGTAATAAACATGAGGAAGGGGATCTGCCTATTCTTATTTTTTCTTATAATAGGGGGCGGAAAACTAGCGAAAATAAGCCTTACGAAAATAAAGTATCTTCAAAATTAAAAACATACGGGCATATTAGAAGTTCATACCTACTTATAATTTTGTAAAAAAAATTTGCATCGAGGCCGTTTTTATGGACAAAAGACCAACCGCATTTCATCTTAATTGTTCTTCTTTTATGATATTACGTCTATTTTTTTCTTTCCATCAACGTTTCATTGGCGCTAAAACAAAAATACCTGACAAAATGAAGTTGAAGATAACAGTATTCTATTTATAATCCCTAGTAAGTGTGATCATGTTCATACACTTATTTTAGATGTTTATGTTTCAGGTAGCTTTATCTACAGTTTTGGAAAATAGAACTCAAGATGTTGTGTTGAAAGACGTCTCGGAGAGTTCGTGGGTCAAGCTCAACCCTGGTACAGTAAGTTAAAATGCTAATAAAATATTTTTATTGTTCACTTGTCTAGTCAAAGAAATAATTTATGTTCGGCGTGCGTGCCCGCTCAGATATGCTGTGCTATTGTTAACGCTTTGTTCAATAGCCACTGGCATAGTGTGTAGGTGTGTACAAGCTATATAGGTTATCATCAATTATGATGACAATGTGAGTCACAGTTGATAACATTATCTATTCTACTAATTTTATAAAACTGAAGGGTTTGTTTGTTGGGTTGACCACGCTAATCTCAGGTACTACTATTGTTGGATTTGAATAAATCTTCTTTTAGTTGGATAGTCCATTTATTAACACGTTCGATGCCGCCGACACGACTAGCGTATTCTTGCGAATTTTGAATTGCGAAAAAATGTGGTGGCAGTGAATATGTTAGGGAAGGCTATAATACATAACGCTACGACCAATAGGAGCCGAGCAGCGTGGGTGAAATCGCGGGGAACAGCTTGTATTAGTAATTGTCAATATTGATGTTGTGCAGCAGTGCCACACTGTTGTCTGTGTAATGTAAGCAGAATTTTAGTGAAACAAAGTTTTAACAAACTACATTGTGTAAACGACCAGATCCAAAACAACTACTCGTAGATCATCTAGCAGAGAGGAATATAGCCTATGTTTAAAGAGTTTTTAATTTCCCCTCAGGTTGGATACTACCGCACTCGCTACCCCGCGTCGATGCTAGCTCAGTTGGTGACGGCCATCCGCGACGGATCGCTGCCACCACTCGACCGACTGGGTCTACTCGACGACTGCTTCGCTTTGGTGCAGGCCGGACACACGCAAACTGCAGAGGTAACGTAACTTAATACTTGGCTAGTTAATAAGCTTTTTAGTTTTCCTATATCTAAAAATACTTTTTTGTTTTTCAGTCTTTGAAACTTATTGAAGCTTTTACCAATGAAACAAACTTCACAGTGTGGTCTTCAATATCTAATTGCATGTCGAAACTGAGTGCCTTATTCTCGCATACACCTCTTGATAAGCCCTTGAAAAACTATGGCCGCAAACTTTTCTCGAACATCAGCCGACGTCTAGGTTGGGACGCTGAGGAAAAAGAGAGCCATCTCGATACATTGCTCAGAAGTTTGGTGCTCAACAAAATGATTAGCTTTGAAGACCCTGATACTATTAAAGAAGCAAAAAGTCGGTAAGTCGTACATAATTATTTGCCATTATTACTTTTTCTTTTTTGATTGAAATAGGATATTGACACGCGTTAGCGTAGCATTATTATTATATCTATAATTATTTGATTCAGTTTCGAAAAGCACTTGTCTGGCGCGTGCACGCTGCCGGCAGACCTGCGGTCTGCGTGCTACCGCGCGGTGCTGGCGGACGCGGACGAGGCCACGTTCCAGCGCTTCCTGACGCTGTACCGCGCCGCCGACCTGCACGAGGAGAAGGATCGCATCAGCCGCGCGCTCGGCGCGGTCAACGACCCCGCGCTGCTCAACAAAGTCTTGGAATTCGCTATCTCGGTGAGGGTCGTCAAAGCGCCGTAACGGCCGGCCTCGAATACGTGATCAGTATCACACACAAATATACCGCAACGAGCACGTGTATTTGTGGTCGGATGCGTCATGCACGCACTCAAGAGTGAAAGTAGTAATACATTACACGCCAAGCCAGTGATCGATAAAATTATTCAAAGGAGTATAACAGTTGCTTGCAAATATAGTAGCTTGACCCGAGTACGATATGACAAACAAAATATCTCAAGGCATCTTTTTCATTACTTTTACAGGATGAAGTGAGGTCTCAAGACACAGTCTTTGTAATAGTGTCAGTAGCAGTTAGTAAAAATGGGCGCGATCTCGCATGGCAGTTCTTCAAGGATCATTGGCAGCAATTCATGGATCGGTACCAGGTAAGTCATCATTATATTATTATGTTTTATTGACTTCTAGTATATTATGGCGTGTTTGCCTGTGTTGCTAATAAGAGGAGTGGAAACTCATGGGCTTTTCTGGTAAATGCAGGGTGGATTCCTACTCTCCCGTCTGGTAAAGTCAACGACGGAGAACTTCGCGTCGGAGACTAGTGCGCAGGAGATCGAGCAGTTCTTCCGCTCGCACCACTCTCCGGGCACCGAGCGCTCTGTCCAGCAGGCGCTGGAGACCGTCCGTCTGAACGCGGCGTGGCTGCGGCGCGACCTGGCCTCCACCACCACGTACCTACAGTCCTACCATTGACCACAACGGTACATCCCCTGTAACTTTACAATTCTAAGCTTATTTTAACAAGTAAAACATAACCTGCCGCCGAATTTATTACTTACTATTTTTTTTATTACCAATAGTATATTATTTGCAGGACCAAATGACACAAGACTGAAAACTACAACGAAATCTACAGTAATGTTTCATCCAGCTTTATTTATTTTCAATTATGTACTATGATTGTGGTCTACTGAACAGACAGTTGACATTATGTAATTCAACTGGTTCATAGTGCTATACTTTTTTTATAGTCCACTTTAAATTGGATATGATTATTGACTGAAGATGGTTTTGGTTATTTTTTGGTCAAAAGACCTTATTACAATTACCTACTTACAGTTTTATGAATTGATTGTATTAATCATAGTATACCAAACTAATAGTTAAACTGTAGTTTTGTTAAAGGTTATTGTTATCGGTCAAACTTAGGTTTACAATATACATGTGCAAGTTTTGTATAGCTAGAAACTTCAAGAGCTGCATTAAATTTCAATACCATAAGCATTTTTAGAAGGTCGTCCACTTATTTATTTATAATCAGTATTGTCGCAGAATGGACCATTCTTACATAGGTTACATATTTTTATACACAGCAATAGTTGAAATTTTGCATTTGACCTAGTTTCTATTAACTAATGACTCGTAGATTGCGAACGGTCTACCATAGCAGTAGCACTTGCGATGGTAAGTTAATTATGCTAAGGTTAGTTTGGTTTCAATCGCCTCACTACATGTTTATTAGTGAGGTAGGCATGGTAAAATATAATTAATTTTATGTCTTGTTCCACCTAGTGCGACCTACAGGCTTACATTTTTTTTTGTAAAGTTGTATAAAATATTATTTAATTTTTGTTAAACATGTTGAGTGTTTTACTTCTGGTGCTGAGTGCATTTTTATTTAGTTTCAGTTCTGTAGGGCCAAGTAACATTGTGGTATGTGTTCTTGTTCTTGTCTTGTTGTGTACAGACGCCCATTTAAAACTTGTGCAATTGTTTTTATATTAAAAATTGCATTATACTTATGTAATTTATTTGGGGATAATATTATTTCAAGACGCATTATTTTATTTGAAGAAAGTAGCTACATATGAATAAATAATATAAACATTAGTAGTGTTATTTTAAGTGTTTTAATTTGGAATGGTTAAAATCTTGTTGAATTTGTAGGTATGTAAAATAATGCGTGTTCAAACCATCCCAGTTTATTTATTTGTTGACATGCAAGCTTAGTCAAAATTGTGATTTTGGGGCTATAACACTTTAAAGTTACCATTAGTGTCGCATTTGTTGTCATCACTGATTTGTTTTGTAAGACTGTGTTATCGCAATAAATCGTACAAAATATTATTTTGTTTAATTCATGCAACTCTATTGGACACAATACTTGTTAACCAGAACCACAGCCAGAGCCCTTATCACGAGTTTTCACTATTTTACTTTACAGCGTCTTTCCAGTATTTACAGCGTTTCTTGTATGGAAAACCGGCCAAGTGCGAGTTGGACTCGCCCATGAAGGGTTCCGTAGTAGCAAGCATAGATTAGGGATATAATTGTATTGAGATTAGTAAGTAATATACACAAATAACTTTGTTTTCCATAGTGTTTGTATGAATGGCAAAGTTATATTTGCGGTTTTTTAAAATGTACTATATCTCAAAAACTGCTAACTGTATCTCATCCAAACCAATTTTCGTTGGAAGTTTTTGTTGAGGTCTACATTATATATTTTTTTTAGTTTTATCATTCTCTTATTTTAGAAGTTACGGGGGGGGGGACCAACTTTTTACCACTTTGGAAGTGTCTCTCGCGCAAACTGTTCAGTTTAGAAAAAAATGATATTAGTAACCTCAATATCATTTTTGAAGACCTATCCATAGATATCCCACACGTATGTGTTTGGTGAAAAAAAAATGTTTGAGTTTCAATTCCAAGTATGGGGGGCACCCCCAAAATTTGTTTTGTTTTTATTTTTGTGCGAAAATCCTAATGCGGTTCACATAGTACATCTACTTACCAAGTTTCAACAGGATAGCTCATATACTTTGGACAAAAAGTGGCTGTGACATACACGGACAGACAGACAGACAGACAGACAGACAGACAGACATGACGAATCTATAAGGGTTCCGTTTTTGCCATTTGGCTACGGAACCCTAAAAATGGAACAGCGCCTCTGGTGTACGAAGAAGGAACAATTTTTTTCCTTGAAATTCATGTCAAAGTTCCAGTTTACTTTACGTCACAATAACTGAAAACTCTTGATAAGGCCTCGGAACTAAACATTTCCACTGTAATATGGGGCATTTACACGGTTTGATTTTTCGCACGATTTGTCTGGCGAAATCGAACGTCTAAATGACAATTCGATTACTTTTTATGTTTCTGTAGCTCAATCACAAGATTTCAGTATTTCATTTACAGCGTACTTGAAGTATTTACTGCGTTTATTGTATGAAAAAATGGAACAGCGCCTCTAGTGTACGAAGAAGGAACTAATTTTTGCCTTGAAATTAATGTCAAAGTTCCAGCTTAGGGTCGGCTCAGACCGAAACGTGATGCTGCGCGCACATTTCAATAGAGCTATTCAAAATCGAACTCTATTTCCTACACGAAAAGATACACCTCTCACAACCCGGCGCCGCGCTGCATTTTAATAGCGACTCAAAATCTAACCTTATTTACGACAAGAAAAGATACACATTTGAAGTATCGTTGCGTCGCTTCGCGTCGCGTCTCGGTGTGAACTGACCGTTACGGCAAAAAAACTGAAAATTCATGATAAGAGGGTTTATAATGAGTTTTCACTTATTGTGACGTAAACTGGAAAAAAAATAGTTCCTTCTTCGTACACTAGAGGCGCTTCATTTTTCCATACAAGAAACGCTGTAAATACAGGAGACGCTGTAAAGTAAAATAGTGAAAACTCGTGATAAGGGCTAAGGCCTCTGTAGTCAACAAGGAACCCTTCATAGTTTGGTAAAAGTTTCGAAATACGTCGCCATTTTAAGGGGTTGTGAGTGATTGGGGGGAGGGGTCAGAACCCCCTCTCACCATTTTCACCCGCCGGAAATATGTTTTTGTAACCTAACCTCAAAACTCATTATAGTCACATAAAAGGCGTATTCCAAAAACTTTATATCGTTTAGCATAAGGAGGGAGGTGTGTCCTGGCAATACTCTCATGTAAAGGCAACAACGCCCAGACCCCGCCATCCCCTTCGAATCTAACCTGTCCGTGTCAGGGTGCTCCAAGTCCCGAGCTCGCTCTTGCATCCTAGGTCAAAAAACTGATTGCTACCTACCAAGGTGGCTCAACGGAGCCCCGCTTCGCTTCGCGGGGCTCCTACTTCTGCTTTCAAGGTTTAAAGTAACCTAACACGAAGGGGATAGTTTGTTACAGCGGTTTCTATAAATACAGATTTTATCTTAATACTAGTTGCTTTTCATATTGTAGGTACATCTTATCTTCACTGCAACATGCTTGTTTGAGAATTAAATGCAATCATTATTAAATGATTTGCTGAGTCAGTGTTCCACTTGTGTGGTAAATACAATGAGATAAAGATATATTATACATGTCAAGTACATCTTACTGACTCAATGTAAATCTGCCATCATTCTCCTCGCCACGCCCTTTATTGCTATAGTATAACTGCAGTCAGGAGCGTAGCTACCGCCGTATCTGCCGTATCAATTATACGGCGCCCCCGGACCACAGGGGCCCCCAATGTGCGTAAACAAAAATTCATAAAAACTTAATGATTTATTAAATAAAAAATATATTAAATATTAGGTATTATTTATATGTAATACTGTTTTAAGCATTAGATTGTCTATTGGAAACCCCGAGAAGATCCTTATCAACATTTCGATGCAAGTACTAAAAATAACCCGACCTCTGGACTGATCAGTCGCATCTTGAATTTTTTTTGATGTCCTTTGTCCAATTTTTTGTTTATATTTCGGCGTAGATATAGAGAAATGCTTTTTTTTTCTTGAGTGATAAATCTTTACCCTACCTAAGGGCCCCCAAACAAATTTTTATACGGGGCCCCGCCAAGACACGCTACGCCTATGACTGCAGTTGCAGTAGTTTTGCGTAAATTGACCAATTCCGCAACATTTCTATAGATACCATATTCCTAAGAATGAAGGCAACTTTAAAATATTTTAATAAAGGTACTCCTATTCAGAATTTTATTATGAAACATACATTGAACAAAACCTGTCCGTGTCGGGATGCCCCAAAGTCCCGAGCTCGCTTCGCTCGCTCTTGCATCCTAGGTCAAATAACTGATTACTACTTATCAAGGTGTGTTACAAAAATATTTAAACGCAACTCCGGCAGCCAAAATTACTTTGGGGGGATTAAGACTAACTCCCTTATGCCCCCTACACCACCAATACCCTCAAATTCAGGAGACTCGTTTTAAAATCCAACCCGAAATCTGTAATTTGGCTTGATTATACAGATTAGTTACACCGACAAAATTGTAAAACAATATCTTGTGGGGTGTTTTTTACAACCCATAGTGTGGGTTGCCTTAGAAAGGTCTTTAAAAACATTGAGGATAAATGAAAAAAAAATAACGATGAAGAGATCCGTTTGTGAAAAATCAAACATTTTGATGATTTGCTGTCATTTATTGAGTTCCCTCGACTTCTCAAAGATCCTGACCTGATAACCATAGGTACCATCTGTATTCCCTTTCAATCAAAAGAATTTTCCAAATCGAAAAAAGATTCAAAAAATTTAAAAAGGCTTGCTTTGAGGATTATATATGTCGCAGAACCAACAGAAACGCAATTTAGAATCTTTACTGATTAGTGTTAATTTAGAATAACGCCATCTATCTCTCATTGGAGGAACTTTGAAGTTAGATTTGACAGATAACGCTTAGAAACGTCAAGTTATTACACTTGGGGATGGTTAGCGTGGAGTAATGGCAACACCGAGCAAATAGTCGAGTTGAATATCGATTCGGAAGTCTAATCGGGTATTCGACGTTGACAGGTACTGACGTTGACAGATATGTTGGCAACCTGTGTGGGGTAGGCGACTTGGACGGACAGTTGAGTGAACACTTTGAATCGGTCCGTCAAGCTGTGTAGACATCTTGGTCACGCCACGTCGTCCACGATAAACTTCCCGCGTTCCTAAGTTTTTAATCGAGCCATATCTCGGACATCCTTGATTATTTTGTATTCAGTGTGTCTTAGCAATTAAAAGTGTTAACGAAGGTTTTGTGAGTGTTATTTCCGATATCGCGCCCCTTCTGATAACGATTCTTCGATATATATATTCTTTTTGTACTTTTAAAATATTTAGTTTCCGAGAAGTTGAAAAAATACGAAAACCCGTTTCCCCTTATTTCAGAAACTACTACAATGAGGACTAATCTGATTGATAGTTTGACAGGTCTCAAGAGGCCGTGGCACTGCCCAAGCGGACATTTTTGGAACTGCTCAGATTAGTCCTCAGAGTTTGATAGTTTGACAGGTCTCCAGAGGCAGTGGCGCTGCCCAAGCGGACATTTTTGGAACTGCTCAGATCTGTCCTCATTCTGAAAATAACACGGATCTAGAGATTATTAATAATGATAATTTTTTTCAAGTTATATACCTATCGTACGGAACCCTTCTGACTCGCATTTAACCGGTTTTTAGGGATCCGTAGTCAACAAGGAACCCTTATAGTTTCGCCATGTCTGTCCGTCCGTCTGTCTGTCCGCAGCTTAGCTCAGAGACGCCAAGTACTAGAAAGCTGTAATTTGGTGTAAATATACGGATTTGTTGCGCCGAAAAAGTGGTAAAATAAAATCTCGTAAAATATTTTTTTAGGGTACCTCCTGTACACGTAGTGGGGATGTTTTTTTTTCTCGCGTACCCCTTAGTGTGGGGTATTATTAAATAGGCCTTTAAAAAATATTGATAGTTTCCATTAACAATTTTTTTGATAAAAAGATTCGTTTGTGAAATATTAAGCTTTAAAGTGCTAATTTTCGCTCGACTCGAGTGTCCCCCCCCCCTCTACCAGCTAAACGGTTATGTTTGGGGGTGTAAAAAATTCACATTAGTAGTTTATATAACGAAGTTTAAAAGAAAATTATCATGATTAAGTGGGCTTTACAAGTTTACGAGTAATAGTCGACTAACTTATGAAACGTACTTGGATAACATATTTAAAGATATTTTTAGTATTTATTTCCCCGATTTCTCAAAGACGCCTGGCCCTGCAGTCTCGACAAATATAACGGATTTTCAACCTGATGCTTTTGAAATAAAGTTGAAAATCTATTAAAGGAATTTGATAACGATATGACTTAGCGACCGATTTTTGTCGCTGTCTAATGTCGAGACTGCAGGGCCTGGACTGATTTTGAAAATTCTTCTTTTGATTGAAAGAGTACACCTTCCAATTGGTCCCATGAACATCAAGTCAGGATCTGATGATGGAATCCTGGAGAAATCGTGGGAACTCTTTAAATTTTAAATCATTCTTGAAGCGATGTAATGTATTCGAATTATTACGTAACGTAACACAAAATCAAGTAACACACGGGCTAAGCACTTCGATGTCCTAGGAATAAATTGTTGTGTGTCTTTTGATTTAAGATATCAATGAAGACAATGTCGATATTAGATTGACAGTGAAAAACGTTATACGCACTTCGCTTTATGTGCTCCGGCCCTAAGATTGTAACTGGTGTAACAAGACTAGCCGTGTTACCATTAGGTATATTAGATTAACCATATCTGAATTTTGGTATAAGTGGGTTGAAGTTATATTTTTACCTACCTATCCAGAAGACGCAGGTTCGAGCCCTGCTCGCAACTGAATTTTTCGTTTCTTTAAAAATATCTTTGACAAGTGGGTTGATCCAAATAATTGAAACACAAGGATAAAACAGTACATCTATATTGCACTATAACATCTCACTGAGTATTGTACAAATCGTGTATCGTTATTACGAAAATGGATTATACTAAAATACAAACATTACACAGTGATGCCAATGAAATAGCTAGCGGGTGCATATCACAACACAAACTATTACGTACAGATGAACATAGAGCACGAGCAATCCTTGAAACACACCAATATTCCCATATCAAAAACAGATAAATCAATTGTTTGGTTGAATAACCAATTTAGAAATTGTTTTAGAGTAGAAATAAGACGAACGGCGCGGCGGCGACCTATCTGGCATTTAACACAAGCATTGCGTTTACACTATACAATATTCAGAACTTTACCATAGTCTATAATTTACTTTGATGCAATTTTTAAAACATGTTAACTAGTAATAATTCGTTTCTTAAGTCACACAATGTGAATATTATTGCGCCTTGTTAAACTATTGGGTAAACTAGTTCGAGTAGCTATGAGTAGACGAGTCAAGTCGCTTCCCAAACATTTACGTTACGAGTATATTAATTACATAGGCTTTAATCTATTGCTTGTACGTAATATACATATCATTTTAATTACAACCTTTTTTAATGCCGAAGTCGGTTCTTTCAACAACATTTAACTTCATTACTACACATAATAGACTTCTTACTCGTTATAATAATAATTATGTACAAAAAATAAAGTGATTTACACATGAAATAGATCACACATTAAAATATCTGAAGGTATGTATAATAAGGGTGTTTCGACATTCAACAGATAGTTTATTACAGCGGTTTCTATACATACAGATTTTATCTTAATACTAGTTGCTTTTCATATTGTACATCTTATCTTCACTGCAATATGCTTGTTTGAGAATTAAATGTAATTATTAAAGGATTTGCTGAGTCTGTGTTCCACTTGTGTGGTAAATACAATGAGATAAAGATATATTATAGATGTACTTGTTCTCAGTTCAAACTGTCATTTTCCTCGCCACGCCCAAATTTATTGCTATAGTACATATAACTGCAGTTGCAGTAGTTTTGCGTAAATTGACCAATTCAGCAACATTTCTATAGATACCATATTCCTAAGAATGAAGGCAACTTTAAAATATTTTAATAAAGGTACTCCTATTCAGAATTTTATTATGAAACATACATTTAAAGTTACTTTGAATATTGTCTTTTTTTAATTGCTTCAAAATATTGTTGCCATAATTACTCAGTAAGAGAATAATTGATTCAAAGCCTATATTTTTGTATTAACTTAATACTGCTTAAGCATTTTGTAAATTATGATTTAACATTTTGTCAAAATCATTTTCTAAACAGCTGCCTAGGAATGTTAGAATAAATCTTACATGAATGGGAGATAATATTTTCAATAAAAAAGTATTGGTTATGGTCGACTAGTAATAGTAGTAATAAAGACATTATTATTGTGAAAACAAAAGATGATTTCTTGACGAGGGAATCATTGAATCATCACACTAGTGAGGATTACGCGGCGAGGCTGAGCAGAATATTCTACTGTATCAATCTTTTCTTTTAACGGATCTACTAACAGCTTTGCTTATCTACTTACATTTAAATGTAATAATTATAATGAATTAGCAGACGTCGCGGAACTGTGAAAGGAAATTAATGAAAATAATCGTAAAATTTTGAAGCAATTATAAATAAGCCAACATTTAAAACAGGTCAGTGATCGCCCAGGTTTATAATAAAAGTAGGAATTTATACACTAAACACTCATATCTTACTCTTCGTACCAGATGTAATAGTACCATCAGCATTAAATATATGCAAAAATATTCAACTCTCTTTTTTATTCAAAATATAAAATATTCTAGCGTACAGAAATATACAAATATATTTTACCGTTTTAAACGGTTGCAAAGCAGTAATACTTACAGGAGAGTCAGCCAGTTGGAATATTAAAATCGTTTAATGCTGACTGTACTAAGTTATGTTAAGTACAAAGAAAAGAAAGTCTTTGCTTACTTGTGGTACAAGTAAAATATGTTTATATTATTTGGGACGGTATTATAATAGCGGTACAGCTTAGTGTATGTATGTGTTGCGAGCAAAGACTGCTGCCTGGGTCGACAGGTAGGCAGTGCGTCACCAGTGAAACATATGCCTATATTGAGTTGTTCACATCAATGTTAATTAACCCGGCAGTATTGTTATAAGGAACTGATGATGATATTTACAGGACTTACTGCCGATACTCAGGTAGCGGCCTGTGTCCGTAACACATACATATATCTTATTATAAAATAAAAATGTCAAAATAATAAAATTAATTTAAAAATCTGATTTATTATGAGCATCATCTACGCAGATGACATAAGACACCTACATAGCTATATATAGAACAGGTCGTGCAATACATGTAGTCATTAATATAAACCAATAATCACAAATTAGTGTATTAATGTTTACATTAATAAAGATGTAAACAAGTTACATTACTAAAGTCGTTAAACTGAGCAATCTTAATTCGAATAAGATTAGAATTACAGTTAATATTTTATTGAAATACTATTATTGTTTGCTATTTGCAAGTAACAGTCTAAATATGAATACATAATTGCAACAACATGTAAAGATTTAATATTTGTTTGTGATTATATACTGTGTATTCTGTTCTATACACTATTCATCTACAAACAATAATTAACTTCTAAAGATTTAATATTTGTTTGTGATTATATCCTGTGTATTCTGTACTATACACTATTCATCTAGAAACAATAATTAACTTCACACTCACTGAAAATCACATTACCACTAATCTACTTTTCATCAAGTAGTTTGCAAACATTTACAAAGAAATATAATAAACTGACTAGAGACAGAGATAGGTAGAACTTTGTGAGATAGTAAAATAATTTATTGTAAAGACCTTACCTTTTAGTCCTTAGTTACCTTGTACCTTTTAGTCTTTCATGCCATCTATATCTTCTTAATTCTGTGAGAGCAGAACTTAACATAGATATTCTCTCGGAATATGAATTTAAACTAGTGTCAGACATTATAACATTTAAAAGAATATTGACCCTTCAAACACAGTGCATTGAAATGAGCAGAAGACGTACAGACTTAACTTGTAATATTTACAAAAATCAAAACAGTTTCATATAAATTACAATGCCAGAATAGTACGATTTGAAATGTACAATGTAGATTTATACATAATTTTATCGAACATCTGCTAACGGATTATGAAAATTTAATTACGAGAATTATTATTCTTATTAGCAATTTATACAAATTACATTTAACTAATGGACATGACCAAATCTCATGATTTGATTGCAAATGAAATACACTATACATAAAATCACACAAATTTTCTAATAAACGCTTCTCCTTAAAATATTTATAATATAATAATATACTTCATATTATAATTTTAAGTATTAAACCTCGTTACTTTTTGCAAACTACAAATATATAATAAATGTACCGTTCTGTACTTTTAACTTATGTTAGTGGGAAACATAGATTACTTATTTTTTAAAAATCATGTTGTTTATGTACTTAAGTAAATAATGAATTTCTTGTTTTTCTACAAGGTTTAATACACTTTTATCTTAACTCGTAAATTATGAAGTCACGTCGGTAAGTAAGTATGTAGTTATAGATCTTTACAACATTTTAAAAGATTTAAGTGTTGGATAAAGACCAACCCAACAAAATATCTTAGACCCCATGTAGTTTGGGGCGAACCATGATGAAAGTTAGGCATTGTTTGTCTTTTAAGTTCTGTGGCCAATTGTAGCCCATATCCAGCATATAAACATTAGTCACAAGATGATATAGAGTGACCCAAAATCTTAATTATACATATTTTTCAAATAATTCATCTCGACATGACATCACACAATTTGAGCAATTATTATTTAGGAATAAGGAGGTCGTAAATAACACAATCTATAAAGGAATAGAGATCAAAGACTACAAATTATAAAAGATTCGAATCTTTTTATAATACTTTAATATAGGAGCGAGACTATCAAGCAAAGTTGAAATAGTTAATTTTAATAACGTGTGTAATTGGTGGGGATATCGCTTATAACTACAGTTACGACTATTTTCTGAAACTAGGACTAGAAGCGTAGACTTGTCTTTTTTATGAATATATAATTCGCGAATGTATAGACTAAAATAACTTTGCACTTGCTTTACCACTATTAGGTTGAATATACCACTTGTAAAACTTCCAAGACTATTTTCTGTTTAAGACCATTGAAACAGTTGGATGGTTTCAACCATGGTGTATAATTACATGTCTTGTGGGAGTTTCTGGTAAAAGTGGTAACGCAATTACAAGTTCAACTTCAACTCCATACTGATGGACTGACACAATATTAAGTTTGATCAAGATAACTTGCAACAAAACTCACTACGTTGCTGTCTTTCTAACATTTTTCTTCTCTACTCTGAAGCTAAAGTAACTATGAACTCACTTCTTTGAGAGACTCATTTTGTTTGAATGTTTTAAACAATACAATGTAACAAATCGGAACAGTGTTTGGTGCAAACTACTTATTGTGTAGTTAATTTTTAATTTATAAAATAGCACAAAATGCCATGTATGTAAAGTCATGGGTACTGGGTAGTGTATTTTCCTTAACTTGTAATATTTGGTAAACAAACATAGTTAAATAAAAACTACAGAACTTTGCATCAAAAGACATCTTAAAAAGTTAAGAAACGCGTCTTGTGTATAAATAACATTAATAAAAAATGATACGGCCCAACATTTTGCTTTCACAAATCATTATCAGTGTGCTATGTTTGCTTACCAAATAAAGCAAATGAAGAACGCAGTTTAGGATAAATGCGGTTCATATAAATGAGGACTATTAGTAGCTTACTCTATGATGAGGCATCTCGGTAAGTGTTCGTGCAGGTAGTCGAAGAGTTCGGGCGACGCGCCGGGACAGTTCGTGAGCTCGAGCTCGCGCAGCTGCCGCAGTTGTATGAGGCTCGACAGTCCGCCCGAAGTTAGTAAAGGACATCCTAGAGACATTATAAAACAAGGTTTATTCTTTTCTTTGCGTCACTGCCTATAGTTGCGAGCTACAAAATGTGTGGGACTTTCCTAAGGGCTCCTGTAAACGATGCCGCCGCCGCTGCGACCGGTTTGGTGGCGGCGCGATTGCGTAGGTATACATAGCATAGAGGCGCGGTGGCGGAGCGCGAGCGGTGTCGGCGCGGAGGCGGTATCATGTACACAAGCTCTAATACTTAGATCAATACGATATTAATATTTAGCTCAACTAAACAAAATAACGGGAGAAAATACCAAACATATCACAATAAAAAATCATGTTGCATGTTATCTCTTAATAACGGAATGGCAACGCGGATTAAGTTAGTTAACGGAAATTTACAACAAACCTCCCCAGATGTAACATTTGCTTCCTCTGATATAGCTATAAAATTTGACTGGCAGGTATTTAACGAAAGCCTCGGAAGCGACCACTTGATTATTAAAATGAGAGTAAACGTTTCTAACGTCGTACATATTGTCAGAAAACGGAACTGGAAAAATGCGGACTGGAGTAAATATCGTCAAACAATTTTAGAGAAAATTAACAACAATTTGGTCGAATCGTCTAATGTTCAAGAAATGTATGATTTTCTTATAAATATTATTGAATACGCTGCTAACAGACATATCCCATATTTGAAATTTTGTGTAGAAACAGAAGAAAAATTTAAACCTAAAAACTATTGGAATTCTAAATTATCCGAAATAGTCGCGCAACGAAGATTAGCCTTGTCACGTTTTCGTAAAAATCCCACACCAGAAAATTTAAATATACTGGAATCTAAAACTCTAGAATCACAAACTTTAATTAAGAAGGCTAAGTACTATAATTGGCAAAAATTCTGTGATTCGATTAACGAAGTTACGACGGTATCTGAGATGTGGCGGCGCATGAGATGGATGAAAGGTTTTAAAAAACAAGGAACATGTTTCTCCATAGAAAAACAAACTGCACTGCTACGCTCACTTACTCCAGATTATGCCCCCAATCAACTTCCGAGTTTCAAGTCAAAAAATGCGTGCTTAGAGGCCGAATTTAAAAGTCAAGAACTGGAAAACTGTCTTAAAAAAAAGGATTCTGCTCCGGGGCAAGATGGCATATCATACTCAATGTTATATAATTTACCGGATTCCGGAAAAAAGATGTTACTCAAAATTTACAATTATATTTTTAAATCTGGCACCGTACCTGAGCAATGGCGCGAAATACAAATTATCCCTATACCCAAAGCCGCAACCAACCGGAATAGTGAGACTAAACTAAGACCTATTTCACTTATTTCATGTGTGTGTAAAATTTTTCACTTAATGATCTGCAAACGGGTAGAATGGTACGTAGAAAGTAACAGACTTCTGTCACCAAACACAGTAGGATTTAGAAAATCGCAGTCCTGTTTGGATTCATTATCTCGACTAGTTTCGCACATACAGATTGGTTTCACTAAAAACATATCTACAGTGGCATGTTTTGTGGACATTGAAAATGCCTACAATAATGTGTCAATAGAGTCAGTTACCAAGGTGCTAGACGATATTCAGGTTGGTTCCAGAATTTGTAGATACCTTTGGTCTTTCATGAATGAAAGGCATTTAAAAGTTAAGAGTTGCAATAGCGAAGGGTTTGGCGGTAGATGGACTAATAGAGGATTATCACAGGGGGACCCGCTATCCCCTTTACTTTTTAACCTGGTTACATACCAAATCTGTCGTAAAATTCCGAATGTCATGATATCGCAATATGCCGACGATTTTGTAATATATATTAGTGACAAACAAATTAAAATATCCGAAAAGAACTTGCAAGATGCTTTAAATTATTTGATAATATTATTGGGTGAGATTGGATTGACGTTATCACCCACCAAATCAAATTATTGTGTGTTTAGCAGAGGACGAAGAAGAATATTACCTGTCTTAAAAGTTCATGAACAACCGTTACTGTTGGTGGAATGTGTTAAGTACCTGGGTACATGGTTAGATAGAAGTTTGCACTGGCGCAAACATACTAATGAAATAATCAGTAAATGTACAGCTTTCTTAAATTTACTAAAAGTCCTAGCAGGATCTACCTGGGGTGTTCATACTAAACACATTCGTAAATTATATATCTCGCTAATAAGAAGTCGAATTGACTACGCTTCTTATTTATATGATTCCAGTGCAAAGACACATGTATCCAAATTGGACAAGTTACAAAATCAAGCGCTAAGGATAATAGGGGGTTTCATAAGAAGTACGCCAATCCATGTGATGGAAAGTGAGCTGCACATACCACCGCTATTTGTAAGACGACAATACCTTGCATTTAAGTATCTCCTAAAATTACTTTCGTGGTCTAATAGCATCTGTTTGAACACAATTTCTGAAATGGCCTCTCTGAGTCAATCTTCTTACTGGTCAAATAAAAAAAAACCATTACTCGCTACTACCTTTAATGAAATTGGTCAGCTAGTAATTTATTCTTCGGATATCCTCAAGATGTTTACACTAGATACTTGGGTATCTGCTATAGACATAAACAGGATGATCAATACAGATTTAGAATGTATCAAGCGCTCAAAAAAAGATTATAATCCTAGTGTATTGATTCATGAAGTAGTAGCAGAACTAATTGGTAAATATAGTGGTTGGTGTAAAATTTTCACTGATGGTTCAAAAAGTTCAAATAGTGGTGGTGCAGCTTTTTACTGTCAAAATACAGGGCATAAATCTAGCTATAAAATCAATAAAACTATATGTATAATGTCGTTGGAACTCTTTGCAATATATCAAGCAATGACTTATGTAGTTAATGAAATACATGGTAAAGTAGTTATATTTACTGATAGCAGAAGTGCCATACAACACCTGGCTCGATGCGTCTCTGGATGCAGAGGTGCATCGATAGCCTATGACATACTCCAACTGGCTAATCAGATTAATAGAGACGAGGATAGAGTAATATTGCAATGGGTTCCAGCACATATAGGCTTAAGTGGCAACGAGGAGGCTGACCGACTGTCAAAGCTTGCAGTAGAGATGGGTAATGAAACGCCATACACTCCTGATTACTGGGAATATTGTAGCAAGTTTAAGTTGTCCTGTGTTAATGTATGGAAGAACCATTTTGATGAGAAATCTATAGTAAAGGGAATTTGGTACAAAATAATTCAGAACGAACCACCTCGCGTGCCCTGGTTTGAGGATACAAGTTTGGGTCGAACTTACGTTAAGTTAGTATTAAGGCTGCGCTCTGGGCACTATCCATCAGCAAAGTTTGCTTTCCTTATGCGGAAGGTCACATCACCTAACTGTGTTGGGCTTGTGCAGAACATTTTAGCAAACCCTAGAACGGAGGTCGCCAAGAGGTTGTGTGGTCTGGTAAGGACCACATAGTCTCTGTGATTTAGATCGGGTTAATGATTCTCCTTTATTTTGATAGTATTAAGTTAAGTATAAGGTACGATGGGGTTGACATATCCGTGTGGATAAAAACCCCCAATAATAATAAAGAGAAAAAAAAAAAAAAAATGTTGCATGTTGGAACACAAACTGATATTACTAAATTTTTTTAGGAAGATTAGCCTTACAGCTGCGTTTACACCACATAAGAAGGAGCGATTTCCGAATGAAATCAGTTGATTTTCAAATATTAATCTAATTGAATTAAATCATCTTCGATCATCTTTATCTTTAAAAATAGAGCTAGGTACACAGTCCCGTACAAAAACGATCTTAAAACTGTCCTCAAGTAGGTTCGTAAAATAGAAATAAAACAGAAAGAAACATAACTGGCCAACATATACCAAAAGAAATTAAACCTTATTCGAATGAGTTAAAGTCGGATTCAGAACGGATATTATAAACACATTAAAGGATGACGCAAATTTTGGTCCCACCTTCCAATAGCAACATGTAATACGTCATTGGATAGGTATTTTTTGACTGGCCTGTTGGTCTAGTGGTTAGTGACCCTGACTGCTATGCCGGAGGTTGTGGGTTCGATTCCCACCCAGGACAAATGTTGTGTGATGAGCATGATCATTTGTTCTGTGTCTGGGTGTAATTTATCTATAATATGTATGTATTTATAAATATATAAGTATGTTTATCAGTTGTCTAGTACCCATAACACAAGCTCTGCTTAGCTTGGGACTAGATGGCGTTGTGTGATAGTTGTGGAATATTATTATTATTATTTTTACCTCAACCTCATCAGCCTATAAATGTTCCCACTGCTGGGACACAGGCCTCCTCTCTGTGAGAGGGAGTGGGCCGTAATCTACCACGCGGGCAAGACATGTGACATGATCTACCAATCCGCAGGTATTTTTAAGTTAAACAAAAAATACTATGGCACAAAGTCTGAAATATTAGTCCGTTCTGAGATATCTTTGATTTAAAGTGGCAGTTTAAGATATAACCAAACGTTTTTTCATAACATATTACATTTTGGTCAAAAGGAGGGGGAGGAGAAGCTCGGTTCTAAATAATTACAGCCGCACAGGTCCATCTTCCATGTCAAGCCGCGCTTGCCGAGGCCGGTTTATGGACCATCTATCCGAGTTTCCTCCGTGCCTCAGAAAACACGGGAGAAGCAGAGGCGGGAGAAGCAACGCAGGGAGAAACAACGGCGGGAGAAGCAAGCACAGGGAGAAGGAAGCGCCGGGAGAAGCAACGGTGAGAGAAGCAAAGGCGGGAGAAGAAACGGCGGGAGAAGCAACGCCGGGAGAAGCAAGCACCGGGAGAAGCAAGCACCAGGAGAAGCAACGCCTGGAGCAACAGCGGTGGGAGAAGCAACGGCGGTAGAAGCAAAGGCGGGAGAAGCAATGCCGGGAGAAGCAACAGCGGGAGAAGCAACGCCGGGAGAAGCATGCGCTGGGAGAAGCAAAGGCGGGAGAAGCAATCACCGGGAGAAGCAACGGCCGGAGAAGCAAGCACCGGGAGAAGCAACGCCTGGAGCAGCAGCGGCGGGAGAAGCAAAGGCGGTAGAAGAAATGCCAGGAGAAGCAACGGCAGGAGAAGCAATGACGGGAGAAGCAACGCCGAGAGAAGCAAGGTTGGGAGAAGCAAAGGCGGGAGATGCTATCACCGGGAGAAGCATGCGCCTGGAGAAGTATGCGCCGAGAGAAGCATGCGCCGGGAGAAGCAAAGGCGGGAGAAGCAAGCACCGGGAGATGCATGCGCCGGGAGAAGCACGAGTGACGAGAGTCGCATCGTCGTGGTTGCTTTAAAGTTTTCAAGTCAGTTTCTTGTTAGGTTAGGTTAGGCCTGTTCATCATGTGAACCAGTAAAACCCTCCGTTATCGGATAAAAATGTATTTGTTTTTACGGAAACCTTTATTTTATTCTGTCAGACGTATTGTTTTCGGCACGCGTGACGGGCGGCGATCGACGAGATTACAATTACATTTTAACTAAATTGGCATTTCATGTGCCGTTGGGCAGGAGAACTCATAATTGTTTTGTTAATGTTAAAAATTAAAAAAATGACGGGCCCCCCTTAGAGGGCCAGTCTGCCGGGGAGCCGTAATCAACGGCTTTTAAGTGTTTTCTGAGCCACGTAGGAAACTCGGAAAGATGGTCAGTGGTCACTCATCCATAAACCGTCCTCGGCAAGCGCTACTTGACATGGAAAATCAACCTGTGCGGCTGTTATTATTTAGAACCGAGCTTCTCCTCCTCCTCTGCACCGAAATGTATTATGTTACAAAAAAAACATTATTTGGTTATATCTTAAACTGCCATATTAAATCAAACATATCTCAGAACGGAGTTATTACCATAGTATTTTTTGCTTGGTCCCATAGTATTTTTTGTTTAGCTTAAAAATACCTATGCAATGACGTACCTATTACATGTTGCTATTAGAGGGTGGGACCAGATTTCATACAAACCCTAGCATCATCCTTTTACGACCGCGACTCGAATCAACAATGTAACCCGACTAAATCAAGTAGCCATGCGACAATATGAACTGTACGTTTAGTAAGACTTTTCAATTGAAGCGCTTTTTATGTCCTGCTGATAATTTCGACAATTTAAAAAATAAATGTTTTACGGCGATTTCTTGACGAAATATCAGTATTATATACAGTGATAGTTAATATTGGTAATATAATACCTACTTACCGAACAAATGAAATTCAATCCTATTTTCCCGTCCTAAAAGAGTCATTTTTGCACTTTTTAAACGAACACGGAGGCATGTTTACGTTCCGAGCGTTGGAACAGTACTAAACTAAAAGATTGACCAATCTCTGATTTGGTCATTCTTTTGGTGAGGACGTTTTTTGTCGCTCATTGTGTATCTCTAGTTCATATTAATGATCGAAGTAAATTATTTATAAAATAAATACTTACTACATTTCTAAATTACCCAATTAAGTTTTAAAATGGTTCTGATACACAGGATTCGTTTATTATTACTTATTTTATAAGTTATTTAGCTACAATGTATAACGATCTGCCATTGGTTAAATATGGCGGTAAGAATTCGTAGAAGGGGTCGAATTCTAAGTTTATAAAAATATATGTACCCCTACATTTGTAGTCATTATGCTGCCAGTGTTCAAAGAGTTAAGATGTGTCTTGAGTGTAGTTCTGTGATTATAATTGATCTAATAATAGAGATTTCAAGTGAGTGATGCTGAAACCTATACTTTGAGTCTCAATGTTCTAAAATGTTAATTTACATAATATTACGTTATGAATATTACTGATTATGAAGGTTTTATAAATATGTGTACTGATAAAATATGTTGCCGTGACGGCTCTTCTCCACAAAGACCTACCAAAAAGCTACTCTTGACTTTGTGCTTTTCTTTATTTGCCTAAATTACCATTAAATAAATAACCATAAGCATCCTGATATCCAAAAATTGTTAATTCAGTAGATATTAATACAAATAAGTACAAATACACGTTATATATTTTTCTAACAAGTGCGACTCGAATTGTCCAGATCAAGTTGATCGGGTCGAAATGTAGGCGAATGGTCCAGAGGACTATTACATTCTCGCATAACTTTAGTAGAATAGCGCTCTTTGGTATCTGTACATTGCGTCGCGGAAATGTCCCAAGGGGAAACTGTGACCCTAGAATGTAAATGTGGACTCTCGAAGGACCATGACGGATTTTAGTCAGAGCCCTTATCACGAGTTTTCACTATTTTACTTTACAGCGTATTTCCAGTATTTATAGCGTTTCTTGTATGGAAAAATGGAACAGCGCCTCTGGTGTGCGAAGAAGGAACTAATTTCTTCCTTGAAATTTGTCAATTGAAAATGTCAAAGTTCCAGTTTACTTTACGTCACAATTACTGAAAACTCATGTTATGGCCTCAGTACAAGTTTGACAGTCGCTCCCGGGGCGGGAAAACTCATTTGATGATTTCACAGACTACAAAAATAAAGTATCTGTGCATTGATCAAGTACTTACCAGCCAGAGACAAGAGCTGTAAAGACCTCATGCCGCACAAGTGTTGTACTCCGAAGTCGCGCACTTGAGAGCACCAGCGGAGGAATAGAGCCACCAGCGATTGCATCGTGCTGATGTAGCCCACGCCGATATCCGTTATGTGTACACATCTGTCGACAACATACAATTTTATAATAATCTATGATGATGAAGATGCCCATTGGTTTGGTTATTTGCAGTCATTATTAGTAGTCGGTGTAAAGTAAGTCTAGTGCCATGCGCGCTCGGAAATCAACGAGCTCTTGGCATTTATCAAGCATGCCATCGATTACATGGACGAGGTCAGCATCTTGCAGATTTGCAAGTCCTCCTACAAAGAGGAAGAGGTATGCAGTGCCAAGTTGCTGCTGTTTCAAACGCTCGACCAAGTCGGACAGATGCCATCTCGCCGGAGGGATGTGGCGAGAAGAGTCTGCAGGATATCATCGATCTGCTCAAGAGGACCGATCCGGATGAAGTGCTAGATTTTTGTGGCGAAGAAGCTGGGGGTGCCCAAGGTCAGTTTCGACCACGTCGACGTCACCAGGCTGCTGAAGGACATCACGTCTCTGAAGGTGAGCCAGGCCGAGATGAAGTCCAAGTTGGAGTCATCAGATAACATCATTGGTGAATTGCGAGCCGAAGTGGCGTTGTTGCGCAACGCTATTCCGTCAAGTGATTCACCGGAAGTCTCCAACGTGAACACACGTCGCGGAGCACAAAATGCTTCAGTCTGCAGTTTTCGATTGGCGAGTGAGTCTACGTCGCCGGCTGTCAAGAATGCAGGCGTTTCATCGTATTCGGCTGATTGCGTCGTACCTGCCGGGGAAGCAACGCGTGTAATAGGTACATCGACCCCCAAATTTGCCTATTCTGCAATTGTCGCCAACCAATAAAACCTGCTGTGTCGCAAACCAAACGACAAGCAACTGAACCAAAACGGGGAAAGCGGAGTCGGTCAGTTTCGACCGCGATTAAAGGCGTTGTAGTGGACCTCAAACAGCAGGGTCTACCGAAGGACACATGCGATGAGGGCGGCTTCATCAAGGTGGAAAGAAGAAAAGGAAGCCTTCTTATCGCAATCAGTGCGGAACAGCGCTTGTAGGATCTAACCCACTGCTACATCTTGCAGTATCGACGACGCAGCTGTACGTGTCCCGTTTGTACCACGCTACGAAGACTGAGGACATTGTGGAGTATCTACGAATGAAGACGAACTGGACCTTGCGGGTGGAGAAGTTGGAGGTGCGCCATAACACTAATTTCAAGTCGTTCATGGTGCGCGTTCCAACCCAGTATTTGGCGACTTGTCTCAAGGAAGTAAGTCATTAGCAATATTGCTAAGTTGTCGTTTAAATCCTGCCGATCTTACAAAGCGATGTCGTATTTCGCAATGCTAACTGGGTTGCGGACGACAGATAGGCAGTAGCTCCTTAATAAAATACTGATATTCAGCTCCATTCGGTTAGGCTGGATGCCGATTACACCATAGTTGGGAAAAGATGTGGAAAAAGAATAGGATTGAAATAAAGGAATATTACTAAATAAAATACCTCTGAAATCCCGAACTTTAGGGAGTGCACCTAGGGAACACCCATATTTCTCATAAAGAAAAAAAACCGGATCACGCACAATGAAGGGTTCCGTAGTTGTTTGTAATCTATGGGCTATAATGTGTGTATTTTTCCAGAATTGTAAATTAGTTTCGGTGATAAGGGGGGAGGGGGGGGGATGATTGTCATTTCTCGTCTATTTATTGAAAAAGAAAATATTAAAGAATTACCTATCCAACGTAAGTTCTTCAAGATGGTTGAGATCGCAAGCGATGTACTCGAGCGCGTTGTCAGTGACGCGCGGACACCAACTGAGGTCGAGACTGCGCAGGCGCGGCAGGTTCTCCGCCAGCAGCTCAACACCCTCGTCCGTCACCTTGCTGCATCCGCTCAGAGATAGCACCGTCAGGTTCGGTAGGGAGTGCACTGTAGAGACAAATAGACTGTTCAGTCAAGCATATAAGGTTGAATTCAGATGCAGATAACTTCTTATTTCTAGTTGTCCAACATAAGCATAATACCCTATTTTTTGATTATCCAAGATAGTCCAGTAACCTTGACGCCTGAAAGTTCGGGGTACTATGCGTCAAATCCTTTTTTAACCGACTTCAAAAAAAGGAGGAGGTTCTCAATTCATCGGAATCTTTTTCAGGGTTCCGTACGTCCGAATACAAAAACGGAACCCTTATAGGATCACTCGTGTGTCCGTCTGTCTGTCGCTTACAGTCAATTATCTCCGAATCTACTAGACCGATTAAGTTGAAATTTGGTACACATATCAATACCTGTGACCCAAGCACAGAAGTGTGACGTGAATAGATGAAATCTGTATATGGGAGGTAATTTTTAGGGGGGAAGGGGAAAATTAAAAATAAATATATTTGAAAACTGCACCAAAAATTAAAAATAAATATATCTGAAAATATATAGTTTTCAATCAAGAAAATAGACGAAAATTGACCATCCCCCCCCTTATCTCCGAAACTAGCCTTAACTTAAAATTTTGAAAAAAATACAGAAATTAGTTTTCTACTTATAGATTATAGGAAAACCTATAAGAAGTCCATGATATTAAAATAACATGGTACTTAAATCACTCAATATTGTGCGAATGGTAAAACACTTAATTTTGAAAACTGCATCGTGTGACATATCAAATGAAAGGTCTTGTTGAAAAGATCTTGAAATTTTGAAAAATTTTAGGTTCCGTGGTTTCGGAGATAAGGGGGGGGGGGGAATGGTCAATTTTAGTCTATTTTCTTGAAAAACTTGGAAACTATTTATTTTAAAATTACAAAAAAATATATTTAAGATTGTCTCAGCTAGACCTTTCATTTGATATGTCACACGATGCAGTTTTCAAATATATTATTTTTTTATTTTCCCCTTCCCCCCCAAAAATTACCTCCCATATACAGATATGGACTTCTTATAGGTTTTCCTATAATCTATAAGTAGAAAATTAATTACTGTATTTTTTTTCAAAATTTTAGGTTCAGTAGTTTCGGAGATAAGGGGGGAGGGAGAATGGTCAAATTTCGTCTATTTTCTTGAATAACTTGGAAACTATTTATTTTAAAATTACAAAAAAAAATACATTTAAGATTGTCTCAACAAGACATTTCATTTGATATGTCACACGATGCAGTTTTCAAAACTTTTTTTTTCATTTCCCCTTCCCCCCCAAAAATTACCTCCCACATACAGATTTCATCTATTCACGTCACACCTCTGTGCTTGGGTCACAGGAATTGATATGTGTACCAAATTTCAACCCAATCGGTCTAGTAGATTCGGAGATAATTGACTGTAAGCGACAGACAGACGGACACACGAGTGATCCTATAAGGGATCCGTTTTTGTGTTCGGACGTACGGAACCCTAAAAACTAATAATGCCCATCTTTTTTATTTACTTATGCTCATATTCGTACCAAGTTTCAAGTTTATAATAGTTTACATCCAAAGGTTTTCACCCCTTTTCACCCCCTTATAGGTGGATTTTCCCAATGTTCTATTTGTGTATGAAATAAAAGACAATTTCCACATTGCGACATCTTTTATTCCTTTGTGTCAGTGTTGCCACACCTTATACTAAAATTATAACCATAATAGAACACCCAAAATCCCTTCTTAGTGCTCATCTACATAATAATTGCAACTACCGACCAAAATTCAGGTAATACATTTAGTGGGTAAAGATCGTCCCCTATAAACTTAAATACCCCTTTTCACTAACTTGGGGAGTGATTTTCTAAACATCTAAAAACACGTGCTTATATTTCTGATCTAGTATATAAATACTGATTTTCACATTAATCAACTCACGCATTATGATTTTCCCTTACAAACTTTAACAACGCCTAGATTATACAGTGTGTCCGGACACGAGTTAGCGATACTTGATGGGAATATTATAGACTCATTTTCATCGACAAAATTGCTTTTAAAAAAATTCTTACTCCAACACCTCGCGAATGGCGGCCATTTTAGTTTTTTGATTTGTCGAACTGGGGTATGTACAATAAAATGCAAATATCTTTGAATCCAAGAGACTTACATACATGCAAATGTAACTTTATTGCAAAGTTAAATGTTAAGGCTTTTCAAAAACTTGCAAAAGTTTTCTAAATAATATGTAGAAAGAACCAAAAAACGTGGGCAAACACGAAATTGTACACAATTATTACTGAATATTTTCACATTTTATACTGTAGCTCGAAAAGTACCCTTGTGTTTTGCTTAGGTTTTTGCACTAAATTAAAATTATTTGAGTTAGGCTATAAAATGATATTAAAATTATTTCTCTACGTCAAGTATTTTAGGAGTTATTCGTACTTGAACAAAACCCTTCCGTAGCGAATGTACCCAAATATTAGAGGTGTCGCATTCTTTGGGCGAGCTAAATCGTTTTAGTGTAAATTTATGAGTTGGCATTATTAACCACCATGTAAATGATCCCAACGAATCACCCTTAAACTGAAATGGCCCATTTTTTGAATTTATTCAAAGAAACCGATTTTATAAAGTAAAAAAAATGTATTATTTCAGTTTAATGGTGATTTGTTGGGATCATTTACATGGTGGGTAATAATTTCAGCTCATAAAGGAGAAACCCATTTCTGGGCCTAGCCGTTACACGAATGAAATATGTACCAAAAAAAACTACTATTTTGCTTAATTAACCCATTTAAATCTTAGCCTCAATTACAATGGCCAAGTCTAAAAAAAGTACATTTCTATTTTTTTTGTTTTAAACAACCTTTGTAAACCGTTACAGCACTTATTTCATTTTATGTCACTTACTTTGCAAACACTGGCATTTGGCATTAAACAATAGAGCGTACCCTTAGAATGTAATCGATTTAGCGGATATCAATAATTACAAATTATAGTTGAATAGTACTCCATTATTTTAGTATAATTGCTTTTTAGATATTGAAATCATTGTCAAATAAAAAAATCTGGAATCTAATTATTTTTTAACGTAAGCACGATTGAAAAATCATTAAAGGAAATAAATAATCGATAAAATCGATTGCAACGCGAATTGCACACGGATTGCACTAGTAAACAGTAGAGATGGGTAACTAGCCGAAATTTCAATAGCTTAGCTAACCGGCTATTTGTAGTGTAATAGCCAGCTAGCTAGCCAGCTATTTGGCTACTTGGCTATTGAACAATAACGTTTAGTAACTAGCGGCGCCGGTGTAGCTAGGTAGGACTTAAATAAAGCAACATCAACTGCCCGATCTGAATTCGATCCTAAATCAAAAAGAAATAATTTCCTCTCTGAGGTCACAATAACCAAAATACTAACTATCAAATTTTTATTTATTTTAAACCTGACGGTAACTAACCAGCTTTCTAATCATCGTATTTCATAAGTTCGTTCATTAAACGAACGAAATTACTAAGTATAATGCTCTTTCTTTGTCTAATTTATTTTGTGAATATTGTGAGAAAAAGATCGACGATACCAATGAAGATCGTACACGCGTAGCGCAGTGAGCGCGCACACAGCTATCGGCTATTTTGGCTACTCTAGCTACCCGGCTACCGAATACCGGGACGGCTATAAAACGTAGCAGTTAGCTATACTCCGTAGCCGCTACGCGGCTACGAGCAGCTACGCGGTTACGAGCGGCTACGCGGCTATATCATAACCTGTCAGTTATCTAGCCAACCAGTAGCCGATAGCTAGCTATCGTGTTGACGGATATCATAGCCGTGGCTATTTTGCTCATAGCCGGTATTTGGCTAGTTATGGCTATAGCTACCCATCGCTAGTAAACAGCAAATGTCAATGTCAACGCCTGTCGTCAATTGTCATCATAGTTAATGTTATTCGTTTTTCGTATCTTTGTTTGCTCAAGTCAGTGTACATTATACTTTATTGAAAGATCAAGTGAATGTGTTTTTCGAATTCTCGAGATTTATTACAATATTAAACCTCTGCTCGAATACTGGACTCCGAAACTGATTGCCTTCTGACTAACCCTCGCTTGCATATAGCCTGCCATTCCTGCTGACCTTTGCTAGTAGAGATGGGTAACTAGCCGAAATTTCAATAGCTTAGCTAACCGGCTATTTGTGGTGTAATAGCCAGCTAGCTAGCCAGCTATTTGGCTACTCGGCTATTGAACAAAAGTGTTTAGTAACTAAGCTAGGTAGGACTTAAATTACGCAACATCAACTGCCCGATCTGAATTCGATCCTAAATCAAAAAGAAATGATTTCCTCTCTGAGATCACAATAACCAAAATACTAACTATCAAATTTTTATTTATTTTAAACATGACGGTAACTAACCAGCTATCTAATCATCGCATTTCATAAGTTCGTTCATTAAACGAACGAAATTACTAAAAACGAGTATAATGCTCTCTCTTTGTCTAATCTATTTTGAGAATATTGTGAGAAAAAGATCGACGATACCAATGAAGATCGCACACGCGTAGCGCAGTGAGCGCGCACACAGCTATCGGCTATTTTGGCTACTCTAGCTACCCGGCTACCGAATACCGGGACGGCTATAAAACATAGCAGTTAGCTATACTCCGTGGCGGCTACGCGGCTACGAGCGGCTGCGCGGCTACGAGCGGCTACGCGGTTACGAGGCTATATATAACCTGTCAGTTATCTAGCCAACTAGTAGCCGATAGCTAGCTATCGTGTTGACGGATATCATAGCCGTGGCTATTTTGCTCATAGCCGGTATTTGGCTAGTTATGGCTATAGCTACCCATCGCTATTTGCTAGAAGCACGGATCTGGATAATGCTCTTCTGACGATTGGATGATACGGTATCATGAGCTTGTGCATTAATTGTGGAATAGCAACGGATCGCTGAAACACAATAGGAAGGCGAAGATTGGAAGATGAAGTGATTCTTTCAATTGTACAGGAATGGGTCGCGCCTCAATTGGTTAGTATGCGATATTTCTATAACGTAACATTTTTGTAAGCATGTAATAACACCAATCTGCACAGAACCTGTCTAAATATGCCACTCAGATGCTTATTGCTAAATGCTAGTGCTAGAACTAATAGTCAAATGATGAATGTTTGCTTCAGGTAAATGAAAATGACTGTATCTGTCAAGTTTGCTGGAATCATGCCAATGCTTGATTGAAATAGACCAGAAGAGAGTGAACAGACGCCTATAGGACACTGGCAAGTGTGCATTCACTGTGGACGTTCTCTTCTGAGAAGAGTTCGCTGCCATCAACTTAGGAGTGGTACAGTTCAAGAATGCAGAATACACAAAGTTATAAGAGAATGGATCTTACCACGCACGGTTAGTATATTAGTGTTATTCACGGTTTATTTATGTCATTTTTTAGTTTCATTTTGATAAAAAGAGCAATAAAAATTGAATTTTTGATGCTAAAACATTTAAGTGAAATAGAGAGACAGTGTGATAACGGTTAAGCTCATTCGCAGGATTTCTTTAGATCAGTCTTTTTCAAAGTGGGCAATAAATAATTCCACATCTCCGGTGAAAAGTCATCCTTAAATGTAAATAAATTATTTTCAGATGGGTGCTTCAAGTGTTGTCTGTCAGTCTTGTTAGGTGCCCGGCATTTTCAATCAGGCCCCTCAACATCTGGTGCAACTTCATCAACTGTCAATGAGCCAAATACTGAGGACATTCCTTCCATACATAAAAGTATGTAGAGAAGTGACCGGTGACCTACAGCAAGAGCTGTCAACATCAGACTCAACCTGGATGTTAAGAGGAAGAATATAAAATCCAGACGTATTAGTAATAAGATGTATTACGTTTATATATTAGTTGACAGTTCTTTAAGTGGAAGGGATGCTATAATCCAATATTACTGCACCTGTATCGTTGGCAAAAGAACGGTTGGGTACTGTACCCACACCATGAGCATAATATGATATCTTGGTTGGGCACAGCACCAGGGTAGTCAATTACTTCCTGCACAATTTCTAGATACTATATTATTATATTATGATAATCCTAACGAAGAAGGTGATTAATAAAACCTTATCTCAAAAATACGGCTTTTAATTTAAATAAACCTATTGTTGCAATCGCAGATTAATGTAATGTGAGATAGCATCAAAACCCCTAGTAGTAAATTATACAATGTTTAAAAATGCAAGCCATTAGTGATGTAAGTGGGCCTTATCTAGCAAACATAGTTTTCAGCTGAGGTTTTAGGAATATTAATCTGGATTCACCGCTTTTCATGTAAGTAGGTACCTAAACCTCATCATGATAGGTTGCAAATGCTACAGCTCGGCGCATGTGCATTCCATATTTACGCAGAAAACAGCCTCCACAAAACATTTTTAATTTAAAAATCGTGGTGGCTGAGCGATTGGTATGCAGCATGTAGCGGATTCGATTCCCGCACGGAACAAATATTTGTAATATTTACATGTAGGTGTTCCGGGTCTGGGTGTTTGTATACCTATGTGAGTTTAAATGTTTGTAAACACACCCACGACACAGGAGAAATTCCTAGTGTAGGGCAGTTAAGAAATAAAAAAATAACCTAACATACGTAAAGATTGTCTGATTTTACCAATTTGGCCATTGCTGAGAGACGTGAAAATTGGGCTCGTGAAATCTTCCTAAGTGCTCTAATTTATGGCAAAATTCCAGCTCTGTAACGCCAGGCCCAAGTTTCTATGGAGTTTGGGTTTCTCCTTTACGTTGAAACGGTTTAGCTCGCCCAAAGAATGCTGCTTCTGTAACGTTGGTGAAACATGCGCTACGGAAGGGTTATGTTCAAGTGAGAATAACTCCTAAAATACTTAACGTAGAGTGATAATTTTGATATCGTTTTATAGCCTGACTCAAATACTTTTGATTTAATGCAAAAACCTAAGCAAAACACATGGGTACTTTCCGAGCTAGAGTATAAAATGTGAAAATATTCAGTAATTTTTGTGTACAATTTCGTGTTTGCCCACGTTTTTTGGTTCTTTTTACATATTATTTAGAAAACTTTGATAAGTATTTGAAAAGCCTCAACATTTAACTTTGCAATAAAGCACATTTGCATGTATGTAGGTCTCTTGGATTCAAAGATATTTGCATTTTATTGTACGTACCCCATTTCGACAAATCAAAAAACTAAAATGGCCGCCATTCGCGAGGTGTTGGAGTAAGAATTTTTTTAAAAGCAGTTTTGTCGATGAAAATGAGTCTATAATATTCCCTTCAAGTATCGCTAACTCGTGTCCGGACACACTGTATATACACCGTGTTCTTCACGTTATCCATAAACTTTAGCAAATACTTCTATGGCTTTTACAAATCAAATCCAACAAAGGAAGTAGTACTTAAAAAGGCTTCGTTACAAAGATATTTGTAATTTCATTTAATGAAATTTAATTGAGCTATGCAGTGAGAAAGTATCTTAATTTGAAATCTATCAAATACTATTTGCATTTCATTTGTTTCAGCCCGCCAAATGTTATGAATGACGTTGCCAATTCGGATAAAGAGGCATGCATATCGGGTTATTTACGTCTAGGTATTTAGTTTGTATGAAAATTAACAAAAAATAAAAAATAAGAATTTATTAATGTGTCCATAATGAAAAATGCTTACTTCCGTGGTTTGAACATCTGGTCGAAGTTTATGTATATCGTCCGGAACACGGTGTATATAGATAAGTTTCTAAACGCACTCACAACACAGCAGGAATTCCTAGTGTGGGGCAAAGTTTAAAGAAATAAAAAGGATTGTTACCAATATTAACGACGCCGTGATTGGTGAGCTCCCAACAGCTGTGAAGACGCAGCACACTGAGCGAGGCGCTCTGCTTGGGCGAGAAGTAGCCCAGCGCCGCGTCCGTTACGTGGTACGCCTGCAGAGAAAACTCGTACAAGGACGGCAGTAGTTGTGCTACTGCTCCCACCTGCAAAATTTCATTTAATGTACAAACTCGCTTAGGTAATGTGAAAGGTTAAGCCTTTTCTTTCAAAGAGTGTCAGCACAATGACGGGGTCCCCTTAGAGGGCCAAAGCCTGTCTCGGTCGCGGGACTAACGAGCTAAAGTGACCCCGAAACGTAAAGGGCTATTGAAGGACGCCGTGGATTTTAGTCAGTACAAGTCTGATAATCCCTCCTGCCCTGCCCTGGGTGGGAGGACTTATTTGATGATACTACCACGCAAAAAAAAAGAAGCCCTTTCTTGTTGATATCGATATACATGGCAGAAAATTAATACATTATTGGTCACAAATCCAAAAATGAAAGGCCCGCCTTTTCCACCCTGACTGATGCAGTTGAAAGGTCTTCATGCACAGGTGACTGGCATGCAGTACAAATCAAAAGATAGGTCATTTTTTAAGCCCTTAACAACTACATCGAACTTGAACTTTTAGGTACACCTAAGTGTGGGTGGTTTTTAGGTAAGGGAGAACCCACGCAGTTATTTAAACTATAGTCTATTTACAATACTATCAACCCATTAAAAATTACAGGTATCTTAATATGGCAGCATGTTACATGCTCTGTATACAAGCGCCATAATTAACAACGATAAGATGTGAACAGCATACGCTTATTGAAAGGCCTAATGCGACACGTGCTTCGACTGTGCTTAGCCTTATGACCAGCCACGAGCCACGCTCCGAGTTGCGTTCGCCACGCACTATGTATGCATGTAATAAGTCGAATGTTATGTTAATAGCTTCATGGAAAAATCAAATGAAAACTGTTATAATTAGTGTTCCAATTGCATGGTTTCTGTAATGACTTGCTAGCTACAGGTACAATGGTACAGTCAGCAAAAGAGTAAGGTATACAGGCAGTAAGATTTAAATGGTGTTCCATTGTTGTGATATAAGTTTCATTGTGTCTGTATACGAAACTCTTATATATATATTTATATACTAACTAATTAACTCTTATATTTATACTTGCATATAGTATAAAGGAAAACTTGCTATCTCTTTTGCTGACTGTACGTACACAGACAGGCCATTAGATTTAATGTGTCATTGTTTCACTCATAAATGTAATGATCTTCATCTATGTTTGTTGTAGGTGCTTCATTGAAAAATGGTACTTACAGCTTCATCAGCAATGTTAATGCAATCAGTAAGCGTAAGAGAGACAATTCGTGGAGTTAGGCATGCCCACAAACCAGCCTCTGTTATTTCATTACATCCGGTTAGTTCTAGCTCAAAGAGAACCTAAAAAGATTATATTTATAAGTATATCTCATTTTCAATCTTTTATATTATTTATGTTATCATTATATTCCAGAACAAGCATGCAAACTAAGCATTTATTACTGTTTCTTTCGATCATATTTTACTTGTATTATGATTGTTTAATGCAAAAGTCAAAATGTGTTTTGAAAATTTTATTAAAAATAGATGATAAATTACCTGAAGGTGGTCCAAAACAGCTTCCAGTCCTCTGTCAGTTATTGTACATCCTTTTAAACCAATTGCATGAATATGATGAGCTGACAAAGGGAATTGCCTTATAAATTCATTTATATCATCATCAGAAGCTGAAACTAAGACTACTCCGCGGATACCCCTCCTGACTAGAGAATTGTAGAACCTTTGCATACAGCAAACTGTTGCAGAGCGCAGCTCGCGGCAGTCGAGCACGGCCACGAGCCCGGTCCACCAGCGCGGTGATGAGTACAGTATGTCTCGCCATCTGGTGCACACTTGCGCAAGTGATCTTCTATCATTGGCATTGAAGTATAGAAAAAACTTTTCTAGAAATCTCTCTTCTACTACAAATTGGTTCCACGATAGAGGCCTGGGTGAGGGTCTGCGGCGACGCGGGACCCTCGGCGCGGCTGCTGCGGCAGTGGCAGGGCCGCACAGCGCGTTGGCGACGCGCTCCACGACGCCAGGAGAGCGCTTGCGGCCGCGCAGCCCCAGGCCGGTGATGCGGCGCGACAGCTCGGCTGAAGCTCGCTCCACGACGCCCTGCGCCGACACTGATGACATTTTCACCTTGACTCGGCGAATAGTGTCCGCCGCCGGCCTGCCGCCACCCGACCCTGCGCCTCCCGCGCCGTGCTCACAACCCGCCACCGCGCTACTGTATACAAAATAATACATTTATATGTATTTGCATTCAAAATGATTTCATAAATTACCAATCAAGTCAATAAACAGCAAAAAAAAATGGGTGTAGGTAGATGGTCTGCAGACTTTTAAAATACGAGTAGTGGCAGAACTTTAAACATTTGTGTAGACATTTTGACTTGATTCATCAGATTAAAGTGGTCTATCACTATCCCGATTGATGTTATTCTGCATAATCAAACTGAAATTATTGTAATAGGACTGTCTGAAAAACAAGCTCTTTTTTTTTCAGTCCCAACATTACAATTACATTACAATATGGAAATGTATGTTCTACTAATATTAGTATACTGCTTCTAATAGTTTTTAACTGTGATCCTAGCACATAATAAAGCACACTTAATAGTCCATTGTAATTTCTAAAAATATAATAATAATATTCCACAACTATCACACAACACCATCTAGTCCCAAGCTAAGCAGAGCTTGTGTTATGGGTACTAGACAACTGATAAACATACTTATATATTTCTAAATACATACATCATCATCATCATCATCATCATATCAGCCCGGGATCACCCACTGCTGGGTATAGGCCTCCCCCTTTTTTCGCCATATCTCTCGGTTCTGTGCGTCTCTTATCCATCTATTCCCCGCGATCTTGACGATATCGTCAACCCAACGAGCTTTTGGGCGGCCCTGGTTTATCCGGCCCTAAATACATACATATTATAGATAAATTACACCCAGACACAGAACAAATGATCGTGCTCATCACACAAACATTTGTCCTGGGTGGGAATCGAACCCACGACCTCCGGCATAGCAGTCAGGGTCACTAACCACTAGACCAACAGGCCTGTCATAAAACTACTATACATCCTGTACAATCAGGTTGCAATATTTTCACATCTGGCACACAGGCCTCCAACATGGCTGGTTCAATGCATGTTTATGAATTTTGCTACACTGTGGGTCAGTGGGTCGTCAATTTATCTAGGGTGAAGATTATTATCAATTCAATTTCTAGTTGTAGCCACAGTGAATACTATCTTTATTCCCTTTTTTGTAGTTGCGTTTTGCATGCAGTAAAAGACATTATTTTATTTTTTTATGAATGTCATTGTTTTGTAGAATTTATTTACTAAAATTTAGGGCTTAAACTAAGCCATAAGCGTGTTAAAACGGAAATTTATTATGAGAAACAGTGCCCACATTAGTGTCACTTAAAAATGTTAAAAGTAATATTTTTACGTTTACATTTTAATGGATATTACTTTATATAAACAAGCGCATGAGTACACCACTTAATTTTGTGCATTGATGTGTATATAATAAAAGGACCAGATCTATACGCTTGGATTATGCTAAAAACATCGTAAGGTTTGAGTTATGAAGTCCTAAATCCGTTCATTTAAACAAATTAATTAGTCACAATGCGAATACCTAATTATTATAGCATAATAATATCACCAAAAGCAGTTTTTAGCGAATAATTTTGAAGATAAAAAAATAAATAAAAAAATCGATGCGCTTTGAGTTTTACCTTTAGGTTCTTTTCTGAACAAAAAAAAACCATCGTTGGATATCTGTACTCTTGAATTGTAGTAAAACTTTAATATTATTCATTCAAGATTGAAAAAATATCAGAATCTTTCAAAATTATTATAAAATCGCACGAGAAAATATCTACACAAAAACCACTCACGAACACACACGAACACACGAAGACGAACACAGCAAACGAACTTACTCTTACTACTAGTGTTGTCCAGTTGGTCCGTCATTTCATTTTTGTGTCAGTTTGGATTTACAAATCGATTTTAAATACCATCGACATCGACTAAACAGTAGTTCTCAAACTTTTTTGGTGGCGGAATCCTTTTGAAAGCAAAATTTTTGAGGGAACCCCAAAATAAAACAAAAAGTTACGTGCATTCTTCGGAATCACATTGTAATGAAAGTGTATGTATGATCGAAGAGAGTTGAATTCTTATAATTATCTTGTTCGCCTTCCAGTCTATTGCGATATTTTGTTTTGGTAGGTATCTATATTCTCGTGGAGCCCCTGTGGAGCCCCCAGAAAGGTTTAGCTGAGATATTTATTTATGAGCTATTTTAGAAAGCTCAAAAGGGCTGACATCGGATTCTAAATTTTTTTTTAGTTGTTGCCGTCGGTCGTTGTAAATGTAGTCCGCGCCAAGACTGAAATCCTTTTGACGCGGCGCTAGTGTCTATACAGGTTGTAAGAGACATCAACGCACAAACGGATACCATGGGTCCAGGACATGATTTTGGACCCCCCCCCCCGTGTTGGAATGTTTCTTTGGATTTTTCCTAATTTTCTAAACTTTCAAAAAAAATTGGAGTTTTTTTTTGCTTTACACTGTTCATAATTGTTATTCTTACCTAACCCAATGAGATTTTTTTAATAAAAAAAAACGTGTGGCACTCGGTGACTGCCGCGGTAAAGCTATTGCATAGCATTTTTTATCAACTTATGCAATTATAATTATTTATTTATTATACCTATTTATTACTGTACTAATTAGGTTATGGTCAGCCACGTCAATCAAGTGAAACGTCAAGAAACGTTCTCCTCCTCCTCCCTCTCCCTCTGCCTCTCCCTCTCATTCTCCCTCTCCCTCAATAAAATTGCCCCTTGCTCAATAAAATCATGCATTCGTGCTAGTAATGAGCACGTCTGTCCGTACCTTTATGATTGCCGAAGTCTCCCGAACTGAAACGACGTTAGACGATGCGTGCTGTCAGATGTGGTCAGGTTTTTTCGTTACGTTTTTCGCGCGCGCCGAGCTCAGAGCCTGCGATAAAAGCTATGCAATAGCTTAAAAAGTACTTAATTCACTAATTTCACTAAAAGTAGCAACGTAAATAAAACTAGAAATCGTGTCTTCTTAGATGTTTATAAAAAATCATCATAAAAAAATCTTGACGCAAATGTTGATAAATATTTAAACTCATACACACATCAAAAGTGTCAGCTGTCAATATTTTCCCTATAAAAACATACAACGCATTGAAGACATTATTAGTGCTACTGTTTCCCTACTACTGATTAAAACCAACGTTATTATGGAGCGGCGACGTCATTTAAGCAGGGAAGAAATGCTCAGAGCCGTGGGAATGATAGAAGCTGGTTCCCGGCAACGTACTGTGGCTTTAGCTCTGAATACAAGTCAGAGTGTTATCAGTCGACTTTGGACACGTTACCGAAGCACTGGTACCGTGGCTGAGCGCCATGGAGGACGGTATCGCTGCACCACACGGAGACAAGACCGATACATTCAAATCTTAACTCGAAGAGCTCCAACAATAACCGCCATGATGTTAGCCGTGAGGCTTCATCACTCTTCAGGGAACTTAATTAGCGACCAAACAGTCAGAAACCGCTTGCATGAAGTGAACCTTCATTCCCGAAGACCGCTACGGGTACCACCTATAGCAATGCACAATCGTAGGATTCGATATCAATGGGCTCTTGAACACAGAAATTGGGCAGAAGAACAATGGCGTTTCGTGTGCTTTTCTGATGAGTCTCGTTTCGGTATGAGACCGGATGCAAGACGTATACGACACTGGAGAACCCCTGGACGCCAACAGCGATTAAAATCCTGCCAGGAAGTCCATCCTTATAGTGGTGGAACCATCATGGTATGGGCGGGTATTTGGATCGGCGGAAGAACTGAGTTGATTTGGATCAGAGGCAACCTCAACGCTCAAATTTATGCTGAGACGATTGTATCAGACGTCATCGTTCCTCTACAAGTGCAAATCGGTCCCTTATTTCAGTTAATGCATGATAATGCACGACCGCACACCGCAAGAGTTGTAAGACAGACTCTCGCCGCAGCTAACATCAATGTCCTGCCCTGGCCTGCTCAGTCGCCAGACTTGAATCCGATTGAGCATGCATGGGATATGCTACAGAGAAGAGCTCTGCCGAATATGGAGGGTATCCAGTCGCAAGAAGACCTTTTTTTGTTGTTGCAACGAACATGGGCGGCCATTCCACAGCGTGATTTGGATGAACTCATTTTGAGTATGCCAAACCGATGTTCTTGTGTTGTTAGTGTTCGCGGTAGAAACACGGATTATTAATTGTTTAAGTTACCCAATAAAATTTTAAAGAGAACTGTTATTTCAGTCTTTTTTTCGAACTTTTGTGTTAGTGGTTCAAATGTCAAAAATCCCTTTATTAGGAAAATGGCAAATTTCTTTATTAATGCAAAGGTGACTTGGTTTATCGTTATTGTGACAAACGAAAACACTTTATTTGATGAATCCTTAAAGAAAATTTTAATTAATATCAATCAGGAGAAAAGTTATTGCAAAAATATATGTTGATCCCTAGACACTTTTGATGTGTGTATTTACAGCTACTGTCGAATTGGTAAGATCAACCCTTAAATCCATAGACTTACAATCCTATGGACTGGAAATACCTACACCAAAAACGTGTATACCTACAAGTTCGCCGGGCACATAAAATGGCGGCCAATGCTAGGGTTGTGCCAATCAAGAAATATAGTGTTACTGTAACGAGTATGGATACTAGTATCCCTAGTACGTTTAGGATTACATTATAGTATTACGACTAGATACCATGATTGAATTATAATCCATGTAGTTACGTAAAAAAAATGAAAATTTATGCGCTATTGCTTGTAATTAAATATTATACATATATTTATGTGTTAGCGTTAATTTGAAATTTGACGATTAATTCGGATTGTACAGGTAAACCTTTGGACTTGTTAATTTGTATTTTTAAAAAGTCTTTTGGTCCCGCCAAGTCTTCTATCACAACAGCCTTCAAATCAGCATTTTTTTTTCCTTCGTATTCTTTCATTGAGGCGTTTAATTGTTTTCTGTTGCTTGACATATGTTTCTTTAAAGGCTTTAATTTTTCCAGTTTGTAAAACCTGTAATTAGAAAAGATAAATAGTTAAATCAAATCAAATTTATTTCAACTAGGCCAATAATTACAGGCACTTTTGAATGGTCAAAAGACATAAAAATAAATCAGTACAAAATTGTTATGGTGCTACAGTTCTAGTCACAAGACATAATAACTGTGAAAGTACCGTAGGTGCCCATTCCAGAGCGAAGATCTCTATGGAAAAGAATGGACAAGAAACTCCATTGACACTCTTTTTACACTCAACGTAGCAAGTTAAGTGTACAGTTAATATTAAAAAAAAAAAAATAATGAAAAAATAAAATAGACCGTGGCACCTAAGAGATGACCAGTCCCATCTGGCAGCGCCTTTTCACGAACATACCAAATGTATCAGCACTATTAACGAATAACTTAATTATGCACTGTTAAAAAATAATTTGCATATTGCATTTTATTGCTAAAAGTTATTTTCAAGTGACAGTTGACAAGTCTTTGACAGATTGCGGCGCTTGATGTGCTGCCGTCTGTTTGTCAGAAAACGGTTAAAAATTCAACATTGTGCACTGTTCCCACAAATTGATGGGTCAACTGCAATGGTGCCTCCATTACACTAGATGGTTCATCTATTATGGTAGATGGTTCCTTTATTACAGTAGATGTACAAGAAACATCAGATTCTTATACAAATGACTCTGGAAGTTGTTTTTTGTTGGATGTCTGAAAAAAAAAAATTAAATATGCATTACTATCCATATAACTTAGGCTAAAAAGAAAACCAAAAACCCGACTGCGTAAAAACTGATTTTTGAAAAATACGTGAAAAAGTTAACTTATAAAAACTAAAAAGAAAGAAACAAGCCCAACAGAACAGCAGGAAGAAGCAGAACAGAACGACTCACAGTCGGGGCCCCTTGGGAAGATTTGATTGGTAAAATTTGAATGGGCCCCGACTGTGAGTCGTTCTGTTCTGCTTCTTCCTGCTGTTCTGTTGGGCTTGTTTCTTTCTTTTTATTTTTTATATAAGTTAACTTTTTCACGTATTTTTCAAAAAACAGTTTTTACGCAGTCGGGTTTTTGGTTTTCTTTAAATTATATTTTTTATTTTACACTTTTTAGTTACGATTCATTGTTCACTGTTTTTTGTGTTTGTATATCGTTTATATACTTTTTTTTTTTGCGTGGTAAAATCATCAAATGAGTCCTCCCACCCCGGGCAGGGTGGGAGGGACTGTCAGACTTGTACTGACTAAAATCCACGGTGTCCTTCAATAGCCCTTTATGTTCCGGGGTCACGGTAATGAGATAAGTCCCGCGACCCCGGCAGGCTTTGGTCTAGAGAGGGGGCCCCGTCATTATGCTGACGCTCTTTGAGGCGCGCGTGGAACACAACGCGCCGTCGACCCGATCGTTTATATACTTGAAATAAAAACTTAAATCAATAAGTAAGAAAATTAGCGAGAATGATTGTTCTGTTAAAAAACTTTAAATCGTTATACACCGTGTTCCGGACGATATACATAAACTGCGACCAGATGTTCAAACCACGGAAGTAAGCATTTTTCATTATGGACACATTAATAAATTCTTATTTTTTGTTAATTTTCATACAAACTAAATACCTAGACGTAAATAACCCGATATGCATGCATCTTTATCCGAATTGGCAACGTCATTCATAACATTTGGCGGGCTGAAACAAATGAAATGCAAATAGTATTTGATAGATTTCAAATTAAGATACTTTCTCACTGCATAGCTCAATTAAATTTCATTAAATGAAATTACAAATATCTTTGTAACGAAGCCTTTTTAAGTACTACTTCCTTTGCTGGATTTGATTTGTAAAAGCCATAGAAGTATTTGCTAAAGTTTATGGATAACGTGAAGAACACGGTGTATATCCTAAACTATTACTTAAAATGAAACATGATAAAAGAAACCTAAAGATGATTTTAAAATACCTATTCAACGACACCCCACTTGACATAGTTCGTCGATTTTTATTTTTTTCATTTTGACGATATGGCGTCTGGTTGTCGCTGTGGTGAATTTTGATTACTGTCATGTCTTTAGTGACACTCGCAAGGTTAAGACGAATCGATTGACGTAAGAATTATCAAAATCGGCCTACGCGTTTGGTCTCTAGAACGCCACATAGAAACAAACATACATACATACATACATACATAGACTGATAAACACATTACCCTCCTTTGCGTCGCGCAGTCGGGTAAAAAACCAGGCTGTTATTTAACAATCATTTTAATACACACTTACCGAAAATATTGTAGGTACAGAGTTCTCATGTAACCTAATAACATCAAAACGTTAAAACATTTTTCTTCAAAGTGAAGTGAACACATAAGCCAGTCTTTACTTCGAGGACTAATTTTTTCGTCACCGATAGAGTCCAACCACTTTTTCTTCAATCTTTCATTTTTGGGAAACCTATAAATGATTAGTATTTTTTTATCAATATATCATTTGGTAACAGTTTCAGTGTAACGAAAACTAGTATCGGGAACTATTACAGCAACGGTACAACACTATTGTGATTGTAAACAAATGAACGAAAATAAGAAATGAAAAATATTGACTGTAGGACGGAAATAAACCCAAATATTAATACTCTAACCATGAAAACATGGTCACATAGCGATTTCTTTACCGAAATTGTTCTATTTCATGTAGTTTTGCATGAAAACCTGTTACTAACCTGTACAAAGTCAATTCAGGCTGATTTTTCTTTTTTCTGGCACGACAAGACACAATGGAACATCCAGGCATGTTGAATTACTGTTCCTTAATGGTAACACGCACTTTTAAAAGAAAACACTCCGTAATTTACTCAAAAATCTAAATTCAACAAAAAGTAAACAACTGTTTGACAGCAGAACTACCACGAAACTCGGCACATAAAATGGCGAAATGGGCACGTTTCTGTAACTGTGGCAAATGTCCTAACAAAATATTCCATTTTGAGCAACAACTGAAATATTGTTGTCTCTTTTGTCAAATATGATTACTGCATTAGAAAGAAAGAGACAAACCAATATTTCACTCTCTGTCTCGTATTTGACTCATATTTGTATAAGCAAAATGTATGTATAGAACATCGGGGCCTCTCCATATAATTTTATCTCAATGGACTCTCAAACAGAGACATTTATCCAAGGAATTTATATAGTAACTGGAAGGTGTCCGAACAAAAAATCTCAAAAAAAGAAATCAACTTTATCTTAAAAGCCTGGAGTTTACTTTTGTATAATGGAGTCAAGGAATAAAAAACGTTCCCGAGCGTGTACGAGCGAGAAACCGATATAGGTGGAGTGTGTCTCTGTCTTGCCTGGTCACCGATTGGTCAGCGATTAAATCAATATGGCCGAAACATTTTCGCGTTGAAGTCTTATTTTTGTGTTCGCAGGTTCTTTTTAATGTATTTAAGTGAAAACGCATTAAATATGGTAAAATCGTGTTGTGTGAAGGGGTATAGTAGTTAGGGGTATGCTGGATGTGGAATTTTGTTTTTCAAGTAAGTTTTTAACTTTGTATACAACTTTTACAACTAGGGTGACCAATGTTTTAGATTGACATAACTAAAATTCCAATTAAGAATCACATAGATGCATGAAAATTGCTAAGCGTGGTACTCTATGTAGTCTGTGCTGCTAAGTTCGAAAATTCGAACAATTTATTCTATAAAATCATGAAAACGGTTTTTGATGGAACTAAACGAGGCACATCGTATGTCATCGACTTGTTTTGCGACTCATTATCACCGTAGACTTGAAAAGGAGTAAAAACGCATTATTAGCATATTAACATTGGAACTCGCGTATGGCGTTGGTAGTAGTTTAAAATCAAATCATTTATTTCAAGTAGGCCATATACAGGCACTTTTGAATTGTCATTGGCAATGTTTGTTTTCTAAATACAAGTATTTGTTTTGTTTCTAGATTCCCTAAAAATGAAAATCTGCAGCAGCGGTGGCTTGAAGTTTTTCCTTTAAAGAAAAAGTATTCAAGCTATAGCATAGTTTGCAGCCGTCATTTCAAGTCAGAGGACATAATCATTCACAAGTATGAGAAAATCAATTCTCAAACGTGATGCCATTACGAAATTTTTAATCATTTATAATAATTTAATAAACGTATTCAGTAAAATTATGTGTTGTTTTAGTATAGAAAAGCTCAAGCTTGGTCTGTATCTATGCTTTAAAACCTCTTAACAATATGCTAATCTTGAAGACACTGAATGAATACGAGTACCACGTATCTTCACATCACTTAAAAAGCTGTACCTAATGGGTAAAGACGACGGCACGGTTAGTGCAGTGGCTGAGCGATTTTACTGCTGCGCTGCGTGTCGCGGGTTCGATTCCCGCGCGGAGCAAATATTTATATGATTTACAAGTAGTTGTTTCAGGTCTGGGCGTTTGTGGATGTAAGTTTCTATGTTTGTAAACTCTCCCACGACACGGGAGAAATTCCTAGTGTGGTTCAACGTTTAAACAAAAACCGGCCAAGTGCGAGTTGGACTCGCCCATGAAGGGTTCCGTAGCAGCAAGCATAGATTAGAGATATAATTATATTGAGATTAGTAAGTAATATACACAAACAATAAAAATAACTTTGTTTTTCATAGTATTTGTATGAATGGCAAAGTTATATTTGCGGTTTTTGAAAATGTACTATATCTCAAAAACTGCTAACTGTATCTCATCCAAACCAATTTTCGTTGGTAGTTTTGGTTGAGGTCTACATTATATATTTTTTTTAGTTTTATCATTCTCTTATTTTAGAAGTTACGGGGGGGGGGACACACTTTTTACCACTTTGGAAGTGTCTCTCGCGCAAACTGTTCAGTTTAGAAAAAAATGATGTTAGTAACCTCAATATCATTTTTAAAGACCTATTCATAGATACCCCACACGTATGGGTTTGGTGAAAAATTTTTTTTGAGTTTCAATTCTAAGTATGGGGGGCACCCCCAAAATTTGTTTTGTTTTGATTTTTGTGTGAAAATCCTAATGCGGTTCACATAATACATCTTTCTACCAAGTTTCAACAGGATAGCTCTTATACTTTCGACAAAAAGTGGCTGTGACATACACGGACAGACAGACAGACATGACGAATCTATAAGGGTTCCGTTTTTGCCATTTGGCTACGGAACCCTAAAAACAAAAGACCCAACACAGTTGCAGGCCATGATCATAAAATAATTGTTGTTTGTAGCTGTCCCAAGAGTTTTATGATTATCGGACACCCTATTAGAAAGAGACAACATACACTCTCGAAGCTTACTCGCTGGGAACGTTTTTGGGTTCTCGTCCTCATTCCAGTTAGTATATAAGTTCCTTGCATTTATCTCATATCAGTTTGTCCACAGACTACATAGCTCAATGCTACATTTTAGACACTAGTTTGTCATTTGGCTGTCATTTCTGACGGTTGTGTGGACAGTTGTGTTTTCGTTGATTAGTTGCGGGATTCCGGGGATTCTTTAGCCGTTGAATTTGTACCTAACCTATAAATAATATAAGTTTAGACCGTAAACTTTGAGGAATTGATTTAATAAAATCCTATGATTCTAATATAAATTGTGTGCTATTTTTTTCTTGATTTAGGACAGTAAAATAACTATGGAGTTCTTAGAGGCGATGCCAGTTACTTTCAAAGAAATTACACCGAATTACAATTTACCTGAAAAGTGGAAGGAAATTATCTTGAATACTGGTATGTAAACTTACTACACTTTTCTTTTCACACTTTACTTACTTTAATACCAACTGTCTATCATAATAAACTTCTTACAGGTGGTACCCACAGCACTTTGCAAGACATCAAATTGCCCCAAAAAGCTGGTGGATATTGGTACAAAGATTCCAAAAAGGTCTACACACGAAATCGTTTTATTTATTGGTGAGTTTGACATAATTTCCAATATAATATTAACCATTGAATATATTTGTTTTTTATTAACATGCAAAATACCAGAAGTAAATTGTTTTGTACAATAAGAACAAACTTTGTTCTCCGCCCCTAAGACGACCCACTGACCACAAAGATAAGTTAATATTTGGAAATGTGATACTTATCACAATTTTAGAAATCAGGGCCGTCTTAAATATATTCTGCGCCGGGGTGCGGGACTCAGTCTGCGCCCTTGTTTTTTTTTACAATGAAATGAGCTTACAAATTCAATTACTCGGCATGGTCCATGGTCGGGCGGCGAGTTGCCCATTACTCGCCGCCAGCATGCCCGCGCCTACGGTGCGGTTGGGGCGGAGGGAAGACTCTGTCCTCTCCCTCTCGCGGCCCGCCTCCTCCTTCGTGAGCATGACTGCTTCGCAGAAGGAGGCGACCGCTTTCCACTCCGTCTCGCCCCACAGCATGGCCTCGAACAATGCCGGGCGCAAGAGGTCTCCGCCTATCGCTGCCGTGAGGACAGGGCGGTGCTTTGCCCAAGAGGGGCAGTCCTGCACCGTATGCTCTACTGTGTCCCCCGGGCGATCTACGCAGTGGTGACACCCAGGCGTGTCTTCCCTCCCTATCTGACACAGGTACCTCCCGAAACTTCCGTGTCTGGTGAGGACCGGCGTCATGCAGTAGGTCAGGACGCCGTGACGCCTATCCAGCCACTCCTCAAAGAGGGGTCTTACCGCTGCGATTGCGGCGTGCCCGAACCTCGAAACACTTTATTGACTTATAGATCGTTTTACTTCAAGTGCGGGCGTCCGCAATTGCTCGCCTATGACAGACGCACTGATTCAAGTAGGAAGTACGGTCTAATACGTAGAATTCGTGCTAGTGCCTCATTTGGTGCCGCGCCGCGCGCCCATTTCAAATGAACTTACACTAACCCTAACCTCGGTTGCGACAGTCGTTGTCTCCATACCGCCCTGAGATCGCGCCGGACCTCTTCCCGCCGCGCCTCGACTTGTCGGGGCAGCGGGAATTCTCCCCGGCGCTGCGCCTCCACGCGCCACTCGTAGACGCGCTGGAGGGCAGTTGCCTCCAGATCCCAGGGTAGCAATCCGGCTAGGAGGTTGGCCGATTCGCCGGCGATTGTGCGGTATCCTCGGATCATCCGGATAGCCATGACCTTCTGGCATGCGACCAGCTTTGCTGGTCGCGTCCGAATGCTCAGGGCCCACACTGGGGCTCCGTAGAGGGCCATGGACCGCACGGCACCGGCGTACAGCCTCCGGCAGGAGGCGTTTGGCTGCTGCCCGGTTCAGTTTTGGGGCCAAATGCAGGAATTGCTCCCACACTCTATTGACTTAGAGATCATTTTGCTTCAAGTGCGGGCGACCGGGCGGCAACATGTCAAACGTACATACATAACATACACTATTCTCAATTTTCAATGAAATATCCAAAAATTCAGCGCTTGACAGGCGCCCCCGAGCGCTCCGCGCCCGGGTGCACCGCACCCCTTGCACCCCCTGGTAAAGACGGCCCTGTTAGAAATATAGTGATTGTAACTGCATAAGTAATAGATGAAAGTAATACGTAGGGTGTTCAATAAATTTTGTCGTGTAATTTATAAATTTTTTTTTTTTCAAAATAAGACCCACTACAATTAATACATTTATTCATACGCACAAACCACTCATTTATCCAACCCTCCCACTTTTCCTTATTAATTAATTCTAATTCTTCCTCAAACGCACCAACCAACTGCTCGTCCGTAGAAAACTTGCGCCCCTTCATCCGTTTTTTTACAAACGGAAATAACCCGAAGTCACAGGGTGCAAGATCAGGACTGTAGGCAGGGTGTTCCAGTACTTTGATACCAGATACTCTCAGAAATTGCGAAGTAGCGCTAGCTCTATGAGCTGGTGCATTGTCGTGATGTAGGAACCACGAGCCGAGTCCCGAATTCGGTCGTCGATTTCTCAGTTCTTCGAACAATTGAGGCAGGCAAATCTCAGTATACCATTCACTTGTAACGGTCTTCTCTCCGCTAAGCCTCACCGATTTTACTAATCCTTGTTTGCTAAAAAAAACGGTCATCATTATTTTTTTCACCGATTTCGATTTCCGCACTTGTGTTGGTTGCTCTTCGTCTTCGAAGACCCATATTTTGCTTTGTGATTTAGTTGGCACGTCGTAATAATAAATCCAGGTTTCGTCTCCCGTGATAATTGAACTGACACTCTTGGATCGGCCATTGTCAAATTTTTTCACCATAGATTGCGCCCATTGTACGCGTTGTTGTTTTTGGTCTTCACTTAAAGTGTGGGGTACCCACAATGTACAAAGTTTTTTTACATTTAAATGATTCGTCACAATGTTGTGCAAAGAGGATACAGGAATATTTAAGAGTTCTTCTAACTGACGATACGTAATTCGACGATTTTCTTTAATGGCCTTTTCCACACGAGTTATGTTTTCCGGCACTTGAATTTCCGCGGGTCTCCCCGGTCGTGGGTCGTCGTCTAGCTCAAAATCCCCACGTTTGAATTGTAAATACCATCGTTCCACAGTCCTTACAGAAGGGACTTCCAGACCAAGAACAGAACACATCTCGTCAAAACATTCTTGTTTAGATAAACCGCGTTTAAAGTTATAGTAGATAATAACACGATAGTCCCGTTTGTTCAACGACGTCATCTCAACTTTTTCAATTTTTCCCTTTAACTAAAATATTAATTGTAGAAAGCTGAAACAAACGTGTTAACTCTTGTAATTGACGACACTTAATAATGGACACAAAAACTATCGCGGTACGCTTAGCGTTTGCAGACACGTCAAGACTTGTTGAACACCCTACGTATTGACATTAATATCAAAAGCCAAATTGAAAAATAAGTTTGTTACTATTATAATACATAGATACCTCGAAAGGACCTGGGCCAGATTCCATACCACCATTGTTCATTAAACGTTGCAGCCGTGAACTTGCCCTACCATTGCAGTTTATTTTTAATTCTTCTCTTTCTGAAGGTGTCTTCCCGGATGTTTGGAAAAGTGCAAAAATTGTTCCGGTTTTTAAAAAGGAGATGTTAAAAATTATGGTCCCATCTCAATTTCATCACGTTTTCCAAAGATCTTTGAATCTCTTATCTGTCCAATCATTACTAACCACATTGATAAAATTATTTCGTTTAGTCAACATGGTTTTATAGCAGGTCGCAGTGTAGAAACAAACCTTGTTGAGTTTGTGTTGGACGTAACCTTAGCTCTCGACAAAAGGTTGGAAGTAGACGCTGTGTACACTGACTTCAGCAGTGCGTTTGATAAAGTTGACCATTCTCTGCTACTGAGGAAGTTAGAGTACAATGACATACATGGCTCACTATTAAGCTGGTTTTCATCGTATTTATCTCGTAGATCGCAAATTCTCATCGTCAATGGTTACGAATCTTACCCATACTATGCTGACTCAGGAGTTCCTCAGGGCTCTCACATTGCGCCAGTTCTATTTTCACTTTTCATTAATGACATTACGCATCAAATCTTTCACTGTAAATTTTTAATATTTGCCTATGATCTTAAAATATATAAAACTATTTCTTCAATTGATTAGATGATACCCTAATTCAGGAGGATTTAGACAGAATTGAGAATTGATGCAGGCTTAACCACATGAAGCTTAATTTTCAAAAATGTAACCACATACGATTTTCTAGGAAGAAACAATCCTATTTTGTTTCGTACAACATTAAATGTGCATTATTGAACACCGTTAACGAGGTCCGTGATCTTGGCGTCATCATGGATAACAAACTTAACTTTAGAAGCCATATTGATAGCATTGTCACGAAATTGGCACGTCCGCTGGGTTTCCTTAAGAGGAGTACTAGAGGGTTTAAATTGGTTAGAACAAAAATTGTACTATATAACACCTTAGTTCGTAGCCATCTTGAATTTGCCAGTGTTGTGTGGAACCCGCTCTATGCGACACATTCACAGAGAGTCGAAAGTATTCAAAGGGCTTTCATAAAGCACCTAGCTTACACATACGGAAAAATCTTTCCTCGGTGTCCATATGAACAATGTCTTCAGATCTACAATATGGATTCTGTACGCAACCGTTGACTAATACAACCATCGACTAATACATGATCTCTTGTTCCTCTACAAATTGATAAACAATAAATTAGATTGCATTAAACTAGTTGAATGTATCGGACTAAGAGTACCTTACAATATACAAATACCTAGATCTCCCTTAACCAACTTATTCAATACTCAAGTATCAAACACAAACATTGGAGTAAACTCATCACTGGTCAGATTAAGCAGAAAGATAAATTCGTCCAGCAAATCTTCACCTGATATTGATGTTTACCAAGTTTCCTTCAACACCTTTAGGGCCCATTTACTGGAGTCCCAAAGGTCACAACACAATGTTTTATTAAATGTTGAGTAGTTATTGTAATGATAAGTTCTGATCTCAGTTTTGATCTCATTCATAATGTTCCTTTAGTATTTTAAGTTTGGAGTTAAATTATTGTTTTATACATTTTAGTCATCTTTTTCAGCTAAAATATCGATAACTCCCCAATTTCAGGAGTTTTAGTTGCTAATTTCTTTTGTATAATTCACACTTTTTTCTCTTATTTATTTTTGTGAAGTTATCACTTATTTTTTGTGAAGGCTGGTTAACCTATAATTGGCGACTGTATAAGTTCTAGTCTTATTAAAATTATATACCTTAACTTTACTGTACACAGAAGCTGTTGGAAAACCTTAATAAATAAATAAATTATTATCAAAATAGTAAGACGACCCACTGACCGAATTTTTTATTGTTATTATTATTATATCAGCCTATAGTGTCCCACTGCTGGGCAAAGGCCTCCCTCCACTCTTTCCACTTCTCACGGCTTTCTGCGACCGTGGTCCAGTCCTTCATGAAGCGGTCCAAGTCATCTCGCCATCTTCACTTGGGCCTGCACGACGTCGAGTTCTCCCTTCTGGCACCCAATCGAATGTATGTTTTGCTCAGCGATTGTATGGCATTCGACATACGTGGCCAGCCCAGTCCCATTTCAGCTTGGCAGCTTTTTCTCCCACATCGGCAATATGCGTCAAGGAACGCAGTACTGTGTTTTTTATGCGGTCTGAAAGTTTGACTCCCAAAATACTGCGTTCAATGCGTCGCTGGCAAACCGCGAGTGTGGATTTCTGAAGATTTGTCAAACACCAAGTTTGTGCACCGTACGTGAGGATGGGGAGGATGCAAACGTCCATGAGTTTCCGCTTTAGCGACAAAGGAAGTTCTCCCTCCCTTCATCAGGAATGAGACTAATTGACCCAAATACACGTAATCATGAACGTATTCCACCCTAAAACCCTCGACGTAAAGATGGCGTTTTGTGCTGTTGGTCATAAGTTTGGTCTTTGACATGTTCATTTCCAGTCCGACCTCGCGGCGTTTAGCTGTTCAAGCATCTGCCCGAGCTCCGAAGCAGAAGAGGAGAACAAGACTATGTCATCGGCAAAACGAAGATTCGTTAGTCTTCTCTCTCCGACAACAACGCCCTTCTAGCTCCAGCTAGCTCCAAGTGTTTTGAAGACCTCTTCTAGGACGGATGTGAAGTTTAGGCGAAAGTGGATCTCCTTGTTTGACGCCTTTATTGATTCGGAAAGATGGACCAGCGGTTTCTATTTTTATGGCGGCTGTACTGTTTGTGTAGATATGCTTCAAAAGGCTGATATAAGTTTTGTGGATGTGATGTGAATTTAAACTTTCGAAAATCGATTTGATGATGTGAACATGTTTGATACTATCAAATGCTTTGGAGTAGTCTACGAAGGCTAAATGTAATGGCATGTTGAATTCATAGTGTTTCTCAATAATTTAGTTCAGAGAATGGAGGTGGTCTGTGGTGGAGAAGCCTCGTCTAGAACCTGCCTGTTCCACTGGTTGGTGTAGATCGAGTGGTTCTGTTATTCTGTTCTCTATAATTTTGATTAAAGCTTTATACATATGGGACACGAGGCTGGTGGGCCGGTAGTTCTGAATGTCGGCTTTATCGCCTTTTTTGTGAAGCAAGATTATATTGGAATGACAGAAACTTTCTGGAAATTTACCGGTTTGTAAAATTAGGTTGAATAGGTTTGTGATATGCGATAATAAAGTCGATTCTCCAATCTTGAGGGCTTCGGTGGTGATACCGTCTTGACCGGCACTTTTACCGTATTTCATGCTGGATAGACCTAGATGGACCTCATATTCTGTTATAGGTGCTATGTCTGGAGAGCATGAATAGGTATCGAGGTTTAGCGAAACTGAACTGTCAGAATATAGAGTTTTATAAATACAGTACTGATCTCAATTATTTTTCGTCTATCTCTCTGCTTCGTTCCGTTTGAATCTCTCAGGCCTGTTATCCAAGATTTCCCTGTTCTAAACCTCCTTTCGCCGCTCTTAATGATCTGTTGTTATCTAATGTGGTTTGGATTAAGTTGACATTATATTTCGTTTTACTGTTCTGTCTTTAATTTGGTACTCTGGTGTGTAATAGTTTAACTTCTGTCTTTCTTCAATTGCGCGTCTTGTAGCATCAGTCAATTTTTTCTCTTTATGTTGACTACACTTTGTTTTCTTACTAGCTTCACTGATACCATTTTTTATTTTATTGTAGTAGGTTGAGACATCTTCGATATGTTTATCCAGTATGCTAAATTAATTGCTCAGTTCCAGATTAAATTGACTTTTATTCATTAATAAGGAGATTTTTTCTAATTTTCTAATTGAATTTTTAATTAAATCAACCTTTGAATTTTTAAATTAAGTGTTATTGTAGCTGTTAGCGGTCTATGGTCCGAACTGAAAAAGATAAGAAATACTTATATACTAGAAGACTATATGTATATTATGTCGCAGTAAGATAGATAAAGCCGTAACATAGTTATATCCCTAGGGATATAATTATATACCGTGGTTATTTTTTTCTTAACCACCCAGAAGTAGGAGCACCGCGAAGCAGTGCTCCGTCGACACAGGTATAACTATGTTACGGTATATAATTATATCCCTAGGGATATAACTATGTTACGGCTTTATCTATCTTACTGCGACATATATACTAGAAGATATAAGAAATACTTTGTATTTTTTTATAAGAACTAAGAAATGTAAACTTGATTTATGATGGTTTAAAATGGTTTGTAAAATACATTGAAAAGTATAATTTTACTGTCTGAAATCCTTATGGATAAAGAAAATGTTTTTTTTTTACATTCTAGGCAAACAACATCAGATACAATAGAACTATCTGAAGCTTCCTTGGACATAAATCTATCGTCAGCTAATTTGAGATGTAAGGTAGCCCCAGGCACTCCTCCACTGAGCAGCATCACTGTTTATGAGAGAAGCTCTTCCCGTGATGTTGTCATACTAGCAGCCACTGTCTCATCTGTACACAGACTCATATTCCCACACCCAGGGACATTAGATAAAAAGGTAATAATAATAATATATTTTGCCACCAAAACATTTACAAATAAACCAATAAGAAGATAAAAAGTGAATAATGCCAGCTGACTGAGGAAAACTAAAAAAAAAACTATGCTGTATTGACCACATTTTTTTTTTTTTTCAAATTGATATGAACAATATTATTTATTTCAGTTATAAATCTTCGTTTGTTTTTTTTTTGATAACAATTTCTTTGCATTTTCAGTCTACATTTGGATCACTGAGCAGTTCTTCTCCATCAATATTTCATGATACAAGTTCTATAAACAATCCAAACAATTACTACATTTTGAACCAGTATTCTAATGCAAGTAAGTATTCATAAGTACATATGTTAAATATGATGCATTAAAATTCATCCTGATATTAGGTTAGATTCCCGATGAAAACGCGGTAGTATGTGTGTTTTAAGAAACCGAGCAACCAAAACAATTTTAAAGACCAACACGTAATTGCACAACGCCATCTATAGGTAAATGGATAAAACGTCCGTTGGTCCGTACAAATCATGTTCTAATGCGGTTCGTGAATGGACGGCGGCATTTTGCGATTTAGTAATTTTATATTATCTTCGAAAGTATTTAACCAATTGACATACTGTTTGGGGTAATTCATATGTCTATGATGTTCTTGTGATCACAATAATATTTTTTTTTTCGATATAGTTTAATATTTTGTTGTTTAAAAAATCGTCCAAAGGTATGTAGAAAAATACTTTTTTTTAACTCATAAAAGCTACTATATCTGCTAAAACATAAAAGTGAAAATGTTTTCAATTATATACAACTGTTAAGGCGCATGCTAAAATAACTCTGTTGGAAGAGCTATTTTTTTCCGCCTGGCTAAACAAAACTTGAGATAGTTCGGCTAATATGCATGATATCTTTATACTTTATAGCATATAGCACTCACGGATAATGTAGCTTTCTATCAGGGAAATAATTTTTAAAATCGGTTCATTTTTCCGGACATTACCCCCTACATACAAACTTACAAAGTAATGTTACCTCTTTATAATATTAGTATAGATTTGTATCGCAGCATACTATTAAATTGTACAAATTACTTTTTAGATAAACTGTCTTAAGTTTCTAAGATTAGACACTCTAGTGTTGTTAGTAAAATTCTGGTTGGGCTACTGATCCAGATAATTTAGTCTATATGTATAATTCAAGCTTTTAATTTGTTCTACCAGCTACAGGTGTTGCTCACACTTGTGCATCCTTGTTACGAGACAATGGTGAAGCAGTGTTTGCACTTGCATTTGGCCATGGTGGTGAAGGAGGTCTGTTACTGGTCAAGCTGCCGGTGACTGGATCGGCTGTCACCACTGTGCTGAAGCGAGAGTCCACTGTACCAAGGTTCTTGTCGGGCATCACAGGAGCTTTGAGGTAATCAGAGAAACAGTTTTGTTTTATATTGAAGTGAACAACAAAAAGATCTTATTTATCTAATGCTATCACCAAAATGCCTACCACTCTGTCTATTGATAGCAATTTTGTAAAAAACTGTGTTACAATTTTGGTGTTAAATAAAGTATACGCTAACAAGTGTAGAACCTTATTTGAAGATCTTATGTTTAGACTAGATAAATTATTTTTATTTTAGGGGCAAGAGCAGCACAGATGGTGTTGAAACCTATGGAGTGGTGCTGACCACTGGTTTAGCAGTGGCAATATGCGGCGATACTTGCCTTCGAGCATGGCCATTGGACGAGGCTGGTGCACCTATTGCTGTCTCCACTCCACTTTCACAGACATTGGTCAGACCAAAACCACCTCGTAAGAAATAATATGACTTTATTTGATGTTAAATTGCTCTTGCAAGTTAGAGTCTTGTCCTAAAGAAGTTTTTTTTTTCAGCCCATGGCCACATGCTGCAAAGAACAATTGGATCTGATGGAAGTGTTATATTAGTAGCATATTTGTCTTTTCCTAATGAATGTGAATTCGTCGTCATGAAAATGCACGACGGGGGTTCAGGGGGCGTAAAGTTTTCGCACATTAGTCGTATATTTGGACCACAGGTAAACATTATTATCTTCATAAATATAAATATCTTGTGTAATCTTGTTTTAATGTTTTTTGTTTATTTGGTGAGTATGATAATTATAGGTCGTAAACTATTTTTTCTTTCCTCAATAATCGTTTTTACGATGCGCGTCGCATGCGTTAATGCGTTTAAAAATAATTAATAAGTATGGTAGTCGCTATCTCATTATACAACATTGATTTGTCTGTAATGTCAACGTGTTATTTGGAAGTAGTTTGTGGGACTTGTGTAAACACAGCGACCCGCTTACCGCCATCCTGCAAGCATCAAACGACCGCGCGCGTCGAGCGCGCAGCTCACACTGAGTATGGTACGGCGCGGCCGGCGAGGGCGCCTCAGGCAATGGAATGCGGTCGGACAGCCGGCGCGCGCACCACACGTCTTGCTCACATCAAAGCTGATCGGAAACTGTTAACCGCACGGGGGCGCCACACCAATTTATAGTCGGCGCACTCTGAACTCCAGAAGACCAGGAACCTCACATCTGATTGGCTGATCAATTTTGAGTTTGTTCCACAACCACATCTCCATTGACATCCCATTTTGTAAATATAATAGCTAGGATTTTGATAATAAAATTATTCCCATTCTGAATCTCCATCGTTTGTTTTATTTAACCAAAATACCGAATAAGTCTTGTGGAAGTACCCCACAATTGGTGACCCCGAGTTAAAAAAAAGTGATTCAAGTGACCATGTCGGAAGAGCAACAAGGGAAGATCCAGTCCGAGGCGAATTACGACGTGCATGCAGTATCCGTGCAGTCAAGATTATTACCTTTTTGGAGAGAAATACCCCGTGCCTGGTTCATCCAATTCGAAGCCGTGATTGATCCATTGAAGACCTCAGATGACCAGAAATTCCGGTACCTACTGCAACAGCTGCAAACAGCCGACTTGCAACACTTAACCGACATACTGTATAATCCGCCTGCGACTGGGAAATATGAAAAAGTTAAGCAGCGCCTACTTGAAGCCTACGACAAATCGGATGTCAAGAATTTCCAAAAGCTTATCAGCGGCTTGGAGCTGGGAGACCAAAAGCCTTCCCAGCTGTTAAGAAAGATGCGAGAACTCGCAAGCGGCATGATTACCGAAGAAGGTCTAAAAATCGAATGGTTAAACCACCTACCCACACAAGTTCGAGTCGTCCTATCCGTAAACAAGGAGTCATCGTTGGACACCTTGGCTGCGATGGCAGACAAGATGGTGGAGTACGCAGAGAGTCCCAGCATCGCAGCAGTCACAGCACCAGCATCATCGTCATCATCTACGGTACCCATGACACAGCTAGAAACGCTGGCAAAGCAGGTTGAGAAGCTCACGCTGGAGATCGCCGAGCTACGTCGAGGACGGGCTCCCCACAAGTACCGTCGCCGCACGTTCAATCCTCGTTCTCGTTCCCGTTCGCAGTCAACGCAACGTGGATCGGCACCGAAACCCGGAGACGCCAATTGGGAATGTCGGTACCACTACCGCTTCGGAGACAAAGCAAAGCGCTGCGAATCGCCATGCTGCAGAAGGAAGAAGCCGTCGGAAAACTAAAGACGACACCGACTTTGGCGGACGTCGGTGTCCCGTACACCAGTAATCGCCTTTGTGTACACGATCGCAACACTCACGAACGTTTCCTCGTGGACACAGGCGCAGACATATCAGTTTTGGCCTCTAATCACAAGAACAAAAAAACTCCAAGCGCCTACAGTTTATACGCTGCAAACAATACACCAATCAAGACTTACGGACAGAAAACCATAAGGCTAAATCTTGGTTTACGAAGAAACTTTGTGTGGTCATTCATCGTTGCAGACGTCAAAACCTCAATACTGGGAGCTGATTTTCTCCGTCACTTTAAGCTGCTGGTGGACCTGGACAAGAAAAAGTTAGTTGACAAAGTGACCGAACTATCTATCGACGCATTATATCAGCCGATTTTGTACCAGCATCAAGTACGTGCAAGGCGAAGATAACTCAGTGGCGGACGCATTATCACGTATAGAAGACATACGTTGCCCTTCCATCATCGACTACGCAAATTTAGCCAGCGAACAAGAAAAAGATCCTGCATTGAAACAGCTCAAAAATCAACAAAATCTAAAGTTCACCGACGTCACAATGCCTGGGATGAGCCAGCCAATCACGTGCGAGACGTCCACCGGCACACCCCGACCATACTTACCGACTGCATATCGTTTTGAGGCATTCAAAGCTCAACACGATTTGTGTCATCCCGGCGTAAAATCTACCAGGAAACAGATGTGCTCAAAGTTTTTCTGGCCCAGCATGAATAAAGAAATCGGCACCTGGACCAGAGCATGCATCAGTTGTCAGCGAGCGAAGATCCACCGTCACGTCGTAACACCACTCAGTGAGTTCCCACCTTCAGCGCGTTTTGAACATGTTCACGTGGACATAGTGGGACCACTGCGATTATCTAATGACCGACGATACTGTGTGACTATTATCGATCGTTGCACACGTTGGCCAGAAGCCGTTCCTGTATCAGAGATCACCGCTGAGGAAGTCGCAAAGGCCCTGTACGAAAATTGGATTGCCAGATTTGGTTGCCCGCTAAGAATATCAACCGATCAAGGACGGCAATTTGAATCATCATTGTTCCGGTCACTAATGAAAAGGTTTGGGATATCACGAATACGGACCACGGCGTATCATCCCCAATCCAATGGTATGATCGAGCGGTGGCACAGAACTCTGAAGGCAGCACTCATGGCGCGAGGCACTACACAGTGGACAGAAGAGCTTCCTACCGTACTATTAGGATTGCGCACGGCGTTACGAAACAACAACAGTTTAAGCCCAGCAATGATGACGTATGGCACTACGCTTCGCTTACCATCGGATTTCATCGTGCCAACGAAGTCAAACATCAATGAAAACGACTACATACGCCGCCTTACAGAAACCATGGCAACCTTGAAAAGTGCGCCTCGATCAAGCAACAGTCGAACAGAGCCATTCATACATCACGATCTCGCTACGTGCACACATGTTTTCGTGCGCAACGACACTGTTCGTTCTCCGTTAACACCGCCGTACGAAGGTCCATATGAAGTCATCAAGCGCTACGTCAAGTGTTACAAAATAAAGTTGCCGCTACGCACGTCGGTAGTGTCAATGGATAGGCTCAAGCCAGCCTATATATTCAATGAGTCTGAAGATGTGGATCATCGAACCCCAGATCAAGCAAGCCAGCCATACATCACAAGGTCTGGAAGAACTGTCAAGCCCGTTGTTCGCTTCGCTTAGGGGGGAGTGATGTGGGACTTGTGTAAACACAGCGACCCGCTTACCGCCATCCTGCAAGCATCAAACGACCGCGCGCGTCGAGCGCGCAGCTCACACTGAGTATGGTACGGCGCGGCCGGCGAGGGCGCCTCAGGCAATGGAATGCGGTCGGACAGCCGGCGCGCGCACCACACGTCTTGCTCACATCAAAGCTGATCGGAAACTGTTAACCGCACGGGGGCGCCACACCAATTTATAGTCGGCGCACTCTGAACTCCAGAAGACCAGGAACCTCACATCTGATTGGCTGATCAATTTTGAGTTTGTTCCACAACCACATCTCCATTGACATCCCATTTTGTAAATATAATAGCTAGGATTTTGACAATAAAATTATTCCCATTCTGAATCTCCATCGTTTGTTTTATTTAACCAAAATACCGAATAAGTCTTGTGGAAGTACCCCACAAGTTAATAACTTCTCCAAGAGATGGCGCTACGTTACCAGAAAACGTTCAATTGAGGGAATAGAAGAATTCAGCTTGCAAGTGTGAGTTACAATACCCTATAGTTGGTTAAGGCGTCTGGAGTACTTATCCAGAAGACGCGGGTTCGAATCCCACTTGCAACTGAATGTTTCTTTCCTCAATAATCATCTTTACGATGCACGTCGCATGCGTTTAAAAGTAATTAATATTTTTAGCCCTCTGATCCCCACCATTTTGCCATCTTCATATTATTGTGTGTATTTCATGAACAATTTCATTCTTAGCTGGATCTCCTTGACTATGCGATCGGTTATGGAGATGGAAGCAATGTAATTTGGGCGCTATGGAGTCAACCGGATGGCGATACTATTATTACCAGTGAGTATTCTAATATTTCCCTGGGTCAAATGTCAGTGCTGACTTTCACAAAATTCAGTTCAGTGTGTGTGTGATTTCTCTCATCATAAACAATTTAATAATATATAATAATAATATTACACAACTATCACACAAAACCATCTAGCCCCAAGCTAAGCAGAGCTTGTGTTATGGGTACTAGACAACTACTGATAAACATACTTATATATTTCTAAATACATAAATATTATAGATAAATTACACCCAGACACAGAACAAATGATCGTGCTCATCACACAAACATTTGTCCTGGGTGGGAATCGAACCCACGACCTCCGGCATAGCAGTCAGGATCACTAACCACTAGACCAACAGGCCTGTCAAATTAGTAAACTTCCAAAAGAAATCTTGTATAAACTCAAAGAGTATTTGCTTCGTGCTTTGATGTTTACATCATTTAAAAACTATTGCACTGAAAACCCAGTGTAAATTTTAATTTCATTAGATGAAAATATTTGGTTCTACGCAAATCCAATGACTCAAAATGTCAAATGTATACAACATTATTTTTAGTATATGCGAAACCTGAATATAGTTTGTTCAGAATCAGTAACTGATTCGATTCCAATAATTTTTACACCATGTTAAATTTTTTTTCAAAAATATTTTAATTAAATTTTACAACCTGTTAATTACAATAAAATCACCGTACGTACGTTTTTGAACGGACAACCAAGTAATAAACAAGCTTATAACTTTGTGATTTTTTATGATACGGTTTTAAAATTTTATGTATAGATTCTTTACACAAAAATACTAGACAGGTGTATCGGGTTTCGCATAAACAAAAAATAATGTTGTTTATAATGTTTCATATCTTTCCTTCCTTTAGGCGTGTTTGTGGGTGCCGAAGCCTGGTGGCGCGCGGTGGCAGGTCGCGAGGCGGCGAGTGCCCTGCCCGTGCTGGGCTCACACCAGCAGTACCGCGACCGTCTGATGGCGCCTGGCCTCTTCCCGCCAGCTGTCATCAGGAAAGCGCTTGTGGTAAGTACATCACTACTTGCGAGAGCTGATATCATTCTTGAGTGCCCAACAGAAGATGTTACAAGTGATTCAAATAGATTTGTGGTGCTCATAGTCAGAACTTTGAAAGTAGAAAACCCCTTATTACATTATTTACTAACAAATAACCTTTTTATCGTGTGAAAATCCTCATGGCCTCCTTCGCCTGGGGAAGACTGAGGAGCATGGCAGACTCGACTGTCATGACCCCTAATGAATAACCTGCCTGATCTCTAATTGGACGCCATTTAACTGTTAATGTTGCTTTTCCACCTAGACCCCCATGCGCATGTAAAACGACTTCCTTCATCATAGACTAAAACGACTATCTTCGCAGCTCTGTTATTTATGTTCGCGGCCAACATTTCTTACCCAAATGCCTTCTTAGAAACAACTCAGGCTATCGCAGTCCACTGCACTCTTCCTGGCTACGCAAAATCACCCTGTCCTCCGACTTTCACATCCAGCAACCTTCTTAGGGTCGTCAGTCCATCTAGCTGGAGGGCGTCCTACACTAAGCTTGGCGATACGCGGTCGCCACTCCAGGACTCGTCTGTTCCGTCGGTCATCGGTCCTTCGACAAATATGGCCAGCCCGCTGCCACTTCGGTGGCTATGTCGGTCATTCCATTCTCGGTGGATTGATGAAATACACCATTGGTTCATAGATCTACAACCGCACGTGGGGTAGTAATGACACGGGCGGCGACGGTGACCTAGGAGACGCGGCGACCAACGCGGTGCAAGCGCGGCTGCGACACCTCACCGCGCGCACTGCCTCGCCCGACCACGCGCATCTTATGCACAAGTATTTACCTACTTCTTTTTCTTTATTATTGTGGTTTCACAGATGTAGGAAATTAATTTTAAAATGTATATGTATCTCTCAAATATTCAGACTCTTTAGCTGATACTGAAACTTTCTAATGGACTTCCATTAGAATTCATCCCAATTCCTACTCCTACTACCTAGGAGCGGTACTTGGGATTTTACACCAGCATTCGCGCTTGCGATCAACACCAACAGTCACTCAAAATGTTTATCGTTTTATGTCTTTAAATCAGTTTGCAATATCATAGAATTAGAAAACCATACGCTCTTTAAAGTCCTTTTGTTATCAACGAGTGCTCTTTTCGTAGAAGCACCTGCAATGGATATACTAATGACTTGTCTATACGGTTTTCAAGACCCTTTACTGATCAAAGTATTGGTTCCGTTTCGCAATTGTTTTAGATGCTGGTCAGAGTTGTATAGCTGGTGTATGCAATATATGGAAGGTTTACAGAAGCCACTGGGGCTCATGGTGTCAAAACAAGTAAGTAATATACCAACATTCTATTTAAATCCGTTAAATATGATGAAGAGTCAGAATATCATAACTAAAATTATGATAAAACTTTCATGTGACTGAAGTAGCTAAAATATTATCTCAGGAATCTGACGTGGAATGCGGTTGGTGGTGCGCCGTTGTCCGTCGTGCAGGGATATCGCTCATCTGTGAACTAGAGCCGCTCGAGAGGATGATGCTGTCGCCAGATGTACCAATGCTCGAGGGCGGAGGTAAGTTGATCATTTTGTAGTTTTGCAGTAAATAAGCCCGCCCGCGCTGTTGAGGGATGTCAGTCTGCATGATTCAGTGGATGATAGCCTTAGCGTATGAGACATGTCGACTTATAGGTGTATTTTGTTTAGGTGGTGAAACGGGCGAACTATCTGCCGATGCAGTTCGCATAGTGGTAGCGGGAGCGCGCTGGGAGCGAGCCGCGGGCGGGGCAGCTGCAGAACTAGAGCGGCGTCTGTTCGCGTGCGCCGCGCCACAACACCGCCTGCTGCCTCGGCTACTGCACCTGCTGCTCGCGCCCAACCCCACGCAGTCGCAGGACAACCCCGCGCCCGTAAGTGGTAGTGCACTGCTGAACTAGAGCGGCGTCTGTTCGCGTGCGCCGCGCCACAACACCGCCTGCTGCCTCGGCTACTGCACCTGCTGCTCGCGCCCAACCCCACGCAGTCGCAGGACAACCCCGCGCCCGTAAGTGGTAGTGCACTGCTGAACTAGAGCGGCGTCTGTTCGCGTGCGCCGCGCCACAACACCTCCTGCTGCCTCGGCTGCTGCACCTGCTGCTCGCGCCCAACCCCACGCAGTCGCAGGACAACCCCGCGCCCGTAAGTGGTAGTGTAATGCTGAACTAGAGCGGCGTCTGCATAACGTCCAACCACTGCGACAACTTTTCGGTCAAAAACTCAACACCATTATCATTACATAGGTACCCACATCTCGTACGCCACTGCTCACAGATTGATATTTCGGCTTGTATTAATATTTTATTATGTCGTTTATTCATTTTTACAATCTTATTAATACATTTTTATTTTATTTATTTTTACACAAATTATTTTGAGTAAAAACAAATTAGACAAATCTTGGAGGCACTTAAGGGTCAGCTCAGACCGAGACGTGACGCTGCGCGCACATATCAATAGAGCTATTCAAAATTTAACTCTATTTCCTACACGAAAAGATACACCTGTCAGAACCCAGCGCGACGCAGCGCGGCGCCGCGCTGCATTTTATTGGCGACTCAAAATCTAACTTTATTTACTACAAGATAAGATACACATTTGCAGTATCGTTGCGTCGCGCCGCGTCGCGTCTCGGTGTGAACTGACCGTCAATTATTTACCACTCGTTTCAATTTACACATCATCTGTCAAACATGCAAAAAGTATAAAACTATGGAGCTTGAAAACATTTTAACTAAAGAGCAATAAGGTCTATTATAAAAAAAAGGAAAATAATTAAAAAGAAAACATGAATGGCATCCTCGAGTTTTTGACTAAAATGGCCAGTTCAAATGTAAATCATAAAAACGAGGTTAGCGGTAAAAAGTTTTCACTAGGTTTAAAACATGGTATAATAAGTTTAAAAATGGTATTAGCTGTATATTTCGGTACTGACCCGTAAAGGGCATGACAGATAAACCTTTGCTGGCTCAGAAGTGACTCCTAATAATTCCGTGCGGTAATCGAACACGCGAAACACAGCCCATTAGTCGATCGCCCAGCCATTGCGTAGTTATAGTCTGCGTTTTTATAATTATGGATCCATAGATTTTTGAATTGCTGAGATAAATAACTTCTGTTTCAGACACTAACTCCGCAGCAGATAGATGATCTAACTTCAATTCTGGAACCGATCAAAGACCTTCAGAGTGCTGTGCTTGAATTGAACGACGCTCTGCGATTGGACGTGCCGGAAATCGATACTAGTAAGAGTGAGTTATTATAAGTTATATGTATAAAGGTAAACAGTCATTTTGTTCGGACCTGTGACCCACCAATGCGAATATTAACGATACTCGTCCAAGTATGTCAAGGACCACGAATACTACCTAATGAAATACATCGCAATCCTCTAAAATATGTTTTTTTTTAGAAAACCAAACATTATTTGGTAAATATTTATCATCATTATTTAGATATTTATCATTATTCGTTTTTCGATGAACCACATAGGAATTGGGATCAAATTAATACATATCGTGAAATGATAACCCTTTTGTTACGTGGTAAATTGATCTAATGAGTCCTCCCACCCAGGGCCAAACAAACCACATTTCAATAAGGGTCGCATACCGAGTCAAAAATGCCCAGTGACTTTTATCAGATGTTGAAACGGGTGGGGTTGTCTTGTAGAAAATTCTAGAAATAAGAAATCTCGAAGAAGAAATAGGTATTTAGAAGTTTGTGTGTTCGTAGATGACGAAGATGACACGGGCGAGTATGACAGTCTGTTGGCGAGTGATCTCGGCGTCGCCATAGTCACTGAAGCGATACGACAGATGGCAGAGATGAGGTACGAACACCAGAATATCTCTACATACCATTATTTTCCTTTATATCTCATGCAAAGCAATTCAAATGGATTTTATTTTTGTTTAACGGCATACTTGTGCAGTGTTTATCTACTTGTGAACCTAGCAATCGTTTCTTAATGTTAGGAGCCACGTTAAGTTTTGGTCACATCCAGTGACTAGTCGTTACGAATGCCTACTCGTTATGCTAGGTTATTTTGCTGCAAATATATTTTCACCTCTCACGCTTCGAAAGATTCTATTTCTCATTCAAAATTCGAACACGTCTGTATTCAATTATTTTCTTCACTGACAGGCGAGCCGGCCCCACTGCATTTCCTCGCTGTAGTGAGGTGAAACGTTGGGTGTTGCGTGAGGCAGCAAAGTTATTCTGTGTTTCGTACCTTTGAAAACTTCGCTACGCTCAGGATTCTATATTTGAATCCTTAGAATCCTTCGCTCGCTATCATTATTTAGGGGCTAATTTAAAACTACAGGCTCACTATCGCGGGTTGGCTCTTGCAAGGGTCGGGGAGGGCATTGACTTAGGCATCGTGGCTGACGTCCTCGCCGCCGAGGACGGATGTTTAAACAAGTATGTGTTGGTCAGGTCCCGCGTGGTGCGCGGCGCGCTGTGTGCGCTGGGAGCGTGGCGCGGCGCGGGCGGCGTGCCGGGCGCGGGACACTGCGCCGTGCACTGGCAGGCCTACCGCGCGCTGCTGTGGCTGCGGGCTGCCACGCTACAACACCAGTGAGTTATTACTCAAAAAAGCTTTCCCCTTACCTCCCTACCGCCTTTATTGATAGCTTTCATATTATATTACCTCCTTAAGAGTGCCTTTCCACCAGAGATGTGCTATGTAGCTATGCTGCGAGGATGTAAAAGTTGAGCTACGAAACTGTGTGACCGTTTCCACTGATGCTACGCTATGTAGCTGTGGAGTAAGATGTGCTGTGAAGATGGGAAGATACGTAGCTGTGCTACGAAGATGCGCAGCTCGAGCTTTGCGATGTATCGATAATAAGGAAGACGACCCATAGCACGCATTCATAGCACGCAACCATAGCACGTATCCGTAGCACGCATCCTTCCATATAAAAAACACATCTTAGTTGAATCCGTTTCCACCAGTGCTATGCTATGTAAACCAATGTGTGACCAGTGCTATGCTATGGAAACCAATTAGTGGATATCAAATGCATTCGCAGCAACGTAGCATAGCGCATCTCTGGTGGAAAAGCAGCCTTTTTGATTTTGTTCATATAAATGATTTGTGACCGGGTCGGAACCTTTTTTTTATTGTGGTAAAGTCATCAAATGAGTCCCCTCACCCAGGGCAAGGCAGGAGGGACTGTCAGACTTGCACTGACTAAAATCCACGGTGTCCTAATAGCCCTTAACGTTCCGGGGCCACGGTAGGCTTTGGCCCTCTAAGGGGGTAGTAATCATGACGTTAGTATAGAATTATATGGTCGCGTTCTTGTGTATAGAGCGGCAGGATCATCGGAGGCGTTTCGCCTGAAGCTGAGCGCATTAGGTGGCGTGCCGGGCAGCGCGGAGCTGGGCGGGGGCTGTGTGCGTGCGTACGTGCGGGCGGCGGGAGGGGCGCGCGCGCGCACACACCTGCGGGCTGCGCGCGCTCTCACCACGTGGCACCAGGCGCTGCCGCTGCTGGCCTACCATCTAGCGCATCAACTGTATCCTTTACCTCACACCGCGTGACTTGACGTGCCTAAGGGACTTTACCCATGGCGCGACGCGATTGCAATTTGACCGATTCCAACTACAAGTGAAAATCAACCTTACCACTACGACACATGACATAAAATGCTCGCTTGTATACGGGTAGATGAAAAAGAAAACACGATCGCTACGAAGACGTCAAGTCAATCGAATTGCATCATTATTTCTTAGTAGCAAGGTTGATTTTCACTTGTAGTTGGAATCTGTTGAATCCCGTCGCATCGCGCCATGGGTAAACTCCCTAAAGCAACAGAAAGAGAAGAAGAATAGTAGATTATTAACCAAGGGGATAAAGCAGTGTCTTCTGTCGCGGGTGACGATTTAAATCGCGAGCGTAACGAAGGACTCGAGGTTTACTCCCGAGCGTAGCGAGGGTGTTAAAAACTTAAATCACGAGGGAAGCGAGGGATTTAAGACGAGTCCTGAGTGTAGCGAGGGATTTAGGTTCACCAAGACTAAGACAGCTTTATCACCGAGAAAAATACTCTACTTTTCGCACCATTTGCGAAAAAATTAACACAATAATAATATGAGATAAGCATTTATTAAACATTAACATTTTAAATTAACTTTTTTATAAAAATAAATTAAAATAAACTTAACGTTTATGTATTTGAAGAAAACAAAAACGCGGCAAATTCCTAGACTAATATTTTTTTGTCGGAAAAGCAAAGGCATCAAGCTCATACGGTCTCGACGGTTTTCGTAATTTTATTTAATAATCATAACTGCATAATAAATGCGTATTCCTTTTTCAAAAAGATGTATAATGCTTTACAAACAAACTCAATGGTGTAAACACAGATGTAGTTCAGTATAAATTTCGGTAAGTATTCCAAATTTAAATCACATTCTCCCCCTAGAGGATGAATGAAATTCAGCACAATTTTCTTTCCCTGTTTTTAACAGATTAAAAATGACTATTGTTATGTTCGCTTTTTGTGGCATAGAATGTCACTTTTTTGAGCAAGTAGTACGAAAAGAAATGTAATGTAATGAAATTCAGAATAAAAAGAATATTAAAAAGGAATAATTGAACCGAACGGTTATCCAACATAGGCATTTCTCGAATGTATATCCGACGTTGACGCTTGACAAAAAGCCCAGTAAACGCAGCAAAGATGCGTCTTATCTACTCGAGATCACAACTTGTTGGCGAATAATCCTACTTTAATATTATAAACGTGAAAGTTTGTTTGTATGGATAGATGGATGTTTGTTCCTCTTTCACACAAAAACCACTGAACGGATTTGGTTGAAATTCGGAACACAGTTTATAACCTGAATTAACACGTAGGATAGTTTTTATCCCGATTTTATTTTACCACGGGATGATTTTCAAGTTGTAGCGGGTGAAACTGCTGGAACAGCTAGTAATGTTATAACTTAACGTTTCACACGTCGATATAATTTTCCTGAACACAAGTACAGCTGGGCAGTTAGCGGAGGATTTGAATTCAGCTGGTGGCTGGCCAGTATCGACCAGCCGCGTCTGGTGCAGAACTACGTCAACATGCTAGAGCCCTGGTGCGAATGGAACGCGTGCTCACGTGAGGACACTATTTACAGATATTGCTTTCAAAAGTAGCAAAAAAACACAAGTACTTTTGAAAGAAACACACACACGTATATTAAAACGGGAAGCATATAATATTGATGCTCTGCCCAATCGGGGCAGTGCTGCACCGTGTGCTCGACCGTGTCTTTCGGACGATCCTTGCAGTGGTGACACTCAGGCGTTTCTTCCTTTCCAATAAGACACAAGAACTTCCCGAAACATCCGTGTCCGGTGAGGACCTGCGTCAGGCGAAAGATGATTACGCCGTGGCGCCTCTCCAGCCACTCCTCAAAGAGAGGGTCTTACTGCCGCGATTGTGGCGTGCCCGAACCTCGGTCGTTCCCTCCAAACCGCCCTGGACAAGCCTATGTTCAACAGTGAATGATTTTGCCTTCTTCGTATCGATCAGATATTTTCAACAGATTGACAATCACGATACAAGTAAATGACCTTTTTAAACATTCTGTTGACAGGTCAATTCATCCTCGGTCTCGCTTTACTGGACCTAGATGACGCAGAGAACGCTTACACCGCCTTCTGCAAAGCCGCTAAGGGCGTGAGCACTGAACCGTTCTTGAGACAACTAGTTGCTGCACCGGATGCACGTCTCACACAGCATCAAGCTCTAGTTCTATACTATATGAAGGTTTGTTTTGCTGTACTAGTTAGATCCCAAGCCCATCTGACCTATAACGGCCTTTTCACTCCGCTGTGAGCAGTGCCTTAGCACGGTGCAGCGAGAGGTAAGATCACATATTATAGTAATGTTTGAAGCACGCCACGAGATGCCTCTCATAGCGAAAACGCGCTCAGTTTTTCTCTGAGATACGTGGCGTGCATATCGCTACGCTCCGCAAGTTTGGTCTAAGCACAAGGCAAGTTGCGAACGACCCGTTAGGGGAGCTAAAAAGGCCTTTTCCTTCGGAACGCCTATTTTCAGTCTCATTAAATTTTAAGCACTGTTTATGTTTCCAGGTGATAAAATTGTTCGAAATACACGACGCTGGCGCCTGTGTAGTTCGCCTTGCAGAAACTGCCATCAGTATTGCAGATAAGGATTATCCTAACTTGGTGAGGATATATCTTTTTGCTGCTAGTTATAATTATCAATGTTATATCTTATAGTTCCTTATTGTATTTAAATAAATGTATTTTTTTTTGTTTATCCCTTATTCTTACTTATTTATCATTGACGGTGATGAAAAGTAGTGTCCACCACGGGAGCAACAATATTTTAGGCTTGAGTACATAAAGGAAAATATCAATCCCTCGCTGCAGCTGTTCAGGATTCTAGTTAAAAATACTGCGCTCAGCTCTGGGTTAAAAAAAAACACGCTCGTCTTTAAAATGTTGTTTGCTCCCTATAATAACCAATGTACTATTTTTTGTCGTTTTAGAATGTAAACAAAAGTAATTTGCTAAAAAATCTGCTGTTTGTATATTGGAATTCTTAGTTGTATTGTTTAAACAACTAGCATTATGAATTTGTATCGCAATAAAATAGTTGATGACTAAAATTCCGCCCCAATAGCATAGTATTATGTAGGAGTGTTCGTGAAAATATATGTTGTGCACATCTAACTTTGCGTCCGCTGCAAAAGGCCATATATGTATAAGCGGAGCGGACACTAGCCTCGCAGAACAAAGTGTAACTAACTAAGACGCTAATTCGACCGATTTCAACTACAAGTGAAAATCATCCTTACGACATATGACATAAAACGTGATGTTGTCAACGGGTAGATGAAAAAAAACACAACACGCTCGCCACGACAACGTCAAGACAATCGAATTGCATCATTGTATCGTAGTAGCAAGGACGATTTTCGTTTTAAGTAGAAATTGCGAATCGCATGAATACCGTCATGGGGAAGCCCTTAGTGTAATCCGAGTAATGTGTGTGTGTACAGGCGATGTTCCAGTGGGTGGTGTTCAAGTGGCACCTGGCGGGCGGACGTACGGCGCGAGCTCTGAGCGCGGCGGCCGCCAACCCCGCGCCGCACGCCAGACACGCCGCCGCCGCCACGCTGCTCACCACGCTCGGTAAGTTAACAACACACTGGCTACTGTAACTACACCTTTTTTTGTCGTTGCAAAATCATCAAATGAGTCCTCCCACCCAGGGCAGGGCAGGAGGGACTGTCAGACTCGTACTGACTAAAATCCACGGTGTCCTTCAATAGCCCTTTACGTTCCAGGTTCACGGTAATTCGATAAGTTTTGCGACCCCGGCAGGCTTTGGCCCTCTAAAGGGGGGGGGGGGCTCGTCATTATGGTGACACTCTTTGAGGCGCGCATGGAACACAACGCGCCGTTGACCCGGGCATGGTCCATGGTCGGGCAGCGAGTCGCCCATTACTCGCCGCCCGCAACTATAACTCCACCTTAGGGACTTTACCCATGGCGCGACGCGATTGCAATCCGACCGATTCCAACTAAAAGTGAAAATCTACCTTGCCACTAAGAACGAATGATTCAATTCGATTGATTTGACGTCGTCGTGGCGATTGTGTTTTGTTTTTTATCTATCCGTAGATAACAACGTGTTTTATGTCATAAGTCGTAGTGGTAAGGTTGATTTTCACTTTTAGTTAGAATCGGTCGAATTGCAATCGCGTCGCGCCATGGGTACAGTCCCTTAGTAATTCGGAAACTCGTACCTGTAAGCAAAGTAAGAAGGGTACGCAGCCCCTGCATGCTGACCTAGTTCAAAACCGAGGTACCGGCGATAAATATTACTCATCGACATCAGCTAGGTCCGCGCGATAGAGATGAAGCTCTACGAAACCGAAACTAGCTGACTATCTCTTTCCAAAGGTCGCTATTATTATTATATTATCACCGATACTACGAGCAGTGGTGGCCCAGTGGTATCGGTCCCGACTTTAGAGTTATAGGTCGTGGGTTCAAACCCCGCCAGGCGCATTACTTTGTGTAATTTATTTCATCACCACTGCTCTCAAAACGGTGAAGGAAAACATCGTGAGGAAAACGGCATGTCCTAGAACCAACAATTCGAAGACATGTGACATCTACCAACCCGCATTGGGCCCGCGTGGTGGATTATGGCCCACTCCCTCTCACAGAGAGGAGGCCTGTGTCCCAGCAGTGGGAACATTATAGGCTGATGATGTGATGTGATACTACGATAGAACGAACGTTTTTGTGGAGGAAGTGCCCACGGAATCTCTTTTTTTTATTCTGTCGGCCTCAAGTCGCGACACATCTGCAAAACATATGGCGCCGACACTACAGCGACTGAATTATCGGTCGTAGTATTCGGATTGGGATGGTATAGGACACCAAATGCGTCAAACAGTCGGAAATGCGATGGCGGGGCGGTTTTTAGTTCAGCGCGTTACGTGACGGAAAATTACGTGATGGTGTCAGTTATAGTGTGTTAGAACAAGATTACAGTAATATTTAACTACAAGCACCCAACTTTCGGTCGTATTCAACACTGCGAGCGTGTTCAACCGAACGATCGGTGCCATACATTCCGCAGATATGTCGCGACCCTTAGTTATTATCCGTTTTAAAATTACGCTATCCAGAAATACTCCAATAAAATAATAAATCTTTTTTGAAATTTCTTAACTATGATATTGTAGCGTCACGTAAGGAGTTGGGTGCGCTAGTGTCGTGTTCCGCGCTGGCAGGTGACGCAGAGCGCGCAGCCGCAGCCCGCGCCAAACTACACGATGCGCACGCGCACAACCCTTACTACGACTTCCTGTACGCCCTGCACGTCTCACGGCACCATTATAGGAAAGGTACGTTTGATTTTCTTATACTTACTACTTATTCTTGTTTTCAGTGTTCGATGATAATATAAATTGAGCCGCTTCAGAAATACTTAAAAGTATACACTTACCGTCTTACCACAAGAAAGATAAACATCTGTTGAACACTTGTCTAAAAAAACTGTCAACGTCAAAATGACAGTTCACGTTGATACAAGGGTCGTTTTGTTACACTTTTTTAGACAAACTGATTGGCTGGCACGGTATCACTGCAATTTAAATTCGAACGAGTATTGGGTTAGTAGAGCTCTAAATGAATGATTACCCAGAGGCGGTAAAAGAAGTGTGAACGATAACCAAAGGAAGATAGCGCGTAAAACGTGGTTGAGAGTAGCGCACGCGCATGTCATGTGGGTAATAAGGCACAAAAGAAGGGGGGCTTACGAGCTATACAAGTCGTCTAGCGCCATCTCGTTCCTTGAGCGGAACTACTCACGCTTTAAAACGTCACCAGTGGGTGGATGGAGCTGCTAATGATGATTGTGTTATCGTAGCGGCCGCAGTGATGTACGAGCGAGCGGCGCGGTGCGGCGCGGAGCGTGCGGGCGGCGCGGCGCAGGTGCGGCGACGCTGCCTGGGCGCGGCGCTCACGTGTCTGCGACTGGCGCAGCCCGACCACGCCTTCCTCGCACGACCCGCTGCCGTCGGGAAACACTTGCAGGTATGACTCTATATAACGGCAAAATTTCAGTCACCACGACCTTTCTCAACAGGACAATCCAGCCACCTGCGGTCGAGTTTTTGCGGTCGTGTCAAACTACTCGATACTTTGGAGTATCATAATGACGCTCTGTTGACAGTTGCGATCGATGGAGACACCGCCATACTAAATGTATTCGCCACTTCGGTGTCGTCATCTCGGTGACGACTTTAGGCAAGTCGGGCATCGGCGTGGCGTCTCGGCTCAGTCGAATCGTGGTCCTATAAGAAAAATCAAGACGGGGCGGCTATGCATGCATCCCTTTTTAGGGTTCCGTAGCCAAATGGCAAAAACGAAACCCTTATAGATTCGTCATGTCTGTCTGTCTGTCTGTCCGTGTATGTCACAGCCACTTTTTGTCGAAAGTATAAAAGCTATCCTGTTGAAACTTGGTAGAAAGATGTATTATGTGAACCGCATTAGGATTTTCACACAAAAATCAAAACAAAACAAATTTTGGGGGTGCCCCCCATACTTAGAATTGAAACTCAAAAAAAAATTTTTCTCCAAACCCATACGTGTGGGGTATCTATGAATAGGTCTTTAAAAATGATATTGAGGTTACTAGCATAATTTTTTTCTAAACTGAACAGTTTGCGCGAGAGACACTTCCAAAGTGGTAAAAAGTGTGTGTCCCCCCCCCGTAACTTCTAAAATAAGAGAATGATAAAACTAAAAAATATATAGAATGTAGACCTCAACCAAAACTACCAACGAAAATTGGTTTGGATGAGATACAGTTAGCAGTTTTTGAGATATAGTACATTTTCAAAAACCGCAAATATAACTTTGCCATTCATACAAATACTATGAAAAACAAAGTTATTTTTATTGTTTGTGCATATTACTTACTAATCTCAATATAATTATATCTCTAATCTATGCTTGCTGCTACGGAACCCTTCATGGGCGAGTCCAACTCGCACTTGGCCGGTTTTTTTTATAGCTCATACGAAATGAAATGCGCCCGCGCCTTGTCGCAGGCTCGACTTCCTTAAATTATTCCTTATTTATCTATTAAATAAAGTTTTCATCGACAGGTTATTGGACCTGATGAATTGGCAGCAGAGCTAAGGGAAGAGGATCCCGACTCGTTAGACCCAGTACAACAAGCGTTACAAAGTAAGTTTTTATTGATATTTTCGATGCCAAAATAGGCATTGTTATTTCTGCGTGCATCACGCTATTATAATATCTTAAAAAAGCGCGAGAAATGAGGTTTACTACCTCATTTCTCGCTAACAATGTAATTTTTATATAATTTCTAGAAGGCGATAACATAGATTTTGATGCGTTATACCCGAGACTGAAAGAAGCTGATCCTGAAACGCTATTGGCTGTCCTTAAGAGGGCTATAAGCACTGACCAGTTCCTACCACACTGGTTCCTACAAAGATATATGGTAAGTACTGACAACAGATTTACTTTATTTATTTATTAGAATAAGTACAGCCACATTACATACATTTAACTCTAAAATTTTATAACATAAAAGTGAGTAAGCCTATTTGCCAAAAACGGGTCGCAATGCAGATTTTTGTCTATATTCATGAATTATGCTGGTAATGAAGGGTCTCAGCATTATTAATTCAACTCCCGTTCGTCAGTAATGCTTCATCAGCATCAGCTTATAAATGTTTCCATTGCTGGGATTTACCAATAGGACCCAGTGCGGGTTGGTAGATATCGCATGTCTTAGACTCGACGGTTTCCTCACGATGTTTTTTGCCCAAAGTAATGCGCCTGAATGAGTTCGAACCCTTCACTTACAACTCGAAAGTCGGATCGATACCACTGTTCTTAGTAGTAGTACTGCGCTTACGAATACTAAATCAACAACACATGGTTACAACGTTGTAAGTGCAAATAATTTAGCCAGCCAATTCTATATGCAACATATGGTTTCCCCTGTAGGAGGCGGACGGCGCGGGCTGCGTGCGCGCACTGCTGGCGGGCGGGCGTGCGGCCGAGGCGGGCGTGCTGTGCTGCACTGCACTGCGGCGCGCGCTGCACGTGCTGCTGCCGCACACGCCGGCCGCACCGCGCGCCGCGCCGCTCGCACTGGCCGATCTACTGCTCGCTGAGCTAGCGCATCACACCTCCGACCCTTATGTGCAGCAGGTAACTACAATATAACGCTATCTAAAAGCTGTGCCGAAAATAGTGGCATCAAGTACCTATATCGAAATAATGTTTCCATTGATGAACCGCTGTCTACAGAGGTAGACATTGAAATCTAAATAATCTGCAAGGCCAAGTTTAGGTAAACTGCCTGCGACCCCGGAACATAAAGGGCCTTCAATAGCCCTTAATACCGTGGATTTTAGTCAGTATAAGTTAGACAAATGATCCCTCCCGCCCTGCCCTGGGTGGGAGGATTCATTTCTTGATTTTACTACACTAAAAAAAAGGTCAAGTTAAACTAGCTACATAAACTCGCAAAGACTGATAGATCCCCAGATCTATTAACTATAAGAAAAAATATCAACGAACTAGGCTAGTCATTAAAGCTAAAACCCGAAAATAATTAGTAACTTGCTGAAATTTTAAGGGGTTCATAAAGAAGGTAAAATAACTTACCGTGTGATTTTGCAGCGTTCTGGGGTGTACGGAAAGGGTTGAAAAGGGGTGAAAAGTGTTTTTTGTTAATAACATTGCCAAAAAATTAGTAACACGCTGCAAATTTGCAATGAGGTTGTTCTTACCGTTTTGTAACGTGTATTAAAGAACAATGGCAGGCTTTCATACATTAAAATAGGTGAGAACAAATGGTAGTGTCTACGTGTCAAAAATATCTTAAAATGTTAAGCTTCAGACCCTAAATAACTTTGTTTAAGAATTATGTCCTGACAGGGCTCCAAAAAAAAGATATAATAGATTTAAACTTTTTTAAGTTGTATGTCTTATATCGGAAATCGGAGTCCAAAAGGGCAGTATAACAGACATTCAGAGCAAGATCAGAATCCTTTAGGCACGCACAAGTCAACCAAACCGAAGGAAAAATCAGTAAGCAATGCAATCCAAAGATAAATAAGAAAATAGTAAAAACAACACGTAAAGCGCAAGAGCATCAATGACATTGACAGGCCGCGTTTCATGTGACATTGACATTTTATCTTAGCTAGTGTAGCCATAACATTAAATGGAATTATTACATAGATTATGATTGCGATAATGTTTAATTATTTCAAGAAATTCTTTTTATGAAACGTTTTTTCGAAAAATTGACGTTTATTATTTCTGATAGTATAGCTATTTAAAAATAAGTGTTATATTTTGTGTGTTATTTTGGCGGTTTTACAAGTTTACACGAAATTAAATATATATAGTAAATGGCAACATTTGGATGGTGTAAAAGTCATTTGATAGTCCCAAAAATGTATGTTTTTTATTGCGGCCTTGAATAAAATAGATTTTTATTTGAAAAATCATAGAAAAATAATTAAACTCATTTTATATTTAAGATATTTCTAGACGCAATCACTTTTGTCAACTATTTTTCTGCCATTGTCCTTTGCAGCGTTTTGCAACATACGGAACATTGTTTATTTTAAAAAAACAATGTAATTTGTTATTATCAAGGGTTAAAAAATTAGTAACACGCTTATTTTCGGGTTTTAGCTTTAGTGACTGGTCTAAACGCACTTTAAAGCCAATTGTATGCCACTTCCAACCTGTCCAGTTGAAAAATTAGTAGGAAGGCCTATGTTCAGCAGTGGACGACCAACGGCCGATATGATGATGACGAACGCAGTTTATTTTTATTTAAACTGATACATAGATTAGGTAGATTTTTCAAATTTGTAGAAGTTGTTCTGTTGGCAGTCGTAAATTTTTAGAATATCAATAATCAAATCAATGCTTTGATATCGATACTCAACATTTCTGCGATCTTTCACTAGCTAATTTATTTGAACGTGTATTATCCGATTTACCCGGATCCCGTTATAAATGTTATCAATGAGATAAAGCCAAAATCCAACAACTCTCGTGACTACGAACGTGCAAAACTAATCCTTTCCTAGATAATCTTGATCATTGACCCGAGAGTAATTTATTATAATATTTCATTATCACCTCCGCGTCGTAAATAACAAAGACTACACTGAACAATTTTAAAATATGCAAATTCTTTGCAAATAAATAAATATGTTTTTTTTTCAAATAAATAAATATGCCAATGTGTCGTCATAAAAGTACCTCTCGTTTCTAAACAAATAGATACACTAGCTGTTGCCCGCGACTTAGTCCGCGTGGCGTAGTTTCATACAAACCATCTACCCAAAAACAACCCTTTAGGGGTTGAATTTCGAAAAAAGTCGTCTTAGAGAGCACCAACGTCCTAAAAATAACCTCCACGAAAAATTTAAAACACCTAGCACTCGTAGTTTCTGAGATTTCTGGATGAGTTTAATTGTCTATAATAATGTTCTAAACTCGGCGATGTAGGATTTTTAGTTCTACCGCTCCATTGATGTTGCAAACAATTAGTTTTAATTATTGTAGACGATTAAAAAAAAATAAGTTGCCCCACACAAGGAATTTCTCATGTATCGTGGGTACGTTTACAAACATTTATTAAACTTATAAACACCCAGACCCAGAAGAACTAATTCTAGATCATACTAATATTTGTTCCGTGCTGAAATTGAACCCGTGAAACGCAGCGCAGCTGTCAATCACTCAACCACTGCGCCACCCATCCTCTGAATTATATCCGCTTCACATGTCTCCCGTGCCATTTAGCGCTGCTATACAATATTTCAATAGAGACCTCCCAGTCCGTCGTTTTAGCGAAGGTACGACCTTATTTGGCATTATGCTATGAATTGATATATTATGTGTTTTCTGACCTCAAAACAATGTCGCATCACTCATTTAAAAGTGGTTTTTATTATAAACGTGTTGACTCTCCTTTCTTGTTAAACTTTTGTTATTTATAACCGACGTTTATTGACAAGTGTTAGTATGACTCTATTACAATTTCCGCAGTGCAAATAACAAAATAACTTTCAATGAACTATTGACCTCAACATGGTCACTACGGCCATGACGAACTATTTCGTCATGTCGTTGTTTTTTTTTTATTTACGTCACAGCAAATATTGTATCGTTATGTTTCAGGTTTACAATGATTTAGACGGCCTTGTAAAGGAGTACACTAAAGTTGTGATAAGGATTTCCGAAGATATGAAGCTAGCTCGATTGGAACATGCTGTAAACTAATGTAATGATTAATAGTTAAATAAAAATCGCTTTTTGTATTCAAAAATCGTTTTATTAACAAAACAATAAATACAAAACGTTTTAATCCGTCACCTCCTTTAAAACCACGTTAGCATTATAATATCTTACACCATTAAAAGTCATTACCTACTTACTAAACAAAAATCGGCATTACATCAACTCATGACGTAAGTGATGTATGGTTTATTGAAATAGGAAATTGCCTCTAAAGCCATGTTTTCATTCACACCTCTATTCAAATGCTTAAGCTTACATGGAAAACTTCAAATACTTTACATAAATACGACATTTGGACAGCCTCACATCATGGTCAATTCCATGATCGTTTGCTTGGATTGTAATTATTTATTTTGATTGAGCAGAGGGTCTAACGGCCACATATCAATATTCCAAATGTGAATGAATAAGACAAGAATTGCCAATGACGTTGCTGGAAATCACTGGAAATGCACGAATTTCGTGCATTTCCCGCAACGCTATTGGCCATTCATTCACGAAGGTGAATCATTATAGACCCTCAGTTCGGCTAAAAACGCGGTGCGGTAGGGATTGACTTCGGAGTAGTATAAGCTGGACCTCAGAAAAAAAAAAACAATAACAAACTTGCCCAAACTTCATTGTCATCAACTTATAACAAAAATAAATAAATACTACGTTACTACATTATAAAATAGATGGGTAACCTGATAGAGAGCAGATATTTTTCAACGCTAAATCTCCTTTTTGTGACCTTTCCTGATAATATCGTTTTAGGAAATTTAGGCAATATTAATCGTTCTTTTTTGAACTTGAGTTTATAAACTTAAATTATTTTCGTCATAACCTTGACATTTCTGCTAAGGCAGTCAAGGTCGCTCCATCTGCGTATTTTATAATAGGTACTTAGGATACTTGCATGGTAAACATTATTTTGTACTCAGTAGTAGGTACATACTCAATCATGCTACCTGTGAATCATTTTGCGCTATAATGTTAAATCGCATATTGTCATACGTATTTTATGCCATTAAGACTTTGTGTAAGCATCAGTCTGTAATTTGGCACAATTTGACCATCTGGACTATCCGATAAAGTTCTTAGTCTATGCATCTGAATAGAATAGATTAACTAATCACTTTTTTTTACTAGAAATTCAATGCACATTATCAATTTAGAGTTATTATTAACCTTGATTGGTTAAACCCAATGCAATCATACTTGAGACGCAACCTTGTATTTTCGTAACTTTGCAATAAACTAACGAAACTGGTTTTAAATTGTTTGACGTGCTTGTTAAATAAAATTCCCAGAGGTTCTAATCTAATCTCATTAAATGATTCAACGTCTCGTCATTCTCACTCTCAGGATAGTTAGCACTAGTCGGACTAGTTTTTCGTAAATTATAAACATAAGAGCAGCTGTCATGATAGTTTGCAACAATTTCGCTTCTAATCCACGGAATGCCAGCAGGGGCTTAGATTTTACATCTCTAAACAGAGGTTTTAAGCTGGCACCAGCGCGAAGCCTTGATTGCACTAATTGAAGTGGATAAGTCAGCGTTGTGGCCACTGCTTTTGCAACAGCGCCCACAAGAAATGCAGAAAAGGTATCAAACTGACCCTTAGATACTAGATGTCTTTTTATAGCTTCGTAAACCATAAACTGAATTGCTGGATTTGAGACCAGCAATAAAGATGGCACTGTTCCGGACCACAGCCCCTTGGCTCCTTCCTTTTTAAAAAGATCTACAAGTCCTTGGGATAAACTGCTGTAGGACGACTTTTCCAACTTCATTCTAGTGTTTACTACCCATAATGGCGAAGTGAGAAGAACGTTAATACTGCCAGCAATCAAACCAAACATCAAGTCTTTCAATGCAGACGTTTCTTTTGTCGACATTTTTCGCAAACCATGGAATGTATAAAAATATACAAAATTGGACACGGAGAGAGATTGTAAAACCGGTGCCAACCCACGATACAAAGACTCCAGGCCTTCTTCACTCGCCAGTTTCAATAGGAGCTCAAATGATGATCCTTGTAGTTTATTGGAATCTTCAACTGCAAACAACATTACAATTAAGTTACCAAAAATCTAGGACAATACGAAATCAGGTTGTTTAATGAGTAAAAAATCATTTGTTGCATCCGCACGAGCCGTGTGTGGGCTTTTGTGAGAGTTTTTCTTTACGGAGTAAAAAGTATTTCCGAATAATAAAAAACCCAAATATCTAAACATTCAAGAATATAGATACGTAATGGTGTGAATTATACTTTGCCGAAATGGGCATGCTCCTCTGCCCTAGGAAAAGACCAGTTTTAGGGACAAAAATGCCATAAAAAGAAAATAGTCTGTTGACCATAACCGTTAGGTACACGTCATTTTCTTTAATAGCAATTTACTGTAAAAATCTTAACAGTAATTTTGACTATTTTATTGACGGAAACGGGCGAGTATTAAAGTCTGGCACATAATACCCGGCGTCACCTCAAGTCGATGTCATCAAAAGGCTACGGTTAGCGTGCTAACTGCGCGTAGTCCGCGACCGTGGTGTAAGCTCGCAGTCCGCGCGCCGTCTGCGAGGTGCAAGCTTGCTATCACCGTGAACATAAAGCCACGTATTCACTGAGCAACAATTGTTTATAAACTCTGTTTCAGTACCCTTAGCACGAGTCTTAGAATTTAGACAATTTCAAATTTTCAAGGAAAAAAATAGTTCCTTCTTCGCACACCAGAGGCGCTGTTCCATTTTTCCATACAAGAAACTGTGTAAATACTGGAAAGACGCTGTAAATTAAAATAGTGAAAACTCGTGCTAAGGGTACAGAAACAAAATCTACGTGTTTCTGAAACAAATCATTTTTTTTTTCAGAAACGTGTATTTTCGTTTCTGTAAACACTACGTGTTTATCGGTATGTTTCGGTGCTCGATGCTCCTCCCTTGCGGCGGAGAACACAGAAACAAATCAGTCAGTTGCATAACAGGTGCATGCGAGTGGGACGCGTCTAAACATTTGTTTATAAACATGGCTGTAGTGGGACGATGAAACTGTCTTTAAATTGATAAACCTGTTTGAGATAATAAGAATATATGGGATTGCTCGACAAAGGACTACAAAAATAAAATAAAAAAGAATGACGCAAGCAACTGACTGTTTGGACGGCAGAGTTTCCGAAACATTGTTCCTGGAAACATTTAAGTGATGTTTCAGAAACTGTGTATCCGAAACATTATTGCTCAGTGGATACGTGGCTTAATTGTTATAAGGCATTTTTGTTTCGCTAGCAACTTCGCGCGCGACACCACGACAGGAGACCACGACAGTACATAACATTAGGCAATGTATGAGCGGCGGTTCGCGACCGAGACAGATACGATAGCAATCTTCGGTCGCGGTCTACTGTCGCGGTCTACTGAGTCTGACGCTGTCTCCTGTCGCGGTCTCGCGCGCGAACCCGGCGCCTTTACCGTATCTGTCTCCTGTCTCGCTCGCGAACTGCCGCTCATACATTGCCTAATGTTAAGTACCTACTGTCGCGGTCGCCTGTCGCGGTCTCCGGTGCGCTGCTCGCTTGCAGACCGCGAGCTGCGTGGCGAGTTGTAATGTAGCGGGGTAAGCGTAAGCGCGCCGACTCCCCGCCGTTGACTTTTTCTTATTGACATTATGAAATATATTATACGACACATGATTTAAGGCTCTAATTTGAATGACAAGTTAAGTGCTGGGTTGGAGCCGTGCCGGTGCGGTGTAGTGTGCCATGTCCTTTACTCGTGTTTTTGCTAAGTATTTAATTTAATAAATTAATAACCAGCCGGGTGCGTAGTTATGACCAGATGTATGAATGTGGATGAGGCAAAAGGAGTATGTTAGGATCGTAGGTGGCGCTCTGTTGTTTCTGCCTACCCCCATGGGAAGAAGGCGTGAGTTTATGTAGGTATTAATTTAATAATGATTAAGACTAGCTGAATTGAATACTAACTTCGACCACATCATAACGGTATACAACGACTACGATATCACCAAAGAAGGCCTCTTGAAAAGTAGCCGGCGAAAACTCAACGCATTTTAAGGTTTTTCTTTTCAGATCTGACGGTGCACAGGGTGTGGTTAAAAAAAACTAAAACCAGAGCCACAAGAGACGTCCTTTAATGTACTGTTAACAGGAAAAGATTAAAAGGAATTTCCGGTAAAAAGAAACCACAACATTCGTGGATGGACACATGATAAGTACTAGAGCTACTGGCATAGGTTTTATTTTACGGCATTTTATGAAAAATGAAATGGTTATTTGTTTTTTTTTATTAGCCTTTGTTATTGACTGAATTACCTTGTATTCTTGATCTCAGTGTGTCTAATGGATAAAAAACAGCCATGCCGACTACGCTGCCCTGAAATAATCATTATATGGGATTAAGATTCCGCAAGACCTAAGGAATAGTATTTAATTAAATTATGGATTATTTCCAAGTTGTGCGTTTGTAAAATATTAGTCATTATCAGATAATAAGTACGTACCGTAGCTCCTGCAATAGCATGCACTAGAGTTTCATAGCTGAATAATGAGGGTGCCATTTTGACTTCACAGCAAACCACTCAAATGAAAATCGTCAATCGAGATTCGTCGCACTTTGACCCTGCCCCCGTTAAATTTCCTTGAAAATCTACTTTATATACAATTTTTATTACATGACCATCGCGGTCTACGAGACTCACTATACTGATCTATAATAAAGTACTCTGTGACTGATCTGATGTAGATGTACTGACTGATCATAGATTATTTAGAATCACTGATCTAATCGAATGAACGAATGAGTCTTCAGAGTGAACCGATAGGAACCGACCGATTATACAACACGGTTTGTGATCTGCAATCTTCGATGCTTCGATGTCAAAGTTTTAACACTTGGCATTGTTGGCTTAAACGCCTCGAACTCAAACAGTCAAACCAAAAATATTGCAAAAAAAAAAGTCACAAGCGACAACTAAAGGTGCGAACATATTATCTGACGCGTCCGTCAGCCGCGGCTGAGGGACGCGGCTTATTAAAATCTAGCCAGTACATTGAATACTACACTGTGCAAACTATCGGTCGTAAGACGCGGACGTGACCTTGAGTCGCCCTTGAGCGCTCGGACGTCCGAACAGAATCTGGCCGGCTGGATGTTTGTGTACCGTGCACACTGCTAAGCCGCGTCCCTCAGCCGCGGCTGACGGACGCGTCCGATAATATGTTCGCAGCTTAACAAGCGATTGACTTGACGTTGACATGCTCTGTGACGTTGACGTTTAGGAATAAAAGACTTGTTCCACCAGTTCCACCACCGCGATCGCGATTAGAGTGAAAAAATAATAATTACTTAAATAATAATTGGTTTGGGTTTAGATAGCAGCCAACACGGATGATTATATCCTCATTGACTGTTTTGTACAACAATTGTAACACTTCACTTAGTTATCATTAGATTAGCTATTATCAGTCATTAGGTTGTTTTGTGTTGATGTAGGTGTATTGTAGTGTTGTGTTTGTTTAGCTTCAATAATTTCAACAAACTTGGGTTTAATAAACGATGAAGGTGTTTATGTCGGAAGATAATCTTTGTGCTCAAAACTTATTAAAATTAGTGTCCCATGGTAATGCCATAGTTGCTGAGATATTAAGACTAAAGGATCATAAACCTACTGCTTATCTGTAAGTCCATTACTCCCTATTTTACTATAGTAATATTCGCTTCATAGTCTTTCTTCTCAATATAAAAGTAGAGTTAAACTTGCTTTGCAAATCTTCATAATATTATAAAGTTAAAAATAATAATAACTTTTCAGATTAGATAGTAGAGAAGCTCTTCACAAATATCAGGATGTCATCATGGATTTCAGTTATTTTAAAGTATCAGATGCTCAAGAGAAGAAAATTATTGCTAATCTTGTAAGTTTATTCTAAAGCCATTTATTTTAAGTTCAGTATAATCTCACTACTCCGGCACTTCGATATATCGGTATGTCCAATAATCCGGCACCCTCTGCCCACGCCTCCCTCGCCCCTATATACCTGAGCGCGACTACAAGTTGCACAAAAGCAGACCCCAATTAAGGATTATTTTAAACTAGTTAAAACATATGTACCCACATGTTAATTTAATACATAACATACATTTTATCCCCTATGAAATTCGTTATATTATTCATTATCTATGACTTTTCACTATAATCCAGTCATCCGAACATTCCAATAATCCGGCACCCTCTGGTTTTTAATAGTGCCGGATTAGTGAGATTACACTGTAGTTTAGTGTAGGTATGTTTGCCATATGCCCTTTTATACATATTACTGGCTGACCCGGCAAACATTGTTTTGCTATATAAATAATTTCTAGTGCCACATTATAAAAAAAATGTCCAAAAAAATAAAAATATAAACTATTAGGGGTGGATAACCCTTATCACTTAGGGATATGTAAAATAGATAGTAGCCGATTCTCAGACCTACTGAATATGCATATAAAATTTCATAAAAATCAGTCAAGCCATTTCAGAGGAGCCTAACACTGTGACATGAGAATTTTATATATTAGATAAACAAGTCCATAATTTTCGAAATTTCTGACTGAACCAATACTATTATAACAAATTACTGTATTTTTTTTAAAAAATTAGTGAATTTATGGTTTGTATGAGTTGTGGTTCAGGGTATAGGCTCTTAAGCAAAGAATCATTGTAACTCAAATAAAAACACCTACCTAAATAATTTAACCTAGGAGTAATATTTTGTATTCAGTGTACTCATCAAATACGATATAATATTATTTTCAGAAATTACAAGATTTGGATGATGAGTTGAAAGAAAAATATTTGGAAATAATAAATAGATTCTATTTGCTTTTTGAGAATATTTACCAATATATTGTTGATTTGAACTCATTTGTGGACCAGTTGAATGATAACACCTTTATCCAGCAAAATATTGAAACAGTATTAAAAGATGTTGAAGGTAAACAGCTTTTGGTAAGTTTTTCTATTTATATAATATAGCTTTTGCCAGCGGCATCACCCGATCACCCCCCCTGTCCCCCCTTATTGCCTATATCACTCAGGACCAAAGCAGCTTTCAACTGGAGAAACAATTTTTGAAATCAGTCCAGTAGTTTCCAGTATCCTATTCAATACAAACAAATAATCAAATCTTTCCTCTTTATAATACTAGTGTAGATTAAACATAAGATAACTATCGAACAAATGTAATGTTTATTAAAAAAAAAAATAGGAAATATCTATTGACTTCCAAATCATAATTACGTTTTTCACACATTATGTAAAATTTTCAGTGTGAGAGTTTATACCTGTATGGAGCCATGCTCCTGTTATGTGACCTGTACATGCCGGGCCCAATGAGGGAAAGATTGCTTGTAGCATTTTATCGCTACAGTACAAGCCAATCACAATCTAACATTGATGATGTTTGCAAACTTCTTAGAGATACTGGCTATGATCAGCAAAATGGAAAAAGACCTGTTGATTATCCTGTGGAGTACTTTAGGTGAACTTTATTTTCTATTTTAAAATAATATCAATTATAAATTATATATAGGTAATCTTCATTATCCTAACCTTCGATCATTTATAACAACTAGATACACAATCAACGACAAAAAACGTCCTCACCAAAAGAATGACCAAATCAAGAGATCGGTCATCCTTTTGGTTTAGTACTGTTCTAACGCTCGGAACGTAAACATGCCTCCGTGCTCGTTTAAAAAGTGCAAAAATCACTCTTCCAGGACCTAAAAAAAGGATGTAAGTTCATTTTTCAGTAATTACTAACATTACCAATATTTAATAACTATCACTGTACTATAAATACTGATATTACGTTAAGAAATCGCCGTAAAACATTTATTTTAAAATTGAAAAATTATCAGCCGGGTTTATAAAGCACCGAAATTGAAAAGACATTTACTAAACGTACAGTTCGTAGTGTCGCATGGCTACTTGATTTAGTCGGGTAACATGTGTTGATTCGAGTCGCGGTCGTAAAATTTAATATGTTTTTATGACCGTTCTAAATCCGACTTTAACTCATTTGAATAAGGTTTAATTTCTTTTGGTATAATATGTTGGCCAGTTATGTTCCTTTCTGTTTTCTTTCTCTTTCTATTTTACGACCCACTTGAGGACAGTTTTTAGTTCGTTTTTGTACGGGATTGTGTATCTAGTTGTTATTAATGATCGAAGATCCTAACTGATATTATAAATGTAAAAGGAAGTTTGTTACCTTTTCATGCTCAAACTAATTTGTCACTTTTTTGCCTAAACCTCAAAATTAATAAAATAATTACATAATTATTAATGTTCCAGCCGTGTCTTCATTCGTCCTGAATTTGTTGAAAAAGTTGTAGGAAAACTAAGATCAGAAGATATTTACAATCAACTTGCTGTTTACACAATTCCTGAACATCAATCATCAGCATTGGGCACACAGGCCAGCATGCTTGCTATTTGTTTATTCTTTACACCACACTATCTCCACACAGATACTTCCAAAATGAGAGAAATTGTTGATAAATTTTTCCCCAGTAACTGGGTTATACCTGTTTATATGGGTGTTACTATGAACATTATAGATTATTGGGATAATTTCAAAGCAGCTAAATCTGCTCTTGTCAATACATGTAATGGCAAAATGATCAAAGATATATTTGCTAAGAGAGGTGGTTCTGTACCAATGCTGACCTCTAAAACTCATCAACTATTAAAAGAAGGAACACTTACTGATGACTTTGTACTGGACAATATTAGCAAAATCTTGAATCTCTTGTTGAACTCCAATCTAGTTTTACGGTGGCTTCTTCTGCACAACACTGATGTCACATTTTATGACCACAACAAAAAGAGTAAACAACTTAAAGATCTGGTGCTGAAAGAATCTAATTATGAACCATTGAAAATATTGGAACTGCTAATAAGCACTGCAGAGTTGGAATTAAAAGTGAGAGAGATACTAAACAAATTACTGGATAACAGAGAGGCCTCATGGAATACAAATAAATCTCTGGCTATTGAAGCAGTGGATAGTTTATCTGAGCTGTTTTCTGGAGCAAAACCTGTTGCTAAAATTCAAGAAAACGAACAATTGAAACTTTGGTTTGATAATATTTCTAAACAAATAGCATCTTTGGGTGAGCCTAGTTCAACCAAGTCCATCAAAAAAGTAACTCAACTGCTACAAGCTTTAGATGAAGTTGCAGAATTTCATGGCATAAAAAGCACTTCAACAATTGTTCAATATCTATCAGATAGTAAAGATGCATTGAAAAATCTTCTGAGAGCTGCTTCCTTGAAAGAAGATTCATTGGTTACTTTGGAAACGATTGCAGACGTGAGCTACGCCTGGTGTACAATAGATTTGTACACTAAGCATATGCAAGATAGCATTAAGGAAAACCCAGCTGTTACCAGCAGGCTTAGAGCTCTTTTCTTAAAGCTAGCTAGTGCAATGGAGATACCACTACTCAGGATAAATCAAGCCCACAGTGATGACTTGGTGTCAGTATCTCAATACTTCAGTAATGAACTTATTAAATACATTCAAAAAGTATTGCAAATAATTCCAGAAATGGTTTTTAATATTGTGGAGAAAATAATTGACTTACAAACTTGGGCAATCAAAGAAGTGCCAACTAGATTGGAAAAAGAAAGATTACGGGATTATGCACAGTTAGAAGACAGGATGGAAGTTGCCAGACTAACTCACTCTGCATCAACATTCACGACAGGTTCGTAGGTGACTCTGAAGTGAACAATGACATGAGTATAATAATATCTTCCTTTTGAAATATAATATCGTTTTAGGTATTTTGGATATGCGATCTACATTGGTTGGTGTAATAAGAGTAGATCCCGCGGAATTATTAGAAGAAGGACTATTGAAAGAATTAGACAGACACATCAGCAAGAAATTTGTAGAATTTTTAGAACCTCAAGGGAAAAAGTACCAGCCAACAGCAAGTAATTTGATGTCGCGACTGCAGAAGCTGGCTGAAAGTATGGATGGCTACCGACGATCTTTGGAATATATTCAGGACTATATCAATATTCATGGTTTAAGAATTTGGCAAAAACAGGTACGTTTTTACGCTGTACAAAACAAGGAATGGGTTATTTTGACCATAAACTAAACAGTGTAAACGTCTCGATTTCCGACGCAATGTTGTCAAGTTACTTATAATTATTTGGTTTTAGAAGCGTTTTTTATTTTAGATAACAGCGATCATTAATGAAAGTGTAGCCAGAGAGATTAGTTTTCGGAAAGGAGTTACATTGTATAGTCCCTCAGCTGGCTTCATGGGGAGTCTAGCTCGACAAATACCGCACTTGGTGGACGCGAGGTATGTAAAGCTTGCTTGATAATTATTTATCACTTTTATTCCCACTTCCCTAATAATGCGAAAAGTTGTATGTGTGCTCTATTTTCACGTCCAATCACTGTACATATTTCGATGAATTTTGGTACAGAAATAGATGGAATTCTAAAGATGTTAATAGGTTTTAAAGGATGGGAGGGGGAGAAGTGAAGCTGTAACAATAAAATTGTAAAAACATATGTTTTAAGATTTTCTTGCCGAATTGTGTTCTTCCGTATTATAAATGATCAAAATCGAGACCCTTTTTTTTGCGTGGTAAAATCATCAAATGAGTCCTCCCGCCCAGGGTGGGGTGGGAGGGACTGTCAGAATTGTACAGACTAAAGTCCACGGTGATCCTTCAATAGCCCTTTACGTACCAGGGTCACGGTTACCAGGTGAGACAGTCCCGCGACCCCGGCAGGCTTTGGCTCTCTTAGGGGGCCCCGTCGTCTTCCCGGGTCGACGGCGCGTTGTGTTCCACGCGCGCCTCAAGGAGTGTCAGCATGATGACGGGGCCCCCCTCTAGAGGGCCAAAGCCTGCCGGGGTCGCGGGACTTATTTCATTACCGTGACCCCGGACTCAAAGGGCTATTGAAGGACACCGTGGATTTTAGTCAGTACAAGTCTGACAGTCCCTCCCGCCCTGCCCGGGGTGGGAGGACTCATTTGATGATATTACCACGCTAAAAAAAAAAAAAAAGGGGGGCCCCGTCAGATTGCTGACAGGTCTTTGAGGTGCGCGTGGAACACAACGCGCTGTCGACCCGGGCATGGCTGGTCCATGATCGGACGGCAAGTCACCCATAACTTACCGCCCGCATGCCCGCGCCTACGGTGGCCGGAGGTCGTCTTACGACGTCCGTTGCCATGGGCGTCTCCCGCGGCGGCTGGGTCGTGACGTCGACGCTGTCCTCTCCCTCACGCATCCCGCCTCCTCCTTTGCTAGCATGACTGCTTCGCAGAAGGAGGCGAACGCTTCCCATTCCGTCTTGCCCCGCAGCATGGCCTCGACCAGTGCCGGGCGCGAGAGGTCGCCGCCTATCGCCTCCGTGAGGACACGGCGGTGCTCTGCCCAAGCGGGGCAGTCCTGCACCGTATGCTCCACCGTGTCCTCCGGGCAATCCTCGCAGTGGTGACACCCAGGCGTTTCTTCCTTTCCAATGCGACACAGGAACCTCCCGAAATATCCGTGCCCGGTGAGGACCTGCGTCATGCGGTAGGTCAGGACGCCGTGACGCCTCTCCAGCCACTCCTCAAAGAGGGGTCTTACCGCCGCGATTGCGGCGTTCCCGAAATCGAGACCCTTAGGTGAAATAAAATATACCTATTTATTTTATTTCTTAATTATATTTATTAACTAGCTGTGCCCGCGACTTCGTTCGCGTGGAGGTCGGAACTCAACCATGTATTTTTTTAGTGCTTCTTTATTAACAACACTAGCTGTGCCCGCGACTTCGTTCGCGTGGATGTCGGAACTTAACAATGTATTTTTTAGTGCTTCTTTATTAACAACATAGGCTGTAAACCAGTGATTCCCAAAGTGGTCCAGGTGGACCCCCAGGGGTCCACGGGAGACTTGCTGGGGGTCTACGTAGGCGTGAACAAAAAATGGGGGTCCATAAGATGTTAATGGGGGTCCACGTAAATTTATCTGCTTTTGATAGTAAAGAGCAAAAATGTAAGCATAGTTTTTATAAGGGCCTACCTACATTGTTTTAAGTACCTAACTAAGCAGATAATATTTTAATAAGGCAAGCGACTGTTACTTGTCCAAACTTGCGTATTCGATATTACCTTCGATCATTAAAATCAACTAGATAGACGGTCAAATATTTAATAGCTTTTCCCTCCTCATACCTTGTCGAAAGGAGTTTTAGTGCCGTTACAAACCTCTTAACAAAAAAAGGAGCTAATTAAAAATCACACAGGATTTGCGGTTATTGCTCACTAAAATAAAGCCAAACATTGATCGTTTGCTGACACTCTATCAAATACTTACATCCTTCCTATTAGGTAATTAAAATTATGACCTGAACCTATATTACCTTATTAATTTTTTCTTGTAATTCTATTCTTTTAATTATTGTTATAAAATGTACCATTTTTCGTTTTTATTTTACCTATCGGAATATAGGGACAGAACTCAGAAGCGACACAATTTTTATTTTTTGGCGACTTTATGAATGTGGTAGAAATGTAGCAGCAGGGGGTCCACCGAAACCAGTAAAATTTTGAAAGTGGTCCACGAGAAAAATAAGTTTGGGAACTACTGCTGTAAACCATCATTCTGGAGCATACATAAATATGCTCCAGAATGATGTAACCTACGTAAATCATCAAATGAGTCCTCCCACCCAGGGCAGGGTAAGAGGGACTGTCAGACTTGTACTGATTAAAATCCACGGTGTCCTATAAATCCTATAATAGGCCTTTACGTTCCGGGGTCAAGGTAATTCGATAGCCAGTCATTGTGATGACACATTGAGGCGCGTGTTGAACACAACGCGCCGTCGACCCAGGCATACTCGCCGCCCGCATGCTCGTGCAAGAGAAGAAGTAGTATGGGCGGACTCCGGAGCCTGCCCGTTCCTGCCTTTACCGGCGCTGGCAGCCCCAGGACGTAAGCAGACATGGGCGAAAGTCATTCTTTCAAGGAAACAGGTCGTACCTATGCGTGACCCATCGTATTCCATCGTATCCCATCCTATCCCATCCTATCCCATCCTATCCTATCCCATCCTATCCCATCCTATCCCATCCTATCCCATCCTATCCCATCCTATCCCATCCTATCTCATCCTATCCCATCCTATCCCATCCTATCCTACGATTCCTTTAAAACTCTTTAATTAATTTACATTTTTTGTTTGTAAGGTGTAAACTGATTATTACGATGAAATAAAAAACTTAATGTTACTTCAATTTAACAGCTCTATTCCAGGTTTTTTTTAATGCCATCTACCGTGTTATCGTTGGTTTAGATGAATTATTTAAATATGTCGAAGCTAGATCGCGCTACTGAACTGCGCGTCGCGGTGTGAACTGACCGTAATATTTTACTTCTGAATCACTTTAAATTCAAATATCTTTATAAATAATAAATAAATAAATAAAATAAAATAAAGTTTATTTGGAACAACTCTTTTGATGGACTGAACCGATTGCAATGAAACAAAAACTAAATGTTACTTCAAGCTACGCTTAATCGTTGTGTATAAAAGTTATCTACATTGATTTCGTACATTTTACGTGATGCCCGAATAACCAAACATACAAACAGACAAAAATTCTAAAAATGCTGGAAATCGGTTCTATTGGTTGTCCTTTAACACCCTGGCTATATTTTTTTATTTTATTTTTAATGTACAAAAACTTCTTTTCTACAGTTTTATTATATGTAAAGATAGAAAAATAAGAAACGAAAAGATCTTATTTCTTAGAGAGTTACTAAAGGTATTTTTCTGTTACAGAATTTGCACATACGTCAACATATGCGCAGCCTGGTATGACGTAAGATCTCAAAATGAAATAATAAATAATAAAACCTTCGGAAAATTAAATGATGCTGTAGGAGTAGTAGGTCTTCATGGTTTAGACACCTTGTATGGATTCATGATCAAAAACCAAATGCAGAATGTTCAAGATATGTTTAGACAAGACAAGATGCTCTTAGGGAGTATGAGTTCTGATATGAAAGATATGGAACAGATTATTACTAAAGGATATAAAACATTCCAACAACTGTCAGATGTCCTTGTTTTGATAGGAACCTTGCAGATTATAAGAAGGCATATTGCTTATCAGTTGAATACTAGTTGCAAATTTGACTCGGCGCAGTTGGAGGCATCACTGAGGACTATGAATGAGTAAGTGAAACGGAGGTGACGGAGGCGACTTCTTTTTGTTATCAGTGCAGAAAATCAACATTAGCAATAACTTTTACTAACCAATTACATAATTCCAGGTCCATAATGAACGAATTGAAAATATCGACACATTCTGAAACACAGCCAAAAGTATCGTCGTTACTGTTGCAAAATCTGGAAGAGCATTTAGTGAGATGTGGAATCTATGAACCTTACGATAAGATCTACGTGAAACATGCGCAGGAGTTGTTGAACGCTGACATGGGCCGTATTCTCGTTGCATTGTTAATTTCGCAATTACCAAGAATGCAACTGTGTTATACATCAGGTATGATTATTTTATGTTTCTTGACAAGGTAATTTTGTGAAAGAGGGGGTATTTAACCTTTTAATCGCGCAAGTCGTATTTATGCGATACATATTTCCGTGCCCCTACCGCCCGTGTCGTATTTATGCGACAGAGAATATTCACGATTTTTGAGGTTTTGTTCGATTTTATTGCATCTATTCTATATCTCTCTATTTATGTAGACAGATATAATACTTTTTATGGTACACCATGATATTTTTCAAATCGGAGCTTAAGAGGAACAGAAAGAGAGGAGAAGAGGAAAGGACGATTTACAGCCGCATGCTAGGGGCACGGTAATTGATATTTAGCCGCGCGCTTAAAAGGTTAATAATAAATACGAGCTTTTTTTGGGGCTTGAAGCATACGTCGACATACTTTTCTCCGTTGAATACTTTTGTTAGCGAATCGTTTCATAGTTGAAAGATTCAGTCGGGGAACAACTGATAAACGAAACATTATGGGCCTACCACATGCACAAGCTTCACCACAGTTTTGAAAATTAAATCAAGGGATTATTCCATATGAAATAAAAGGAACGATGCTTACGAAAAAATCTATACTACAATATCATAAAAATCTATATTAAATCTACATATAATAAAACTGTAGAAAAGTAATTTTTGTACATCAAAAAAAAAAACAAAAAATATAGCCAGGGTGTTAAAGGACAACCAATAGAACCCATTTCCAGCATTTTTACAATTTTTGTCTGTTTGTATGTTTAGTTGTTCGGGCATCACGTAAAATGTACGGAAGCAATGTAGATAACTTTAGGTAACATTTAGTTTTTGTTTCATTGCACTCGGTTCGGTCTATCAAAAGTTATTTGAATTTAAAGTGTTTCAGAAGTAAAATTACGGTCAGTTCACACCAAGACGTGCAGTTCAGTAGCGTGATCTAGCTTAGAATAGAAAAAATACATATTCAAAATGTACTTCAACGATAAAACGGTAGATGGCGTTAAAAGAAAACCTGGAATAGAGATGTTTAAATTGAAGTAACATTGTTTTTTTTTTCATCGTAATCAGGTTACATCTTATAAAAAATGTAATTTAATTATAGCGATTTTATGGAATCATAGGATAGTCAGGATGGGACAGGACGGGACAGGATGGGATGTGACGGGATAGGACGGAACAGGATGGGACAGGATATTTATGTACGCTCCAGAATGATGGTTCGTAGCTGTGTTAATTTGTTGACAATGTTGTTAATATTAAAGAAGCACTATAGTTTCCGCCAGATAAGTGTGGAATAAAATAAAATAAAATACGTTGACCCCCATATTTTGCAATATTTCAAAACCATTCGAAAAAATGTAGAACGACCAAAAGCAATCGTGGTAAGAGGCGATCTTGACCGTATATTCTTTATTTTGATCTATGACCTTTATTCCAGACTTATTTGGCGGGGACTATAGCTTATATAAAAGATTGTATCGGTACCCTCCAACACCGCTTCGCACTAAAAATATAGATTGTTAAGTTCTGACATCCACGCGAACGAAGTCGCGGGCACAGCTAGTCTATCTACTATTTAAAAATAAGTCGGGTTTTCCTTCCTGACGCTATAACTCCAGAACGCACGAACCGATTTCCACGGTTTTGCATTCGTTGGAAAGGTCTCGGGCTCCGTGAGGTTTATAGCAAAGAAAATTCAGGAAAAACAAAATTCTTCTTCTTTTAATCACCAAACGAAATCTATACATATAATAAATCTGTAGAAGGGTCAATTCTGTACATTGAAAATATTGAAAAAATAAATAGCGGGGGGTGTTGCTGGATCGATACCCAAACCAAATATGTGATTAAAAAAATTTTTGTCTGTCTGTCTGTCTGTCTGTATATGCAGGCATCACGTGAAAACTAACGGTTCGATTTCGATGAAACTTGGTATAATTATACCTTATTATCCTGGGCATAAAATGGGATACTTTTTATCCTGGAAAAATACGTAGAAAAAAACATCTGTAACAAACCTTATTATGGAACCACTGGCGACACCTATTATCAAGTAGAACATTACGCCACGCCTGTCTCCATTGATTTCTAAAAAGGTTCCACCACTCACCACTAGATGGCGTTGTGCCTATGACGCGCATTTCTGAATCGCGGTGTTAAGATTCTCCGAGAGTTAACGACTACCGCGACTTTCTTATTTTTCTTTGTGACTGAACTAGCAGTGCGCTTGCGGGCTACGTCCTAATTGGAATAGCTACACAAGACTCGGCTACTAAGTTTTATCGTAAAGTTAAACAGTAAGTAATTCATTTCTGTTATTTTTGATTTAGAGGACCAAAAACCCCTGCCTCAAACCGTGCTTTTCAGCGCGACCTTTTTTGATTACTGTTCCGATCAGTTATTTGTAAATACAAGGTCGGAATTACTATGAAAAAAATACTTACTACAGAACGCGAGCTCAACAGCAGTAGCTCAATAGATCTCCTTAATTATTATAGGCTTAGCCGTATTTGGGTCCAATAGATATTTATAAGATGTCATTGTCAGAGTTACTCAAAATGGAGAAATAAACCATCCGCGCGGACGGAGTCGCGGGCAGAAGCTAGTGTTACATAAAACGAAGCCATCAGGTGGCGAAACGGAGTTCGCCGGGTTTGCTAGTATTTAATAAAATGAAAGAGGTAAGAACGAAACCAGTGGAAACGTAGATCCACTACGTTGTCAACTAAATTAATACACTTAATTAATTAACCGCCGCGTGCCCGTGCACAGCATGCGCCGCGGTGGGCCCGCGCCTTTATGCCGTCCGTGAAGCTTGCGCCGTTAAAACTGTGGTGAAGCTTGCGCGTGTGGTTATGCCGTCCGTGTACAGTTATTTCATGCGAGAAGCTTGCGCGGTTAGAACTGTGGTGAAGCTTGAGCGTGTGGTAGGCCCATTATTATAATAGTAGGATTTTTACACAAAAACAAAAACAAAACAAATTCTGGGGGTACCCCCCATACTTAGAATTGAAACTCAAAAAACTAAAAAGAGTAAAACAAAAAACTTAAAAAAAAAAAATTAACCGCCTTCAAAAACAACCACAAGAAAGGGTAAAATAACCTACAAAATAACTTTTCTTTCGGAAGTAGGTGGCTTTGTTTTTTTATTTCGTTGTCTTTTATGCCACCGACTTCCGCAAGAAAAGTTATTTTGTAGGTTATTTTACCCTTTCTTGTGGTTGTTTTTGAAGGCGCTTAAATTATTTTTTTAAGTTTTTTATTTTACTCTTTTTAGTTTAAATATTCAACCCAAATTCTTGTCAAATACATCATTTCTTACATATGCACTAGAATTTTCAATTTGGTAATCCTTAGCACTGGTATTAACATCGCTCATGTACACAATAAGCTAATAAAATTCCCTATCAAAAACTGCTGAACCGATTTTGATGCAACTTGCAGTGTTCCCTAAAGTGAACTATTCCTCGTACAACAAAAAAAGAATTTTGAAAATTGGTCCACAATTGGCGGAGTAATCGCGTAACAAACACTCAAAAAAGTAAAAATCGTCACATCATCCATCAATAAAAATGCTCACAAAATAAAAAGTACTGAACCAAATTGGATGATATTTTTATGGGACCAAAGTGCAAGTATACTGCATCGAACGAAAAAAGAATTCACTAATCGGACCAGAAACCTCGGAGTAATCGGTGTACATACATAAAAAAAAAACATACCGACCGAATTGAGAACCTCCTCCTTTTTTTGAAGTCGGTTAAAAAATTTTCTTCACCAAACCCATACGTGTGGGATTTCTATGGATAGGTCTTTAAAAATGATATTGAGGTTACTAATATCATTTTTTTCTAAACTAAACAGTTTCCGCGAATCCAAATTGGTAGTTGTTTGGATGAGATATAGTTAGCAGTTTTTGAGATATAGTACATTTTCAAAAACCGCAAATATAACTTTGCCATTCATACAAACCCTATGAAAAACAAATTTATTTTTATTGTTTGTGTATATTACTTACTAATCTCAATATAATTATATCCCTAATCTATGCTTGCTACTACGGAACCCTTCATGGGAGAATCCAACTCGCACTTGGCCGGTTTTATTACTTACAATACGTTTCAATGCCTTGTACAGCATAATACTAGCACAGTGTTAATTGGTACCTACTGAGGAAACAAACTGATACACATAGATCTGGTCTTGTACCACAAACTGCATACATTAAACTGCCTATGAGTTGTCTACACTCTTTCTCTATTTCTGGGCTTTCAGATTTTTCCGTTTTTAATATTTCAAACTTAAAGTTTTGACCTATTGGAGTAGAAACTGGTTTGCAATCTGATATTATTGTAATGTACTAAAACTTTGGTAAGATATGTTTTCTGAATAATTACCGTTGTACCTTTCTTTTGATCAATATTAATACCCAAGTAACATTTGGCTAAACCTAAGTTTTTCATCTTAAAGTTACTGCTTAGCTCACTTTTAAAATCTTCCAAAACCCTTTTTTCAGAACAAAACATAATAATATCATCAACAAATAGCAAAACATATAGCATACATTCATTTACCTTTCTGAAATATAAGCAATGATCATTTTTAGATTTACTTAAATTTTCTTTAGTCATGAAGTCATCAAACTTGTTATTCCTATATTTAGGAGACTTTTTCAAACCACACAGTGATTTATTTAACTTGCATGTTTCACCGCTTGGTAACTTTATGTATATAAAGGGGTTTGAAGATTTGTGGCATACCTACCGCCGCCATTTTGATTTTTTTTCAAAATCGCGGCCAGCTATGAAACCTTTATAAATCGATAGCTGACATCAATAACAACAAAAAATATTATGACACCAACCCTCGTAAAGTGTCCGGTTTCTGAGATAATAACCGTGAAAGTTGATCACGTGACATTCACAATTCTAAGCTAGTGTATGTGTTCGAATGTATCAAGATGTTAAAAATAATAACTTTTTGAACGTAATATGTATGTTGCATTATATCTGGATGTTATTTAAACATTATACGTCTGACATAATCAACTTTTTGAACTTAATAACTTATTTTTAGGCCGTCTACACTTGTTTGAATGTAATATCTTCATATGATTTAACTATCAATACGATAGTTATACGATAAATGTTAAACAATGTAAATGTAATACATGAGACAGGTTTAAACATTCAGTCTAAAATACAACTGACCGTCTCGTTACATTTATATTGTGTGATGGTTCTGTGGTTACTACAATTTCTAATTTTAAGGATATAACGTAATAAACTGACGTCAACTCGCGAAAATTGTCTTCTATTGGTTGCATAAACCTGTCTCTCTTTCTAATATACTGGCACAAATAGGGATAGAAAAATTAAAAATCCGTTTTAAGAACATTTTATTGCCTATCAAACAATTTAAGGCGTCATGTTTTTATTTGATAAATATAACCATGGCATGTCACCTTTACTTTTTGCAATTTTGGTAGCGATGGTTAGATTTTGCCACATTTTTAAATATCGAATTTTCTTGTTTGTACCTAAAGCCATAACTTAGCCGTTACATTGTATCCCTATCATCAACAATTTTGACCACTACAGACTTTTTTTTTTTTTCGTGGTAAAATCATCAAATGAGTCCTCCCACCCCGGGCAGGGCGGGAGGGACTGTCAGACTTGTACTGACTAATTCTACGGTGTCCTTCAATAGCCCTTTATGTTCCGGGGTCACGGTAATGAGATAAGTCCCGCGACCCCGGCAGGCTTTGGCCCTCTAGAGAGGGGGGCCCGTCATCATGCTGACGCTCTTTGAGGCGCGCGTGGAACACAACGCGCCGTCGACCCGGGCATGGTCCATGGTCGGGCTGCGAGTTGCCCTTTACTCGCCGCCCGCATGCCCGCGCCTACGGTGGCCGGAGATCGTCTTGCGACGTCCGTCGCCGTGGGCGCCAACCACCGCGGGTGGGGCGGAGGGAGGACATTGTCCTCTCCCTCACGCGACCCGCCTCCACCTTCGCGAGCATCACTGCTTCGCAGAAGGAGGCGACCGCTTCCCACTCCGTCTCGCCCCGCAGCATGGCCGCAACCAATGCCGGGCGCGAGAGGTCTTCGCCTATCGCCGCCGTGAGGACACGTCGGTGCTCTGCCCAAGCGGGGCAGTCTTGCACCGTATGCTCTACTGCGTGTCCTCCGGGCGATCTTCGCAGTGGTGACACCCAGGCGTTTCCTCCTTTCTCCTTAGACACAGGTACCTCCCGAAACTTCCGTGTCCGGTGAGGACCTGCGTCATGCTGTAGGTCAGGACGCCGTGACTCCTATCCAGCCAACCGCCGCGATTGCGGCGTGCCCGGACCACTACAGACTTGGAGTGGCTTGTACCGGAAGTGCTGTGTATACTTCGCGTGTAAAAAAAGGAGATATTTTGATTTCTTTTAATGAGTCCGCGCTCGAATATTCTCGCAGTCAGAGGTAATACAAAAAGTTAAAAATGCCTAATTGTGCCGTATTGAGTTGTAGACACAATACACAAGAAGTGGGACGACTATGACGAAGTTTGTATACTAAATTACAGTTGTATCATCAAAATAATTATGACACGCTCGTCTCGATACAAATTGAAGAACATATTGCTTCTATCCAGATAAATTGCTGTGATGGCCACAGTAATCAGAAACATCATGAGGCATATCATCATCATAACAGCCGTAGAAAGTCCACTACTGGACTAAGGCCTCACTCAAAGATTTTCCATTGGATGGTTATTGCCATACTCGCCACGCTTGGCAGGTGGGGTGGCGAGCGCATTTATTTCAGCTTATTAGTCTTCCAACGCTGCTGCCCATTGAAAGAGTTTTAAGCTGAGGGGCTATGGATCTTACATTTTGCCCTATCCCTCGACCGACTTTTACGGTCTGCCCGGGAAGAGAAGCAGCTGGCACATTCTACGTTTTTCTTTTTCTCCCAGACCAGGATTATCAATTACTAAACTACTTACTATTTTATAAAAAAATATTAAGCCTTTGTTATTCCGAATTAATGTGGTCAACTTTAACACTTTATATCTCAGAAACCGGACACTTTACGAGGGAGAATTACACTTTACTAAAATTAAGTTATTAAGTTCAAAAAGTAGATTATATCAGACGTATAATGTTTAAATAACATCCAGATATAATGCAACATACATATTACGTTCAAAAAGTTATTATTTTTAACATCTTGATACATTCGATCGAACACATACACTAGCTTAGAATTGTGAATGTCACGTGATCAACTTTCACGGTTATTATCTCAGAAACCGGACACTTTACGAGGGTTGGTGTCATAATATTTTTTGTTGTTATTGATGTTAGCTATCGATTTATAAAGGTTTCATGGCTGGCCGCGATTTTGAAAAAAAAACAAAATGGCGGCAGTAGGTATGCCACGCTCCATAGTAAAATCTTCAAACCCCTTTGTTAGGCCTGTTGGTCTTTTTTTTTTTTTTTTTTAGCGTGGTAAAATCATCAAATGAGTCCTCCCACCCCGGGCAGGGCGGGAGGGACTGTCAGACTTGTACTGACTAAAATCCACGGTGTCCTTCAATAGCCTTTTATGTTCCGGGGTCACGGTAATGAGATAAGTCCCGCGACCCCGGCAGGCTTTGGCCCTCTTGGGCGGGGCCCCGTCATCGTGCTGACGCTCTTTGAGGCGCGCGTGGAACACAACGCGCCGTCGACCCGGGCATGGTCCATGGTCGGGCGGCGAGTTGCCCTTTACTCGCCGTCCGCATGCCCGCGCCTACGGTGGCCGGAGATCGTCTTGCGACGTCCGACGCCGTGGGCGTCTACCATTGCGGGTGGGGCGGAGGGAGGACGCTGTCCTCTCTCTCTCACGGCCCGCCTCCTCCTTAACGAGCATTACTGCTTCGCAGAAGGAGGCGACCGCTTCCCACTCCGTCTCGCCCCGCAGCATGGCCTCGACCAATGCCGGGCGCGAGAGGTCTCCGCCTATCGCTGCCGTGAGGACACGGCGGTGCTCTGCCCAAGCGGGGCAGTCTTGCACCGTATGCTCTACTGTGTCCTCCGGGCGATCTTCGCAATGGTGACACCCCGGCGTTTCTTCCTTCCCCATCCGACACAGGTACCTCCCGAAACATCCGTGTCCGGTGAGGACCTGCGTCATCCGATAGGTCAGGACGCCGTGACGCCTTTCCAGCCACTCCTCAAAGAGGGGTCTTACCGCCGCGATTGCGGCGTGCCCGAACCTCGGTTGCGACAGTCGTTCCCTCCATACTGCCCTGAGATCGCGCCGGACCTCTTCCCGCCGCGCCTCGACTTGTCGGGGCAGCGGGAATTCTCCCCGGCGCCGCGCCTCCACGCGCCAAGGCCTGTTGGTCTAGTAGTTAGTGACCCTGACTGCTATGCCGGAGGTCGTGGGTTCGATTCCCAGGACAAATGTTTGTGTGATGAGCACGATCATTTGTTCTGTGTCTAGATGTAATTTATCTATAACTAGCTGACCCGGCAAACGTTGTTTTGCCATATAAATAATTAAAAAAAAAAAAAAAAATTAGGTGTGGACTACCCCTAACATTTAGGGGGATGAAAAATAGATGTTGGCCGATTCCCATAGATACCGGATAAGCACAAAAAAATTCATCAAAATCGGTCAAGCCGTTTCGGAGGAGTATGGCAACGAAAACTGTGACACGAGAATTTTATAAAATATATAAGTATGTCTATCAGTTCTCTAGTACCCATAACACAAGCTCTGTCTAGCTTGGGACTAGATGGCGTTGTGTGATAGTTGTGGAATCTATATTTACGGCCCACTCCCTCTCACAGAGAGGAGGCCTGTGTCCCAGCAGTGGGGACATTTATATGCTGATGATGAAGTTTAAAAGAAAGTCGTGTTAGTTACACTATTTATAACTCAAGAACGGCTGAACCGATTTGGCTGAAAATTGGTGGGGAGGTAGCTTAGAACCAGGAGAAACATATAGGATAGTTTTTACTTTTTTAATATTTTTTTTGTTTTATCCCATTTCCGTGGGACGTGACTTAAAACGTGGTATATTAAAACGCAATTGACAGGCAATGACAGCAAAACGAAACAATTATAATTCAAAACATCAATTGACCGGTTGATGTTGTATTGAGTTTCTAAATTGTGTCGATCATAGAGTACCTACATTTGGTGCCGATAGGGGAACAGTGTATAAGACGGGGACGTTAATAATCGCGAGGTATAATGGGGACATACACTCTTTAGGTATACTTAACACAACACTAACGTAGAGTAAGCGCCATCAGGACGTCATTTGCAAGCGGCCAGACGCAAATGGCGTGCGAAGGTGTTTGATTTCCCTTCATACCTCGTGTCCCCGTCTTATACACTGTTCCCCTATTACCATAATTATCAATGCCATGCCGCCACCAAGACCATCCTGGTTCCGTGAGACGTGACATAAAATCAAATCAAATCATTTATTTCTTTGCAAACATGGGTTAATAGTACATAGATGTTATTTCTTTATAATTAAGTTCTCCACATTTTACCGACATGGGTATGCAAACAGTGTACAAGTTCATTGTTATATTAAAATTACATTTATTTATAAAAATTAGATGTCAGCCTAATCAGAATCACAGAGAATTAAAAATTAAATTAGAATATTACAAGCATGTCAAACCTTAATACTATAATACCTAATCAATTCAATCAAAGTAATATTATGTATGTCAATCAGTAAGTGAATCATCATTTAGGAAATCGTCAATCGTGTAGTAGCATTTTGCTAGTAAAATTTCCTTTAGCGCCCTTTTAAATTGTACTACAGTCATATTTTTAATAACATTCGGTACTTTATTATATATTCGAGGGGCAATACCAAAAATACTTTTTTGCATTAATGCAGTTTTACATTTAACTTGACATAATTTATTCATGTACTGTGTTCGTATTGGATTTATTCTGACCTCTGATATTTTTTGGAATAATTGAGGGTTACATTTCACAAACAAGGCCGTTTCCAATATGTATAAGGAAGGTAAAGTCAGAATTTTTAGGGACTTGAAATAGGGAACACAGCTATCAGTTGTCTTCAGACCGCACATTGACCTGATGCATCGCTTTTGTAGCCTAAATACCAGTTCTCTATCAGTAGACTGACCCCAGAAAATAATGCCATACCGTAGAACGGAGGCAACAAGTCCATGAAAGGCTGTTAAAAGAGCCTGACTGTTCACTTTCTTTGAAAGTTGATAGAGAGCGTAAGCGGATTTGCTCAGTTTTTTACATAGTTCTTCTACGTGAGGCTTCCATGTGAGTTGATAATCAATAGTAATGCCCAAAAACTTAGCCCTATCCACCTCTTCAATAGTATAACCCTTGTAGAAAATATTAATTTTAGGATTTTCACACCGTTGATAAAAATGCATGACTTTTGTTTTATTAAGGTTTATAGCAAGTCTATTATTATTAAGCCAATTAATTATGTCAGTTAAACAAGTGTTGACGTCATTATTATAAGTATTTGGATCAGTGCATTTTATAATGGCTGTACTGTCATCTGCAAAGAGAACCATTTTGTTGGTGGTTGCTTCCGGGAGATCGTTAATAAATATCAAAAAAAATGGCGGACCCAGTACGCTACCTTGTGGGACGCCATGTTTTACGTGTCTAGGCTTTGACATATATACTCTTTCTAATTTACTTTTTGGACATATCTTACAGATTTCTGTGCATTGAATTCTATTACTGAGGTATGATTCAATTAACTTTAAGACGTTCCCCCTTATACCATAGCTATGCAATTTGTGTAACAGAATGTTATGGTCCACATGGTCAAAAGCCTTGGTCATGTCAGTGTAAATTGCGCAGACTGGATTTCTTTTATCTACAGATGACATAACGGTAGCTAACAAATCAAATATTGCCATATTTATCGTGGTGTTTTAAAACGTAGTAACATGATCACGAAGAAGGTGTTGGTGCCGAAATTGAATAAGGGATCTGAACAAAAAGTAGGTACTGGGAAAACATGAAGAATAATGTTCATGCCGCCCGGCGCCCACTGGTCTTCAATGCTAAAAAAGTATTTCGGTGAATACTGTATACTCAAAAAATTTACTAGGACTGCATAAATTCAATAAAACCATACGACGTAAAAATGCCTGGGTGTCACCACTGCGAGGATCGCCCGGAGGACACAGTGGAGCATTCGATGCAGGACTGCCCCGCTTGGGCAGAGCACTGCACCGCCGTGTCCTCACGACGGCGACACGCGGAGACCTCTCGCGCCCGGCATTGGTCGAGGCCATGCGAGACGGAGTGGGAAGCGGTCGCCTCCTTCTGCGAAGCAGACATGCTATGAAAGGAGGAAGCACGCCGCGTGAGGGAGAGGACAGCGTCCTCCTTCCACCCCAGCCGCAGTGGTAGACGCCTACGATGGCGGACGTTGCCAGTCGATCTCCAGCCACCGTAGGCGGGGTCGCGGGACTTACGATTTATCGTGACCCCTGAAATATTGAAGGACACCGTGGATTTTAATCAGTACGAGTCTGACAGTCCCTCCCGCTCTGCTCTGGGTGGGAGGACTCACATGATGATTTTACCACGCTAAAAAAAATATCAGTTGCGTTTAGCCACCAACTTTCCAATTGAATTAAAACCCCTTATATGCCTGGCTTACCACCGCACAATTTACGAACAAAGGTTGGCTTCGTAGTAATCATGCTTCGAAACATAAACCAACCAAAACTGTGCAAACGCGTTTGGTGGTAAGTAAATTGATGAACAATGTGACTTACGCGACGATACTCAAAGGAAAATTCGAAGGTGAGGAAGTTCTCATTCCGAGGATCCCAAACGATATTATGCTGTTTGAGTTTAAACCACCCCAATTTCCGATCCGTCTTGCATTCGCCATGACCATTACGAAATCACAAGGCCAATGCTTGAAAGTTTGCGGTCTGAACATAGAAAATCTAGGTTTTTCACATGGTATACATATGTGGCATGTTCACGGTTCGGATGACCATCTGCGTTATTTGTTCTAGCGCGTGATAATAAAACAATCAATTTCGTCTATCACAAAGTGCTTCACTGAACAGTGCAACCCATGCACCAGAATACATGGCTAATAAAGTATTCCAAATTGATTTCTGACTTGATTTTTTTAAATTATATTTGGCATCTTAATAAAAAATCTAAAAGCTGCTCATTATTGCCTCTAAGGCAGAACAAAGTTCGCCGGGTCAGCTATTAATTATAAAATAACATAAACTGGGAGTACCACGCGGTGAAGGCGGTAAGGCTTTAGGACTGATTTTCGATGACGATGGTATATCATTAAAAATCTGACTCTACTGGTCAGAACTCCCATTTATTATTTACCCGGGCTCTATTGGACATCAGACGTTTCAGATCTTTGACGACTCCGTTGTCACTGGCATAAGCAACAGGATCCGCGTACGAAGTCGCGGGCAGAAGCTAGTATTATTATATGTCAGCGTAAAATTGCAAAAACCGTCAGATTATAATCTATCTCGCGAAATTGTAAACTGTCGAAAGATTGTGAACCTCTACGTACTGCTTACAATTTAACGTACTTTTATTCGGTATATTGTGTAAGCCGACCAATCAGGATAGTTGACAATTTTAAGATTGCAATTTGACGGTTTCACTTCGATAGATTACAATCTACCGAATAATAATACGTTAAATTGTAAGCAGTAGGTACGTTGAGTTCACAATCTTACGACAGTTTACAATCTCGCAAGATAGATTATAACGGTATTTACAATTTTACGGTGACATATACACTCTTATCTATGTCACCATGTAAAAAGGCACCTACAACATCCATCTGATGAACAGGAAGTTGAAGTTTATTTGCAACTGCTATGAAAACTCTAAAAGTAGGCATTTCAGCCGTCGACATTTTCTGAAATCTTTGTCATTTCACTGAACCAGCTTAGGGATTTGATCAAAACACTAGATTTGTAAAGGGAAATGATAAAATCGTGTTGTTATTTTAACATCATCCGTTGTTTGATCAAAAACCTAATTTGATGAAAAACCTGCGACATAAATACATGACTGTGGCGGTCAAAAGGTTAAAATAACGGATAGGTAGGTACGCATAATGTTGCGGCTCAACGCCTAGAGCGCTGGTTCATACACAGACTTTAGTATTACGCTTCCGGGAGGTTCCTGCGTCGTATACAGACAAACCTAGACAAGACCTAGAAAACATAACATTATTACCTATTTTTTTTTCTTTTCAGGTGACCTAATAACAAGAAGAACTGGTGACAATATAGATGGCTATCCTCTGTTAGTCGGGATATACTCTGTGTTACGCCAAAGCAAAAGTGAAAATGTTGATATATTTGTAGATTCCTTATGCGCATATGTGAGGTACCTAAGTTATAAGATTATAATTCGTCCTTACCGACAGTTTACGCTCTTTGAACATTTGAGTATACAAATGTGAATTTTTGAATCAGTATTCCCTGTGACGATTGTTCCTTGGACCTTTATTGCATAGGCAGATATTTGTGTTGAATAAATATGAACAGCTGGATGCAAGTGGTCTAAGGCGCAACGCAAACAGGAGACGGCGCGGCGAAGATGCGACGAAGATACGGCACAGATAAGGTGCAGGCGCGATGTCTGCGCAAACAGAGGCGGAGACGATACGGCACAGGAACGGCATGCCTGCGCCGTCCGCTTGCCGTCTTCAGTCACGAACATATAGTTTTGCAAGAGGCACGTCGCTTTGTATACAGGATGCGTGACGATATTGAATTTAATATTGGGTTTTGCGAGTTAATTGAGCAACACCCGAATATCTCTTACTTTTGACAATATGTTATGGTAACATTCCAGTGAAATTTATAAACTGTGCAAAAACGATCAGGACATTCATAAAAAGATTTCATTATCTTATGGAACCTGTGCTCTTCTGCTTCTCTCCACACTGGATGTATCCAATACCTTCTTGGTCTTTGCTGTAAATTAATAATCTGTAGCAAAGCCAATGTATCTTCATCTTCGTCTGAAGAGGAACACATGTTATTTCGACAACAGCAACCTCTATAATGACTTATCTTGCCGTATCGTCCCCACGTCTGTTTGCGCAGACATCGCGCCTGTGCCGTATCTGCGCCGCATCTGTACCTTACCTTCGCCGCGCCGTCTTGTGTTTGCGTAGTGCCTAAGGGGGAGGCCCTTGTTGTTGAGTAGTCGACATCTGATTGATGATGATTAACTATCTAACCACAACTTTTTCCCATATTTCAGAACAAAACATGCAGAATCATCTAGTGATGGTGCTGCTATTGTGAGGATACTGCAATTATTTTCGGAGACGTTCAATTATCCATTTGACAAACTGGAAGATAAACTTCCTCTAATATTACTCACACATACTCTACAAAAGTAACACTATAAAATTAAAAGCTTGTTAAGAAATTAAAGAACAAAGAAACAGTTAACATAGTAATTAATATTTTATTGTAATTATATCTTATTGTTATACATAATTATAAATACATAATATATTATTATAGTTATTTGACTAACATAGTCGTTCTTTTTTCCTGCAAATACTTTTTTTATTTGCTGCTAGCTTGAGTGATGTCAAAATAGTAACACTACAGTAGAGTAGGCCCATCTATCTATAGTTTTGCCTTGCAAGTTCAGGATTGAATTGTGAATTGTATTTTGCTTTTGCTCTAACATCTTTTTCAATTTCTACATCTTGAGGTTTATGAAGACTTTTCAGAAACAACTCAGTTCTATACTTTTCATGCTGCTCACGTTTAAGTCTAGCTTCTCTAAGTTTTTGTAATTTTTTTTCTTTATCATCACTTTTTTCTTTTTTGTGTTTCTTTTTCTTATGTTTTTTATCAATAGTGATAACATGGATTTCTGTTTTGGCATTAGGTGTGGCATTCTTTTTGGTTTTATAAGTATTATCATGAAGATGCTTAAATGCATTCATTGGATCAAGCATCTGCTTCCTTTTCCAATTTACTTCTCCATTTTTCTCATCCGGCTCCTTTATTTTAGGTTTTCCATCCTGATCTTTCAAAACCAACTTGTCATAGGTATCTTTGATATTACTAGATCTAGAGGCCCCACCTATCTCTGGCGGTACTTCATACCAATTCTTTTTGCCAAGAGCCTCATTTGTGTCTTGTCCAAGATATGTCAAGTAACCAATTTTTTTCTCATATTCTTCCTTCTTTTCTTTAACATCCTTTTCATGCTCCTTATTAGTGGTTTTTACAGCATCCTCAAAATTTGCAAATAAATTAATATGTTCAGCAGTTGCTTGTTGTGTAGGCTCTACTTCTGGCTCTTGAATGCCATATTCCTGTAACTTTTGTTTGCTCTTTTGTTTCAACACACTTAGTCGTGCCTCACGGTCAGCTTGTTCAATTCGAATTTTTTCCTGACGCTCTTTTTCTGCAGCTTCAGCTTCATCTTTTCTTACTCTGGCTATGTTCTCTTTTGTCCTCACGTGCCATCTATAAAAAATCACATGATAATATTAATCGATAAGTTGAAAATAAAACCTTGAAATTTTGTAAGAACATGGTTGTCACATGAAATTGCACACTGACTAATAAAATAACCATTATCAGCCAGCTTTTTATTCTACCAGTGCCGAGTATAAATCTTACTTTTGTGCCAATCTCATCTAGTGATTTCATTATATTCCAAAATGAGATGACATATAAACTTATTCTCTCTAATAAATAAAGAAAAGCTTGGTTTTAATAAACTTAAGTCCTAATATAAAAAGGGACATAGTGGTTGCGGCGGTACACGATTTCATTTATTAAACGGGAATTCGTCTTAGCAAGAGTTGTTCAGCCTGATGAGCACTCTCTGTTGACGTATAAAAATTGAAGATCTGGAACAACTGATGTGGAATTCCAAGCGCCCAGCGACACTATAGCAAATATAGGAATGACGTCTTTTTTTTTAACGTTGTAAATTCATCAAATGTCCTCCCACCCACGGCAGGGCGGGAGGGACTGTCAGACTCGTACTGATTAAAATCCACGGTGTCCTTCAATAACCCTTCACGTTCCAGGGTTACGGACGACACGGTAATGGGATAAGTCCCGCGACCCCGGCAGGCTATGGACCTCTAGAGGGGGGCCCCGTCATAATGCTGACACTCTTTGAGTCGCCCGTGGAACACAATGGGCCGTTGTCGACCCGGGCATGGTCTATGGTCGGACAGCGTGTCGCCCATTATTCGCCGCCTGCATGCCCGCGCCTACGGTGGCCGCAGATCGTCTGCCGCGACGTCCGTAGCCGTGGGCGTCTACCACTGCGGCTAGGGTGGAAGGAGGACGCTGTCCTCTCCCTCACGCGGCCCGCCTCTTCCTTCACGAGCATGACTGCTTCGCAGAAGGAGGCGACAGCTTCCCACTCCGTCTCGCCCCGCAGCATGGCCTCGACCAATGCCGGGCGCGAGAGGTCTCCGCCTATCGCCGTCGTGAGGACACGTCGGTGCTTTGCCCAAGCGGCATAATATGACCCTCTGGCATGTGACCAGCTTTAATGGTCGCATCCGGATGCTCAGGGCCCACACGGGGGCCCCGTGGAGGCCTATGGACCGCACGACACCGGCGTACAGCCTCTGGCAGGAGGCATTTGACCCGCTGAGATTGGGCAAGAGTCGTCTGAGGGCTGTTGCCCGGTTCAGCTTTGGGGCCAAACTCAGGAAATGCTCCCTGAAGTTCCACCAGCTGTCGAGGACGAGTCCCAGGTACTTCATCGTCTTCCCTACGCCGATGCGAACCCCTCCCACTGTTATGTGGGACTCTGAACGTGCCGCGTTCAGACGGCCATGAAAACACATGGCTTCTGTTTTGTGCAGCGCCACGTCGAGTTCCAACTGCCGTATCCTATCAACGACCGTCGCAACCGCTTGCGTCGCCAGGTCGGCCGCCGCCTGGAGCGACTCTCCCTCCGCCAGGACGAGAGGCGTAATATGTTACGCCGACGCCGTCAGGGAGGTCGCCGAGTAAAAGTTGTTTAGTCTGATGGGCTTTTCCTGTTGACTTGCAAAAATGAAAGGTCTGGAACGTCTCGAATCGTCTCGCTCATCCCGTTGCTGTCCCGTCCCCAGGCACTTAGAATTCGATATCAGACGTTTCAGAACTTCGATTTTGACAACCCCGTTCCCGCTGGCATAAGCAACAGGATCCGCGTACGAAGTCGCGGGCAGAAGCTAGTATAATATAAAATATAATACACTAAATACTAACTCCATAAACCTATAAATAATACACTATTAAAAACTATCCTAAAATTAAAAGTAAAATATTTACAAAAATGACTTAATTAAAATAAAATAAAAATTTACAGGGCATCCTAAAATTCATCCACATTGCTGTCAATGGGGAAAGTGCCCAGAACGCTTGCAGCATTGCCACGCTGGATGGCAATCCTGATCCTTTGACCAAGAAATAGGCCAGCCCTCTGGTCACGTGAGACGTCGACTATACGCTTGGCGATGTCTTTGAAAACTTGGTGGGCACTCGGAGCTCGTGGCCCTAGTGTTTCAACCCCAAACGGCTCAAAAACAGCATAGTAGTCAAGCCATTGTACTTGCGCCGTTTGAGGTTTTCGGCAATTGCAGCAGCCGCACCAGCACAGCATGCAGTAACAGGAAGATGGGAACATGTTATTTAAAAAAAAATAAAATGCTTTTACGTGCTGTTCAAGTAATGTACTGCTATTGGTAGCAGATAGGTGACCTGTAATAACAAAACGCTCCGGAATTTAGTTTAAAGAGTATTGTAAGTACCTTTTCTTTGGAAGAATATTCATTCTCTAAATCTAAAGTTGACGCAATCAATACAAGTTCAATAATTCACAATAAAGCAAAATGCAAGCAAGCGTAAAATCCAAAACTAACAAAACAAATGTCAAACTCAATTTTTTTTAAATATTTATTCATGACCATGGATACTAGTCCTTCAGTCTGTCAAACTCATTGAGATGAAGTTGTCAAACTCAACAAATTCAAATTGCCACTGTCACTACTGTCAGAATTACACGTCATTATTTTTTGCTTATCTAAGCCATTGAGATGAAGTTTTATGGAGATGCCCCGATGTTCTATACATACATTTTGCTTATACAAATATGAGTCAAACATGAGACAGAGAGTGAAATATTGGTTTGTCTCTTTCCTTCTAATGCAGTAATCATATTTGACAAAAGAGACAACAATATTTCGGTTGTTGCTCAAAATGGAATATTTTGTTGGGATATTTCCCACAGTTACAGAAACGTGCCCATTTCGCCATTTTATGTGCCAAGTTTCGTGGTAGTTCTGCTGTCAAACAGTTGTTTACTTTTTGTTGAATTTAGATTTTTGAGTAAATTACGGAGTGTTTTCTTTTAAAAGTGCGTGTTACCATTAAGAAACAGTAATTCAACATGCCTGGATGTTCCATTGTGTCTTGTCATGCCAGGAAAAAGAAAAATCAGCCTGAATTGACTTTGTACAGGTTAGTAACACGTTTTCATGCAAAACTACATGAAATAGAACAATTTCGGTAAAGAAATCGCTATGTGACCTTGTTTTCATGGTTAGAGTATTAATATTTGGGTTTATTTCCGTCCTACAGATAATATTTTTCATTTCTTATTTTTTTTTTTTTTTTTTTTTTTTTGGCATTAGTAGACTTTATGCCATTTTCAAGTAAAAATTTGGGAAACAGGAAATTAAAGAACGGAACGGAAAGAATTTTAATGCTAGAAAATACGAATCAGTTAAGTCAATAATAAATCTAGATACAATAAAATACATAAACTAAAGTTTAATATCATTTTTATACAGAAAAGAGGCGATTATATCATAATATATTATTGGATTATGTATTAAACAAATCATACGAGTGGGGAAAGGGGTTTTTATATTAATAAGAGAATCAAGGAAATCAGAACGGTCATGACGAGAACATGAAAAAAAAATATGATCCAAAGTACCAACATCTTCCCCACATTCACACATGCAATCCTCTATAATACGGAGTTTGGCCAGATGGTAAGGAGTACATACATGACCCAGACGCATACGAATGATTTGACTAGCAATCAATTTGGAACACTTAACCTTGAAAAACCACGGCTTATTAGGAACATGAGGTTGTATAAAGTAATAATATTTTGCTTTGGTTTGAGTACTCTCTTCCCATAAAATACTCCAGTCATTGCGAAGGTATGACTTGGGTAAATTCATGATATCATGAGAAAAATTTGTATAAGGGAAAGTATCTCCATCATTGACAGCCTCCTTGGCTAAACCATCCGCTTTGTCATTTCCCTTTATGCCACAATGGCTAGGAACCCAAACAAAATGTACAGATTGCCCCCTCAACTTTAATTTATATAGTAAATTTTTAATATCAAATACAACAGGATAGAAAGCCTTCATTTTAAATGGGAACTTCTCAATTGCCTGCAATGCACTCTTTGAGTCAGAAAATATAACAGTATTTTGTAACTTAGCTATCAAAACATATTCCAATGCCTTAAATAGACCAAAGCACTCCCCAGTAAAAACTGAAGACTCAGGAGGAAGTTTAATTTTTTGAATAAGTTTATACTGAGCATGATAAACTCCTACACCTACACAACTATCCAGCGTTTTAGAAGAATCTGTAAATATTAAGTGCCAGTCTTTCCATTTATCATCAATATTACTATTGAATTTAGAATTCGCTCCAGAATCAGTTTTGGCGATACCCATATCATATGTTATTTCAGGCGCTAAAAGTAAAGAGTCAAAATCGTTATCATTAAATATTGCTAGCTTTGGTGCATTATGTACTGGCGATTCAAGTAACTTAAACTTCCTGTAACTAGTAAATAAACAAGGAACAGATTTGCATCTCCAATACTTGGAGCTTTCAATCAAAGAATTTAGTTTATCTAGTTTACTGATCAATGGATGGTTGGAGAATTGCATGATTTTAAATACAAACCTATCAGCTAAGAATTGTCTTCTTAAATATAAAGGGGGATCACCACACTCTACTTGCAACGCATTCAAAGGACTCGAAAGCATTGCACCCGAAATGATTCTGAGAGCTTTAGATTGAATATTATCTAACTTTTTGAACTCCGTTTTACTACCACCTAATAAAAAGGTACCATAATCCAAAATACTACGAATTATAGAATTGTATAACAATTTCTGGTTATAAGGGTGAGCACCCCACCACACACCCGAGAGGCATCTCATGATGTTCAACTGCTTTTCACATCTGTCCACTATGTAACTTAAATGGGATTTACCTGTCATTTTCTTATCCAAAATTAAACCCAAGAATTTAGCTTCTTCCCCAACAGCTAAAGTATGATTGTTATAGAAAACTTTAGGTGGCGGAAAATCCCGTTTTCTAGAAAAAACTACTACAGAACTTTTGTTAGGTGATAAATCCATCCCATTATCAACCAGCCATACCTTTAGTAACGTGAGGGATTCTGTTAATGAATTACATGCAGTTGGGATAGACGTGTTTATTGAATAGATAAGTAGGTCATCAGCATATTGTAAGACACTAACAGTACCATTTAAAGACGCTTCAAGATCATGTGTATAAATGTTGTAAAGTAACGGGCTAAGTACAGACCCCTGAGGCAATCCCTTATAAACTGTACGTGAAAGTCTTGAACCTTGATTTGTTATTACAAATATAAAGCGAACAGATAAGATATTAATAATAAAGTTAACTAAAATTGACGGCACCTGCAATTTCATTAATTTATTTTTGAGTACTTCTATGATTACATTGTCATAAGCTGCAGAAACATCTAAAAATGCAGCAACCACTGATAAATTATTAGAAAAGGCCAAATTAATGTCTGTGGTAAAGATACTTAAACTGTCTATGGTACTTTTAGATTTACGAAAGCCATATTGAGAAATCGAAAGCAAATTATTTCTTTCGACATACCATTCAAGACGGTTCTTAACCAGGTGTTCTGCAATTTTAGCAATAACCAAAGACAAGGCTATAGGACGATAAGCTGCAGGATCATCTGGAGATTTTTTAGGCTTTAGTATAGGGACTATTTCCTGAGTTCGCCAAGAAGTAGGAATGTTCCCAGAAATCATTATGGAATTAATTATTTCTAAATAATATACGAGTGAGGAATCGCCCATATTTGAAAAGAAAGCGTAAGGTATTCCATCTTCTCCAGGACAAGAATCTTTAACACTTGACAGTACCCCTTTAAGCTCGTATAAAGAAAAGGGTGAACTTAAACTATTCGATTCTTTTATGCCAGGATATAATGCGTAACAGGGCATCAAAGAATTTTTTTCAGGAGCTGTTGCAGGGGCCAATTTATCAAGAAAATCATCAGCTAAAACAGGAGACAACTGAACACCACAACGGTTTTGATTATAAGCATTCCTAAAACGCTTAATGTTACTCCAGACCTCTGAAGGGCAAGTTCTAGGACAAAGAGAGGCACAAAATGATCTCCATCCCTCAAATTTCCTTTCTTTCAAAAAAACTCTAGTCTCATTAATTATATCATTAAGTTTATTTAAATTTTCTTCCGACATATCCTCACCATACTCTCTTTCCGCTTCCTTTCTTCTTCGTACTGCATCTGAACATTCAGAATTCCACCAAGGTGGCATAGGTAAATAGTTTGAGCGGGACCTTTTTACAGGGAAAATCTCATCCGCTATTTCAAGCATGCAAAGGGCTAAGGCTCGAGAGCAATCATCTTCTCCTCCATGACATATTTCAGGTAACTGTGACACTTTGACATCAAGGGTCTGTTTAAATTTTTCCCAATCAGCTCTACCTAATCTGTACATTAATCGAGGGGGACGTTTTTCACTGTTAAAATACTATAATCGATTAGTCCACTCACGTCCCTATTTCGTGTGTCGCATCACTACCATTGCGTCTGTGCTCTGTGGTTCATAATCTTATAAAATGTCTGCCTTTTTGTTGTATCTAAAAATATGTTTAAATACTAAATAAAAGATCTTATCGTGTCTCAAGTGGTTTATTTAATAACACAATTAACTGCGTTACACTCTGCGATCAGGTTATGTGCGCCAGCTAGATCGAAAATGGCATCCAAAATGCATTCGACAATTGAACCACTCCAAAAGGGAAATTACGACACGTGGAAAGTGCAAGCTCAAGCTGTACTAATTAAAACCGGATTATGGGATTGCATAGAAACAAGCGCCGAGACGTCCAAAGACAAAGATCGAGACTTGTTAGCAAGATCGGAATTACTTTTGTTGATCGCCCCATCTGAACTAAAACAGGTAAAAACATGTAAAACAGCAAAAGAGGTATGGGAAACTTTAAAAACAGCATATGAAAGCAAAGGCCCTGCCCGAAAAGCTACATTATTGAAAAAATTATTACTAACAAAAATGACAAATAAAACTGATGTTCGAGAACACATTACAGAGTTTATTGACCTGGTAGACAAACTCAAAGACATGGAAATAGAAATAAATAAAGATCTATTAAGCATAATGCTATTATATTCACTACCAGAATCCTATGAGAACTTCAGAATTGCGATTGAGTCCAGAGATTCACTACCATCACCCGATGACCTGAAAACAAAAATTATTGAAGAAAGCGAAGCTCGAAATAATTATAGAGAATCAAATGATGAAGCATTCTACTCAAAACAAAAAGGTAATAAGTTTAAAAATAAAAATTATAATAAAAACCAAAACAAATGCAAAATAAAATGTGCAAATTGTCAAAAATCTGGTCATAAAACAGAGAATTGTTGGTACAACAAGAAAAAAGAACAAAATATAAACAAAAATGAGACAAATAATTATGTGAAAGAAATTTGTTTATCATCAAACATTCCAAATAAAAATTTCCAAGAAAAGAAATGGATACTCGATAGTGGATGCACTTCGCATATGTGCAATGATCAAAATCTATTTGAAGAAATTATTCCTGCAAAAGCAAATGACATCTTAAAATTAGCATCTGATAAAACTGAAAAAATAGAAGGTAAAGGAAAAGTTTCTATAATATGCGGAAAAATGAAAATAAACTTATTCAACACATTATATGTACCAAATCTGAGCATAAATCTAATATCTGTTGTAAAATCCACTGATAATGGATACAAGGTTTACTTTAATAAAAATTATGCCACAATGAAAGATAAAAATGGAAAAACAATACTAACAGCTACAAAAGAAAATGATTTATACTATGTCAATACAAAGGAAAATAAAACAAATAAATATGAACAAAATGAAAAATCAAACTTAATTAATACAAATGGAATTGACAACTGGCATCAAAAGGTTGGACATATAAATGAAACAGATTTAAAAATGGCTATGAAAAATGAGGCTGTAAGAGGATTAAACTTCAACAAAAATGAAAATATGAAGGAATGTGAAATATGTGTGAAAGGAAAATTTACACGTTTACCGTTTCCTGAAAGACAAAAAGAAACTATGGCTACAGAAAAATTACAAACTGTACATTCAGATATATGTGGACCTATGCCTGTAGCATCTACAGCCGGAAACAGATTCTTCATAACATTTATAGATGAATACAGCCGATACTGCAGAGTATATTTCCTGAAACATAAAAATGAAGCATTCGAAAAATTTAAAGAATACAAAAATGAAATGGAAAGATTTACAGGAAATAAAATAAAATTCTTGCAATCAGATAATGGCAAAGAATACTGCAACAGAGAATTTGATACTTACCTAAAACAAAATGGTATAATGAGAAGACTAACAGCAGCATACACGCCACAGCAAAATGGCATTGCTGAAAGAAAAAACAGAACACTAGTTGAGAAAGCCCGTTGCATGTTAATTGAAGGGAACATTCCTGAAAAATTTTGGGCAGAAGCTATATTTAGTGCAAATTATATAACAAACAGAATCCCAACAAGAAATACAGATAATAAAACGCCATATGAAAAATGGGTTGGATATGCTCCATCTGTAAGACATTTCCAAATATTTGGATCAAAAGTATTTGTACTAAACAAAATGTACAAAAGAAAATTTGCGCCAAGAGCACAAGTAGGCATATTCATGGGATATTCTGAAATAACAAAAGGTTATAGAATTTGGCTGCCTCATAAAAATGAAATCACTGTTAGTCGAGATGTAAAATTCTTAAGTAATATGTACTTCAGAGAAAAAGAAGAACAACAACTACCTCCTGCGAAAATTCTCATACAAGAAAATGAAGAAAGTAATAATAATGATACTTACCATGAAGAGCATGAAGACACTTACCAGTCTGATGAAGAACGGGAAGAGAATGAAACTCCATCCAGAAGAGAACAATCTGCAAATGAAGAAGATGAATATTTATCACCTGAAGAAAGTGAAGAATCACCTGAAAATGAAGAATTACTTGAAAAAGAAGAAATAAATAAAAGAACTAGAAAACCACCCACATGGATGAGAGACTATGATATGACTGGATATTGCTATGAAAGTGAAGATGAAAATGAAAATGATGATGAGTCATGGGAAGAAGCAATTAAAGAAGAAATAAAAGCTCACCTTAAAAACTCAACATGGAAAATAGTACATAAAGAAAAAGGAGAAAATAGTATTACAAGTAAAATGGTATTAAAAAGGAAAATAGGAATAAATGGTGAGGAGAAAAGAAAAGCAAGACTAGTTGCCAGAGGATTTTCCCAAAGACCTGAAATCGACTACAAAGAAACATTCGCACCTGTATCAAAAATGAGCTCTATCAGAACACTACTTGCTACAGCTATAGAAAAAGATATGAAAATAAATCAGTTGGATGTGACTACAGCATACTTAAATGGAACTCTAGAAGAGAAAATATATATGGAAATTCCCAAAGAACTAGACATATATCTATGCAAAATAATGACAGAGGATGATGATGAAATCAGCTTATTGGCAAGAAATATGTTAATAGACTTAAGAAAGCATGGAAATAGTGCTGTCTGTCTTTTACAAAAGGCTATCTATGGTCTAAAACAAGCTGGAAGACAATGGTTTAAGAAGCTGGATCTGAAATTAAAAGAATTAAAGTTCACTCCATCTACTGCTGATCCTTGCGTATATACAGCATCGATAGGGGGAGAAACTGCCCTTATTAGTGTCTATGTTGACGATATCCTGCTGATGTCAAAAAATCTGAAAAATATAAAATATATTAAAGGTAAATTAATGAAAGAATTCAACATGAAAGATATTGGAGAATTAAAAAGCTGTTTGGGTATAGAATTTAACTGCAAGAAAGATTATATAACAATATGCCAAAGTAAATATATAAGTGAAATATTAAAGAAATATAATATGCAAGAATCAAAACCAGTTAGTACTCCAATGGAAGTTAATTTAAAACTAAAAAAGGAAGAGACAAAAGACATAAACTTACCTTATCAAAATTTAATTGGAGCATTGCTATACTTATCTGTCTCTACAAGACCAGATATAAGTCACGCCGTCAGCTACCTCAGCCAATTTAATAATGGTTATAACAAAGAACATTGGACAGCTGCAAAAAGAATTCTACGTTACCTGAAGGGTACCATAGACCTGAAACTGTGTTATAAGAAATGTGATAAACCTCTGATAGGATATGCTGATGCTGACTGGGCAACATGTACCATTGACAGAAAATCATATACTGGTCAATGTTTCATAATGAGCGGAGCTACTATTAGCTGGGAATCACGCAAGCAAAAGACAGTTGCATTATCAACCGCTGAAGCGAAATACATGTCTTTGACAGAATGTGCAAAGGAAGCTATACACTTAAAACAGTTGCTTGCTGATATAAAATTGAAACAAGATTTGATCCCCATCTACAATGATAACCAAGCAACACAAAAGCTCTGCATCAATCCTATTGTGAGTGCAAAATCTAAGCATATAGATATCAAGCAGCACTTCATCCGGGAAGCCATTCAAGAAGGCCACATCGAAGTGAAATATATGTCCACGGAGAAAATGCCCGCTGACATCCTCACAAAAGCATTACCATCAAACAAGTTCATACAATGTCGTGAAAGACTTGGCTTATATAAAGTGAATTAGAATAAATTTGTAATGTTATATGTTTTGCTATTATAAAGTTAGAATAGGTATGCTCGTGAGGGGGAGTGTTAAAATACTATAATCGATTAGTCCACTCACGTCCCTATTTCGTGTGTCGCATCACTACCATTGCGTCTGTGCTCTGTGGTTCATAATCTTATAAAATGTCTGCCTTTTTGTTGTATCTAAAAATATGTTTAAATACTAAATAAAAGATCTTATCGTGTCTCAAGTGGTTTATTTAATAACACAATTAACTGCGTTACACTCTGCGATCATTCACTGATAGGGTATTTGTCAGGGGATGCTATTATTAGGGGAAAATGATCACTGCCTAGTGTAGAAGAAGAGAAGACAGACCAAGTGAGTGATAAGGCCAAACTAGGGGAACAAATCGACAAGTCCACAGCACTCGGCAATTCATTGGGCTTGGTACGTCTGGTCGGTGTCCCAGTATTTAATACACATAAATTATTGTCATCTAATATTTGTATCAAACGTACACCATCACTTTTATTTACACCGCATCCCCAAGACTGATGATGACAATTAAAATCTCCCATTATCAAGACAGGGCTTTGCAATGAACAAAAAATATCACTCATCTCTTGTAGAGCAGCAGAAGAAGGCTTTGGAATATATACAGAGGCATAAGTTACATTATTTACACGTATAGCAACGAAGTCAACTAAAGAATATTGATTCGGTAATATAATTTGGGAATATGCAACATTGTTTTTGACTAAAATGGCAACACCACCGTAGCCATCAATTCTGTCATTACGAATGCAAACATAACCTGGAATATTGAAAAAGCGCGGGAAACTCGTACTTGACGGACGCGTTCTTTTTGCTGCTCATTTTTAAACTTGAAATTAACTATATATAGTATCAGTAATCGTAGTTTTAGTGTCGTAGTTTAACTCTTTTAATTTAGTTTTAGTGTTTTCTATCTTCCTTCTGTAGTGGTAAGTGTTTTTTATTGTATTTATAGCTTAAGATGAATGACCCGCCTGATCCGGGGGACCCTGTTCCCCCGGCAGGCAGTTATGTTACAATTCAATCAAATGAATCAGGAATGGAAACAGATGGGTCATCAACATCCAAAGCTCTGAAACGGAGTGTACGTGTGCATGTGTGCAAACATTGCAATAAACGTCGTAGAACCCGGAAAGGCCTCGGATCCGAAACTTCGGGTTGTGCTTGTACGGACACGGTGGACACGAGTGTCACTATTGAAAACGAAATAAATACCCGGAATACCCCCTCTACTATCTCATTGCCAATTTCTCAGACCCCCCCAACTCAGACTCCAGTTCCCGCCCAAATCGGCCGAAACTTGTACAGCAAAACGGACAGTGCGCCTTTTGTTGTACATGTACAAAAAAAACTTACAAATTCAAATGATGGTTCCATACTGCATCCCATCGCATTCGGGAAGTTTTTAAAACAGAATAATTTTCAAAACATAATAAATGGCAGTGTCAAGAAAATTGGGAGAAATAAAATAAGCATTTCCTTTTCTGATTTTGTAAACGCAAATTCTTTTATTAACCATGATAGCCTTGAAAAACACGATTTTAAAGCATTTATTCCCACATTTAACGTTACTAGAATGGGCTTAGTGCGTGGGGTTCCTGCGGAATGGTCTCCGGAGGAAGTCATAGACAATATATCGGTACCAATTGGATGTGGTCCTATTTTAAAAATAAGGCGATTAAATTTCAAATCAATTGTAGATGGCACCACAACTTGGAAACCATCACAGTCCATCGTGGTAACTTTTGACGGACAGATCTTACCAAAGAGAATTTTTATTTGTTATAATGCTCTACCTGTAGAACTATATATCTTCCCTACAGTACAGTGTTTTAGTTGCTGCCGCTTTGGTCATACAAAATTGCAATGTAGGTCCAAACCCAGATGTTTCAGATGTGGCCAGGCACACACTGGGGATAGTTGTGAAACAGATGAAGGGAATGCTTCATGTTGCCTCTGTGACGGATATCATTTTGCCACCAATAAGTCCTGCCCTGAATTTTCAAGGCAAAAATTGATTAAAACATATATGGCTCATAATTCAGTTTCATATGCTGAAGCAGCAAAACTTCATCCTGCTGTTACTAAATCATATGCTGACACTCTTTTATCTTCTCCTGCAAAAAACATTCCTACCATTTCTTCATCCAACAAATTACCTACTACTACAAGCTACAAAAAAACTGTATTTCTTAAACCACGCTCCCCTCCCAAATTTGAACAAGGATACAATAAACAAGCACACAATTCCATAATTCAAGATTTTAATTCTCACCAACCTTCAAATGGTTGTGCCTTAAATAATCAAAATATTGATAAAAATTCAAATTTTTCTCTAAATGATTTTCTTTCAGCATTAAACAGTCTTCTTTCTCAGTTCAACATTTCACCGTCCAACGCTGCTTCTTCTTTTAATGTACCCCAGTTTATTTATAATGGACAACACATCCAAAATAATCCAGTGGAACTGTCGCAGTCTAGTAAACAAAAAAAGTGATGTCATATATTTATTAAACAAATATGAACCTTTTGTCTTTGCTCTAGCAGAGACTTGGCTCAAATCCTATCACATTTTTAAAATTAATGGTTATTTAACCATTAGAGAAGATAGATCTGATGGGTATGGTGGTGTAGCCATACTTATCAAGAATTCTATTCCTTTTTCATTAGTGACATTACCTCCTCATAGTGAGGAAATATCTATTGTAGCTATACAAGTATATAACACTTGCCTTGTATCTATTTACATTCCTCACCCCTCTTCTTCTGTACTACAAGAGATGAACAATCTCTTTTCTTTTCTTCCAAAGCCATTCTTAATACTGGGGGACTTTAATTGTCATCATCAATCATGGGGTTGTTCAATATCTAATTCTTATGGGGATCAATTACTAGATATTATAGACATTCATAACTTATGTATTTTGAATTCAGGGGCACCCACTCGTCGTTCAGATCCTAACCAGAACCAAAGCGCAATTGATCTTTCTATCTGTTCTCCAAACCTGGCTTCTTCATTAACTTGGCATACCCTGGCCTCTACTTTTGGTAGCGATCATTTTCCAATAGTAATTTCTTACCCTCTTTCCAAATCAAATGCATCAAAACGGAAATCAAGTCTCAAACATAAAGTACCCAATAGTAACAGTAATGACTGGGAGAAATATAGAGATATTGTTGACAGAAAGGCTGCTTCATTGCCTGTTATTTCTGATGACAACCAAAATAGTTGTGCTGAAGCCTTGGCATGCATATTGATTGAAGCGGCGAATGAAGTATTTCCTAGGAAAAATAACAATGTCACTGCAATTCCATCACCTCCTTGGTGGGACTCAGAATGCAGTGAAGTAATTAAAAAACGTAAAAGGGCTGAATATAATTATAACCATGATATGTCAGATATTAACTTTGAAATTCTTACGAACATAATCTCAGAAACTCGCAAACTAATTAAGAAAAAGAAATTTGAATCTTGGCGTAACTTTTGTTTATCTATTTCACCGAATACTCACCCCACAATTGTCTGGCAATATATTCGTAGATTTAGATCCATTTACAACAACCATTCTCCTATCCCTGATTCTTTAGCCAGCAACTTTTTAGATAAGTTAGCCCCTCCTTGGGTTCCTGAGAATAACTTATCTCTCATAACCAATAACCAAAATATTAATTCAACGCTAGATTCTTCGTTTACACTGACTGAATTAAAGGCTGTTATTAACAAAACTAAGGATTCAGCCCCAGGCATTGATGGCATACCATATTCCTTTTTTTCTCATTTAAATGATAACATTCTTAGCTATTATTTACAACTCATTAATTCTGTGATGGAAACAGGAAACGTCCCAGTTGAATGGAAACGTCAAACAGTGTTGCCATTCCTTAAACCAAATAAAACGCCTTCTGATGTTTCATCATATCGTCCCATAGTTTTATCTTCAATTCTCATAAAATTAGCTGAACATTTAATTAAAAATCGCCTGGAATGGTTTGTGGAAAGTAAGGGCCTTCTGGCAGAATCACAGTATGGCTTTAGGAAAGGAAAAAGTACCACTGACTGTATAAGCATATTAACATCTGATATTAGAATATCATTTACTAATAATCAAGATACCGTTGCGGTTTTTCTCGACATAAATGCAGCGTACGATAATGTGATTTTATCAGTCTTACAACATAAATTAAAGACCTTGCAGGTTCCAGTAAACTTGCTGAATTTTATCATTAATATTCTGGCTGAACGGTCTGTCAACATGTCAGTAGGGAACCGCGAGGTATCTCAAATTGTATGGAGAGGTCTCCCACAGGGTTCTGTACTCAGTCCGCTTTTATATAACATTTACACATTTGATTTAGATTCAGCGCTATCTAATTATGTTAGGGTACTTCAATATGCCGATGATTTGTTGTTATATACTACAAACAATTCTATTGAACAAGCTAGTTTTGATATGAATTCCGCACTATCCGCATTGGGTTCTTGGTTGCATCTTAATGGTTTGGAGCTATCAACATCTAAAAGCGCAGCTGTGTTATTCACCCGAAAACGAAACACTCCCCTTATTAATATCCACTTTAACAATATTCCCATTCCATTTACAGACAATTTCAGATATTTGGGTGTAATTTTAGATTCAAAACTAAGTAGTGTTCCCCATTGTGAGTTTATTACTAATAAATGTGAAAAGCACCTAAACATGCTGAGATGCCTATCTGGAGTGTGGTGGGGTGCACATCCTTTTTCACTCAAATTAATTTATAATGCAATAATTAGAAGTTCATTAGATTATGCGTCATTTGCTCTTGAACCAGGTAGCGTTATGGCTTTTAAAAAATGGGACTGCATCCAATATAAAGCATTAAGAATAATTTCAGGTGCCATGAAATCTAGTCCTACAAATGCTTTACAAGTGGAATGTGGAGAAGCTCCTTTACAAATTAGAAGACAATATCTTTCTGATAAATATTTGTTCCGGATTATACAGTTTTCTGCTCACCCTCTCATTCCTAAACTACACCTTTTAGTATCGCTAATGGAATCTTCAGATTACTGGTCACATAAACGTGCTCCTTGTTTAGTTATTAGCTACAAAAAATACCTTTCTCTATCTTCTCCAATTCATCGGTCTAACAAACTCCCCATATTTAGCTGTAGTTATGATAGTTTACTGTTCAGGCCTAATATTAAATTCAACTGCGTTAGTAAATCCGACCCCGACATAAGTTTAAATTTTAATCATTTTCTTACTGAATATTCAGACTACCATAATATTTTTACTGACGCTTCAAAGCTTTCTCCAACGAGTTGTGTTGGGGTAAGCACTTATCATCCCCAGTATAACATCGTGCAAAAAGTAAAACTCCCTCCGGAGACTTCCGTTTTTACGGGAGAATGTTTTGGAATTTTAAAGGCTATGGAATACATCCAAGTTTTTAAACTTAAAAAGGCTATCATTTTTACAGACTCCAAAAGTGCTCTTCAAGCCATTGATAAATGCCTGTTGGGAGATAAGTCCCATTATCCTATAATTTTTTCAATAAAGGAATTTGCGTACAGAATCTTTACCAAGGGGAATGACTTACTTTTTGCGTGGGTTCCAGCCCACACTGGCATTGAGGGTAACGAAGTGGCGAACGTTCTCGCAGGTGATGCGGTGCAGTGTGGTGACATAGTACCAAATAAAATTTTTTGTGAAGATATTTTAGAACTACCCAAAACTTTTCTTCGGGACACCTGGAAGGTGGCATGGGAAGCGAGCAGTGCATTGAAAGGGCAGTATTTTCACATGATTCAACCCGATGTTTCGGACAAACCGTGGTTTGGTAAGGCTAAGTTTGGCAAGATGGAGACTTCCACCCTCATACGTATGAGGCTGGGTCACGTTTGCTCTCCAGCTCATCTTGCCAGACTTAAAATTAAAGACGATCCCAGTTGTTCTTGTGGTATGGATGTGGGTGACTTAAACCACATTTTTTTCTCCTGTCATCTATATGACCGTTCTTCCTTTCTTAGTGACCTTATATCTCTCCGTATTCCTTTTCCTACTTCAATATTTTCTCTACTTTGTACAAATAGTTTACCTGTATATAAATGTATAGTATCATTCATTATATTCAATGACATTAAATTGTAATTTTTGTTGTTTTGTAAATATGTTTTTGTTTTTTAGTTCATCATTCATTATTTTCATTTTTGATTGTATCCCTACTGATCCTATATCCTAAATTCCGTAATTCCGCTTACAATAATTTTAATATAATCCCGTTTCCCTACCTTTACTGAATAAAAAAAAAAGAAACATGACATTGGTCTAATGCACAAACCGTGCGGGCCAAAGAAAGAAAAAAAAAAAAAAAAAAAAAAAAAATAACCTGGAATATTAAATATTCGACCGTGTTTAAGCCAAGTTTCACTCAATGCAACAATAAGTGGTTTATATTTGTTAACTAAATAGAAAAGATCAGTTTTTTTATTAGTCACTGACCTGACGTTCCATTGAATAATTAAATCCATAATCGTTTTTGTCTGTCAGTAATTTACAAATTAGGTCAGCGTTGTTCGGTTTTATGTACTTTTTATTTTGCAACATCTTAATAAGACTATTAATTAGATCCATAATCTGTTCATGATCTTCTTTTTGTTCAGGTTTATTCTGTAGTGCACACCCATTCCTGAGACTTGGTGAACTGGACTCATTTATTATCGCATTGTGCGCTGCTCTGTCATATCCAGACGCAGATGTAGGAGGCAAACGTGGTTTTTTAAATACTGTTTTTTTGTATGAAATTGTCCTAGGATTATTATTGGCATTATCATTAGTGTGAAAGTATGCGGATTTGGAATCTGATTGAGAAATTTTACTACCTGAAACAACTTTGTCTGCATATGACAGAGAGGAAGATGGATGCAACTTACTAGCCTCTAAATAGGAAATACATGAATGAGCCATAGTGTTTTTGATGTCTCTTTGCCTCTTAAACTCAGGGCATGCTTTATTTATAGCAAAGTGAAAACCAGAACAATTTATACAAGATGCACAGTCCTCCGTAATGCTACAAGATTCAGCAGAATGATTTTGTCCACATTTAAAACATCTTGGCTCTGCAGCCCTACATTGTAACTTTGTATGTCCATACCTACAACATCTGAAACACTGAATGGTGGGGTACACATATGTGTCAACATTTAATGCATTATAGCACATGAATACTCTCCGTGGTAGAACCTGCCCATCAAAAGTAATAACAATAGACTCTGAAGGTTTCCAAACTGGACCGCCGTTAATCTGTACTTTATAATTTAACCTCCGAAGTTTAATGATCTTTCCACACCCAATTGGTGTAGAAATATTTGCTTCAATTTCTTCCAATGACCACTCTGAAGGAACACCACGCACAATACCCATCCTAGTAACATTGAATGTCGGGATAAAGGCTTTAAACTTGTTAATACTTAATAAGTTAGAATTTAAAAAGTCATTAGCATCAATGAATGTAGAAAAAGCAACTGCACACTTGTTACGGCCGATCCTTTTAATGCTTCCAGTAACTATATTTTCAAATCCACCCCGTTTCACGAAGTTGCCAAAAGTAATAGGATGCAACACGGTTCCATTATTTGGAGAGTCAATAATGCGTTGTACATGGATTATATATGGAGATATATCTGTATGTATGTACTCCTTCCCACCAACCGGCTCAAAAGTTGCTTGACTAGGGTTTAACTGTTTCATCTGTGAATTAGACTGAAGATGGGATGTTTCTTGGTGATCAATATTAGGAATATTTTCAAGTACAGTCTCTTGGGGATTGCAACTACAATCTGTAATAACGAGTTCATTCTGGGCATGGCCATTTTTACTACGTTTTCGTATTCTGCAGCTTTTACAAATTCTCCTGCGTTTGCGAGCAGATTTTTCGCTGCTATCAGTGGCCACTGAACCATCAGTGTCCATACCACTTTTATCCACAACACCATCATTTTGTGACATTACAGTCACATAATTAGCGACATCCACGGGGGGATTTAGGCCGCCACCTAAATCCCCCAGCAAGTTATTAGGGGGATCGTTCATGCGACCCGGACTTAGGGACTAACCATACGAAAAAAATATATATACAAAACCTACCAAAAAATCAGCTACAAACACTACAATACAAATATATACAATTATTATACAAAATTATATACAAAGATTAGACTCAACTGATCAGTTTTACAATAAAAATTAAAATTCAAAAATTTAAAACAACCGCGCGCAACCGAAGTTTCCCGCCTTTTTTATTTCTTATTTTCGTTTGTTTGTTTACAATAATAATAGTGTTGTACCGTTGCTGTAATAGTTCCCGATACTAGTCCTTCGTTACACTGAAACTGTTACCAAATGATATATTGATAAAAAAATACTAATCATTTATAGGTTTCCCAAAAATGAAAGATTGAAGAAAAAATGGTTGGACTCTATCAGTGACGAAAAAATTTGTTCTCGAAGTAAAGACTGGCTTATGTGTTCACTTCACTTTGTAGAAAAATGTTTTAACAGAACACTTGATGTTATTAGGTTACATGAGAACTCTGTACCTACAATATTTTCGGTAAGTGTGTATTAAAATGATTGTTAAATAACAGCCTGGTTTTTTAGCCTAAGTTATATGGATAGTAATGCATATTTCATTTTTTTTTTCAGACATCCAACAAAAAACAACTTCCAGAGTCATTTGTATTCTGTGAAACAAGCAACACTCAAGAATCTAATGTTTCTTGTACATCTACTGTAATAAAGCAACCATCTACCGTAATAGATGAACCATCTAGTGTAATGGAGGCACCATTGCAGTTGACCCATCAATTTGTGGGAACAGTGCACAAAGAGGTATGTAGATGTTGAATTTTTAACCGTTTTCTGACAAACAGACGGCAGCACATCAAGCGCCGCAATCTGTCAAAGACTTGTCAACTGTCACTTGAAAAGAACTTTTAGCAGTAAAATGCAATATGCAAATTATTTTTTAACGGTGCATTGTTAAGTTATTGGTTAATAGTGCTGATACATTTGGCATGTTCGTGAAAAGGCGCTGTCAGATGGGACTGATCATCTCTTAGCTGCCACGGTCTATTTTAATTTTTCATTATTATTATTTTTTAATATTAGCTGTACACTTAACTTGCTACGTTGAGTGTTAAAAGAGTGTCCATGGAGTTTCTTGTCCGTTCTTTACCATAGAGATCTTCGCTCTGGAATGGGCACCTACGGTACTTTCACTGTTATTATGTCTTGTGACTAGAACTGTAGCACCATAACAATTTTGTACTGATTTATTTTTATGTCTTTTGACCATTCAAAAGTGCCTGTAATTATTGGCCTAGTTGAAATAAATTTGATTTGATTTAACTATTTATCTTTTCTATTACAGGTTTTACAAACTGGAAAAATTAAAGCCTTTAAAGAAAAATATGTCAATCAACAGAAAACAATTAAACGCCTCAATGAAATAATACGAAGGAAAAAAAAATTGCTGATTTGAAGGCTGTTGTGATAGAAGACTTGACGGGACCAAAAGACTTTTTAAAAAGACAAATTAACAAGTCCAAAGGTTTACCTGTACAATCCGAATTAATCGTAAATTTTTTAAATTAACGCTAACACATGAATATATGTATAATATTTAATTACAAGCAATAGCGCAAATGTGAAAATTTTCATTTTTTTTACGTAACTACATGGATTATAATTTAATCATGGTATCTAGTCGTAATACTATTATGTAATCCTAAAAGTACTAGGGATACTAGTATCCATACTCGTTACAGTAACACTATGTTTCTTGATTGGCACAACCCTAGCATTGGCCGCCATTTTATGTGCCATGCGAACTTGTAGGTATCCACGTTTTTGGTGTAGGTATTTCCAGTCCATAGGATTATAATGTCTATGATCTAAGCATGATTTAAGCCCATGAAGGTATAGAAGCCAAACATTGAGATACAAGATTATAAGTCCATGATGCCAAACGTCAAAAATTTTTAGGTTTTTGGGTTTTTGGCATGGCTTCGAAGAAGCTTCGAAGCGTAGAAAGAGAAAAAGTATAGAACTCGGGATAATTCCTTCTCTTTCCCTCAAGAAATAAAAAGGACAGAGCATAGCTATCGCCATCTCTCAGCGCGTAGCCTGTTTTTTGGCTTAGCAGGTTTCACAAACTTACAGCTAGGCAAAAACAGTAGAAAACCGGAAGTCGCCACTGTCTTCTCGCTACTAGCACTTTTAATGATTTTATTTTATTTATTTTCACTTATTACGTTAGTTTTATGGCACAATAATAAATCTTACAAACCTGCGTCTTTGTTTACAACAAATATTTTAAAACGTTGTCAGCAAATAAAAATATTAGTTCCGTTTCAAGACGTTCTGGCCAAGCTGTACGCCATTAAATTCTTCTCTGTACTTAATTAGGAAGTGACATGCAATGATGTTTTCCTTCACCGAAAGGCAATTGGTCTGATAAACAGGTTATCCCTTTGACATATTATTACCCATATCGCCCATTATCGATCACGCGTGATAATAATGCACCCGCTAGTCGGGTAAAAAGTTTGCAGTATGACAACACTCCCCATTTGTGACGTCAACATTCTCTATCTCATGTGGCTACGCCAAACAACAATCTAGGGTTCCTTTATCTAAGGGGCCAGGCCATTTCGTCGTCCATCTTGCTCAGAGGTTGCCTAGCAACTGAATGTATTTTTGTTTGTAGTGCCGCTGCAGTTCAAGTGTGGTTAACTAAAAAATTACAGAATGAAAGTTCGAAAAAAGCGCCGCTATTTCGACACTTTTTTATCGCCGGCAAAAAAGTGCTCGTGCGAATGGCCTATAAGTTTAACTTTATGTAGAAACTAGAAAGATAGGTTACATAATTAAGAGATAAATGGAAAATCAAATTGCTTCAAAAAAAAATATAGTTTGCCAGATTCAGGTTAGTTTGTGGGTACCCACAAACTAACCTAATCTGGCAAACTGGTACCTACCAGTTTAAACAACTAGGTATTAGTCGAGTTACTCTGTACTCGTTAATCGATTCTTGACGGGCGCTCGCCTCTCTAGTGCGCGTAATGTAATGGACGTATAGACGCAACTCAAAGCAAACTTTGTCTTTACTGAATTTATCTTTATTTAAAACTAGGTGATTGTTAGTGATAATTTTAACATCTTGTAGTGTAACTTGGATTAATATTTTTTCAACTTGACGGTGTTATGGCACCATCGTTGGATCGTTTGCACTCGTCAACATAATTTAGGTTAGCCATAATAAAAGCAATATTAAACTCTTTTCATTATTTTAGTGACGGTATTGGCAAAATGGAAGCTGTAGAAGAGCCTCCACTACATAGTACTTCTGTGGATGGCATGAAAATGACAATAGTATTTGATGAAAAAGACGAAAACGCCGTGGCTTCGGCAGCTACGGATGTATGTCACAAATCAAACGGTGTCGCAGATTCGGAATCTGCAGATCTAGCTGCAGTAGAAAGTAATACAGCGCCTAGCGAAGACAGTAAATGTGAAATTGAAACATCGGCTGAGGTGAAGAATGATGTGCAAGAAAACATCGAAGGCTCGGTTGTACCTGAAAGTGATAGCCCAACAGAACCAACTGCTAGCGACAACATACAAGATAAGGATACCACAGTTGATTCCTCTCCTATTATCATAGAGCCGACAAAAAATGAGGTAGATGACAAAGATAATGTCACTGGCACAGGCGGCACCCAATTAGAAGAGAGTACTGCTGTAGAAGCTGTCACTAATGAACCACACTCAGAGAGAGTCACTTTTCAAACTGAAATTTTGGTTGAAACTCATGATAATGAGATGATTGAGACTATTGTAGAAGAGACAATTATTGAAGATCATGATTCAAACAATCTACTTAGTGGGCTTGGTCAAAGTATTGAATTAAGTGAAGCTTTACGGTCATCGGATACTACAGATAATGTGGAAAATAATAATTGTGCTGTGAGACAGGAAGTATTTAACAAAGAGGAACTATTGGATATCTTGGAGGGGAATGATGAAGAACAGTCTGAAACCATACTTCCAGCAAACTTCAATAAAAGTTTACACTCAAAAAAGCTGCTAGAAACACAAATAGCTTTGGAACAGCTTTCTAGATTGAAAAAAACTTCTAAAAAACGCAAAGACAGGCTTTCCAGGAACAAAAGTGATAAAGTAGTAAAAACTGAAAAGGAAGCAAAAAGTCCTAAAGTTGCTAAAAGTGAAAAAGTTGTCAAACAAGATCGAAAAGAACCAATAGAGGGTAAACCAGAGGAAAATATAGTTAATGTACTGGTTAAAGAGTGGGATGATGAAGATGCCCCCCCTGAAGCTGAGAAATCTAACAAGTTGGAGGAGAATGAAACCTCTGCAGAAAATACTGAACAAGTTGCAATAGCGCAAGAAGGTGCCACTAAAGAAGAAGAGGAAAGCTTGAATCGAACTTCCATTGATTCATCAGGTGATGGAAAAAGTCCATCTTTAAATAAAAGCAGTGATGAAAGTCAACCTCAAAGAAGACTTGGTAGGGTTATAAAGAAAAAGGTTATATTTGATCCTGATAATCCTGACACTTTTACAAAATCCAAAACTGTTATTAAAAGCAAAGAACCTAGTATTGAGAAGGACACCCCTTTAAAAAAAATTAAGACTGAACCAACTTTCCAGATGGTTGGCAAAACACCTTTGCCAAAAAATATGCACTGGAAAAAGCCTTCTCCTAAAAACTGCAAACAAAATAAGAGATTGACTGAGGTTGATAAATTATTGATGGATGAAGGAGCTGTAAATATGATATATCAGCTAACCCCTGAGGCACCAAAAGGTAAAAAGAATATGAAAACCAAAGCAGAATTTATTAAAAAGCTACAGAGTTCCACACCAGACTCAAAAGAAATGAAGTTTCGGGAAAGAAAAAAAGAATCTAAGTATGAAGAAGGAGAAGCAAAGAGAATTCTTGGTGGTAAACACAGGTCGTCCCTGAGCAATTCAGTCAAATCACCATCAGTGAGTGAAGACTTTGAGGCTCACAGCGCTGATGATTCCATTATTTATAGACGGCATTCCTCGAGTTCCTATTCAAGCTCTTGCATGAGTCCACGGCGGCTAAGTGATGTAGAGTCAAGCAATCAAGGAGGCTCAGGAAAATCTTCACAAGCTCAGACTGATGTTCAAAACCTGTCTGGTACCATCGTTAGCAATAGACCAATTGCTGAAACATTCATGTCAGACAAAATGGACATTATCAGGTCAGACACTATCAATAAAGATGATTGCTTGTCCATTAAAGCAAAACTTAATTCTAAGTTAAATCTTGCCTTAAATAAGAGGAAGCGAGACAATTCCAAACCTGAAAAACCAGCAAAGCTAAAAAAAGTTATGAGAACAGATGAAATAACTATTGTAAATCAAGACAATTTTAAATACTTATCCATTAACTTTGATCAAAGATTAGCTGAAGTATGTGTTCAGAAGCAAGGATTCAACTGCAGTCTTGAGGTAAGTTGTGTACCTATCAATATCACCTTGTCATTTGAAAACTAGTCTTTGTTTTTTTCATGTCTATGAAATAGGTATGTATTTTACAAGGAAAGTTTTTCCTTGACAGATAATAAAGGAGTTGGAAAAAGCACTGCAATTGATTGAATCAAGGAAGGACATATCAGTGACATTATTGGCATCTGAATGTGGGACGACATATTCCGATTTAGACTTACGACCTTTGTTAGATGAGAATATGGAAAAATCGACCAACTTTGCCTATGAAATGGCAGAATCTATTAGGTAAGTTGTAAACACATTAAATGTAATTTATTTCAGTTTTCTTAGTCATCATTTTTGACTAAGCAAACTGAAATAAATAAATAATTTTAATGATAATGTTGTATTTCACATAATGTTTCATGGTAATGATTCCAACTAGGGTTGCCTTCCTACCTCCATCTTTCCGGGTTTCCCCGGATTTGTCCTAGTTAGTTTTCACTAGGTAATCCCGGCAGCGGCGGGGGGCTTCATTTGTAGTCCGGGTTTTAAAATTTGAAGTCTTGGGCCGCCCGCGACACACGCTCACTTCATCGTCCCCCCACCCCTCCCGACGCATTTGCCGCGGTGCGCACTTCGACTCATATCCGGGTTCTGGACTCTAAAATTCGTTTTCACGCGTCTTGTCCTGGTTTCCAAATTTTAGAGATGGCAACCCTAGTTCCAAAAAGACTTGGAAACTACATCTTATTGAAATGCATTGCATTGTTTATAAGCTATGTTACAAGGACTGGGCCCCAAAGATAAGAAAGTTATGAATAACTGATGCAGATGTACAGTACAGGTCACACATGTACTGAAAAACATTTCAGTGAGGCCAACTTAAGGCTCGTTCAGACAGAGCATCCATATTCATAATTAACAGATCCATGACTACTGGAGGCGATGTTCACACCTCAGTACTTTTTAATGCACCCGTCGGAAAATATTTTTTATAAGATCAGGATTTTAATACTGTTGTGCGTGTGAATTGGGTTTACATTACATACGCTACTGCCGAATAAAAACGTATACATTAAAACGAACCTCTGCCTGAACAACTGAAATTTAAGAAACAATAATAGAACCAGAGCAGTTGTGGCCCAGTGGTATCGGCCTCGACTTACAAGTAGGTCGTGGGTTCGAACCCCGTCAGGCGCATTACTTTGTGTAATTTATTTCAACACCACTGCTCTCAAAACGGTGAAGGTGAACATCGTGAGGAAACCGGCATGTCCTAGAACCAAAAATTCGAAGACATGTGACATCTACCAATCCGCACTGGGCCCGCGTGGTAGATTACGGCCCACTCCCTCTCACAGAGAGGAGGTCTGTGTCCCAGCAGTGGGAACATTTATAGGCTGATGATGATGATTAGAACCAGAATCTACAAATTTTATTTTACTATTTATGTACACACAATATACAACACAGGATAATTGTCAATCAAGCTGTATGTATGTATGTTTTACTTTGACATGTTTTCATTTTCGTAAGTGCAACTAAATAGATTGCCAACTGGGCAGCAGTGAATAAAACATAAAAAGTATAATCTGAGTAGGTATGTGTTATGTAACATTTTAGACTAGCTTTTTTACCAAAGGGTCGTACAAAGTAATGATTATAGACCTTGGCTTTTGCCTCATATGATAACTTAAACATTTTTCGAATTAGCTCCTTCATCCTAAGTAACCAATTTAAAAACTCAACATTTACAGGTCCCTCTTACAAACAGTGGAACAACATAGCAAGCTGTTGTGCTCTGGGATGAGTGGCCGATGTTCTGGCATTGGCCTGGCGCTAATCGGCCTCAGCGACGTGGCCCTGGCCTCGGAACGAGCTAGCTTCGCCATTAGCCCTAAGTCACATGCGTCAGTAGCGCCGATAGAGCCTGGCGTCTCAGCCTTCACTACATACAGACTTCTGTCTCAACCTCTAGTAAGTTTATATATTTTTATCATTTTCGTTTGTAAGATTTTATTGAAAACAAGGAAGAAGAAAAAATATGCATATAATAATAAATCCTGTAAATAAAGTTCTTGCTCTATTTTATTACAACTTTAACTTCCTGTTGCAGTTAAACGACTTGGTCGTGTTCGGGCGTCGATTGACCGCGTCTGAAGCCTTGAAAGGTGGTTTGGTGAGCCGCACACTATGGCCTGAAAACTTCAACGAACAAGTCCACACTATCGCTAAAGATATAGCTTCACAACCTGCGCAAGTAAGTTAATAATCTTCATAACTGTCGTCGTCTTCTATGCGCTGGCAGTAAGCTTTCCACCCTCTGCCTTCATAAAGCAATTCCGAGATTTGCGTGTGAGTAATGCCTCCGTTGTGCACACATATGTGGTGTCTGGGGCAGAGACAAGACTGGTACAGAGCGTTCAGATCGTAGTTGACGTTTCCACAAAATTCCCCAGACTTGCAGACTGGTAGTGATGAACAACGATAAATGCGAGTGTTATTTATACTAGAAGTAAGTTTCCAATAGTTGGGAGTCCGACAGCGACAAGTAAAAGTGATGTTAGGTGGGACAAGCTGTATGTTTGAGTGATGCATCTCTTCCAGTTCATCGGGATTCATACGTTGATACGTTGTAACTACCTTTAGGGCGATGTCGTTCTTTGTACATTCTGGCCAGTCAGTGACAGGTTGGCAAAACTGAAAGTGAAATTTTCTTGATCAATTCATGTTTTGGTAGGTTAAAAATATAGCTAGCTAGACTAACGAGACTGCTTTATGAGGTGCTTTTTTTATCGTGGTAAAATCATCAAATGAGTCCTCCCACCCAGGGCAGGGCAGGAGGGACTGTCTAGACTTGTACTGACTAAAATCCACGGTGTCCTTCAATAGCCCTTTTCCGGGGTCACGGTAATTCTTTAGTCCCGCGACTCCGGCAGGCTTTGGCCCTCTAATGGGGCCGTCATTGTGCTGACACTCCTTGAGGCGCGCGTGGAACACAACGCGCCGTCGACCCGGGCATGGTCCATGATCGGACAGCGAGTCGCCCATTACTCGCTGCCCGCATGCCCGCACCTGCGTTGGCCGGAGATAATCCTGCGACGTCCGTCGCCGTGGGCGTGGACCACTGCGGCAGGGTCGTGAGGTTGATGCTGTCCTCTCCCTCACGCGTCCCGCCTTCTCCTTCGCTAGCATAACTGCTTCGCAGAAGGAGACGACCCCCAATCCGTCTCGCCCCGCAGCATGGCCTCGACCAATGCTGGGCGCGAGAGGTCGCCGCCTATCGCCGTCGTGAGGACACGGTGGTGCTCTGCCATAGCTGGGCAGTCCTGCACCGCATGCTCCACCATGTCTTCCGGACAATCCTCGCAGTGGTGACACCCAGGCGTTTCTTCCTTCCCCATCCGACTTAGATACCTCCCGAAACTTCCGTGTCCGGTGATGACCTACGTCAGGCGGTAGGTCAGGAGCGTTATAATGTGCTAAGAAAGAACATACAGATCGTTCTTACTTAGCACCGAATTTACGCGCATGTTTCAATAATAAAATGAGAGCGGTAATATTTACCTGTAAATTAGCTCGGTTGTTCAGTTCGACGAGGCTGTCGTTGCTAGCGGGGGTGTCGCAGCGCATGCGCCGCTCGCACCGGCACAGACGCACCAGCGCAGGCGCGCGCCAGTACCGCAGCACTAGTGCTGAGCACGCCTGCCGCGGACTGCACGCTGGCAGGCTACGTTCACTCTCTTCCTAGAAGTGGATATCACCTTTACACACCGTTTTTTACGCTACACTCAAAAATACTTACTGAACCTTAATGTAAAACGTAACTGTTGGTCTAAACTGCTTCTTACGATACCGATAATTTAATATTTGTGTAGAGTTAACCTACACTAATATTAAATAATTAATAATTTAATATTAATAATTAAATAATTGTGTTTAATAATTTAATTTAATAATTTAATATTTGTGTAGGGTTAACCTACACTAATATTAAATTAATTCATTAATCTAACGTTTAATTGGGCTTTAACGATTTTTCTCCGCTTGAGAGAGGTATTATATCTCGGTGCGTAATTAATTTCGTATCCTACAGTATCACTTCTAAAGGTCATTTAAAACAGTCGTTAAATACAGACTCAAACTCTGTGCCAAAGTATACTTACAAGACCATAGTAATATAAAACCGGCACATCGTAGTCATCACTAAGCTCAGCACAAGTATATAACACAAATAGCAATAGTACGTTTAACCACATAGTACTTACTACTGTAATGCATACTTAATTCTCTTAACTAAGCTCTTTAATAGGTCGCAACCCATATCGATAAGATAACCTTGTAACCAGATATTAACTCTTGTTGATTTGTTTCGACCAACAGAATTTAGTACAAAAAGGTCAGTTTACAATACTATGCGTAGTTGCAATGAGAATCGTAATAATTCTCTTGCCCTTATAGTCCAGTCAAAAAGTACTGAACCAAATTGGATGAAATTTTTATGGGACCAAACTGCAAGTATACTGCATCGAACGAAAAAAGAATTACACTAATCGGACCAGAAACCTCGGAGTAATCGGTGTACATACATAAAAAAAAAAAAACATACCGACCGAATTGAGAACCTCCTCCTTTTTTTGAAGTCGGTTAAAAATAGACAAAATTAAGTCGTAACCTAGGAATAATTCGCATAGAGCTGAAAATTTGCAGAGACGTTAAATACATCATTATAAATAAAATGTCAAAGGCCCCATCGATCCCACCTCTGTATAAAAATATATTCAAGGTCAAAAATACCAAATTAATGGTTTTTTCATTTTTCTCGAAAACGGTAAAGTTTATCGTAAAATTTGGTGTGACAAAGTTGTAGATCATACAATTCTCTACAAAAATGGTCCAGTCACTTTTTCCCTAACGACTCACCATTCGTGAGAAATCGCGATTTTAATACTAGCCAGGAGGCAAATATTGAAAAAGTCGTCTCCTTCGTGGGTTTTCGTCGGACCCTCTTCTATATGTATACCTAAAACTGGTATGTGTGTGTTCCTTGTGCTCTAAAGAACACGAAACTGAGGGTTTTAAGAAGAGGAAATGGGGACGCGCATATATCATCATCTCCATAAAATTCTATAAAAAAGTATAATGAGCTACCTTCTACTTCGCAAATCAGCATTGATGGCCCTTCTTTACCTATTTACATCTCAGAAAACCTAACTAAGAATGCCAAACGTCTCTATTCCCTTGCACGCGAATTTGCTAAGGTGAATGAGTACAAGTTCTGCTGGACAGCTCACGGATGCATCTACATTCGAAAGAAAGAAGGTGACGCAGCCTGCCGTATTCAAAACCAAGACACCTTTACTAATCTACAAAAATCTCTGTGACTAGATCTAAGTATTCTTTTTCCCTTTGTTGTGTGCATTTCGCTGTTTCTGTATCATATTCACACGGTCAGATTTACGAACCAGGTCACCTTATCTGAGCAATTGTTTTTGCTCCATTCTCCTATTCTTGAATATTTACTCCTGTATTATTTGGTAAGGGTAGCTACTACACATATTTACATTTTCCACATTCATACTACACTGGACACTTCTCTCACCCATACACCTACACGTCAATCACAAGCTAAAGTTCTTGATCACATCAACAACATATTGAGAAAAAGCAGGTTTTTCTCCATACTTTACAATAGACTAGATCTACATTACTCCTTGAAAACGTTCTCCGAAACAAAAGCATCCAAAGTTCAACCCAGTTAACGCTGATATTACCGACGAAATAGTAAATAGTGATAATATTGAATGTTCTAGAATTGAAGATCCATCCACTACTTTTGTAAACCCAGCTTCAGACAAAGGTGCATTTACGGTTCTAGCCGTAAATATCCGTAGTATCAAAAAGAATTTTGAGTGAGCGTCAAAATGAAGGGACCAAGTTTCCGATCTCTATCATACTTATATGAAAAAATTCTACCATTAATCTACTATTTGCTACCTTTGCTCTAATTTTAGCTACCTCAACACACACATAATATTTTATCAAAATGCTTGGTCCCTCCATCTTGACATCAAGATGGAGGGACCAAACTGATTGACTACTCCCTGGAATGTTTTATCTACGTAATGTTATAATACCATAATTCTACCTTAATATTATTGATTTTGGCTGCCCGAAACATAAATCGTTTTAAAGATATCAATTATATAAGTTGGTCCCTCCAAATTGACGACTGAGTTTTTTTAGTGTAACAGGTAATTGGGTGGTTCATTTTAGATCTTCTAAGAATAAATGTTTAATACCTATTTAGTACCCTCAAATCATGCAAAATTTCTTACTTAAAAGTTTATTTTTACAAGCCAAAAAAATAATTAAAGAAGTAAGTAGGCAGGTACAACGTACAAAGGGGTTTGAACATTTTTACATGGGTAGTGTACCAGGTGCCATCCGCCATTTCTATTTTTATTCAAAATAGCGGCCACGCATGATACATTCATAAATCGATAGATCACATCAATACAAACATAAAATGTAGAGAGGCACCTCGTAAAGCGTCACCTTTCGGAGTTATATCAGCTGTCAAATATATGTACAAGTAGCGTCACAAGTTTTTTGTTTTTTTTTTTTATTGAGATGTTTATTGATCAAAAAGGATATTGCCGCAGTAAAATTATTTGAGTATTGTTTTTTCCACGTTTCTTTTCAACAGGAATAATCATGATCAGAATGCAAAGGTTTTCTGCAGAACTGAACGCTATACTATTGATTAAGTGTTTGGATTTTAAATGTTGAAATTCTGTTATTTTAACGAAATATATGTACCTATCTAAAATATCTGTATTAACTGGTATATCATGGGATTGTCAGATATCCGAAGAAAGAAGGAGGAAATAACAACTTGCTATAGTGACCACCAGCTCTTCTTCCAAGAAGGACACCAATCATCTCAAGATTGCATCGGATGTATGGTCCACAAGTCACATCAGGGGCAACTTCGTGGAATGTGACAGTGTGCACATCAATATAAACATAAAGTGTAGAGTTACAAAATCTCGTGGCAGTTTGAACTTTTTTGTTACTTACTTATTTTTTTAATCTAAATAGGTAGGAATGTTAATAAAAAAAACCGACCAAGCGCGAATTGGACTCGCGTGAAGAGGGTTCCGTACGATTAATTTTTTGCCTACCTATAATTTTAACCGCAAATAATAGATGAATTGAAATTTACGAATAATAAGGAAGTTTCCATTTTAACAAAAATTAAAAATACTTATTAAAATTGTAAGGCAAAGAAATTATAATATATATGGTGAAAGAATTATTTTAATAACTTGAAAAATGACAAAGTTAATCCACTTTTACTGAATCCCGAATTAATTTTGAAATGCACGCGGAGCATTTGGTCTGTGACGTCACAAGTCTTTACGCGCGGGTGGGGCGGGTAGCGCTTAGCGGCTGTTTCGAGTATTTCGTGGTTTGTTGCTCACAGTAAGTACATGGAATGCGGTGTTTGAGTGTCTGTGTGAAGTATTAAGTAACCTTATTAATATATTTCGTATAATATACTATCTTTTAGCTAAGTAAAAACTAGATTAAAGTAAAATTTAGACGATGGAGAGTGGATTTGTGCGTGGACAGTTTAACAGTGGAAAACAAATTTTTTTTAACAAGTCGTAGGTATTACATATCATTCCTTGTCCTTGAAGCGACGAGGTTCGGTCGTTAATTTTTAGGGTTCCGTAGCCAAATGGCAAAAACGGAACCCTTATAGATTCATCATGTCTGTCTGTTCGTCCGTATGTCACAGCCACTTTTCTTCGAAAATATAAGAGCTATCCTGTTGAAACTTTGTAAGTAGATGTACCTATTATGTGAACCGCATTAGGATTTTCACACAAAAATAAAAACAAAACAAATTTTGGGGGTTCCCCCCATACTTAGAATTGAAACTCTATTTTTTTTTCACCAAACCCATACGTGTCTATCTATGGATAGGTCTTTAAAAATGATATTGAGATTACTCATATATATATATATATATTTTAAACTGAACAGTTTGCGTGAGAGACACTTCCAAAGTGGTAAAATGTGTCCCCCCCCCCCTGTAGCTTCTAAAATAAGAGAATGATAAAACTAAAAAAAATATATAATGTAGACCACAACAAAAACTTCCAACGAAAATTGGTTTGGATGAGATACAGTTAGCAGTTTTTGAGATATAGTACATTTTTAAAAACCGCAAATATAACTTTGCCATTCATACAAACACTATGAAAAACAAAGATATTTTTACTGTTTGTGTATATTACTTACTAATCTCAATATAATTATATCCCTAATCTATGCCTGCTACTACGGAACCCTTCATGGGCTGGCAACTCGCACTTGGCCGGTTATATTGCTTTTTAACGACACTTTGTAATTCTGACCTTAAAACATGCGTGTAAGGTTGAATTTGATTTGATGTAGTTTACAGATTTATGGTTACAGAGAGTTATGGTTGTATTTGTACACTTGGGAACGATACAATATTTATAATGTACTTTCACATCAATTTGCACGGTTTCCATAATGATTCCACAACGATAATATTTGTTCCGTCTTGTTTGAACCAAAAGTAATAACCGTCTGAGGTGATCGCGCATTGACGACTACTCGACTCGAGCGAGTGATGAGACTTGTGACGTCATGAGATTGTTGACCGGCCGCGCGCCGAGAAGTTTTAAAGCGGACGGGAAAAGTATCATAACTTCGTCATTTATAAAGATAATTGAAAAAAATTTTCAATGGGCTTCATTGCAAGTTTAGTACTATTTTTTAAAAATAAATAAAAAAAATTGGAAACTTCCTTATTGAAGATTGGTACGCACAATATTGAGTGATTTACCATGTTATTTTAATATCATGGACTTCTTATAGCTTTTCCTATAATTTATAAGTAGAAAACTAATTTCTGTATTTTTTTTCAAAATTTTAGGTTCAGTAGTTTCGGAGATAATGGTAAATTTTCGTCAATTTTGTTGAATAACTTGGAAACTATTTATTTTAAAATTACAAAAAAATACATTTAAGATCTTCTCAACAAGACCTTTCATTTGATATGTCACACGATGCAGGTTTCAATTTTTTTTTTTAATTTTCCTCTTCCCCCCAAGAATTACCTTCCATATACAGATTTCATCTATTCACGTCACACCTTTGTGCTTGGGGTCACAGGAATTGATATGTGTACCAAATTTCAACTTAATCGGTCTAGTAGATTCGGAGATAATTGACTGTAAGCGAAAGACAGATGGACACACGAGTGATCCTATAAGGGTTCCGTTTTTGTATTCGCACGTACGGAACCCTAATAACTAAATATATCTCTACATAGTTTATAATATAAACAAGTCACTCTTCCCATCGGGCTGCTGGTTGTACGCTACTTTGCAACAGATTATAATGCGGTTTTCACCAATAGGCTGAGTGATTTAAGGAGGTTTATTATGTATGATAGCATATTAAGCACTCGTACGAACCCGAAAGGGTAGTTACATATAATAAAATTACCTGTATATTGATTTTTAAGTAAGTTATCAGATATACCATACTAATCAGATATTTTAGTTAGGAATATTTCGTTAAAATAACAGAATTTCAACATTTAAAATAAGAATAATATTCCACAATTATCACACAACGCCATCTAGTCCCAAGCTAAGCAGAGCTTGTATTATGAGTACTAGACAACTGATAAACATAGTTAAGTATATATTTCTAAATACATAAATATTATAGATAAATTACACCCGGATACAGAACAAATGATCGTGCTCATCACACAAACATTTGTCCTGGGTGGGAATCGAACCCACGACCTCCGGCATAGCAGTCAGGGTCACTAACCACTAGACCAACAGGCCTGTCCAAACACATAATCAATAGTATAGCGTTCAGTCCTGCAGAAAACCTTTGCATTCTGATCATGATTATTCCTGTTGAAAAGAAACGTGGAAAAAATAATACTCAAATAATTTTACTGCGGCAATATCCTTTTTGATCAATAAACATCTAAATAAAAAAAAAAAAAAACAAAATACATGCGAACTAACTAAACTGATTCGCTGAATTTAATTTAATTTACGTACATGAACAATTATTAGGTACCTAAGTGATTCAGTAGCCAACTCATAACGTCTAAAAACGGGCCCACATAGGACGATGGTAACTGTAGGAGTTATATAAACCAACTTCACAGGTAAAGCGAAGCGGCTGTAACACAGATTTAAAACCAGCGTTACGTAATAATTCGAATACATCGCTTCAAAAATGATTTAAAATTTAAAGAGTTTCCACGATTTCTCCAGGATTCCATCATCAGATCCTGACTTGATGATCATGGGATCAATTGGAAGGTGTACTCTTTCAATCAAAAGAAGAATTTTCAAAATCGGTCCAGGCGTCTTTGAACATAAAAAAAGATTACGACGAATTGAGAACCTCCTCCTTTTAGTGAAGTTAGTTAAAAATAGTTGACAATAAAAACCTACCTATCCCCGAAACATACCCACCTATTATAGCTGTAAAAATAAAGTTGACAAACTTACATTTGCAGTTGAAGAACATGTTCTCCGATACATTTTGTTTAGGAAAATATGTTATCCAAGTACGTTTTATAAGTTGGTCGACTATTACTCGTAAACTTGTAAAGCCTACTAGTCATGATAATTTTAAAATTTTAAACTTCGTTATATATACTACTATTGTGAATTTTTTCACACCCCCAAACATAACCGTTTAGCTGGTAGAGGGGGGGGGGACACTCGAGTCGAGCAAAAATTTGCACTTTAAAGCTTAATATTTCACAAACGAATCTTTTTATCAAAAAATTGTCAATGGAAACTATTAATATTTTTTAAAGGCCTATTTAATGATATCCCACACTAAGGGGTACGCGTGAAAAAAAACATCCCCACTTTACGTGTACAGGAGGTACCCTAAAAAAATATTTTACGAGATTTTATTTTACCACTGTTTCGGCGCAACAAATCCGTATATTTACACCAAATTACAGCTTTCTAGTACTGGGCGTCTCTGAGCTAAGCTGCGGACAGACGGACGGACGGACGGACGGACATGGCGAAACTATAAGGGGTCCTTGTTGACTACGGAACCCTAAAAACAAAAAACTTGTGACGCTACTTGTACATATATTTGACAGCTGATATAACTCCGAAAGGTGACGCTTTACGAGGTTTTGCCTCTCTACATTTTATGTTTGTATTGATGTGATCTATCGATTTATGAATGTATCATGCGTGGCCGCTATTTTGAATAAAAATAGAAATGGCGGATGGCACCTGGTACACTACCCATGTAAAAATGTTCAAACCCCTTTGTACGTTGTACCTGCCTACTTACTTCTTTAATTATTTTTTTGGCTTGTAAAAATAAACTTTTAAGTAAGAAATTTTGCATGATTTGAGGGTACTAAATAGGTATTAAACATTTATTCTTAGAAGATCTAAAATGAACCACCCAATTACCTGTTACACTAAAAAAACTCAGTCGTCAATTTGGAGGGACCAACTTATATAATTGATATCTTTAAAACGATTTATGTTTCGGGCAGCCAAAATCAATAATATTAAGGTAGAATTATGGTATTATAACATTACGTAGATAAAACATTCCAGGGAGTAGTCAATCAGTTTGGTCCCTCCATTTTGATGTCAAGATGGAGGGACCAAGCATTTTGATAAAATATTATGTGTGTGTTGAGGTAGCTAAAATTAGAGCAAAGGTAGCAAATAGTAGATTAATGGTAGAATTTTTTCATATATGTATGACAGAGATCGGAAACTTGGTCCCTTCATTTTGACGCTCACAATTTTGACCTCCTTGCCAACTAGTCATAAAAATTGACATCATAGTTTTAACAGAATACTGGTCCGACAGTAACTCACAGATTGACCAAATAAATAATTACTTGCAATTTAATACCCAAAACAGTCATATAACCAGAATGATGGTGTGGTTGTATATGTGAGAGAGGACCTCACTAATGTGAACGTGCAGGAGTACTTGATTGTGGACGGTTGCTGCCTTGTAGGTGAGGTCAACAAAGTGACAGTGATTGCTTCGTATAGACCTCCGTGCTTTACGAATCCAAACAATTTTATTAATTCACTTCACGAACCACTCCTCAATTCACACTGTGAAAATATTATCTTTGCTGGAGACATAAATATTAATACTCTATCAGACAGTCCTAGTGGTTACGCCTTAGATAATTTGAACATGCTGGCGTCCCATGGGCTAAAGCAGGGAATTGATATACCAACCAGGCTTGATAATTGCCTTGACCACTTGATGATTAAAACACGAAATAGAATCAAAACTTTCGTGTTTGAGCCTCTCACAGATCACAGCCCAGTTCTGCTATACATGGAAAAGTTGAATAATGTGAGATCAAATGCAAAACACTATAAAACGACGATTGACTACAAGCAACTAGAAACTGACATTAGTAACATCAAATGGGACCTCTTTTACGATATTCCAAACGTAGATGACGCGGCGGACTACCTAATAAAATCGTTACAAGACGTGATCACTATAAACACCACGAAAAAGATAATTTCTAAAAAGAAACAGCCGCTTAAGCCTTGGATAACCGCTGGCATCCTTAAATGTATACGGAAAAGAGATAAGATGCACATGAAACTAAGAAAGACCCTTAACAATGATGACTTAAGAAAGGAGTACATCAAGTACAGGAACACCTGCAACAAAATAACACAACGTTTAAAACACCTACACTATCGAAAAGAACTGGCAAAGAATCAAAATAACATCAAGGGAACGTGGAATACCATCAAAGAAATATGCTATGTGAAAAGTGACGTTAACCGACGTGACGGTCAACATTTAGCCAAAATATTTAAAAAAAAATCCGCACTACCCTTCTTTGTTATAGTTATTGAAATAATAAAATATGTTTTGAATTTTTTTTATTATTTAATTTTGACATCCTAATTCTGCCACCGGACACCCTGTATAATAAAACAAAAATGTAACGAGATGAATGAAACTGTTTCTTATTTTTAATTAAACGATATTATATTAGGTTTGATCGATGAATTCTTATATCGTCGACGATACAGCAATAGCGCTGATCTACAATTATTTATTAATATAAAACACAAAAGAAAGGCACCTCTCAATCACAAAATATTTTGAAAATAATCTAGCGGTATTCAGTTCCAACTACAACCACTAGAAACGCATCGCGCTATTGCAGCGAAGCGACAGAGAGGTTTCGGCATCCAGTCTAATGTTTAATTATAATATAGTAAAATTTTTTCTTTGTAGTTGTATTCTCGTGGAGTCCCCAGAAAGGCTTAGCGGAGCCCCAGGGCTCCGCGGAGCGCACTTTGAGTATAGCTGGACTAGACATTTGTGAATCATTTTCGCTTTATTTGGAGTAATAATCTTTTGTTTTTTATGTTTTTCTTTGTAAGTTAAGTATTTTTTTAAGAATAACAAAGTTCATTTGATGGTAACATTCTTATTTTCTATTCACAGAATATCTGGCTAAAAAAGCAACTGCTGAATATGAAGAAGAGTGGATCGGAGTCGACATTCCTAGCGCATTTGGAGAAGGAGCGCGATCTGCTTGTCGAATATTGGACCTCGGTCGAAGGACAGGAGATCTTACGTGCGTCGTACAACGCCTAATTTACCTTTCTGATACTAAACAACGGTAAACGATATTAATTTCACAGTAACCTTTTATTCGTGTGTTGAAATTTAACAGTTTAAAAAAATAACTGCAACGGTCAAATTGACCTCTGACATATTTTAATGAACGCTAATAATCAGGAACATATTTTAATATATCCATGGTATTCTTTTGTTTGTAACAAGGAATGTTAATTTTATAAAATTACTGGACATATTAATTAATGACAAATTGTCAGACTGACATGAAAATTACTGTAAAACTTAAAATAGTTTGCGCCCTACGTCTTCGTAGAGATTATGTATTGTGTAAAGACTGCTATTAATGAGAGGTTAGATAAACAAGAGTGTGAATACATACGAAGTTTATAATGGACGGTTTGATTATGTTTACGGCAGATAAAATCCTTGGTGTTAATTATATTTTAGTCATAGAGAATTATGTTATGTTATAGATGAAATTGTTTATGTCCTTGTTTTAGATTTTTATGAGTTTATAATTTAAGTTAGGTTTAGCATAATTTTCTTATTTTCAGCCAAAGTTTGCATTCGCTGCTTTATTTACAAACATTTTGGTAAATTGTGCAATTTTATTGAATACTGTGACAATTCACATGTATGGTCAAACAGGATAAATATGTTAGTAAGTAAAGCTGTTAATGATATTTCATAATAAAAACGCGTCTGTCCTCAGTTATGTTTATTACTGATTACATTTAGTTTTTATTTTTTCATTCCAATTTGGTGTGGAAACTAAACTGAATATTTAATATCACTTTCTTCTTTCATTTCAAAATATCATTATTCGAATTCTACTATATTAAATATATAATATACATAAGTGTACCTAGTGGTAATTTATTTCTTTTTGGTTAAAATAAAGTGCCTTTTATAATATCGAAATCTATTGTATATTTTGATTATAAACTTAAAATATACTTATACATATGACATAATTAGAATACCGACCAAATGAATGATTTTTAAATGATTATAATTGGTGCGTAAGAACATCACATGAATTGAACGTTATGTCCACATCGACAGTTAACACAACCCAATTATTAGTTTTTCGAGGAAAGGACCGAATATAAGTACTGATATTATCAAAAGCAAAGCAAGCAGGTTACGTGCATGAGATGCACTACTAATGTTGCACTTTCACCACATAGTACAAACAATTAATGGTATGGAAGGCGAATGTCGCGATTAGTATAGAAATTGTTATTCAAGCACGATTAGATGTGTTAGTTGATAGAATATTACTTTGGATTGAAATATTGAATGTGTAAATACTTCGTGGTGAAAAGGGTTTGGTGAAAATGTTAAAATATTGTATCTCGATTAATTCGGTAAGATGTTGATTCAAATGAAGTAAAAAAGTGTACATACTGGATTTAATGCTTTTTAATTGACGTGACGCCTTAATGTTTAGTGTTATAGCAAAGTATTCCACGATGTGTTATTTTATTGTAGTTTAAACATAACAGTTATAGTTTGTGTTTGACCAGACTTGCTGGTTCCTCATGTGCATCATTTAACTTTACACAATTCATTAACAGCTATATAGTGTTATTAGCAAATCGCTTGGAATATTTTGACATCCGTCACCTTGTTTTGCAAACAGGTACCTACAACAATGTTGTATTTTGTGATGTCACCAGTGTGTTGTCGCGATATACTTTGTCAAATTGGTTGAATTGTTCTTATGGTTCGTTATACGGTTTAATTTCAATTTTTTTTTATAAGTGTATTATAATTTATAATTGAAAGAAGACAGTAAATTAATGTTAGTTTATGCTATTCATGTCCTAAAAACTTCAGTCTAATCTGTGTTTTATTTTGCTTTTACTTAAATATAAATATATGTATATCTACATGCAGCATATAAGCTTATTTTCTTTTGTTTCAAAAACATATTCCTCTTTCTGTTCAGTTGGACATATCGCCTTTATTTGAAATAATTAACACATCCATATTGTTAAGGTCATTTAAATTATGGGTAAAATAGTTTAAGTCACAGAATTATAACACATCTGAGCATGTGAATAGTATAATTATAATTATTATGTACTGTAACATGTCTTTTATTGATTATACTTTATTCTCTACGTATTCGAAAATGCGTCGAAAGCAGCGTTCAGCGTTGATATCACCTACTTTTTTGGGTAGGTAGTCATCAAATGAGTCCTCCACCTGTGTACAGCAGAAGACTATCCCCATATCCTTCCAATCATTCTTGCATCTTGCCTTATACGGTCAACTTTTCAAGGAGTTCAGCTCGTCGCGCCATCCTTTCTTCAGACACAAAATTAAATTATTATTTATTCATCTGATAGGACTCAATAGATATTTTTAACAGACTTCAAAAAGGAGGAGGTTTTCAATTCATCTGCATGTTTTTTTTAATTGTATGTTTGTTACTCATTTCTCCAGAGACGCCTGGACCGATTTGGAAAATTATTTTCTTTTGAAAGGATGTACTTCCGAGGTGGTATCCCATTATCATCAGGTTAAGATTTGATGATGGGATCCTTGGTGAAGGAAGTCTTCAAAAAATAACAGCAAATTAACCGCGATCGCTGTTATCGCACCTCTATTGTCTATGTATTGTTTACGCAATCACACCACATAATATCACGCCTGTACCCACTAAAAGGGAATTAACTTCCTCCTTTTTTTAAAGTACGTTAAAAATAAAGACTGCTGTCCGTCACACAGGGTTGGAAAAAAACTGTTTTTTTATTTTATAAAACAAACTGTTCAAATTGTTATAGGTAAAGTGTTTTTTTTTGTTCTTTTTATTTTAGGGCATTATTTTTAAAATCGGTTCATTACTTCCGGAGATTACCCCATATATACAAACTTACAAATCTAATATATAAAATTCTCGTGTCACAGTTTTCGTTGCCAAACTCCTCCGAAACGGCTTGACAGATTTTGATGAAATTTTTTGTGCTTATCCGGTATCTATGAGAATCGGCCAACATCTATTTTTCATCCCCCTAAATGTTAGGGGTAGTCGACCCCTAAATTTATTTTTTAGACAAAATTTTTAATTTCTATTTTTTATGGCAAAACAACGTTTGCCGGGTCAGCTAGTATACATATAATAAAATCGTAGAGCTGTCATTCCTGTACATTGAATATTTTTCGAGAAAAGGTATCGATTTTGATGCCAAATCAACTTTATTTTATCGATTTTTTTTTCGTTTGTATGTTTTGAATTATCTCCTAAACTACTGTAAAATCGTTGATATTTTCCTCAAATATTCTTAATAATATGCTTCTGTTAGGTTATGTATTATTACGCTATTTTCCTGAGATAAGCAGCAGTTTTTATGTATGTTTTGAGTTGCGCGCTAAACCACTGGATAATAGTTTTTCAATTTTTCCTCAAATATCCCTTAAACTGCTCTTCAATTAATAGGGTATGTATTATTACGCTATTCCCTTTGGGAGATAAGCAATGTTATAATCATTATGTTCATTTTCAGTCATTGTTGACATTTGTATAAGAACAGCTACAACCCAACTGTCAGCTAAGCTAAGCCAGTCGGAAACATGGCTTTTTTTACGAGAGCAGGGTCCTGGGATCAAATCTTGGGTTTTTAATTTCACTTTTTTGTTTTTAATTATCCTGTGAGAGTTTCATATAATTTAAAATAATTTTATGCATACTTTTATTTCAATATTATTTGCAATTTTATTTTTTAATAATATTTTTCAATAGGATATATCTATAAGATAGCTAAGCTAGGATAAAATCTACGCTGATTTTAATTGTAGGTAGGTTAGTTGGATTTTTTTTAAACTAATTTAATTATTCAAAAGCAATCAAATCTTTCTGTTATTTTGTGTTTATGTATGTTTTGAATTGGTGCTCAAACCATAGATTCCGTTTTAAAAACGACAAGTCTTACTCATCGATTCAAATAATAAGCAATTTTTCAGTTATCACTTATCACGCATTCACGCGGTATGCAAAAGTGGGAAGAGCAAATGCTATCAACGTACGTTCGATTTCGTTAACAAATTGCAGCGATACTGTAATACGATGAAAAAATAATGATGCCTAGTGTAATGTTTAAGATAAATACGGATCTCAAACAAGAACATTTCCTATGTATAAAATTATTAATCTAAACTAATATTATAAATGCGAGTATGTTTGTTTTTTACCTTTTCACGCTCAAACTACCTACCTACTGAATCGATCGTCCTGTAATTTTGCATTTATACGCTGTCTTGAGTACAGACACGAATATAGGGTATCTTTCATCCCGAAAAACAGAGGAGAACGGTAAGGGTCAGCTCAGACCAAGACGTGACGCTGCGCGCACTTTTTAATAGAGCTACTAAAAATCGAATACTATTTCCTACACGAAAAGGTACACCTGTCACAACCCAGCGCGACGCCGCGCTGCATTTTATTGGCGACTCAAAATGTAACTTTATTTGCTACACTATAAGATAGATACACATTTGCAGTATCGTCGCGTCACGTCGCGTCTCGGTGTGGACCATAGATATATTATAGGAGATATGGCGTGGAATTCAAAATGTATAGAAATCCGGTGAAGCCACATTTGCCCCTCCATAACGCTAATATTGCGTACAGTTCTGTCAAAACAATACTACGAACAAGTGCACACACGCGCCATCGATAACTCAGTCATTTAAATATAAACCCAATTCTTTACACTACAGCGTACTTTTCCCGTATAATTTACTCACACTAAAACAATTATCATTGTGTGTTGTCGCGACACGGGGGGCGGATACGACTCTTCCGCTCAAATACTCGTACAACGGACGCACCATGCGGACATTACGGCTTGGTGAGGTATCGTTATGTCAGTTTTACATTGCTTGTCCAGTCACTCAGTGAAAGACTGGAGGTGGTTGTAAAAGAGCAATGTATTTAATGCAAAAACAATACAGTCGGAGTAATATAGGAAAACAAGAATAAAGTAGTACAAGTCAATAGCTGAGCGAAACGCTCAACACCACGGCTTCACCGATACGTCCCCTTGCCACTTCTCCTGTTTTTAATATTTCTGTGTGTGAACTGACCGTAGTTGCCGAGAAAAACAACAATCACGTTCATAATTCAGATGGCGCCACTTACTCGGTCCGCATTGTTTCTCAAATTCTAAATTAACGCAAGCGAGGCCGCGGGCAAAAACCAGTTTCAAATAAATTCGAACTTATAGGTCGATGTCTAAGTTATAAATAAATTGTATGTTCCATTTCTAGAATATTGATCTATTGACTTCTGCTCTCTACTTTTTGGAACGTCAAATCGACCACCGATCTAACCGTATCTAACATAAAATAGACGTACAGACGGACTTCTATCAATGATTAGAAGTCCGTGTGTACTTGAAATATTTTTTTTATACTGTTTGTTTCAGGCTCGCCTATACATAAGTATTATTGAAATACGCAGCTTTATCAAGCCTTCAATTGACTGGTTATTGAATCAATGTTTTCCAAGTGGCAATTTTCCATCGTCAATGGGTAGCGGTTCTGACGACAGATTGGTGCAATAGTATCATGGAGCACCTGGTTTTGTACCGTTGTGTACCCTTCAATGGCCAAGTCACACAACATTAACTGAAATCGCAGTAAGGAACCTTAGAAACTTTGGCACGACTTTGTCTAGATTTCATTACTTTTAGAGATAAACAAGTAGCTCCATCGAGCCTTGGCTAGTTTTTACAGAATGTTTTTGGTGTGATTTCACTTCTTTTTGTAGAAACGTGGGCATATTTTTTTTGACCTTCGATTTTTGACTTCTAATGAAGTGACCCACCAAGTTGAATATTTTTTGTAAAGGCGGTATCTCGATCTCTAATAGTTTGGTTGGGCTCTTGTGTTTTCTAATCAGGGTCACCAGGTACTCCAGTACCCTGAGCACGAGTTTTCAGTAAGTATTTGAGACGTAAAGTAAACTGGAACTTTGACAACTTCAAATTGACAATTTTCAAGGAAAAAATTAGTTCCTACTTCGCACACCAGAGGCGCTGTTCCATTTTTTCATACAAGAAACGCTGTAAATACTGGAAAGACGCTGTAAAGTAAAAGAGTGAAAACTCGTGCTAAGGGTACTGATCTTCGATTATTCTCTTTCTTATAGTTCTATTCTGATGATCATGAGTGAGTGTCATGAATGCGAAACTGCTTTCGCTTAACTTCGGAACTAAATGACCTACAGACTTGAAATTTTGGATTTTAAGCACGTGGTTATAGCTTACTAGATGACGAACATTTCTGCGTTCTGGTCTTATCCAGAGTTTCTTAAATAGGGGCTTGAAAATGCGGCGAAATGGTTCCAGTAAAGGATGGTACGGCAGTGTTTTATTCGCGCTCGACTTGGCGGGGGCACTGCCGGTGCCCCCCGATATTGATAAAAATATATTTCTTGCCAATTATTCGTCAACTACTAGCTCTTAGATTATACCTTCATAACATAAATTGCACTCGTCACTTCTAAATAAAGATCCGAATAAATCTGTGTGGCAACAAAACCTGGGCGAAAAACTGATCTTCGCTAGGTGCCCTAGTTGTTTTGAGAGCCAAGCTGGGGAAACTGACTCTGGCTCGGCCATTCGAACAAGTACTGAGATGGCGCGTTCAACCAAACAAACTCGTCAACTTTACGAAAATTATTTTAAAATGGCGTGGTCCCTTCACTTTGATTGGTATAGTATCACTGTAATGAAACCACACAATAGTTTCACTTTACTTTATTTTTCTTATCAGTTTATCACACTTTCTCCGCTACATTAGAAATAATGGGCTTAGGTCTAGATTTGAATAACAATTTCTTTTTGACAATAGCTTTTACTTTATAGCTTGTTTTGTCTTCTACAACGACTTTTTCGATCACCGCCATTGGCTGCTCCAGTTTTTGTTCTTTGCCATTGAGGATGTGGTGGCCTAGAACAAGGACAGGTTGTTTGTTTCGATTGCTGTAATGTAAGTCCCCGACCACCATAGCCTCTGTGATCCCTTCCTTTTTCGTTTGAATCAGACCCTGAAGCTCGACTATCGCCCACTCCGGCACTCCGCCTTCATTTTTACTGAAAAAGAAGAAAACCTTCATGAAAGTCAGTCAAAAAAAATTAGGAGCGGACGGGTAACTAAATAAAACAAAAATAGGATGCTATTAATGGAATTTATTGTCATAGTGCGGATTGATTATAGTATTTTTATCATAACTGCAGTCGTTAGGTTTCTGTTGCTTAAATTTTTATTTGAAGTCCTCAATCTGTATCGATACGATTCATCAGCTGCTCAATAGTGAACCATAGGGCCTCGTTCAAGAACACGCGGCGCGTTCCCTTGTTCATCAGTTAATGCCGCATATGCCCGATACATCGCGGTGTTTATTTTTCCGACGCCCCGCCCTGCTTGACGCGTCCCCGACCCGCCGCGTGTCCTTGAACGACGCCTAAGAAATAAGTTGTGTCGTGGCAAATTATATTCAACTGCATTCGGTTCGACTGGAAGTCGACCCTAACATACTTGGGAAAAGGCAAGGTAGATGATGAACAAACGACGCCACTGGTGAATTAGTCGGCGACGTACAGAGTTAGTGGATTTAGTATCGGAACTTCTTGAAGAGCGGGTGTTTCTGCGCGTTGGCGTTGCGGCGATGTTCTAGGTACAGCGCATCGTCGGCGCCGGCCAGCGAGGACAGCGCTCCTGGTCGCCGCGCCACACCCGCTCCTCCCACGCCTCCCTCGCGCTCCTCCTCGCACTCTGTCTCTGACGCTGCCAGCACCTGGAACACGGGATACACATTATTAGTCGCTTTCCTGTAAACTTACATTACATTTTTCGGAGTAAATATTCTTGTATATTTTTTTTGCAATTTCTATGAAGGAGTAATCATTAATAGAAAATATCTAACCTGTTGAAGTAGCATGCCTTGCTCCTCTCGTGTGCCGTAAAATAAATCCGGCTCAGTATCCATGCCTTTTAGTTCCGTGATCACCTAGAAAAATACATGTCTATTACAGATAAATGACAAATATTATACATACTTAAGAATCTCAATATTAAGTGTACGTTGACGTTGAATCGGTATTTAATATACACTTTGCTTAGCACAGGATCAGAATCGCCTCATACAGAAAAATATTTCACAATAGACTAAACCACTACCTTATAACTGTAACCCTGGTTGACAAGGAACCGTTGTCTTTTTCGACTGTAAGCCATCTCCAGTGTGTCTTGTGACACCAGCGTGTAGAAGAATGCGTTGTACTCCTCCGCTAACGCACCTTTCTTAGCTCTCAAGATACGACCTGGAAATAATATTCATATTTTAGCCTTTTATAGGATATTTTTAATGATGATAAAAAATATGACCATTTATTAGACCTAGGAAACAATGTAGGTACCCAAAAAATAACCACCTATACAAGCTTGAACTCACAGGTTATTTACATCTTTGTTTTTCTATGGCAAGGGTTCCCAGACTCTGCGCAGAGCACAGAGAGATGCCATTTGCGTAGATCCAAGACTCTTTCTTTGTTCAAGATCCACCAGAAAGCGGAAGGTTTCAATTGAAGTCTCTTACAGCTTTAAAACAAGATTCACGTCATCAGTTTGATGATGTTATTAACCAGGTCACTTTATATGGACTAGCTGGGGGCACCAAGACAAACTACTTAAACTGCAAGTGCGCCTCGAACTGAAAAAGTTTGGAAACCCCTGTTCCATAAGAATAAAAAGGAACTGGAGACTGACAGACACCCATTTCTTTCTGGAAAGATAAACCAATTTAACCAACCCGAATTTAAAATAATAGTAAGATTTTTACCTAAACGTTGAGCTTCCTGTCGACGTGAACCACCGTGCGATGAAATTTGAATCAAAACGTTTGCTTCAGGCAAATCGAAACTAGTATCAGCGACTTTACTGACGAATATAGTGTTCACTTTAGGATTAAATTTGAAGTTCTGTAATATCTGAATCCTCTCGCTCTGTGAGGTGGGTCCGTAGATGTATGGTTTGTTCATTTTGACGGCGTAGTGTCGAAGAGCAAATACGTTGTCAGAGAATACGATGGTCTTATCGCCGCGTCGCTCGTGGTACCTCACCAGGAACTGACAAGCGCGGAATTTTGAAGGGTTCATTACGTATAGCAACATTTTCTTGTTAATTCTGTAAATAAATTAAACAAAATTTGTGTTCAGTTCAGTGATATGGTCAAAATGTTGACGAAATTGCATGTTTTGTCCAAAGGCAATAGGGGTTCTTTGAGTAATTCAAGTGTTTTAGCCGACGTGAAATTATAGGATATCGAATTATTATATTTTAAACTTGAAATTGGATAGTCGTGTGTCCAATTTAAACTCATAAAAAAGGCAAACTTATCATCATATAAGTTAAGGAATTTACACTGACTTTTGTATAAGATATTCCCTGTAGAACTCTGGTGTCATGGGACACCACACTTCAGCACACTGCACGCGCGCGATGTATCCATTCGCTTGCAGCTCCAGCCAGTTAGCTTCGTACAGTTTTGGACCGATCAAGAAGTTCAAATCGGCGATTTTGTCGTCCTCTCGAAGTAATGTCGCGGTCAAACCTATGAGAAAGAAGTAGTGTAAAGTGTAAGCTCGTGAGCAACTGAAAAACTTGGCTTCTTGTGTATGGATGGAGAATTTCGTAATATGTTTATAACCTTACCAAGAAGTTTTGCATTTGATTTGTGCATTGAATAACTTTTGAGTGTGAGCAGAACTTTTTTGCTGCATGCAAAACAAGTATGGAACCTAAAATAGCGACCCAGGACTACGACAGACCACGAGGGATATGGCTGGACTACACCCAGACCGTCCTCCTTGGAAATAATTTGCGAAGAAATGTACACAGTTGGAGGTTGTTCAAAAATTACATCTATAGAGGTCGATGCTGCTATCCAAGCTTGAAACTCAGTCTCTTTGTGCAAAGAAAGAGACCCAACTTGGTTGAGGGCGCTCGATAAACATACAGTTACATGTAACGCACCTAGCTTGGCATGCGAGTGCACTATGGTGAGCACTCTGCGGAACATCTTGGCGGGGATGGTGTGCACCTCGTCCAGCACCACCAGCCCCCACTCCTGCGCCTGCAGCCACTTCATGGTCTGCTCGGCCTCCCACGAGCGACGCTGGCCGTGCGTGATCATGGAGTAGGTCGTGATCAGGATGCCTGCTCCCATCGGCTTGTCTTTGGCTTCTGACGTGAATCTGTGAAGGGAATGTTATGGTACTTCTTTAACTATTCAACAGAATTTTCTAAACCATCTCAATTTATAGCCGTAGCGAAATGTATTTGCTTCTAAAAGTGTATTCAAAGAAGTTCAAAAAAAGGTGACAAATTGCAGAGTTCGGAGTGTGGGATCCATAGATATATTAAAGAAGGAGATATGGCGTAGAATTCAAAATGTATAGAAATCCGATGAAGCCACAATTGCCCCTCCATAACGCTAATATTGCGCACACAATTCTGTCACAACAATACTACGAACAATTGCACACACGCGCCATCGATAACTCAGTCATTTAAATATAAACCTAATTCTTTACACTACAGCGTACTTTTTCCGTATAATTTACTCACACAAACAATTATATCATTGTGTGTTGTCGCGACACGGGGGGCGGATACGACTCTCCCGCTCAAATACAACGGACGCACCATGCGATATTACGGCTTGGTGAGGTATCGTTATGTCAGTTTTACATTGCTTGTCAAGTCACTCAGTAATAGACTGAGGTGGTTGTAAAAGAGCAATGCATTTAATGCAAAAACAATACAGTCGGAGTAACATAGGAAAAAAAGAATAAAGTAGTACAAGTGATAGCTGAGCGAAACGCTCAACACCACGGCTTCACCGACACGCCCCCTTGCCACTTCTCCTGTTTTTAATATTTCTGTGGTGGGCTCCTTGTCTTAAGAAAACAACTACGATGTACGCCACCAGTTAGGCGTATAAGTGAAGACGAGTAAGGCAAGTATAAGTCTCCGATGTGGTGGAAATCGGGTCTGAAAGTAAATCCTTGGGAAGGAAAAGGGGCCTATGCTAAGCATCACTAAGCACGTTATCTGACGACTTTCGGCAACCCGACAGACTCTTGTACTTGCAAATTGTACACACTAGGTACCTACAGTATTGTTGTTCCCTCTTCCTCAAATCCATCCAAAGTTTGTCTTGAAGGGTCGCGGGACTTACGAATTACCCCGGAACGTGAAGGGCTATTGAAGGACACCGTGGATTTTAGTCAGTACGAGTCTGACAGTCCCTCCCGCTCTGCCCTGAGTGATGGGAGGACTCTTTTTATGATTTTATCATGATTAAAAAAAGCTTGTCTTGAAAAGATCGCTTTTAGCGATAAAACCGCCCATTGTGTTACCCTATTTATAAGGTCTACTTACCTGTAATTTGTAACTGAGCATAATAATGTGTATTCTATTCCTCCCAGCCTTAAAAGACGAAAAGAGAAAGAAAGAAAAGATATTTTCTTCCAACTATGCTTTAATTTCATCACAATCACACTAAAAACTCAGTACAAAGCGAGTCTTTAATGCTCTAGAGCAAAAAAAATGCATGAAATTTCATTATTGCACACTTTTTTTTTAATCGCACCAAAAGGTGCCAATCTCAAAGGATTAGCTCTATTCAGCCAGACGATATCAATACTTTTTTTTACGTACGTATTATTCGTTTCTATCCTACTTGTTCCAAATTTAAAAAATGATTGCTGCTAACTCTGATTTAAAAATGAAAGAAAGAACAATGCCCAAAACGTCCCCACCCTTGTAGCATCTTAAAACCTATGTTAATCGAAGGGCCAAAACCATCTTATCATTTTATTGTACTACGGCGAAACTGAAATGTGCATCCGAAAAAAGTTATATCGACATGAAGGAACAGGAATCAGTCCCAATATTGTTACAGATCACTATGGTTTTCTTCTTTAATTAATACTGTGGGATGATTTTGTTCGTTCGTGGCTAATTGAGGAGGTCGTGGGTAAATTATTACAGCCGCACTGGCCGATCATTCGGGCTAAGCCACGCTTGCCGAGGTTGGTCTGTGGATGGGTGACCATCTGTCGTAAAGAGTTTCCTCCGTGCCTCGGAAAGAACGTAAAGCCGTTGATCCCGGCCATCATTTGTAGATCTTTGACAGTCGCTACTGTCAGGCAGAAGCTCTAAAATCTGACCACCAGTCTTACCATAGGGTATCGTATTACCCATTTACTAGGATGTGGAGGTCCGATAGGCAGTCGCTCTATATAAAATACTGATATCCGGCTGCATCTGGTTCAACTGGAAGCCGACCCCAATATAGTTGGGAAAAGGCTAGGAAGGTGGTGGATGATTTTGTTCGAAGTTTTCAAACAACTCTTTGGAACTAAATGGTGACTTCCGCACGGGAACAACTCACGGAGCAGAAAAAAGTTCAATGAAGAATTCTATTAACTAGAATATCGTTATTGTGAAGTAACCATCGGTTTTTTAGGAGTTTTCAAATAAAAATATCTTTCTAATTATAAATGAAACCGTTTCCTTTTTATCACTATAAATACATTATTCGGTGTTTTCAGTGTCTATTACAATATTGGCCCAGGCACTGGCTGGCCCAACCCCAACCAACCCAACTGTCGACAACCGGTTCCTCAGGAAAGTCATGGGAGACCTTAAAATCCCCACAATTCTTCAGTTCATGAAACGCCTTTCCCCTTTTCATCATCGGCCGCCCGATACGACCCATCGCGCATTAGTACAATTCGCCGCCCCAGGCATACCCTCATCACTCCGGGCACGCCGCAACCGCGGCGGTAAGACCCCTCTTCGAGGAGTGGTTGGAGAGGCGCCACGGGCGGTATCTTCACCTTCCGCTTGACGCAGGTCCTCACCAGACACGGAAGTTTCGGGAGGCTCCTGTGTCTGATAGGGAAGGAACAAACGCCTGGGTGTTGGTGGAGCATACGGTGCAGGTCTACCCTGCTTGGGCAGAGCACCACTGTGTCTCCACGACGGCGATAGGCGTTCTAGCGAAGGAGGAGGCAGGCACCGTGAGGGACAGGACAGCTCAACCTCACAACCCAGCCGCCGCGAAAGACACCCACGGCATCGGACATCTCGAGGCGACTTCCGGATTGCGAGTCGCCCATTACTCGCCGTCATGGACCATGACCCGGTTTACGGCACGTCGTGTTCCACGCGCGCTGCAATAAGCTATCAGCAATCTGACGGGCCCGGGGCTTTTAGAGAGCCAACGAAAAAAATTAATAGTGCCAATCTTTTTTATTTGTGTTCTTATTCATGGCAAGTTTCAAATGTATAAACCCAAGGGATAAGATTTTTCATAGAAGGATCACCCCTTTTCGGGTGAAAAGGGGTTGCGAAAATCCTCTTCTAGGGGGGTCCCTAGAAGAGGATTTTCGTAAAATTCCATCTTATTGCCCCCTACATGGTAGACTGCAACTGCTGTCCAAAACTCAAGTTTCTGCGTTTAGCGGTTTTGGCTGTAGTCGAGTCTTAAAACCATACCCTGTTTTTTTATACACCGTGTTCCGGACGATATACATAAACTTCGACCAGATGTTCAAACCACGGAAGTAAGCATTTTTCATTATGGACACATTAATAAATTCTTATTTTTTATTTTTTGTTAATTTTCATACAAACTAAATACCTAGACGTAAATAACCCGATATGCATGCCTCTTTATCCGAATTGGCAACGTCGTATTTTCATTCATAACATTTGGCGGGCTGAAACAAATGAAATGCAAATAGTATTTGATAGATTTCAAATTAAGATACTTTCTCACTGCATAGCTCAATTAAATTTCATTAAATGAAATTACAAATATCTTTGTAACGAAGCCTTTTTAAGTACTACTTCCTTTGTTGGATTTGATTTGTAAAAGCCATAGAAGTATTTGCTAAAGTTTATGGATAACGTGAAGAACACGGTGTATACTTAGATTAGAAATAGATTTTTATTTGAAAACTCCTAAAAACCGATCGTTACTTCACAATAACGATATTCCAGTTAATAGAATTCTTCATTGAACTTTTTTCTGCTCTGTGAGTTATTCCCGTGCGGAAGTCATCATTTAGTTCCAAAGAGTTGTTTGAAAACTCTGAACAAAATCATCCACCACCTTCCTAGCCTTTTCCCAACTATATTGGGGTCGGCTTCCATTCGAACCAGATGCAGCTGGATATCAGTATTTTACACAGAGCTTCTGATGAACAGTAACGACTGTCAAAGATCCGCAAATGATGGCCGGGATCAACGGCTTTAGGTGCTTTGCGAGGCTCGGAGGAACCTCGCTATGACAGATGGTCACCCATCCACAGACCAACCTCGGCAAGCGCGGCTTAACCCGAATGATCGGCCTGTGCGGCTGTAATAATTTAGCCACGAGCTCCTCAATTAGCCACGAACGAACAAAATCGTCCCACAATAATAAGTAATTAAAGAAAAAACCATCGTGACCGGTAACAACGTTATGACTGATTCCGGTTCCTTCATGTCGATATAATTTTTTTCGGATGCACATTTCAGTTTCGCCGTAGTACAATAAAATGATAAGATGGTTATGGCCCTTCGATTAATAAAGGTTTTAAGGTGCTACAAGGGTGGGGACGGTGTCCATACAATTTTGAACCTTGTTCTTTAAAAAAGTGATTTGGCGGGAACTTTGTTAACTTTGCTTGACAATATTTTTGGAAACGATAAAGTGTGATACTATCTGATTTTGAGTGCTTCGGCTTCGAATTAAAATGGAATCATCTAGCGACACATTAACTCCGGAAAACATTCTAAATGAAGCCGACAGTGTTATAGAAACTTCTATTTTAATTGTTTGATATGAGTTTCTTTTATCTACTACTAGCGGGCCCGGCAGACGTTGTCCTGCCCTGAAAATCGGTACAAAAATCCAGGTCCATGCAGCCTACCCTATCACACCTGCCTACCTACTTACCTACCCTACCAATCTGCCTACGTACCTATCAACCTACCTATCTACCTCCATACTTACTCTACCTACCCTACCCCTACATACTTACCTACCCTACTAACCTAACTACCTACCCACATACTTATTCTACCTTCCCTACCCTTACATACTTACCTACTCTACCTACCTACCTACATAATTACTCTACCTATCCTACTTACTACTACATACTTATTCTACTAACCCTACCCCTACATACCTTCCTACCCTACCTCAACATACTTATCTACCCTACTTACCTACCTACCTACATACTTACTCTACCTACCCTACCCCCACATACTTACCTACCCTTCTAACCTATCTACCTACCTCATACTTACTCTACCTATCCAACCCCTACATACCTACCTACCTCCCTACCTACATAAAAAAAGAGGATTAAAAGTATTCTATATCCGTCTCCTGGGTCTAAGCTACCACACCAATTTTCAGCCAAATCGGTTCAGCCGTTTTTTAGTTGAAATGAAATGACAAACATGCCTATTTTCCCTTACCATAGACCCGTACTCAAAAAGACTTACAAACAAACAAAAAAACACACACACACACACACATACTCACACACGCTCTCATACACACACACTCACACATACACGACATACTCACTTCTTATCACATGCACACCTGTACTTTTCACACCCACACTTCGCAAATCTATGTAATCTCACACCTATTATTGTATCAAAAAATGTATATGTATAAGGAACTGCTCGGTGGAGCACTGTCTCTTGAAATACAGGTGTTCATCCTAGTTTAAGAGGCAGGGTTATATAAATTATTGTATAGTTTTTGCAACATTTGTAATGATATATTTATTTGTAACTTTTGTTGGTAAATAAACTAAATTATTATTAAATTAGTTATACGTATAAAATAGTGTAGGTAACTAACACAACTTTCTTATATAGGTATAATTACCGCCCACATGCTCTAGCCTACGGCGGCTGGAGATTGTCTGACGATGTCCGTCACTGTAGGCGTCTACCACTGCAGCTGGGTTGGAGGGAGGACGCTGTCCTCTCCCTCACGCGGCGCGCCTCCTCTTTCCATAGCATGACTGCTTCGCAGAATGAGGCGACCGCTTCCCACTCCGTCTTGCAGGGCCTCGACCAATGCCGGGCGCGAGAAGTCTCCGCCTGTCGCCGTCGTGAGGATACGGGGCGGTGCTCTGCCCAAGCGGAGCAGTCCTGCACCGAATGCTCTACCGTATCCTCCGGGTGATCCTCGCAGTGGTGACACCCAGGCGTTTTTTCGTCGTATGGTTGTATTTAATTTATGCAGTCCTAGTACATTTTTTGGGTTCAATATTCACCGAAATACTTTTTAGCATTGAAGATCGGTGGGCGCCGGGCGGCATGAACATTATTCTTCATGTTTTCCTAGTACTTTTTGTTCAGATCCCTTATTCAATTTCGGCACCAATACCTTCTTAGTGATCGTGTTACTACGTTTTATGTCACGTCTCACGGAAACAGGATAAAAATTTGATCGTCTTGGTGGCGGCATGGCATTGATAATTATGATAATATCGGCACAATAAGTTTAGAAACTCAATACAAACGCATCAACCGGTCAATTGATGTTTTGATTGATAAATTTTTCGTTTTTCTGTCATTCCATGTCAATTGCGTTTTATGTCACGTCCCATGGAAACGGGATAAAACTAAACGAATTAAAAAAAGGTAAAAAGTATCCTATATGTTTCTCCTGGTTCTAAGCTACCTCCCCACCAATTTTCAGCCAAATCGGTTCAGCCGTTCTTGAGTTATAAATAGTGTAACTAACACGACTTTCTTTTATATATATAGATTCCTATAGGTAAGGTTGAAAGAAAAGCAGATTATGCACCTCGCCTTAAGTAATTTATATTGCCCTCGTGCCTGTTAGATTAGAGCCCTCGCTAAATCAGGCACTCGGTGCAATAATAAATTACTTTGTGCTCGATGCAATAATCTACTATTATTGACACACACAGGACAGAACAAACAAAATGACGTGAAAAAAAAAGCAAACAAAATTATATAAAATAAAAACAACAAAAGGAAAAAGCATAATTATAAAAAATAAATTTAGTCCCTGTGCGAGGCCAAAAGGCCTACCTCAGCATGTGCTGCGACATTATTTTAAATTGTCACAGCGCTGGTTTTCTGATAGGGCCCAAAGTGATGTCACAGTCAGATACGTACTTATATAATATAATTAGTGGAGTGCCGTAAGGCGTAAAAATAGTAAAACCTCGGAATCCAAGGCCAGTCAATGAATCTTCATATTTTTTTTGAAATGTGTTGTTAACAGGATAAGTATAGAAAAATGTTTAAAAAAATTAATTTGCCTGATCTCAATTTTTTCATTATTAAACTAATTTCAGAGACTCTCTTTTAAATTCGCCAAAAGGGAGAAATCAGGATCCATAAGAGATACGAGAAAACTTTCTTGGAAACCTTTAACTATTTTTTGATGTTGACAATTTTGGCGTTTATATTTTTTTGGTCAAGTGTGAGTTGTCCACAAAAATGAGTGTAACTGGCCAAACTTATTTTTAATGCCATTCGACTGTTTCATGTAAAGATCATTTCATTATATCGGAAGAAAAAAATCGGGACCGTGGAAGTTAGTTAAAGGACAATCGGCAGAAATGTATGGAAGCTGGTCTAGAATCCAATAACAACCATATGTATGTCATTGGATAGCTCTTTAATTGTACAACAATAGTTATTATGACGGTTCATTCCAAATCGCTGTGAGAAGAAAGTTATGGTGTTGTATCGCAATCAATATTGGTTTCTGGAAAATGCTGTAGTTTAGTAATAAAAACAAATGAATCACGTTATAATATAGTATAATTATATCGTTTATTCCATTTCATTAGCAGCAGTTCTAAGGGTCCAAGTTACCGGTGGTTAGAGCTCCAGAGACAAGAACCTTCTCACAATGAGATCCGGGAAGAGGAGTTTTAGTCTGAGATCACATTTCACACTAAAAGGTCTGAATAATATTATGCAGTCTAGATGTGGACAAGGCCAGCGAGCCTTACGACATTTTAGCGAGAGTATTGAGCCAGTGTGCGCCTGAACTGTATTCTGTAGACACGGTTGTTTCGCCTTTTTCTTGTAAAAACAATGGTGCCAAAATCCTAACCAGTGCTCAAAAGTGGCGACCGTACTGACCTACTAATTACCATCCAATCGCCATTACCTTCTGCATAGCGTTATGGAAAGGGTAGTGAACAATAAGTTGTTGACTTTAATTGAAGACTGATTTTCTCAGTGACCGTCAATATGGCTTTCGCTAGAGATGGTCCACTGGCGATCTTCTTGTGTATGTTACCTACTACTGGGGCAAAGCCATTTAGAAACACAATGAAACACTAGCGGTATCGCTTGAAGTCCCGAAGGTTTTTGACAGTGTTTAGCACACCGGTCCACTCAACAAGCACCAGACACCGTTAGTGCGGGATCGATCAGATTAGTCGTTGATGGCTGCTTCTATGAGCTTATGACAACAGGTACTGTTCTGCTCTCTATTTTTCTGCTGCACTTCAGTGACTTACTTTAGCCGGGTATTGTTGGCTACGCAGATGATAACACTGTTTCAGAGAGATACTTGTCCAGCGCAAGAAGCAGCGAAGATGAAGTTCGTTCCCTGAGAGACGCCATGGTAGAGTTGACAGATTTGATCTTAAGTCTCTCTCAGTGGTGTGATGACAATCTCGTAACCGATCTACGACCTAGCATGGAGTTAACATCGAGTTTCAACTTAGGCGCGACTATAGAGCACAAAGGTCAAACAGTAGACAAAGTACTGGCCATCCTAAATTGTGTGAAGCGATACTTTAACATTTTGGACAGCTTTTGAATCTATAGAAAGCGCAAGTCCGATCGTGTATGGCTCATACATACCAACTTGCCTCTCTTGGCCCGGTGGAACGCAGAGCCGAGAGCCTTATTGGCGTCGTAAAACTGGTGGATGCCAAGCTTTAAAGCTTCAATCATCGATTGCCTACTTGTCGGTCATCTATAGACTGTACTTCGAAGAGTGTGCGCATGATCTCTACGACATTAGACCACCAGCTCCTTCTATAATCGGAATTCTGAACGTACTGCTATTAATATTAATTGCCATCTATACTTGTTGCCATTCCACCAATTCCCACAATAACTGCTCCCAATCATCCTAGGTACATAATATGTACCAGGTACCTACAGCAAAAGAGTGGAACTCATCTATACTTGTTGCCATTCCACCAATTCCCACATTAACTGCTCCCAATCATCCTAGGTACATAATATGTACCAGGTACCTACAGCAAAAGAGTGGAACTCATCTATACTTGTTGCCATTCCACCAATTCCCACATTAACTGCTCCCAATCATCCTAGGTACATAATATGTACCAGGTACCTACAGCAAAAGAGTGGAACTCATCTTTACTTGTTGCCATTCCACCAATTCCCACAATAACTGCTCCCAATCATCCTAGGTACATAATATGTACCAGGTACCTACAGCAAAAGAGTGGAACTCATCTATACTTGTTGCCATTCCACCAATTCCCACATTAACTGCTCCCAATCATCCTAGGTACATGATATGTACCAGGTACCTACAGCAAAAGAGTGGAACTCATCTATACTTGTTGCCATTCCACCAATTCCCACAATAACTGCTCCCAATCATCCTAGGTACATAATATGTACCAGGTACCTACAGCAAAAGAGTGGAACTCATCTATACTTGTTGCCATTCCACCAATTCACACATTCATCATCATCATCATCATCATCAGCCGGAAAACGTCCACTGCTGAACATAGGCCTCCCCCTTAGACCGCCACGCCGAACGACAATTCGCCACTTGCATCCATCGGTTGCCCGCGACCCTCACGATGTCGTCGGTCCACCTAGTGGGAGGCCTACCTACGCTGCGTCTTCCGGTCCGTGGTCGCCACTCGAGAACTTTTCTTCCCCATCGGTTGTCAGTTCTACGAGCGATGTGGCCTGCCCATTGCCACTTCAACTTGCAAACTTTATGAGCTATGTCGGTGACTTTGGTTCTTCGCCGGTTATCCATGTTCCGGATTTTATCCCGCAAAGAAACTCCGAGCATAGCTCTTTCCATCGCTCGTTGAGTGACTCTTAGTCTCTCTAAAAGGCCAGCAGTTAGAGACCACGTTTCAGAGCCATATGTCATCACTGGCAACACACACTGGTTAAACACCCTTGTCTTGAGACACTGTGGGATTTTCGATGAGAAGATATCACGTAGCTTCCCAAACGCTGCCCATCCGAGTTGGATTCTTCGGGCGACCTCTTTCTCGAAGTTGGACCTACCTAACTGAACAATCTGTCCAAGGTAAGTGTAATGGTCTACAACTTCGAGAGTATCATTCCCAACAACAACCGGTACGGGTGCCACATGGACATTCGACATGACTTTCGTCTTGTCCATGTTCATTTTAAGGCCGACCCGTTGGGATACGATACTGAGGTCGCTGAGCATAGCATTGAGGTGCTCCAACGATTCTGCCATGATTACTATATCATCGGCAAAACGAAGGTGAGTGATGTATTCGCCATTGATGTTGATGCCGAATCCGTTCCATTCCAAGAGCTTGAAAACGTCCTCCAAAGCGTTCGTGAACAGTTTCGGAGAAATAACGTCTCCCTGTCTCACGCCTTTCTGCAATTGGATTGGTTTCGTGCTCTCTTCCTGAAGTCGGATGGACATGGTGGCGTTTCTATACAAACACTTCAACACTTCGATATACCTATAGTCGATATGACATCGTTGGAGGGACTGCAATACTGCCCAGGTTTCGATTGAATCGAAGGCCTTTTCATAGTCCACAAACGCCAAACATAATGGCCGATTATACTCCTCTGTCTTCTGTATAATCTGGCGGAGCGTGTGTATGTGGTCTACAGTACTAAAACCTTTTCGGAAACCGGCTTGTTCGGGAGGCTGGAAGTCATCAAACCTGCGTTCGAGACGGTTCGTAATGACTCTTGAGAACAGCTTGTATACATGGCTCAGAAGTGAGATTGGCCTGTAGTTCTTCAACAAGGTGTTGTCACCCTTTTTGAAGAAAAGAACAACCACACTCCTGTGCCATGCTTCTGGCGTAGTACCTTCGAGTATGACGGAATTAAATAACTTCTGGAGGACCAGAAGTACCGGTTTTCCACCCGCTCTCAGAAGTTCTGTTGTGATTCCGTCTTCACCCGGCGCCTTGTTATTCTTTAGCTGTTTAAGAGCCATTCTAATCTCGTACAGGCTGATGTCCGGGATATCCTCAGTGTAGTGTCGAGTCAGTTTAGCTCTTGCGTCTCGAACTGTACTGACACTGGGTTGTCGTGTTGATGTGTATAACTGTCCGTAAAACCTCTCAAGCTCTCTCAGGATCTCCGGCTTCGTCGAAATAATGCTGCCGTCGTTAATCTTCAGCTTTGTCATTTGGCTTTGCCCAATAGACGAATTCTTTGCGACGACTTTTGAGCCCTGGTTCCGCTCGATTGCCTCTTTGATCCGTGCCGCACTATAGGCACGCAGGTCACGTCGCATTGATTTAGAGATTCGTCTATTGAGTTTGCCATATTCCGACATGTCAGCTGAAGATTGCAGCCTCATCTCGGCCCGGTCTTGCATCAACTTGATGGTTCCGTTCGAGAGCTTTTGAGGCTTATTGCGGCGCGGGGTCTTAAAGAACTTGGACCCCACAGCTTGGACAGTTTCCACCAACCCATTGTTAATCTCGTCCACAGTTTCGCATTCGGTTAGGCACTGGAAGCGATTGTGCAGTTCGAGTTGAAAGTCTTCGGGGTTCTGGATGTGGGCAGGATCAGGTCGGAGCGTGGACTTCACCAGACGAGACCTTTCAAGCTTCACATTGATATTCAATGTGCCTCTGACGATTCGGTGATCGCTACCGGTTTTCACCTTGGCGATCACAGAGACATCACTGAATATTCGCTTTTTGGTCGTCATGATGAAGTCGATCTCATTTCTGGTAGTACCATCGGGGCTCATCCACGTCCACCTCCTGGATAGCCGCTTCTGGAAGTAGGAGTTCATTAAATGAAGTTCTTCCTTTTCCATGAAGTCGACCAGTCGCTGGCCCCTATGGTTTCGCTGCCCGTACCCAAATGGCCCCACTCTCACCTCATCGCCATTCCGTGCGCCCACCTTCGCGTTGAAGTCCCCCATAACAACGGTGAAGTATGTTTCGGAGGTATGTATGGCCTCGGATATCTCCTCATACAATGCCTCTACTTCATCATCAGAATGTGTCGAGGTCGGCGCATATACCTGTATGACCTTCAACGAATACCGGTTGGTTATTCTGAGTATAAGGTAAGCTACCCTACTCGACACACTGTCGACTTTCACAACGTTGTTGATGAGGGACCTGCGGACGAGAAATCCAACACCACCCTGGGATTTACGGTCTCCTTCCCGGTAGAAAAGCATGTTGCCGGAATCTAGAACTATCGTATCCTGACCCTCTCTTCGGACTTCAGATAATCCCAAGATATCCCAACGCATTTTGCTCAATTCTTCCTCCAGCTCGATAATCTTCTCATCGGTCCTCAGTGTGCGGATGTTGTGTGTTGCCAGGGCCAAAGTCCGTTGGGGGTGGTAGCGGGGCATCTGCCGGGGATTCTTAGCACCCCCTGCTCCGCCGTTACCCGATCCGCTACCCAGACCAGGAATAGCGGAGCTACCGGGGACTGGGGGCCGTGTGCTATTGTTGTCAATCATAATGGGGGGGGGGGTTGCCATAATCCCCACGCTTGGCAGGCGGCTTGGGGATCGCAGTAAGGTCACCGAAAGTTTACAAAGGACGCTGCTGCCCGTCCTTCGGTGGCTGGACGTAGTTTAAGGACGTACCCGGGTCCACATTTCACACATTAACTGCTCCCAATCATCCTAGGTACATAATATGTACCAGGTACCTACAGCAAAAGAGTGGAACTCATCTATACTTGTTGCCATTCCACCAATTCACACATTCGTTATTCTTTTCCCGCAGGCATATGACAATGCTTTTGAATTAAGAATAAGACGACCTTGGCGCCATATAGTGCAAAAAAAAAGACTTAGTCCAAATAATAATTACGTAATGTACGTTTGTCTCGCTTTAATAGCGAGTTGAAGCGAGACAACATAGCGGACAAGCCTTTTAAACTCCCAAGACATTGGGTGCTAATACTTTATAATAGCCGCATTAAAGTGGCTATAACTTTTTTCTCACAGCGATTTGAAATGAACCGCCATAGTAACTATTGTAGTAAATGAAAATAGCTATCCAATGATATATGTATGATCGTTATTGAGCTGTAGACCATTTTGCCGATGATCCAAAATATTTTACAGCATAAAGTCGTATTAGTAGTGGCCAGTATTTCATTAGATTTGACCCACTTCTGTTGCACATAAAATTTCCTTCCCATACAATGAAATGATCCTTACATGAAACTAAATCAAATAACAACATAAAAAATTGGCAAGAATAGCCAATTTTTTTCGTTCATACAATTTGTATGAAATGATATTTAAAAAATTGAGATTGGGCTAATTTTTTTTATTAACTTTTCTATATGTTGTTAAAAACACATTTCCAAAAAAATTATATGAAGATTCATTCACTGGTCCTGGATTCCGAGGTATAAACCTTACGGCACTCCACTAAATATAAAAGCGTTACAAAAAAGGAGGATGTACCTGCAGATCATGCTATCATCCGCGGTGGACCAGCACTTGAACTGCTGCTTCCACTGTTCCACAGACACACCGGAGTTGCACAACACCAGCGCGCGCTTGCGGACCGTGCACACGGCCGTCACACCCACCAGGGATTTACCAGCACCGCAAGGGAGGACTATGACTCCTGAACTGTAACACACATGGATAAACAATCACAAACCTGATGGGAATCGCAAGTAAATGTATAATGTAACAGTAAAGCCATCTTCATCGGATTAGCTTTTTCCCCAATAAAATGGCGGCAGCTACCAGTCCAATCGGATGGAGCGGATAAGCAATGGTTCTATGAACAATTTGGTTAAAACGGCGGTTTGATATTGGCAAGTGCCCTTATTTACCGCCCTTTACGTTCCAGTAGCCTGTTTATATTATCACGCGGCCCTGTCAGATTGCTGATAGCTCTTTGAGGCGCTCGTGGAATACGACGCGGCGACAACCCGGGCATGGTCCATGATCGGACGGTGAGCTATCCATAATTCGCCGTCCGCATGCCTGGACATCGACCCATGCGGCTTTGTGAACGAACTTTGTGTTAATACATTTTAAATTAAATTACGTTGCTAAATTAAAAACTTCTTCTTTGCAGTAAGGTAAGGATAGTTTGTTTACGTACCGCGCCCGACCATTTCCGAACATCTTCCGAAGACTCTTCTCCTGGTAAGGTCGCAGTACGGCGGTGGGCTTCAGATCTATGTTGATGTCAGGGTTTATAGTGTCGTTGCGGAAGTCATACTCCGCTAACAGGGGATGTTCCAATTCAATGCAACGCTTTTGTATTACCTATGAACATTAGGAGGCTTTAGAAAACATGTTTCTCTTATAAAGTTGTGGTTTGTGCTACAGCTGATTTATTGTAAATGAGTATCAAATAAATGTAGACGAGAAGCAATGGGGCTAAAACAGCCACTTTAAGCAATATTCCTAATGATTCACTTCGGGCATTTCGAGCAACGTCATTGGCTATTCATTCACGAAGTGAATTATTTGGGATATTGCTAAGTGGTCATTTGAGACCCGTAATATTGAATTGCGTATTATTTTAATTATACATATTGATATTACCATTGCACTTCTTTTTTTAAGTAGTTAAATATAAAATTGGTGAAATTAAATTTGCATTTGCATTTTATGTGCTCAATTTTACAGTTCTTTCAATTTGTAATGAAATTATTCAAGACATTTCATTCCTTGTACTCAAGAAGAAAATGAACACAGTCATCTAAGAATGCTGGTTGTATGACTTTGGTGGGGTTCTATGTCAATATACAAAGCTTACCCTACCTCAATCTTATCCGGATCTACTTCAAAAGCAACAGCGGTATTGGCGGTGATGTCTGTGGCTTCGTCATCATCATCTTCCTTGTCAAGTTGCTGGTAGAACTGGCTGATGTCGTCCGGCACCGCGCCGTTAGCTGCTGGGGGCTTGTCACTAGGTTCTCCTAAAAAATTACAACATTACTGTACCCATACCATGAGCTGTCATTACGATATTCGATCATACGCATCGACCGCGTTCGGCGCTCTCATTGGTTGAGAGTTCATACTTTTTTTCTCTCTTTATTTTAAGGGACTTATATCCTATAAGGCATGACAGCCCAATCGTATCCTAAACTAAATTATACTAAATTTAACATACTATTTAAACCATCCGCTAAAAAAATAAATGATTAATACTAAAAATTAGATGAAGTCACCGACATATTGCCATTTCATAAACAGACTTAGCGGCTTCACTATTCTAGCACTAGCGAGAATTTAAAAAAAAATGCCCATATTAATTTTATTTATTTTGTGCAATTCTGTCAGTACCTCCCTTCCTGCCTGGTTCTTGGCACATTCCACCAAAAGATGTTGGACATCATCAATGACTCCGCACACGTCACAGTTAGGAGAATCAATTTTTTTTCATTAAGTAACCAAATCTTTTATCAAATCAATGGGATAGTGTCCCGAACGTAGTCGAAGAGCCGCTACTATCCAAGTTCTACTCATTTTGGAATCTACAAACCAAGGAATGCGAGGAGGCTGACTTTGTAAAACTTTGTACCTTCATACAACTTTGGAGCGGGCCAACGAGAGCGCCAAACGCGGTCGATATCGATGATCGAGTATCGTAATGACAACTCATGGTATGGGTACTGACATGGATAACTTGGCGAGGTTGATCATGACGCGACGCGTGCGATATCGAGTCGATTGCGGATTCAATTGCACGTATATGCTAATGGAGTTAAATGGAGCGATTCGATGCAATTTGACCGTGAACTATAAGATTTCTCCCTCCTTACTACGATAAAGGCGATGTTAAAAATGAAAGTAATCGCCAGTGGGGCAGTACTAGTTGCGCAATCACTCACCAATATCCCGAACACAAAATCGTGTGCATAGTCATTAGCACGTACAGGAAGATATCGAGCAGATCTATGTGTGAGCGATATCGTCAACCCGTGCGACTCCATTATCAAACACTATTGTTCACATTTTTTTTTCGGCTGGACGTTTGTGCGATATCTGAGCGATATAGTCAATCGAATCGAATCTTTGGCAAGGTCGCTTAGTTACATTCAAACTAGGATTTTGAATCTGGGCATATAATTCAGGTTCATAGTGAGGTGGATTCCAGGCCGTAATACTAATGCATTAGGTTGTGGAGATTTGGGTCATTTAATGATTTTGATCTCACTAACATGAGAAAGCCTTAAAATGCACTACTGACTACATTTTTTATTGCATTATTGTGGGGGGCCTCACCTGGTTTAAGAGCAGTAGCTGATTTGTCGGGCAGTGCGGAGGACAAGAAGTCGTCATCGCCGTCACGTCGCAGTCTACATTGCTGGATGATCGGGTCGCGGAGCAGCTTCTGTAGAACCTCCACGTGCTTGCTCTCTACAAGATATCTAGAGATACCAAGTGTTTATTATTTTATAAAAGATATTTGCTAAAAGTTTAAATTATTTACAACAATTGGGCTCTATATCCCAAGACTAAAAAATGGCTTCCATTCAAGGGGGTTGGATATAAAGAATGAATTTATTGGTAGAATAGAGCAAGCTACCTCTCCTTTAAGTTTTTATGGAACGAAACCAATCACAAGACCATTTAAATTCGTATAGATAAATGCAATCTAGATGTTTGCATCATCACTGTGTGTGACAAAAACAGAAGACTGATGATTATTCTTGGAATGCATTAATAATAATGTTTGGTTGTTATTTAGGCTATGTGTATGTGACCACAAATTCTTAAAGAATTGACATTTTTATTCATTAACGAAAAAGGGAGAGTGATAACTAACAAAAATAACCCTTTTTGGCAGGTTTTCCTTACCTATTGTGTTTCAGGACAAGCTTCACCTTGCCATAAGACAATGTACATAGCTGTATGAACTCTATGATGCCGGCCGGTACTGCACACTTGCTAAGCCTTTGCAGGTACTCAATAATGTCTGTCGTCTGCAAGCCCACAGACACAGCGGCGTAAAGACTGTATGCTGTTAGTTTGTACTCGTGAATGTGTTGTGGCCTAAAAATAAAATATTTATCAATAAATCTTGTTCACGAAATTAAATTGAGTATGAATCTTAATTGTTATACTAATATAAATATTATACATGTGAAAGTTTGTGAATATGTATGTTTGTTTTTTACTCTTTCACACAAAAATGACTGAATGGATTGGGATGTAATTTGGTACACAGACAGTTTATAACCTGGATTACCACATAGCAGTTTTTATCCCGATTTTGTGTTCCAGTGGCATAATTTTCTAATTAAATATGGGTGGAGCCACTAGCAACAGCTAGTATTTTATAATATGTTCCAGTTTATTATATACTGTTTCTAACATAAAATAATATAATAAATACATACCGACACACAGGCTCTGCAATAGCAATAAGAAAATCATGTGCATGTTTGTACACTGGCGAGAATGCTTCCAAGAATATGTGACCATTTGGTGCAACCCATAGTGGACGGCTGGAATTGTCAGTTTTTAATGCCATTTGACTTCTAAAATGTGAAAATATAGTATTTATAAACATAATTTGATTGACTTATAATTATTTTGGCATTAACACCTGTGTCACTAATCATAAAGCTTTTTTGTGGTAAGAATATTCGAATGTGATGGCCCAAACCAGCACTTCTACAATAGATAATGCAACATCACTTATTGACACCTTAAAATGAATTGAAATATTCTATCTTGCCAAGGACTATGACAGCCTAGTTGGTAAGAAGGACGCAGGTCCTGCTTGCACTCAAATTTTTCTTTCAGCAAAAGGCTTTATAATTTGATCTTATTTATACAAAGTAGAAGGAATATAATACAGACATATATTAACTATGACATTTTATCACAAATTGTTGAATTTCACCAGTATGATTGTCCCTAGGATGGTCAATCTAAATTCATGGCTTTCTTTTTACCAATCTTTTGTGCATCAATGTCCCTTATACCATTTATATAGAGAAGTTGCTAAGCTTACCATAGCATGGAAAGAAAATAATATAAGGTCATAGGCCTGCTACCACATAGTTCATAGCCTTGGTTGGATTTTTTTGTAACATTTGAGAAAATTATGAAAGTTAGAGAAGACAAGAAACATAATGTATAAGCAACAATAACTATTAGAAACAGTGTTAACCTATAATCTTTGGCACCAAACTCGTCCTCAGGCACTTGATCATTTTTCTCTGCATCCTGCATGGCAGCCCCAGGAACACCAACATTCTCTGTGTTGTCATCGTCTACTAGGTCTATGGTCATTTCTTCCTCCACCTTCTTTTTTTTGCCTGTTGAGAGCAATATCTATATTATTGCAAGTCATGGGAAAAAGAACAAGTTCTAACTTGTCAATTTTATTAATCATTTTTGTTTTATAATTGAAGCTTGCATAGATGATATCTAAAACTGACAAAGGTGCTTCTTTTAAACTGAGGGAATATGACCATCCATCAATATATGGGAGTATACCCAGAAATTGAGTATAACTCCGATGTTAACACAATGACTTATTATTATCAATATCATAACTCACCTGATCTATCACTTCCTGTCCTCGAATCATATTTTTTGAACTTCTTTGGAGGTCCCATTTTGTAGCCTTAATTTATTTTAAAAAGAAGACGATTATTTTTTACTGTTGTTGATTAATTATGCTGTTCTCACTTGCATCTACAAAATGAAAATTAAGTTGAGGATTCTTGATACCAATCTGATTATTGCATTGTTACAGAGTTATTAACTTACCTGAAATTCAACAACCGAAATCACCACACAATATTATTCTTTTAAAAGTGCAAGTTATCTTAAACTTATTGATGAAATAGGAAACGTGGAAACGTAACTGCGACACATAAACAAATTGAAATTTGATATGTCAAGAAAACTGTCTTGAGCACTATGCTAAAAATTTCAAATAAGTATTTTGTTTACCTGAGAGCTAATAATTTATTGCGCACACTTTCCAGCTTTCCAGCAGATTTTGACAGACTGTGACACAAGTTGACAGCTGTCACCTTATCGCTTTTTTTTAATTACGGGCATAGTTTCTGGGCTTTATGTCATCACTTCGATATAAAACAAACAATATAATGGTATTGCTTAAAATCTATGGTGGATTCTATATTTAATATTTGTACAGAACTATTTGCCCTCAGCATACAATATTTATTATTGTCGCTAAAATTACTATATCCTGCACATTCGTTGTCGAATATTAACCGAATTAACAAATATTTATGCGGAAACACAATTTGGTTTTAGGGTTGAAAGAATTCTGAAGTACGAAAACAATTTTATTGCAAGAGTAGGTAAATAAAAGACAAAACATAGCAAGAATGTAAACGTGCCGTTAGTATTTTCAAAAAGTTCACATAAAAGTAGGTATTTTTTAAAAGTTAAGCACATTTTCATCCCGGAATTGTTGATGTAATTATTTTAATAAATTGTTTTTATTACAGGTGAGTAGTTTATAAGGGGCTATTACACTGTCCTAAATTCAGGATCCGATATTTAGGATAAGAAATTTAGTCGTCGAAGCTCGCGATTACGATGCTACTCATCCTAAATGCGATTACACTTTTCTGTATTCAGGATGTCCTAAATATCGGCTCCTAAATTTAGGAAGGTGTAATAGCCCCTTTAGTTACTGTTTGTAAAAAGTATAATTTAAGGTTATAGGCTTCATAATTATAATACCAACCAGTCAATGTAAATTTGCATGTTCCTTATTCACTGTATTTCAAATTGACTACTAAATTCACTCTTTTTGTAAATTATACTACCAGACAAACTATAAAATTAATTTCCAAGTTGATCAACACAGACGAAGACAGCCCGTATTGTTGATGTTTTTTTTTAATGTTTTTGGCATGGCTTCGAGGCCTTTATGCCAATTATTGTTGATGTTGTGTTTGACACCACAGACTATGACACTGATGACACTGACGTCTGACAGCAGAGCATAATGGACAATTCATTGAGATAAAGTTAGGATTATAATGTCTATGGATAAAGTCTCAAGTTATATGGAGACGCCCCGATGTTCTATACATACATTTTGCATACAAATATGAGTCAAACATGAGACAGAGAGTGAAATATTGGTTTGTCTCTTTCTTTCTAATGCAGTAATCACATTTGACAAAAGAGACAACAATATTTTGGTTGTTGCTCAAAATGGAATATTTTGTTGGGATATTTCCCACAGTTACAGAAACGTGCCCATTTCGCCATTTTATGTGCCGAGTTTCGTGGTAGTTCTGCTGTCAAACAGTTGTTTACTTTTTGTTGAATTTAGATTTTTGAGTAAATTACGAAGTGTTTTCTTTTAAAAGTGCGTGTTACCATTAAGAAACAGTAATTCAACATGCCTGGATGTTCCATTGTGTCTTGTCATGCCAGGAAAAAGAAAAATCAGCCTGAATTGACTTTGTACAGGTTAGTAACAGGTTTTCATGAAAAACTACATGAAATAGAACAATTTCGGTAAAGAAATCGCTATGTGACCTTGTTTTCATGGTTAGAGTATTAATATTTGGGTTTATTTCCGTCCTACAGACAATATTTTTCATTTTTTATTTTCGTTCGTTTGTTTACAATAATAATAGTGTTGTACCGTTGCTGTAATAGTTCCCGATACTAGTCCTTCGTTACACTGAAACTGTTACCAAATGATGTATGGATAAAAAAATACTAATCATTTATAGGTTTCCCAAAAATGAAAGATTGAAGAAAAAATGTTTGGACTCTATCGGTGACGAAAAAATTTGTCCTCGAAGTAAAGACTGGTTTATGTGTTCACTTCTCTTTGAAGAAAAATGTTTTAACAGAACACTTGATGTTATTAGGTTACATGAGAACTCTGTACCTACAATATTTTCGGTAAGTGTGTATTAAAATGATTGTTAAATAACAGCCTGGTTTTTTAGCCTTTTTTTTTTTTTTTTTTCGTGGTAAAATCATCAAATGAGTCCTCCCACCCCGGGCAGGGCGGGAGGGACTGTCAGACTTGTACTGACTAAAATCCACGGTGTCCTTCAATAGCCCGTTATGTCCCGGGGTCACGGTAATGAGATAAGTCCCGCAACCCCGGCAGGCTTTGGCCCTCTAGAGGGGGGCCCCGTCATCATGCTGACACTCCTTGAGGCGCGCGTGGAACACAACGCGCCGTCGACCCGGGCATGGTCCATGGTCGGGTGGCGAGTTGCCCTTTACTCGCCGCCCGCATGCCCGCGCCTACGGTGGCCGGAAATCGTCCCGCGACGTCCGACGCCGTGGGCGTCTACCACTGCGGCTGGGGCGGAGGGAGGACGCTGTCCTCTCTCTCTCGCGGCTCGCCTCCTCCTTCACGAGCATAACTGCTTCGCAGAAGGAGGCGACCGCTTCCCACTCCGTCTCGCCCCGCAGCATGGCCTCGACCAATGCCGGGCGCGAGAGGTCTCCGCCTATCGCCGCCGAGAGGACACGGCGGTGCTCTGCCCAAGCGGGGCAGTCCTGCACCGTATGCTCCACCGTGTCCTCCGGGCGATCTTCGCAGTGGTGACACCCGGGCGTCTCTTCCCTCCTTATCAGACACAGGAACCTCCCGAAACTTCCGTGTCCGGTGAGGACCTGCGTCATGCGGTAAGTCAGGACGCCGTGACGTCTTTCCAGCCACTCCTCAAAGAGGGGTCTTACCGCCGCGATTGCGGCGTGCCCGGACCTCGGTTGCGACAGTCGTCCCCTCCATACTGCCCTGAGATCGCACCGGAGCTCTTCCCGCCGCGCCTCGACTTCTCGGGGCAGCGGGGTTACACCCCGGCGCTGCGCCTCCACGCGCCACTCATAGACGCGCTGGAGGGCAGTCGCCTCCAGATCCCAGGGCAGTAATCCGGCAAGGAGGTTGGCTGATTCGCCGGCTTGGTTTTTTAGCCTAAGATAAATGGATAGTAATGCATATTTCATTTTTTCTTTCAGACATCCAACAAAAAAAACAACTTCCAGAGTCATTTGTATTCTGTGAAACAAGCAACACTCAAGAATCTGATGTTCTTGTACATCTACTATAATAAAGGAACCATCTACCGTAATAGATGAACCATCTAGTGTAATGGAGGCACCATTGCAGTTGACCTATCAATTTGTGGGAACAGTGCACAAAGAGGTATGTAGATGTTGAATTTTTAACCGTTTTCTGGCAAACAGACGGCAGCACATCAAGCGCCGCAATCTGTCAAAGACTTGTCAACTGTCACTTGAAAATAACTTTTAGCAATAAAATGCAATATGCAAATTATTTTTTAACAGTGCATAATTAAGTTATTGGTTAATAGTGCTGATACATTTGGCATGTTCGTGAAAAGGCGCTGTCAGATGGGACTGGTCATCTCTTAGCTGCCACGGTCTATTTTAATTTTTCATTTTTTTTTTTAAATTTTAACTGTACACTTAACTTGCTACATTGAGTGTAAAAAGAGTGTCCATGGAGTTTCTTGTCCGTTCTTTTCCATAGAGATCTTCGCTTTGGAATGGGCACCTACGTTACTTTCACAGTTATTATGTCTTGTGACTAGAACTGTAGCACCATAACAATTTTGTACTGATTTATTTTTATGTCTTTTGACCATTCAAAAGTGCCTGTAATTATTGGCCTAGTTGAAATAAATTTGATTTGATTTAACTATTTATCTTTTCTATTAAAGGTTTTACAAACTGGAAAAATTAAAGCCTTTAAAGAAAAATATGTCAAGCAACAGAAAACAATTAAATGCCTCAATGAAAGAATACGAAGGAAAAACAAATTGCTGATTTGAAGGCTGTTGTGATAGAAGACTTGGCGGGACCAAAAGACTTTTTAAAAAGACAAATTAACAAGTCCAAAGGTTTACCTGTACAATCCGAATTAATCGTCAAATTTTAAATTAACGCTAACACATAAATATGTGTATAATATTTAATTACAAGCAATAGCGCAAATGTGAAAATTTACATTTTTTTTACGTAACTACATGGATTATAATTCAATCATGGTATCTAGTCGTAATACTATTATGTAATCCTAAAAGTACTAGGGATACTAGTATCCATACTCGTTACAGTAACACTATGTTTCTTGATTGGCACAACCCTAGCATTGGCCGCCATTTTATGTGCCCGGCGAGCTTGTAGGTATACACGTTTTTGGTGTAGGTATTTCCAGTCCATAGGATTTTATGTCTATGGGACAATTGGACTATGAATCACTGAATGGACTGGACACTGACAGAGAGAGAATCAATCAGTGTTGCCAACACTTCTATGCTAAATATTGATCACATGGGATTCTTTATCTAAGGGTCAGTTCAGACCGAGACGCGAAGCGACGCGACGCTGCGCGCACACTTTTAAGAGCCATTCAAAATACGATTTTATTTTCTACACCAAAGATACACATTTCGTTGTGAGAATTTAGAATACGTTGAGATGCGCAGCGATGCGCCGCGCGACGCCTCGCGGCGCAGCGCGACGCATCTCAAAACAGCGGTGCTGCGCTGCGCCTCTTTTGTCTTTTGGCCTCACGCAGCGCGGCGCCGCTTGACGCCGCTCGCGGCCGCTCCACGCACGATCAGAGGCGTCTCTAGCCCTTGTTGCGCCCGTGTGCAACCAGTACCCTGGCGCCCTCTAGTCTAGTAGGAGCGGGGTCAAAATGGAATACTAACAGTTATATTTTCAAACGGAAATTCGGATGCAAATGGTGCAATTTTAAATGGCTCAGGCGCAAAATTTCGCTTTCGCAAAATGTCTCCTGGTAGTGATAAATGATATTTATTTTTGCAAATAGGTTTTCGCAAACACTTTTACATGTCAAAACACTTTTTTTATAGCTAGATGAGGACGGTGTTTCGTACCTGACTACTCTGAGAAGAAAGCGACATTAAGAAAGCGACATTTTGCGAAAGTGACATGTCTCTTTCGCAAAATGTCGCTTTCTCATAATGTCGCTTTCACAGAATGACTTGTTCTTAAAAGGTCGCTTTCTGACAATACCTCTTTCGTGGCGGCGCGGTAGCGACCGTATACACAGTCTAGAGGCACGGTGGCGGTGCGGCGGCGGCGTCGTGTACATGAGCGCTAAGATACTAACGCGACATTTTGCGAAAGAGACATTTTAATACCAGGTGACATTTTGCGAAAGCGTCATTTAACGCCTGAGCCCTTTTAAGAAGGAGTCATTTTGGGAAAGCGACATTATGAGAAAGCGACACTTCGCGAAAGAGACACTTTACTACCATGAGACATTTTGCGCCTGAGCCATCGATAGATGCATCTTTGGAGGTGTCGGATTAGAGGGCGCTCGGCGCCCCCTTAGGCCCGGCGCCCGTGTGCGCCGCACGCCCTGCACTATAGGTAAAGACGCCTCTGCGCACGATGCGAGGTGAAGACCGGGTGCTAGAGGTGACTGAGTATGCATAATTGTGAGTAACGAATTTCGCCAACCGATTTAAGTTAAAGAATAACAATGTAGAACTTGCCGGTCAATTTTTTGGTTAATTTTTTTTCGCCCTCTTTTCGTAGTCGTAAACGGAATGTTTTGAGTACATGATTTAAAATCATTTTAATGATTATTTCCGTAATAATTTATAGAAAAATCAGATCACTGCTTTTTGCGGGACAGATAAAGCGCATAATAACATTATTTAAAAGAATTCGGTCATAGTTGCCGTCACTCGGATTTTGCATACTCAACTACAGCTTGGCCAGAACGTCTTGAAACGGAACTAATATTTTTATTTGCTGACAACGTTTTAAAATATTTGATATTTGATGTAAACAAAAACGCAGGTTTGTAAGATTTATTATTGTGCCATAAAACTAACGTAATAAGTGAAAATAAATAAAATAAAATCATTCAAAGTGCTGGTAGCGCGAAGACAGTGGCGACTTCCGGTTTTCTACTGTTTTTTGCCAAGCTGTACCTTTAGCCCCTGGACTATGTAGCTGAGGCCGCCATTTGCAAATGGGACTGCGGGAGGACGCGGGGCGGGGCGGGAGCACGTGGAAAATCTAGACACGTTCCGCTGCACCGCGCGGCGTCTGGATGCGCCTCGCGACGTTGCGATGCGTGTCGCGGCGCAGCGAGGCGCTTCGCGGCGCCGCGAGGCGTAGCGCGGCGCAGTGTGAAATGACAGGCCTCTTCACGCATCGTCACGTCGCTTCGCGTCTCGGTCTGAACTGACCCTAAGGATCAAATGGAATCAATACCCTATGGATGCCAGCAGGTCAACCTACCCGAATCTGTCAAATTTTACCAATCGAACATTAACATTCCGGTATTGTGATAAGGTTGAAATCTATTAGAGAAGGGCTTTGTGCCTTTTGTACCAGTTTCCATCCGTCATTTTGTTTTATTTTTTTCAAAATGGCGGTCACGTCTGAAACATTCATAAATCGATAGATCACATCAATACAAACATAAAATGAACAGAGACAAAACCTCGTAAATCGTCGCGTTTGCGAGTTCTGAGCTGTCAAACATGTACAGACGCCAGCACATCAAGCTAGGTACCACAATCTGCCAAACTCCAATGGATTTTCAACCTTATAATAATAGTGGAAGGTTAATGTTCGATCGGTAAAATCTGACAGTTTCGGGTAGGTTGACCTGCTGGCGTCTGTACACACGGCCACACAGCAAGCTATAAAAAACCAGTATAAGCTGATCGTTGAATACACGGAAAGACCATACAAAGCGAGACCACGGTAAACTGGTTTTGTATAACTTGATGCGTAGCCGTGTGTACAAGTAGCGACACATTTTTTCTTTATATTTTAATATTTTGATGTTTATTGATCAAAAAGGATAATCCCGCAATAAAACAAATTGAATTTTAGTTTTCCCATGCATTTTTAACCGACTTCCAAAAGGAGGAGGTTCTCAATTCGGATGTTTATATAATTATTATACACCGTGTTCTTCACGTTATCCATAAACTTTAGCAAATACTTCTATGGCTTTTACAAATCAAATCCAACAAAGGAAGTAGTACTTAAAAAGGCTTCGTTACAAAGATATTTGTAATTTCATTTAATGAAATTTAATTGAGCTATGCAGTGAGAAAGTATCTTAATTTGAAATCTATCAAATACTATTTGCATTTCATTTGTTTCAGCCCGCCAAATGTTATGAATGACGTTGCCAATTCGGATAAAGAGGCATGCATATCGGGTTATTTACGTCTAGGTATTTAGTTTGTATGAAAATTAACAAAAAATAAAAAATAAGAATTTATTAATGTGTCCATAATGAAAAATGCTTACTTCCGTGGTTTGAACATCTGGTCGAAGTTTATGTATATCGTCCGGAACACGGTGTATATATATTTTTTTATGTTTGTTCGGGCATAGGTAACTCCGTCGGCGTCGTTTACCAACCGATTTGAAAAAAGATTTTTTATACTTCCCGAATGGTCCCATTAAAATTTTATCGAAATCGGACTAGCACTTTTTGAAAAATCAACAAAAAACAACGAAAATCTAAAAAGTTTTCAACATTGTCTACACCGATTACTCCGAGGTTTCTGGTCCGATTTCGATGATTCTTTTTTTGTTCGATACAGTTTATCTGCCATTTGGTCCCATAAAATTTTAATTTAGTTTGGTGCAGTAGTTTTAATTTTTAGTTCATTGTGTAAGAGTACATACATGGGCGATGTTATTACCGGTGCTACGGATTACAATATTTTAGTGTACATCTAAAAAGGTTGAATATTGAAACTAAAAAGGATAAAATAAAAAAGTTTTTCAAAAAAAGATGTAACCGACTTCCCACAAAAAAGTTCAAAATAACCTACAAAAGTTGGAAGTCGGTTAAGTACATTTTTTTTTTAAAGTTTTTTTAAATGCTGAAATTGCGTTAAATGAAATAAAAAATAGGATGTAGAATTAAGTCATATTAACTGGTACGTCGTGGTTCTATCGGAGATCCGAAGAAAGAGGGAGGAAACAACAACCCGCTGTAGTGACCACCAGCTCTACTTCCAATAATTAATAGATTTAAAAAATCTAAAAACCCACGTTTTTAAATGTCCTAAAAAGAAGAAAATAACCCTACGGGGCTGAGAGAGGGGCCACTCAAAACGTGGGGGCGTATATTATATAAGGGATTATTTATGGGATATATTTACATGACGTGAGATCGTAGGTGTAACTTGCAAAGATACGCCCCCACGTTTTGAGTGGCCCCTCTCTCAGCCCCGTAGGGTTATTTTCTTCTTTTTAGGACATTTAAAAACGTGGGTTTTTAGATTTTTTAAATCTATTAATTATTTTATTATTTTTATCATTGTTCATCGGGTTTGAAGCTACCCTGAAAATTTCAGCCTGCTAGCTTATCGGGAAGTGCCTCAAAGCCTGTCCGCCATCTTGGACGTCCGCCATATTGGATTAATAGCCTAGCCTAGCATAAGCCACATGACAATTTTTTTCGTATTCCTGACAGCAAACCCTTTCATTTGATACCCATATCACGGGGGTGGATTTCAAACAGCCAGTCTACCATCTTGGACGTCCGCCATATTGGATTTAAGTCACGTGACTATTTTTTTCGTACTCCTGATAGCAAACCCTTTCATTTGATATCCATACCACAGGGGTGCATTTCAAATAGCCTGTCTGCCATCTTGGACGTCCGCCATATTGGATTTAAGTCACGTGACTATTTTTTTCGTATTCCTGACAGCAAACCCTTTCATTTGATACCCATATCATGGGGGTGGGTTTCAAACAGCCAGTCCGCCATCTTGGGGAGGCCGCCATATTGGATTTGTTATGACGTTTCTTAGCTAGTCATGTATTGTCATCAGAACTCAAAGCGTGTACAAAATTTCAGCCTGCTAGCTTATCGGGAAGTGCCTCAAAATTGAGTTGCAAAAGTCCAACCGGAACGACAAACAAACAAGAAAAGTGAGTGTATAAAAACGTGGTAAAAACGTGGTAAAAAGGACATCAATCTTGTTGAAATATAGGTAATTTAAAAAGCCTGGAAAAACTACAATATTTAATTACTTTTTTGTCGGAGTCTGAGTGACGAATGGAAAAACTCTCTTATGGAAAAATTTACTCCTGCACGACCCGCAAATCGAACCCAGAACATCTTGCTCAGCAGTCGTGGGTGCGACCACTAGACCAACGAGGGTGTTCGTCCATTTTCACATATTTTGTTATTTCAGAATATACCTACATTTATTGAGTTTCTGCTGTCTAGTTCCATATAAAGGTTACAGGGCAGCATAGAGAGCAGTTATTCGTGAAGTCAGGGGCGTAGCTACCGCCGTATCTGCCGTAACAATTATACGGCCCCCCCGGGTCACAAGGGCCCCCAAACACGTACGTAAACAAAAATTAATAAAAACTTCATGATTAAAATTTATTAAATAAAATAGTTATTTACTTTTACACAATTTATTTGGATGGATCTTCCTGGGATTTCTAATAGACAATCTCGTGGTTAAAACAGTATTACAGCTTTTTTTTTTATCGTGGTAAAATCATCAAATGAGTCCTCCCACCCCGGGCAGGGCGGGAGGGACTTTCAGACTTGTACTGACTAAAATCCACGGTGTCCTTCAATAGCCCTTTATATTCCGGGGTCACGGTAATGAGATAAGTCCCGCGACCCCGGCAGGCTTTGGCCCTCTAGAGGGGGGCCCCGTCATCTTGCTGACGCTCTTTGAGGCGCGCGTGGAACACAACGCGCCGTCGACCCAGGCATGGTCCATGGTCGGGCAGCGAGTTACCCTTTACTCGCCGCCCGCATGCCCGCGCAAAACAGTATTACAGCTTGGCAAAAAACAGTAGAAAACCGGAAGTCGCCACTGTCTTCTCGCTACCAGCACTTTGAATGATTTTATTTTATTTTTTTCACTTATTACGTTAGTTTTATGGCACAATAATAAATCTTACAAACCTGCGTCTTTGTTTACATCAAATATTTTAAAACGTTGTCAGCAAATAAAAATATTAGTTCCGTTTCAAGACGTTCTGGCCAAGCTGTACATATAAATAATAAAAACACCAGAGATAGACAGATAGATAGATTAGAATCTATCTCTGGTGTTTTTATTAATTATTTATGTGTAATACTGTTTTAAGCACGAGATTGCCTATTAGAAATCCCGGGAAGATCCATAATTATATCAACATTTCGATGCAAGTATTAAAATAACTCTACCTGATTCCGACCTCTGGACTGATCAGTCGCATTTTTTTTTTGTTTATATTTCGGCGTAGATACAGAGAAATGCATTTTTTTCTTGAGTGATAAATATTTACCCTAAGGTTAAAAATTTGTTTGGGGGCCCCCAAGCAAATTTTTATACGGGGCCCCGCCAAGGCACGCTACGCCTCTGGTGTAAGTCGAAGCATCTTACCTTCTTTGAGGGGGTATGTTATTAATGATCGAAGGCTCATAATAATAACCTGGTTTATAAAGGTTCCGTACCCAAAAGATTAAACGGAACCCTATTACTAAGACTCTGCTGCCCGTCCGTATGTCACCAGGCTTTATCTCATTAACCGTGATACTACACAGTTGACATTTTGATGAGGTATTTCGTATATTTTATTTTAGCCACTAATAAAACAAATACTAAAAAAGTTAATATTAAAGGGGCTGGCATACAACCGATTTTTGTGATTTTGATTATTGAGTTGAAAATACATGGGTACATTACAACTGGGCGTGGATGGCCAAATCCGAAACTACGAGGAATATAGAAAAATACTAAGTCTCGAGGCCGATTTTGATAAAAACTATTTCATACCATTGTACCTTTACATATAATTATTTAAGGAATACAAAAACTTGTTTTGTGATAACACCTACTTATTCTGTTAAACTTAATCAGTAGAAACAAAAAAAAAATCTCGGGTATCTTTTAATTGAGACAATTTAAGCTGTAAGAATAAAAAAAAAGTTCTTTTATATATGTGCATTTTGAAAAATCATTTTTCCTGACCAGGAATGGCAGGAATCGAAACGAATTGATGTTGATTTTGAAAAAAATACAGACGCTGTATTTTTAGACCATTCGATTACATATACGAGTATCATTACAGAATTTGATCCTTATTAGCGACTACTGTCGCTAACTAAGGTCGTAAATAATGATTAAATTCTGCAATGATGTAATGCGCCTGCCAGACTATGCTCCTTGCGCTGCTCATCGCTATGCTCCTCGCGCTGCCGTGATTTGCCGCGATGTTGCCCTCTCTGCCCACACACTGCTCTACTCACAGGCTCTACTCGCGCAGTTAATCGCGACGCTCCTCACTTGTCATTTGCCTTGGTGAGACAATGGACGTTGAAACGGTGGCAGCGTGCGCGCTATGCATTTTTAGTATAGCTAATTATATAAATGTATTACAAAGAAATATTCATCATCGTCGTCGTCCTCGTCTTGCGCGAGCGCTCGATGCGGACTGCGACCGCGCGATTATGTGGCCAGCCACTCGCACTCGTATTGCCGGTCCTTTGACTCGCGCGCAAAAACCGACAAAATAGGGAGCAGTGGGCAGGACGAGGAGCATGACGTGTGACATGACGAGTAATGTTGCCACACTATGTCTCTGCCTCCTTTCCTCGTTACTTCCCATGCCACTCATCGAGTGTGTGGCAGGCGCATAACGAATGGCGTAAATATGTAAGATTGTGATTTTTTTTCATAATCAGAGGATCCGATTCCTGACCAAGATAATTGATTTTTCTAGAATCCAATGAATTTTAAGTTTTAGTCAAAATCGGGCTCGAGACTCCTTTCAGCATTTTTCGACATTTCTCTTAGTTCCGCTTATAGCCATTCACACGCAGTTGAAAAATTCACCCTGCTGTATATTCGATGCTGGCACTGCGATGCTGATGACTCCTGGCTAGTTTGACAAGAATGGTTTAATCTCTGAAATCTAATTAATATTGTACAAATCTAAATTATATAGGTAGCGTTGTATTAATTATTGTCGCGAATCATCTCATCATACATATTTTGATCAAGTTATAAGCTGACGGGTCGACGGCGCGTTGTGTTCCACGCGCGCCTCAAAGAGCGTCAGCATAATGACGGGGCCCACTCTCTAGAGGGCCAAAGCCTGCCGGGGTCGCGGGACTTATCTCATTACCGTGACCCCGGAACATAAAGGGCTATCGAAGGACACCGTGGATTTTAGTCAGTACAAGTCTGACAGTCCCTCCCGCCCTGCCCGGGGTGGGAGGACTCATTTGATGATTTTACCACGATAAAAAAAAAAAAAAAAAAGTTATAAGCTGACAACGTAAATAGAAAAATACACAAGAAAATTTGTATTAAGCGGGTACATTAACAAAAATATTTAAGTTATGGTCACGAGAACTGAAAAATCGTTGGAAGTTTTTGTTGAGGTCTACATTATATGTATAGGGTGAATTTTTCAACTGGGCGTGGATGGCTATATTCGAAACTATGAGGAGTATCGAAAAACGTTGAAAGGAGTCTCGAGGCCGATTTTGACGAAAACTAACAGTCTTATTCATAAAAAGTTAAAATAGGTTTATTAGCTTCTTAAAATGCGAATCCCGAAAAGCATTATTCATAAACGTTCAATAACGCTAAAATGCTTTGTAAGTATTCAATAGCGGCTTCGTAACTTATAACAGGGTGGACCCTATTATAAACCTTTAATAAACAGAAATATGGCCAACAAATGTGCAACAGCTGTTTTTTTTCTGCGAACCGTTTTATGGTTAGGTTATGTTATGTGCATTGTGCAAGGAACTGGGAAGTAGAGATACAATTTTATATATTTTTTGTGAAATCGCGTTTTGCGTTAGTTATGCAAGCTCTGCAAGCATTAAATGCTATTGAACGAGCAGAACATGTTCCACCTCCACGTCGTCGAAAGATTTACCACGAGAGAAGTGATCCGTTTTCTTTGCCCGATGTAGAGTTTAAAGGTCGATACCATCATCATCAGCCTATAAATGTTCCCACTGCTGGGACACAGGCCTCCTCTCTGAGAGAGGGAGTGGGCCATAATCTACCACGCGGGCCCAGTGCGGGTTGGTGGATGTCACATGTCTTCGAATTTTTGGTTCTAGAACATTCGAATCCGGTTTCCTCCCGATTCACCGTTTTAAGAGCAGTGGTGATGAAATAAATTACACAAAGTTATGCGCCTGGTCGGATTCGAACCCGCGACCTACAACTCGTAAGTCGGGGCCCATACCATTGGGCCACTCCCGCCCTGCCTGCAGGTCGATACCGTTTCAACGACTCAAGAGGTTGTGGAACGTCACCAGAGTTACAGGTGCTTACCGCTATAAGATGTTGGGGTCGTCGTGAAGTAAGGACGTTTACATGTATTTATAATATTTCTGGTTTTCCATTTTGATTTCCATTAAACACGTGAACGAATAACGAAACACATAAGAAGACAAGCTTGTCACAAGTGACGTCAGACTTTTTTTTGCGTTTTTTGGCCTTCAGTTGTTTTGGCATTTCTTCTATGGATTCATCAGGACGACAACTTAACCACGTTAAAACGTCTTGTAGCGACAACATAGCTATGACGGGTTTATTGAACGTTTATGAATAGAGAATTTTATAATAGGTTTATTAGTTCTATTGAGCATTTTAACTATTGAGTGTTATAAACCTATTTTAGGGGATTTTTATGAATAAGGCTGTAAAACTGTATCTTTGGATTTTAGAAAATTCAATAATCTTGGCCAGGAATCGAACCCACTGATTTTGGAAAAATCTCACCCTGTATTATTACACCATTCGATAGTGTTGCTAATAAGGATCAAATTCTGGGAAGTAACCATAACAGCAAACTTAAGGAAAACGTCTAATTATGAAAAATACTAATCAATCTCAAGGCAATGACTGGTCGTATTCGAAACATAATTATTAAGTTAACCGTTTCTTCTTTGAAATAATGATATTTTTTGTTCAATTCAATAATTTCGTATCGCTGAATACAGAGCGGTTGTTGAGGCGTCAAATCCAGTGAAACATTGAAAACAATGAATTTTGTAATTTCTAATAGATTTATGGCTCAGTAGAAGGGAGATATAAAAATAGCAATTTCATAAAAATATGCTATTTACTTAAGTTAGCAATTGATAAGTGTGTTTCAACCGTTTAGATTTAATAACGCGTTGCATACGTTGCGTACGTGGGTTCAGTTTGTCCCTACCTTAAATAATGGTTTGGTTAAAGTTTTAAAAAAATGGAAAACCTACTAAATTCTAAAAAAAAAACTGTTGTTATCGCTGGAAATACAGAGATCTTCGACGTCAAAGTTTATTTTTGTGCTACAACTTCCCAATTTTTATTGGGAATATCAAACTCTTTTTTATTATTCTGTTCGGTTTAAATTCTTCTTTATACCCTTCTCTGTTCACTGTATTTTTCGCGTTGCTTATTTTTATTACATTACGTCATACTCGACGTTCTAAGAAACCAATTTTTGGGAATATTGAGATAACACCTGGGAAGTTTCGGAGACTTGGTGTTAGTGTTTACGAACTTGGTATAAAAATCACGTTTAAATTAAACACAAGTGTAGTCAACTGACTGGCCACGTTTAATTATTTTGTGGAATTTGGAAATGAAAATCGTTGTTCATTATTGGTAGGTCATAATTTAATGCAGTTTTCTTTTATTATTAAACATTTGCTTCTGCTTTTACTTATTAATATGACAAATGGAATATTGTTTGATATCTAGATTAAATATCTATTCTGTGAGACTATTTAAACAACTTTTATATTTCCATCAGCATTTTGTACAATGATTGCTAAAATAGCTTTTCGACACTAATTATAATTTTAAGGCAACAAAAAGACATGGCGGGACATAATAAAATGATAAGCTGCTTTAAGTATTAGAATACTTGTGACCGTAAAATAAAAAACAAAAATATAGAAATAGGAAAGTGAATTTCTATACTTTTGTCCTGTTATGCAGAATACTGTACAACTCGATCATAGGGATGATGTTTATTCTGTTTCTCTCGTGCTATAAGAGGCACTGAGGAAACAATAGAGAGATTCGTTTCATGCACATTGTAAGCTTCAATATCGTCATCTGTTTGTGTGATGAACAGACCCCTCTATTTTAAGGTGTAGGCCACAACAATAGTTTCTTATATATTTAAGTATATACAAATAGTTTAAAATAAATACTAAATTGTCTTTCAATGAACTATTTATCAATCGCCATATTTAAACATCGAAGACAAACAATAAATATACAAAACAAATCAGTTTTAAGTAATTATAATTACTTTTAATATTTTGAACATTACATTATGTTTCAGTCCGTAAAAATGGCCGCGTGTAGCACTCCAATGCTGTCAATGTAATAGATTCAATAAAATGCGCAAACTTTTGTGCCATTTTACTAACGATACAGACAAAGGATTGTTTCGCTCATATACACACGAGACAACGCACAGTCGCACACGTCCACACTCAACAACGTACTTATGTTATAGGTATTTGGAAAATAGGGAACATTTCATTTACTTCCTTTGTTTGTATTGTGCTGCATACAATTCCGGACAATGTTACAAATACGAACATCCTCAAGCTTTCATAAATAAGTTATAAAACATTTTTGGGATAGAATCAAACTACATGTGGTAGAGACTAGAATTTAACATCTAAATTAATATAATATCTTTAAGTGTTCTCATCGTATAAAGAAGCTTGTGAAAATTGCTATATTTATAGCAGTTAAGAGTTACATTTATTGCGCCATTTTATTGTAAAATACTTAGCGTCCAGCATTGCAGCTAACTAACGGCAAGTGTTAGGCTTAAGACCCGTAATTGTATTAAAAATCAAAACACTTTTTGACATTATTATTATGTACAGGAAAAATACAAGTGTTCACTGCAAACTATCGATTTAAGTATGGATGATGAGGCGAGCGCCCATTACTATGCAATGGACTAAGACAAACGGTGTTTCTCTTTGCATGTGTGTGTAGTACGATGGTAATGACAAAACACCATTCAACTTCATCTGTTGATGATATCATGGATAGTAAACAAGTTAATGACTGTCGTGACACTTTAATAACGACCGGCGAAACATATTCTGCATACAGTGGTGACCAAGTAGTACTAAAACGTCGTACAAACATCAGGTGGTGACTCCGTAGTCACAATAATGTGCAGGACATGTACTGCCGACCGATCAATATAAATAATAAACAGCTAATTTATAACTAATTCATTTAATATTTTTCTTTTAATGTCTATTTTCTAATGAGATTTCTATTCATCTGCATTTTAAATATCAGTCACCAATCGATTGTCAATTATTGTCAGCTTGACTAGGTATCGCCAGGCGACGCACTCGCCCACACAGACAGTCGTGATACTGGATACAGACATACAAGGACTACAGGTAGACAGGTGGAAGCAACTAGTACAGTAAGTATTATCGAGAATATTTCAACATAAATATGGAATGTAGCAAACACTCAATTGAAAAGACCCCCGGGTTCTGGCGTTCGGCCATAATTAATCTAATAATATTAAATTAGAGACAATATTTACAATAAAATAGTAACTATGCAACGTAAATTAATATTCCTTGCGTTTACTGTACTGATATGCATCCTTTACATACAATTATAAATAAATATAAAAGTTGTTTAAACACAGATTTATAGCTGCTGGATAGAAATTAAACTTTAAAATAGGTCACTTAAACATGAAACTGTACACTGCAAGACATCAGCTCGTCGACGGGCCCCCGGCTAATACACGATATCATCGAGGGCGACCGTCGAAAGATTCATTAAATATTATAATATACCTTTAATCGTTTCTATCTGAATCAATTTCACCTAAGACAACATACTTCAACGTAGACTTTATAACGTTATATCTTTTTACTTTATCTCAGTCTTAGTTTTCGCGAAACTCTTAGACGGCGCTCGGAACACGGGCCCGCCCGGCGGAGCTATCCGACGACCCGGCGGAGCGACTCGGCGACCGGGCGGAGCGACTCGGTGACCAGGCAGAGCGACCCGGCGACCGGGCGGAGCTACCCGGCGACCAGGCAGAGCGACCCGGTGACCGGGCGTAGCTACCCGGCGACCAGGCAGAGCGACCCGGCGACCGGGCGGAGCGTCCCGACGACCCGGCGGAGCAGCCCGACGCGCGGCGGGCGCGGGCGCGGCCGCGCTCCCGAATAAATAAATACCAAGTCTATAATACTCCGGGACGCGCTCGGCCGACCGTCCCGATAATGGAATGTAAGCGTGATATGTGATGGCGGCGCGTCACGCGTCGGGCGGCGGTCCTGCGCGCGGCACCATGACACAGGGCGGCGGGCCGGGCGGCGCCGCGCGCGCTCCCATGCGCACCCACCAGCGCGTGGCCTTCTGCAGCAGGCCGTCCTTCTTGCGCCGCGCACAGCCCGCCTCCGCGCCGCCCGCCCACTCCGGCACGTCGCTCACGCACTTGTTCGGCGGAGGCTGGAAGCTGCTTCTCGTCAGCTCGGCTTGCTGCAATGTCGAAGGTCTACATCAGTCCCGTGATCGTGCGTACACATAACACATAACCATTTTAGGATATCCACTTCGTAATCGCCACGAAGGGTCATATTAGCCCAGGGTGTTTTGTTCATATTATTGAAATTCAAACAAACACTGTTAGGATCAAGAGGATCATAACAACAGGTAATTATCATCCCAGAGACAAATTTGAAATATCTCGTGTGTATAAATACACTACTACCCAAAGCTTGCAAACTGAAACACAGCAACACTGCTTGATGGCAGAAATAGGTATGGTGGTCATATTTCTCTATTACTCTCATCCATTAAAACCTTTACTACCATACATTAACAGTCCTGTGCAACCAGTATCACAGTTAAGAGGAAACACCAAGGGCTAGAGAATTGAAAAAGGGGTATTTGTAAAATCCTGTCGCGCTGTGCTCGAACCGAACCCCGCAGAGCACGATAGAGACAACTGCAGCTTGAACCAAAAATACCTATTAAATGAACACAAAATCAACGATTCGTAGTCCCCTGAATACTACTCCAAAACTTAACCGATTTAACTACTTTTTTCGGCTTTGGCCATGTTCCTATATTTTTCTTTTTTTATATAATCTCGTCAAATTTGTTTTCTGGATATTTGAACACAGCGGAAAATCTGGCGAATTTTTTAGGGTTTTGAATGTTCATATCTCTTTTAATAATTAATTTATGGAAAAAAGGAAAACAAAGAGACATGCCAATAGTGGCCATAGATTTTTAGTAAAAAAATATTGCTCTACTGGCATTATACAGGGAGGAAACAGGGGACTACGTTTGTATGGAAAAACGACCCTTGTGTTTCCTCTTAAGGAGCGGGTTAAAAATTGTGGGTACCTGATAAGGGACTCGTAACTGTAGATGCACGTCCTGTCCGTATTCGCCGTCGGGCAGCTGTATGCTGGGCGGCAGGCCGAGTCTCTCGGCCGCGGCCGCAGACCGCGCGCGCGTCTCTTGCTCCACCATCTCTTGCAGACGTCCCACCATCGCCTGCAATCTCTGTTGCTTCTCCCATTCCCTGGAATGTCACAAATTGTCTGTTAATATTGTGTTTTCATACTCAATAAAAAAAAAATTAGGGTTTATGAGAGGCAAAATAAAAGCAAAGTAAGCTTAACACTTTTTTAGGAACAAGTGGCAGAACAAAATTGCTTAGCAAAAAAACCCAGTAATTGTCTAACAGACAATTACTGACAGAAGGGAGAAAAAGCGACGCTCAAAAATCCCAGAGGTGATGGCGGGACTGATGAGGTTAAGAATAGCATTTTGGGAGACCTTTGTAAAGCAGTGAAATCATAATATACAGAGTGAATTTTTCAACTGGGTGTGGATGGCCATATCCGAAACTATGAGGAATATCGAAAAACGTTGAAAGGAGTCTCGAGGCCGAAGGATCAAATTCTGGAAAGTGATCATATATACGGCAAACTTACATGATCATTATTAGCAACACTATCAAATGGTGTAATAATATATGGTGCGATTTTTTTTTTCCAAAATCAGCAGGTTCGATTCCTGGCCAGGATTATTGATTTTTCTAAAATCCAATAATGTTTAGTTTTCGTCAAAATCGGCCTCGAGACTCCTTTCAACGTTTTTTGATATTCCTCTGTTTAAGTTGAAGTAATATCTATTCTGCTTTTGCAGTAGCCTGCTTTTTACTTCATTTATTCATTACTTTACGTATACTTGGGATCATTTTTAGTACAGTACCTATTCTTTTACAGGTAACTATGCAAAATTAACTTAGATTGTCTTTTGCTGGCACTTCAAAGAGTAACATAATTGTGAATAAATTGTATGACGAGAACTTTTACATAGGTAGGTACATAATATTTATATGCATAATTATAAGTAAACACACTCCAAAAGGTTTGTCAGCAAATATATTTAGAATAGTTATTTTCATCAATTATGGGTTTTGAAGAAAGTAAGTGGAAAGTATCTAATTTTTTTTGGGATAAGCGTCCACAACCTCTCCCAACTTTTGATATGAATCTACAGTGGCGACAGCGACCAATATTATAAAAAAGGCTAAGAGTTGAAGGTATACTCACAATGTGGAATGGTGATGTCTGTGATCGTGCCGTAGGCGCGGTCCCCCCGGCGCGCCCAGCCGCTCCATGCCCGCGCACCCCGGCACTTGTACCGAGAGCATCTGCAAATCACAACACACTACTCTCACTTATGTGGTTATCCTCGGGGTTAATATTTTATCACTATAAGAACTACTTTCATAGGTAGGTATTATGGGTTAGTTCCAAGGATTTCCAGACCAAATATTCTACCTTAGAAGGCTGCATAATAGTCAGTATTGCGTTTTACATTCGTTGCCATGATCATAAAACATTTGTCGGTGTGTTGCAGTAAATATCTGCCCAAGCCTCACATTATGAGTATTATAGCCATGAGGGCTATGTGCATTTGGTCACAGCTAAGGCTTAGTTTAATTGACAAAGGCATTGTTCAAGTAATGGCTAGTATTGACCTATTTACTGCTACTAAATCATTAGTTAACAAAGCTGATTGTTAGGTATTATGTATCATAGTTGTATGATGTTCTGTAGACGAGTGATTTGCCACTACCTTTTGTCACATCAACAAACTTTCTGTTGCACTTTGAACAGTACGGAGAAAATATGAGATGTATGTTTATATTTAATTTATCCTTATGCAGAAAACATGTTTTTTTTATTCCTCTCAGCATTTAGATAATTTAGAATACAAGGTTCAAATATGTATTACTTAATCTCATTAAAGAAGATTATTAATATATTTTACATCACCAGGATAAATGAGTTTATTTTATCTTGAGTAATAAAGGAATTTTAAATGGAGCAACTTATCAGCTAATTTGGAATCGGTTAATGTTGATTCAATTAATTATGCTAAATTAACACACAGAAACACAATTTGAGATTTAATTAATTCATTTGTCAGCAATTTATTTGGCGGCATGGTTGGCGCTAAGTGTTGTGGGTTCCATTCCCGAACAGATCAAATATTTTTATTATCTGAAAATAATTGTTTCCGGTCTGGCTGTTTGTGTATGTGAATTTTAATGTTAGCAAACGCACCCAAGACATACCATCTAGGAATATTATTCCTCAAGTGATTGTTTCAATCTTAAAATGAAAAACATTTCTCCATAATTTTCAATTAATACACATTTCAATAATTGTATTTTTTTAGTTGCAACTAGTACTACATTCTCAGATCAGTATATTTATTATGTATCAATTTTCTCTGAAAATGTATTAATTTCTGATGTTTAACTAGAATTAATAAGGTAAATAGTAGGTTCACATAAAACTAAGAGAATCAACTAAATGTAACTAAGAAAGAGAAAATACAGAGGTTTTACTGAGCTCTGTACTTGGTTAAAGCATTATTATGATAAATTCATATATTCAGAAGAAATATTGAGATGTATTAAGACAGCTATTAAGTTTTCCAGAGGTCTATTAATATAAACTCTAACTAATAAAGTACTATAACAGTAGCAAATCTTATCATTAATATTTTCAAAGGCCCCACAGTTAGGAAACACTAATATTATCAATCTTCATAATATTCCCCCTAAATCTCTTAATTCTTTTTAAGAATTATAAGTATTACATAATTGTTTATGTATTGTCTCATTAAAAAAAAATCTCATACTAGGTTTATTACTATAAGGATTGTGTTTGAGGATTGAGCAATTGACATTCTCTACAGATTTTAAAAAACATAATTTAAATGCACCTGTGAAAACACATATTACATAACAAGTATGAGTATGGAAATTATCTGAACATACTTTGTACTATTTGGATAGGTACTAATTGTGATAATACAGTAGCAACCCTAATCAAGAAATAGGTATCTAATTCAGTTGCAGACTCAATTAAAAAAGATTAAATATGATAAAACACCTTGTTTTGTTTAGAAATTTGTATTCAATTAATAAATAATCAATTGAATAATGTTGTTCTTAGTTTTTTGGCTGTTTTTACAATCAATTGAAACTATTGTTTCTTATTACAATTTACACAAGATAAGGGATTACACATAACAGTACCTACTTGGTAGGTATATCTTGTTTTTAACTCTGCTATTGATAATTTTTGATATCTTTGAAATAGTAAACAAATATTTAGGTATAGAATGAAAGGTCAATGCACGACCACATTCTTTTGTTTGGATGAATAATCAGTTATCAACCGAGAAAGGTATTTTAGTATCACATTGTTTTCCCCAAATGTAAACTAATATTTTGATAAGTTTGAACATAAAAAGACATCATTTAAATGATTATTCTTATCTAAATCAAAATATAACTTGAAAAGGGCAATGTCCCTAACAAATACTCAGTGGTTAAGAATGTTGGGGCAAGCATTTAGTTATCTTATTGTATAGTAGAATGTACTATCATGAATCCTAGCTCTGGATGCACTAGAATGTAGATCTAAGTACCATTTCTAACAGACAAGTTAATGTCCACACAATAAGTCTCAATTTTTTTGTTATTCTTGTATATGTAGTAGGTATGCACTTTACACATTGTTATTATTTTGTTTCATTCACTAAATAAAGTAGATAGCATTGCTAATAATTGGTTTGTAAATGGCAAGAATAATATGAGATAGAATCAGCTGAAAACTTGTCATGATTTCTGATTTCTTATTCCTGTTCAAAGTTTCATCTTATATAGGTTCATAAATATATAAAAAGAAATGCACACAAACACCTATTCTGAAATATCTGCATAAGAACTAACCTAAAAACAAGATGTTATTGAACATTGTATTGAACAATTTACAGTGAATCCACTGAATGTCATTGACAATTTAACTTAAATCATGCTGTCTCAAAGTGATACTTAGTTTATCTTTAGATTCTACAGTACGATAACATAAGTCTATTGAAATGTCATCAGTATCACCAACGATTATTATAGATTTCAACATTTTTATCATTTTGTTTCCACTTTCCTTATCAAGATAACAAATATAAGTAAACAGATGTGTAGGAGAGTGGATTTAATACAGTCCCCAAGGTAATCTAACTTGGGATTGTCCATAACCACAAACTATTTGAGATTTTTTTGTCTGGAACCAGTCTTAAAAGCAAACTCATATCCAAAGAGAATGCAACTTTAATGTGTAATAATATCATTTAATATTTAGCACTGTAGATTAACAGTAACATTAGTCTAGAAGCCAAATTATAAATACCTCTCTCTTGTACAAATACCGCTAACCTATTTGTAGTGATAAGATTATAATCAGTGATTCTATACTCTAAGTACACTCAATTTTGAAACATTATTTTTTCTGAATGCTTTACTATATCTACAAATTATTTATCTAGTGCATGAATGAAAGGTATTATGATTATCATAGTTTTAATAACCTTTGAGGATACCCACTGTTTTTGATGAGCATATTTTCAAGTGGTGCACATATTATCGAGTTGGCATGTCACGACTATGATACAGCAAGAGGTGATTACGGAACTGTCTGTCATGAAAATTTATTTAAATTCACACAAACAACGTCTGGGTGTGACGTCGCTATCGGCGCGCCTCTTATCACTTGGCACGCTCCCGCCGTCTCGCGGCCATCCGAGTCGCCTCGGGCCTCACTCGACTCCAGTACAAACATTCTTCTATTCTGTCCATAATCCACATAATATTTACTAGCTAACGCTTGAAATTTTCGCACTGCTCTCAAACTAAAAATGATGACAACGTATGTGTAGAATTTTTACGGTAACACTAGATTGTTTTCAATCAAAATACATTACGACTACATCAACACTACTTACTATTTGAAACAGTGTCGTCCACAATTTTTGTAGGTTTTCCACCTATGGATGACAGTTAGTGATGTGCCTAAATCCAAATTCGATGGCACTCTTATCGAGACACAAATAAGTGAATCGATCACGAACATAAATGTTCTGTTTGATAATTTTATTACACTACACAGTCACTGACATTTGCATTTGTTTTGTTGAAGCTGTAAATATTTTAAACAAAACAATCACAGAGCACTGTAGAGAGATTAGCGCGTTTACAATAATTAACTATAATTCACTAATAAATAAAAATATGTTATTCAAGGCATTAACACTATAAAAATAAAATTATTTATCAATTAAGAATAACGTATAAATTCCACTATCGCGTGTTTTGTGATGGAGTTTCTTAACTCCTTTTTTCATATTGGCAGAAAGACGCCTGCCATCGAGCGAGTCTTGTTGTTCAATGACGCGGACGGACGCGGCGCGGTGTTCGCAGTCGCGTAGCGGGGAGGACGGGCGGGCGGGCGGTGCACCGGCTGCCCCGATGTCGCCGCACACTACACAGGTTGTAGTGTGTAACATTGCTCTCTCACACATACAAATAATCTGTCTAGTTCACTTTGTGTGCTCAATCGGTACTTCGGTAGGTGCGATGCGACGATACGATGTAGCTAGTGCGAGTGAGTGTGTTTGTAGATTATAGTCAGCGTACCATGTGTGTGCATATGAGCTGGCACACATGTAAGAGCAGCTCGATTGCTGCTACCGTCGTAGTTGTTATATATGCGCACCTATAACTGTAGTGAGCGATGACGCGTTTGTCGGCTCGCGAGACGAGACGGTTGGCATTGCTCAATGCTCAATGATCGAGTTGTAGTCATAGAATGTACGTAACCAATAATCATAGGTGATTTTTTTCTTCACTTTAGAGAATATTAAATAATCATTATAGAAAGAGAAAAACTATATTTACTATGAAATGTACCTACCTAATGAATAAATAAACTACAGGTACCTAGTTAATTCATGCTAAGATATAATTGTCGGTATTTTATATTGATTACTTTCGTCTTCAGGTTTCGTTTTTCTCATAAATTAAAAAGTTCTGTGCCTATTTGCTTTTTTTCTTGTTTCAGGAAGTTTTTAAAATTCACATCTGAAGCTTAATTTGGAACTTAATTGAAGATGTGTTTAATTACTCATGGATGAAATGAAAAGGCCTGCTTCTAGCCTTTTCAAACCTAACAGTTGAATACAAATACATACATAGATACTGTTTATGAAGGGAGCATTTGCTTATCAGATCTATAGGTAGGTACGACTTAGTTATTGGCAAATACTGCTTGCCATACTTTCTGGCTCATAATCCCATAAGAAATGTAAAGATCTATGCTATGAATTACAGAAGGGTCAAATGGTCTATAATATTGCTTGGCGTAGTGGCTGAGCGATTGAATGCTGCATTGCGTGTCGTGGGTTTCATTCCTGCACGGAACATTATACCTATTTGTATGACCTACAACAAGTAATTGTTCCGGGTCTGGCTGTTTGTGTATGTGACTTTAAGGGCGATATTTTATATTAAATACCTATACTTAAAAACTTTTTCAAAAAAAGGGAACCGACTTCAAAACCAAATACAAAAAACTGTAAAATAACTTTTCTTTCGGAAGTCGGTGGCTTTGTTTTTTATTTCATTGACTATGGCCACCGACTTCCGAAAGAAAAGTTATTTTACAGTTTTTTGTGTTTGGTTTTGAAGTCGGTTCCCTTTTTTTCAAAAAGTTTTTTATTTTTCGCTTTTTAGTTTATAAATTCAACAAAAATCTTCATATCGGCGTCTTTGAAAATCTACAATCCTAGTAAGCAACAAAAACGGATCTGATCTGTACGGGCAACTTCACGAGATATGTATTATTGTTATATACTAAAACCTTCCCCAGAATGTAACAAATACTTTTCTGAAAACCGCATCAAAATCGGTTCAGCCAAACGCGAGATAATCGCGGACAAACATGCAATGGTCACTAAAAATCTACAATCCAAGAAAGCAAAAACGGATCCACGCGGGCAACGTCACGGGATATCCATTAGTGTTAACGCATCCATGGAGTATATTTCATAGTGTGGGCTCGCTCACGTTTAATTAGCACCAGTTATAAAAGAAAAATTGGGTACCCTATCATTACATCAAAGAATCATCAATTTTATTCCATTCAATTAAAACAAATACACTTTTGAAAGTAAACAATTTTTTTTAATTTTTTGCCTTATAAATCAAGGCAAAAAATAAAAAAAATAAACCATTATAAAACGTAGGTAGCTCTAAACAAAATAGATCTATTTCAATTTGTTTAGACTACAATTTACTATGTATTTCCTATAATCAAAATTATAGAAACAGTTTTTTTTTAATCAAATAAAAGTCAATCTCTGTGACAAAAAAAAAAAACTTTTTCATAAAAAATGTAACCGCCTTCCCACTTCCCACTTGTGGGAAGTTGGTTACATTTTTTTTAAAGTTTTTTATTTTATCCTTTTAGTTTCAATATTCAACCTTCTTACATGTACACTAAAATAGTGTAATCCGTAGCACCGGTAATAGATAACATCGCCCATGTATGTTCTCTATCACAATGAGCTAAAAATGAAAACTACTGCACCAAACTAAAGGAAACTTTTATGGGACCAGGCAGATATAATGTATCGAACAAAAAAAGAATCATCGAAATAGAAAGAAAGAAAGAAAAATTATTTTATTTTTCTACAGAAGAGCATGCAGATTACATAATATAAATAACAGAGAAATTAATAACTAACTATATCTAAACATTAAAAAAAAAAATTGAAATAGTTACTTAGCAAAAACAAAATTTGACAGCTGCATGCCTTGTCTGTAAAAAGAAAGGTGACCACTCAGCATAATGCTGTGCTGTGAGAAACCCACAGTACAGCGCTGGTTTTCAGTGGTCACCCGAAGAACAAGAAGAGAAAGAAAAGAAGAAACAAGAGTACGGATATCAAGCTGGCTATTAATACATAAAACTAAATAAAATAAAAAGACAGCAAATAAATTAATAATACAAATACAATAAATTAATTAATAGAATGAATGAAATCGGACCAGAAACCTCGGAGTAATCGGTGTAGACAATGTTGAAAACTTTTTAGGATTTTGTTGATTTCTGTTGATTTTTCAAAAAGTGCTAGTCTCTTTTCGATAAAATTTTAATGGGACCATTCGGGGAGTATACCCTTTCAAACAAAAAAAAAAATCAAATCGGTTGGTAAACGACGGAGTTATGCCCGAAAAACATAAAAAAAAAATATATAAACATCCGAATTGAGAACCTCCTCCTTTTAGAAGTCGGTTAATGACCAGGTACAGTGTTAACAGGTGCTTAAGGCCTAATTGATTAGTATTGATGTTATTTTTTCTAATAAAACGTTACAGTTGTGCTTGTATTAGTTATCATGACGACTACTGGGTATAACGTGTGTAAAATAGTAATAACAACGACTCACGGGGTTGGCGGCGGCGGCTGCGGCGGCAGCGTGTCGGCGGCGCAGGTGCGGGCGGGCCAGCGCGCCCGCGGCCGCACACACCAATACAGCGGCGCCAACGCATGCGCCCGCCCACCACCACTCTGAAAAAATACATACAACAAATTATAAAACAAAAAAAAATCGATTAACACCTCTTGCCATCGATTTATTATGATTAATCTCCCATCTCTATTGTGCATGAGCGTTTGCTATTTTGACATGTATTTGACAGTTATGATTTTTGAGTAGTACCTAAACTAAATGTTTGGATCCATTTAAATGTTAAATTTTTTTGCAACTAAAGTCTCTACAGCGTTGGTCTTATTCTAACATTTAATCGGAGAACCAAAAATAAAAAGGTTTTTTAACGAAAATCGATATGTTGATCTTTAAGGTGAAACCGCACTAGGCGGAACTGCACTGCAGCAGAACTACGCGACACGACGCGTCATTTTTTAGTAAACCGCACTTGAACTGCAGCGGCGCTACAAAAATATATTCAGTTGCTGGGCAACCTCTGAGCAAGATGGACGACAAAATGGCCTGGCCCTTAATCGAACCGCACTCCGCGGCAGCGGAACTTCACGTCGCGACACTTTTGGTCAGTTGCTCAACTTTGACGAGCATTTCGGTTACAGTGCAGTTCCGTTACCGCTTAGTGCGTGATGTCTCGTATAATTTCATATAAAGAATATTTTGACGCATCGTGTCGCGTCGCAAAGTTCCGCTGAAGTGCAGTTCCGCCCAGTGCGGTTTCACCTTTTGCTAAGATGCGGGCTCGGGCCAAGGGTTGTGATTAGACTTTGGAATTAACAATAACACACCCTAGATTACTAAAAAATAAAAATTACGTCTCATCTGACAAATGCAACATTGGAGTAGCTGATTGTGACATATTTAAATTTTACCTTTCATAAGCTAGGGTGGGTGACCAGATGTCCCGCAATTTAAGGGTGTCCTGAATTTCAGGCACGATTTTTTCATTGTCCCTTTATATGGCGAAGCCAATGCGGGACAGTAAGTACATTATTGTCCCGATTTTCCCGTTGTTTTATGATTCAATTGAGTTTACAGGTAATAAAAACTTAAAAAAAGTACCGACTTCAAAAACAAATACAAAAAAGTAAAATTTACCTACATCTGAAAGTTTTGGAACTTACTTATAATTGAAGATGTGTTTAATTACTCATGGATGAAATGACAAGGCCTGCTTCTACCCTTTTTCAAACCTAACAGTTGAATACAATAAACTAAAAAAGTAAAATAAAAAAAAAACAAAAAATGTAACCGACTTAAAAAACAACCACAAAAAAAGCGGGGTAAAATAATCTACAAAATAACTTTTCTTTCGGAAGTCGGTGGCTTTGTTTTTTATATTTATTTAATTGACTATTTGCCACCGACTTCCGAAAGAAAAGTTATTTTAAACTTTTTTGGATTTGTTTTTGAAGTCGGTACTTTGTAAAAAAGTTTTCATTTTACCCTTTTTAGTTATTTCAGATATTCAATAAATAAAAATCTTCGTAGTCGGTGTATTTAGAAATCTATGAACCAAGCGAGCAACAAAAAACAGATCTATGCGGCAACGTCACGAGATATCCATTATTATTATAATACTAAAACCTTCCCTAGAATGTAAAAAACACTTTTCCGAAAACCGCATCAAAATCGGTTCAACCATACCCGAGATAATCGCGAACAAACCTACAATCGACTTTAAAATCTACAATCCAAGTACTTAGGCAAAAAAATCCCTATCTTAAAAACTACTGAACCGATTTTGATAAAACTTGCAGTATTCCCTAAGTTGAACAATACCTAGTACTACAAAAAAAAAAGAATTACTTTAATCGGACTGGTAGATCCAGAGATATGCGAACACAAACATAAAAACATACATTTTTGAAATTTGGCACATTTGTTCAGACGCTGATAGACTAACCTATACGAAAACTGGGCAGTTCTGGAAATATTACATACATACGGGTCGAATTGATAACCTCCTTTTTTTGAAGTCTGTTAAAATACGTATTCAAACAATATTTCTTTTTAATGTTTAAGTACTTATTTTTATTTAGTTATGCTAGTTCATTTATTCACCAAATTAAGTTAGTTTATTCACCACTAAAGAAAGACTGAATTTGTGAAAGTACTAGTTAAGTATTTATTTCTTATTTTTTGTGATATTAACCAAATGATTGTGATTTTGACATTTTTTTTCAGAGTATTTCACCAAGAATGTCAGAGTTTGATAATAATTGAAGGTTATTTAGTTGATAATTCTCTATGACATATTTTCCAAATCGTTTACAGATTGCGTTTTTATTTATATTTATTATTGTTTTCAATGGAAAGGTCAGAATTTATTTTTACATGCTAGGTATTTAATTAATTAATTCACATTTTCTTAGCAAATTTTTGTTTTTAGATTGTTTTAAGAGTAGTAAGAAAGTTTGTATGACGTAATTTAGTTGATTATTTCTCATTTGACTTTCCAGAAAATATAGAAATTGTTGAATTTTTTTCTTTAAGAAATTAAAAAAAGTAATTAGAAATAAAGAATGTTGATTTTTATACGGCCCTTTCCGCATTTGAACCACAAATCTTGCATTTTCGATGCTGTCGTCCCGAAAAGCCAAAAATCAGATCTGGTTACCCTACGTTCAGCGTATGCGGTATGCTTCCGATTATGACAATTCCACCCCCAAATTAATCGGTTGTCTATGTGGTTAAGAAGGAATGTGTGACCTCCATTTTTAGGGTTCCGTAGTCAAATGGCAAAAACGGAACCCTTATAGATTCGTCATGTCTGTCTGTCTGTCCGTCCGTATGTCACAGCCACTTTTTGTCGAAAGTGTAAGAGCTATCCTGTTGAAACTTGGTAGGTAGATGTATTATTTGAACCGCATTAGGATTTTCACACAAAAATAAAAACAAAACAAATTTTTGGGGTGCCCCCCATACTTAGAATTGAAACTCAAATTTTTCTTTTTCACCAGACCCATACGTGTGGGGTATCTATGGATAGGTCTTTAAAAATGATATTTAGGTTACTCATATCATTTTTTTCTAAACTCAACAGTTTGCGCGAGAGACACTTCCAAAGTGGTAAAATTTTAATGTGTCCCCCCCTGTAACTTCTAAAATAAGAGAATGATAAAACTAAAAAAAATATATAATGTAGACCTCAACAAAAACTTCCAACGAAAATATTGGTTTGGATGAGATAGTTAGCAGTTTTTTGAGATATAGTACATTTTCGAAAACCGCAAATATAACTTTCCCATTCATACAAACACTATGAGAAACAAAGTTATTTTGATTGTTTATGTATATTACTTACTAATCCCAATATAAGTATATCCCTAATCTGCTTGCTACTACGGAACCCTTCATGGGCGAGTCCAACTCGCACTTGGTCGGTTTTTTATACTGTCACTTAAAAATAACGTACAGCAATGGGGTTGGCAACGCAAATATATTGTAGATGGCGCTGAGTACGTATGTCCTAACGTCAGGTTTAATGTTTATCTTGTACAAAAAACAATTTTGTCACTTTTAAAACAGAGACTAAATTACTGCGCGATTTAAAATGAAAATAACATAAAATTAAGAATATATTTTATGACCTTCATTTAATTTAGTTTCAACTATTTCTGCTAATTAATATAAAAAATGGCAAACACTGCCGAAATCTAGATTTCGGCAATTTTTTTAATGATGGTCATGAATAATACTGTAAGTAATTTTCACCCCTTGGATAACAATGTACTATTGTACATTTTCATTTTATTTACAGTCGTGTAAATGTTAAAAAAAGTGCATGACGTATCACATATTTTTTTCTTTTGTTAAGCGTATACGTCTTGGGGTGCTAAGACAGGAAACCTCCACGTGCGCCCGTGGACTGGAGTTCCCTCTCGGATACGTCCGGGGGGAAGACCAGTTTTTCGGGCCGGTGCGCCCTGGGATGCGGGCAAAAACTCTCCTTAGGCACTGTGTGCCTAAGGGGTTTCTTTGCCCGTATGCAAATAGCCTGTCGGGTGGACGCTCCAACGCGTGTCCCTCTGAACAGCAGAGGGCACAGCGGCGGAGCGAGCTTGCGGACGGTGAGTAATGGGTATGCTCGCCGTCCGACCAAGGACCAAGCCCGGGTCGGTGGCGCGTCGTGTTTCACGCGTCACCGACGGGGCCCTTATGGGGCCAAATGCCTGCCGGGGTCGCGGATTTTTCTTAATCCAGGATACCGTGGCCCCGGAACGTAAAGGGCATCCGACGGAACACGGGTGGATTTTAGTCAGTAAGAGTCTGACAGTCCCTCTCGCCCCACCCAGGGCGGGAGGACTCATTTGATGATTTTGCCACCCTAAAAAAAAAAAAAAAAAAGCGTATACGTCTGGGTCGTTCTCAAAAAGTGGCACCACTCGAATTAAATTTAACAATTTTGGAAAATGTAATGGGATAGTTTTGTAATGTTTATTTGTTTTAAAGGAAGACAAACATTACATAAATAGGCAAGATTATAGCTATTAAAAAAAACTACCTTACAGGTTAAAGAGATATCGTACAGGTTAATGAGAACTATTATTATATTATTTATTTAAATCATTTTATTATTATTATTTTAAAATTAATTTATTTTACTTCCTGTGTTTTTAATTGTGAATATATTTTATAATTATTATCGGACGGGTTCGTTGTCTATCCCGGTCACCAAGGAGAGTAAAAACGGCGAGAGAAGTCGTACGACCGTCTTAGGACCGTCTTTGAAGAACATCGGGTAATACTACGTACTGCGCGGCCTCCTCCCTGACGGGCACAGGTGGAGGCTGAACTAGCGACATGATTTGGACATTGTAGCGACGGGGTTGCAGCAGTTGGGAAACAAGGTGGCACTGCACTAGTCCGGGGCCATGTGTTTGCATGGCCTTCGGAACGCGCCAGCACCGGGTTCACAAATAAAGGTCGGAGGGGTTCACATCAGTGTTGGCTTGATAATGAAGTACCTGGGACTACTCCTCGACAGCCAGTATTTCAAGGAGCATTTCCGATGTCTGGGTCCCAAACTGGATCGAATGGTTTCCCAAGAAGCGATGAGTGTTGGCTTGATGATGAAGTACCTGGGACTAGTCCTCGTCAGCCAGAATTTCAAGGAAAACTTCCGATGTCTGGGTCCCAAACTGGATCGAATGGTTTCCCAAGAAGCGATGAGCCACCTTGCTGGCCTGCCATGAGAACTGGAGGCAACAGTCCTTGGATCGATCGACCATCTGCACATAGAGATGCAACTCCGGGGCAAAACTCCACTGCCATCCATCGAGATTGATATGATGATTGATTTGTTGATTGATAGAGCATGGTAAAATGGAAACGACTATCGCAACTCGGTACTGGGCATGTCATAATCCTATGATTATGGCGCCTTACTGCTATCAATAAGGCGCCTCATTGAGATGTAGGCGTCACAGCGTCCTCACCTTCCGCATGACGCAGGTTCTCAACGGACATGGTATGTTCGAGAGGTTCCTGCATTGGAGCCAGCTGGAAGAAACGTCAGGTGTCACCACTGCGTGGGCCGACCGGAGGACACGGTGTAGCAGTGTGTGAAGGTGTGCCCCGCTTGGGTGGAACACTGCCGTGTCTTCGTCTCCACGAACTATTGCCTTCGCAATTGGTAGTAGAGACCTCTTTCACACCGAGCGAGCCCTGGTTCAGGCTACGGTCCGGAGTGAAGAGAAATGGCAGGCGGTCGCTTCCTTCTGCGACGCAGTAATGCTGGAGAAAGTCGCACGCCTGAGGGAACGATCATCCTCACACTCCAGCCCTCGATACCAAACATTAATAGATAAAGTCTCTATAGCCTACTAGTAGTCTCAATAACCTGTGCTGTTAAAACGGGTTAAAGAGACACAGATTAATGAAAATTAATGGGATGAGATAACAACAAAATGGTAACGTTTTTGGTGTTTATACTTTTAAAACAATAAAGACAGTAGGTAAATTACGTAACCTAACGTTATACTCGCAAAGTATTTCATCCGCTAATAAAAACTATGAAAGTCAGATTATAGAGAACATACCTGTTACGAACTCAGATTCTAGCAATTCGTCGTAAATTCTAAAAAAATGGCGTCTTTGTTGACGGGTAAGTCAGATAATGCCTGGTCAGTTTGCGTGGGGGTAGGATGTTGAGTAAGTAATAGTGTCTGTGTGATGTGCGTTAATGTGCAAGCACAAGTTATGGAGAAATTCACTCCGGACATAATTTTAGCCTTCATATCTCCCAAATTATGTACATTATTAATGTGCCGTATAAATTAAAACTAATTTATTAACATACAGACTAGTATTTTGATAATTTTGAATCAATGTTTTATGTATTTAATGTTTTTTTAAAGTGTGACTCTTTCGGCGAGTAAAGGGCAACTCACTGCCCGACCATGGACCATGCCCGGGTCGACGGCGCGTTGTGTTCCACGCGCGCCTCAAAGAACGTCAGCATAATGACGGGGCCCCCTCTCTAGAGGGCCAAAGCCTGCCGGGGTCGCGGGACTTATCTCGTTACCGTGACCCCGGAACATAAAGAGCTATTGAAGGACACCGTGGATTTTAGTCAGTACAAGTCTGACAGTCCCTCCCGCCCTGCCCGGGGTTTGAGGTCTCATTTGATGATTTTACCACGCAAAAAAAAAAGTATATCACTTTGGTTTTCTTAATATTACTCAGCCTCTGTGTGAAAAGTCTCGTTCAGTATAATATTGTACAAAATTATATAAAAAGCTTTTTAAAATAATAACACTTTTCCATGAAAAACTGTCTAACAGGATACGGTGCCACTTTTTTGAGAACGACTCGTATACATTCCATTGTAACGATACGGGATACATTTTTATGTTTTACACACACATACGCAAACGTAATCGTGGACAGGTAACAGATTTTTCATTACTCATACTCTGAAAGTACATAGGTCATTACATGTCTGATTAGCAGTTAGAAAGTTATCCATTGCCGCCCTAGGGAAAATCGCTTTCAACTGACAGCTGCCAAATTTAAGAAAAAAAAAACTAGTTCTATTTTGACATTTCTATTGAACCATGTTCAAACTTTTTATACAGCCACGAAATTACAGAGCGATTTAAAATTAAAATAACATAAAGTTAAGTATTAAGAATATAAATAATGACTTTAAAATAATTTAGTTTCAACTATTTCTCTAAAATAATACAGATTTCGACAAAATCTTTGCCAATTTTTAAATAATGAACATGAAAAATCCTGGCTGTATAGATGGACGACCACAGCACAAAAATTAAAAAAAAACAAGCGGCAAAGTGACAATCCGATCTACACTCATTTTTTCTTTAGCTAAAATTTATGTTGTTAATTAATTTTACTTTCCTCGTATTCGTAATGAAAAGCACAGTGTTTACCTCGGGTAAATTACTTATTTAGTCCCTCGAACTATTAGCGCCCTCACTACGTTACGGGCGCCAAACCCCGTCTCGGGACGTAAATAAGTAACTTTCACCCCTTGGATAACAATGTACTATTTAATTGCAATTGTTGGTTGACGAACTAAGACTGAATCTGATTTTAAAAACGATAACTAATACAGATACAAGAGTAAACTTATAATTTTTCATTACTCATATTAAATATGCCTTAGGAGAGGGTTGAAAATACTACTTTCCAGCCCTAGGGAGAATCGCTTTCAACTGATTGCTGTCAAGTTAAGAAAAAGACTAGTTCCATTTTGACTTTTCTATTGAACCATGTCATAACTTTTTAAACAGTACAGCCATATTTTACGGTTGGCATAGGTCGTGAGGTGGGGGCTGTCCTCTCCCTCAAGCGTTCCACCTCCTCCTTATCTAGCATGACTGCTTCATAGAAGGAGGTGACTGCTTCCCATTCCGTATCGCCCCGCAGCATGGCCGGCATCAGTGCTGGGCGCGACCTTCGGTGATTGGCACCGCGCTCTGAACCGCTCGTGGTGAGAAACGACTAAAGCCTCGACAGGTCACCGCCGCCTCTCGCCTCCGTGAGGACACGGCGGTGCTCTGCATAAGCAGGGCAGACCTCCACCGTGTCCTTTGGGCGCCGAGGACGCCGCCGTGGCATTTCCAGCCACTTCTCAAAGAGGGGTCTTACTGCGTGCCCGTTGTGAAAACAGTTTTTGTCTAATTATATTATGTTTCTATTCCTAACAAGAAGAACGTTAGCCTTTTTTATTTAATTTTAAATATTAAGAGTGGCAAGAGGTTCATAATTATTGGAATCCAGTTGTTTATGGATATTTAAACCAAAAGCAAAACTCAATGCGTCCTTTGGCCTTCAACGCACTGTTCTTACGACTTTATAATAAAACAGAAGGATATGGAAGAGGAATAGTACAACAACAAAACACGTGGCTGAGTCATGAATCTGCTGTCTGCAAAGTTCGAATACATTTCTATTACAAATACCTACAGTTGATAGGAAAATTATTTCTGTCGTATCTGATATTGCAAATGCGATTAAAAATAGGTACTTATAAAAGAATTAATTCCTTGATTAGGTATACAATAAAATAATTATCTATAAACAAAGACATTGTTTGATTTGAACTCAATTAACATTTGAAGTAGATATACTAAAACCTAAATAAAATCGATAGGTTGAGCGAATATTAAGTGTTTTTGTCTGGGTTCGGACTTTTAATCGAAAATACCCAAGAAAATGTCGATTTAAAAGGTCAGTGCGGTTATATCCTGATCAAAGGTGACTCTATACAGAAACTAATGTCATGAACTCATGCCCGCAAAGACTTATAAGATAGTTTATTTTTGTACATAGGCTGCATAGGCGTGAAAATGTTGCATTAGCAGTGATTCACTTGGTCACGCAAGTTGTTGACGTTTATTGTGTAACGTAGAATTATTAGGGACTAGCTGTTGCCAGCGGTTTCACCCGCTACAACTCAAAAATCATCCCGTAGGAACATAAAATAGGGATAAAAACTATCCTATGTGTTAATCCAGGTTATAAACTATCTATGTACCGAATTTCAATCAAATCCATTCAGTAGTTTTTGCGTGAAAGAGGAACAAACATACATCCATCCAAACAAACTTTCACGTTTATAATATTAGTAGGACTAGGGAACCGAGTAGATAGATAGTACACAGAAGGGGTAATCTAACTTGCGAAGTTGCCAGCTAAGCTATAAAATATGATAATGTTTAGTGATAAATCCTCAACAAGATTGTAATGTTATGATTATGACACAATTACCATAATATTAAAGTGCGTAAGAGTTACAAAACCTGTCACTATTAATAATGGGCTGACGAAATCATGAACAAGCTCGAAAAAGGTGGTTTTCAGTAGAAAGTTTGTTTAAGTATACGATGATGATCAGTCATACGATGAATTGTTTAAGCTCGTATCATCAGACACCTCATTGGACAAATACCTAGTCCTAGAATTTTGTTTTGAGAACTTAAACGTCTTCTATTAGACCATTAAACTCAACAAATTGTAGTCTTCTCATTGTTCACTTTCAGCCAACGAGACATTTTACGTGAAAAACTTAAAAAAAAAATGTTGTAAAATTTTCCTTCCTATAAGAATGTACTTGTTATATTCAGTAGTGGTGGGTACAAGACGTCGGTAACAATAAAATATTTCATTTATCAGCATCATTAGTTACGTCATTTTCAATCGTGCACAATTTATAAAATTAGTCACTGTCGTTAATTGTAGGACGTTTTTTTGGTTGTCTCTACAACTTACCAACTATTTATTCACATCTGATAATATCGATTGCACAAATTTCACTTACACACAATCTGCGTCATCATGCGTAAAAAAAGTATTAAAAAAAACCGGAATTGAGGAAGTATAAGAAATTAGACATGCGGAAAGCCAAGCGAAAAGATTTATGAGTTTTATAATTTTTCAGGAATGACCGACAACAAGCTCTGAATGATATTTTTAACAAAGATGCATCATCACACCATTAGTGAAAAATTGGCTCAAGTACCAGAGGTATTCAGCCTAAATCAGCCATTGGCCTGATACTCATTAGTTTCTGGTATCATTCGATTTTAGGGTCCTGCTGTTGGTGGATGATGAATACTTCTTCGCACAACACTGTCGACGCATGATGTCATATTCGTTCATTAATGTAGTCTTCTTTTTATTTTATTTTTTTGTGAAAAAGAAAGTGAAATCTTTAATCACTAATCTCGTAACACAAAAGTAAATCTGAACTTAAATGGGCTTACGCTACGCGGCGCTTCCCGTTCCGGAATCTGTCGAAAATTAGGCTTTTGTTTAACCTGACCACTCTTGAAAAGAATTAAGTTTACTAAAAAGACGTCATTTGACTTGTATTTCTTGCTATGATATATTCAAACAAATAATACGACGACGTCAAAATTCTACAACTACTCGTATATAAGCCAAGAAAGTAATAGTAAAAGATAGTGCAAGTAGACAAGTGAAAACTTTGCTTTAAAGCTTAGTTTTTTCGTAGCGTTACGTAGCACGTGCGTAGAGGTGTCGTAGCAACGTAGATCTAAACATCGTCAGTGCACTGCACATACGTAGCTATGCTTCAAGGCTCAGATACGAAGTCAAACAAAAATGTATCATCCATTGTATGTGAATAACGTTGCTTTATTTTCGTAATCAATGTCAAAACATTCGTTATAAATTCTTAGGTTAATGCAATTTCGCATTATGTGCCATTCTATTTTTGCTGGAGAGTTTGTTTGCGTGGTTGGGCTAAATTTAGCGAAGCTTAATCAGAATATCTCTCTTAACGGCCGACCGGATTAAAACCGAGCGCAAGTTTTCATAACTTAATTGTGTGGTGTGTACCAGTATGCTTTGTATGAGCTATAATATAATAATGGTAAATATTTGTAGAATGGCGTAGCACGTTAAATTAAGTATGCATAAACGCGATATTCCTCCCAAAATTGTTTATTTTTTTATATAACTGGTACATAATTATGTAAAACAGTGCATTCTAGTACCATCAATAGTTTTGATTGAACAATAATTATTCTGGTTCAATGAGTTATTTTACCGAAGTGTGTATTCTCTCATTCGTGGAAGAGACATAGTTTATTTCGAATATAATGTAATACAGTATCAATGACATGAACGGATGATGCGTCAGTCGCGTTCGGTCCAGCGATCAGCACCCGCGAGCCGCGAGCCGGGTCTTGTACCGCAGGAGTTAGCGCGGTCGCGGGTTACCGTCGGCGGTTGAGGCCAAAACAAAACGGCATGTGGTCGCGCGTACTCGACAAAAATTCGACATCGTTCGCCCAAGAATGCACAGTGCGGTTATTTATAGAGGTTGGGAGGAGCGCGGGGGCGGCGGCGACGTCTGGTGTCGGTCTGCCGGGGCCTGCCGCCGATCACCGAAATAGCTTCTCCAGCTGGCGGTACCTGGCCACGTGGCGCGGACTCGCTTGTTGAGTGCTGGCTTACCTGCCCCAGCCTTGTCAGCGACCATTCCACGCCACGTCCGAGCTAGTGTCGTAAACGCACCGCGCCACTAGCCAGTAGGCCCACGTTTCTAGTATACTACATCTTAACGAGGTTGAATTGAAGCAGATAATAAACGCGCAGGGCCCACGCTGGTGATTGACTACACAGTATTGTGGTGCCAATTGTGTAATTGTAATTTGTAGATAATAAGACGGTATCGCAGAGTCAATCATAAGCGTGGACTGGTTGTATTGAACTCGTTAGACCAGAACTCCATCGTTTCTTAGTAAGAGGTGTGGCAGCAAAGTCTTCATATAGACTTAATAACAATAATTTGATCTATTTCGTATCACAAAATGACCGAGGTAATAGGTGGATCAGTCTAGTCTGAAGTCTGATAGAAATCATAAAGATAAGAAAAATATAACTGTGTTAAATTTATCATCACGATTGTAACAGACTGCGTAATCGCGATACAATCCGTGAAACTAGTTTAATAATGCAAATTTAGCATTCGAATATCACAAATCATTATGTAGGTAGGTACATAAATATAATTCTTATCAGTACCAGACGGTGACTGAACACATAGCGGAGAAACGAAAACACATTTTTTAAAGTTTGACGTGTTTAGTGCCCTGACGGCTAGGAGTACGGAGAGTGCCAATTATCACGTTGAGCTTCAACTATCCGTGCGTCGCAGACGACTTGTGCTCTTTAGTCTATACCTACGTCCAATATTACACCTGTCTTAAACCCGTGTATGTTCTTGCCGCAAGAAGCTTAACGTTATGGAACTACGTGAACGTGACGTTAGTTTGTCGTCTGACTTGAATTTGTTATTAATTCTTCGGCGTTTCTTAGAGCAAAACCTGATAGAGGGCTTGTGTTTCTTAATTATAACGAAAAATATGTATATTATAGGCACAACGATTACATTTGGTTTTTGTTGATTAATTGTGGAAGATCAATGGATTAAAGCGTGTTGTTCATGAGACGCTGTAATATTTATAGGGTAAGTGCTCCAGTGAATGAACACTTAGGCAATCTTCCAACTTCAAAAAAACATTAAAATGTCTTGCTTATGTACGATACGATCCAAAATTAAATTTTGGTGTTAGGACTTTATTCAAAAATATTTTTTGACTTGTTTTTACGAAATAATCTGTATATTTTCTTAGATATTTAGCAATAAAATGAAAAAGACCCCAAAACCCCAGTGAATGAACGAAAAATTCTAGTAAATGAACCAAAAAAGAACCAGTGAATAAACACAGAAATCTAGCCCAAAATTTTGTGTTCATTTATTGGTTACACCGGTTACACCTTCATGAAGAAAACCAATATTTGAACATGATGAAAAATGAATGAAAAAACACGCCTGTCCCAATACTGGCCTAAAGATCAGAAATCTATTTTTAAAACGACTCTCAAAACGTGAATCTTATGGCATTATAATAGAATACATTTTTTAATGAAAATGTGAAAATGACGTTTGTCCAGTGAATGAACGGTCGTTCATTTACTGGATTTCAAACGTTTTTTAGTTCCAATGCTGGGACACCTAATAATTTACTTAAAACTGGCTAAAATTGCAGTGAAATCGATTTGAAACACATAGTATAACTATTCTTTTTCAAATTAATAAATAACTTATATGTTACATACTTCAATTACGGCTACAATGTGTTAACAAAAAAGTTGCGTCTTACCCGAGTCCTAAATTCTTGCCCGAACAAATTCACATTTACTAAAAACTGCAAACTTTAAACGCTCGATATTTCGAAACGAACAGTGATATAAGAAATGTATTTAGCCATTTTAATGGCAAAAAAACATGCTATTATGAAAAAAAATACTACGTTGGGCAGAAATATCTTAATTTCTTATTTTTTAGAAAAAAGTCCGTTTTGTTCATTCACTGGGGTATGTTCATTCACTGGAGCACTTACCCTAGCATGCGGCTCTCTTAAAAATAGAGAGTTAGTGTATGTGAGCCTGTGTGCTAGATTAATCTTCAAATTGACTAGCACTATGCTTGTGTAGTTTGTATTTTCCGACGTCTTGAGTCATCATAACTATTAATATTGTGTGACTAAGTTCATTATTGCAGACATGAGTAAAGGTGAATCGATCGTAATGCCTACATAGGTGTCAATTATTATTATCTTTATGTTAAGTGTGATAAATCATATGATGTGATATTATGAACGGAGAGCAGAGAAATCACGTCAGTGGCGTGCGAAACACGATTCTTGTATATTTGAGTACATGCTAATTATTATTTAAAAAAAAAAACTGGTATGAAATATTGCTGCAGCTGTGAAAAAAAAGAAGTACACTTTGAAAAGGAAAACTTAATTTTTTATTGCAGTCGGGGGACAGTTCTGCGGAGGATTTCTTTGTCCGGTCTGTTTTCTTTTCACTTTTTGAAAAGGCAGGCGTGTTTTTACGGACTTCAAAATGGAAAAGGTTCTTTTAATTTTATAATTTTGATGTAATTCTTTTTTTTTATTCTATTATTTTTGATTGACTTCAAAAAGGAGAAGGTTCGGTCGTTTTTTTTTAATTATGTAAACCGATTACTCTGAGGTTTCTGGTCCGATTTCTGTAACAATTTTTTTGTTTGATGTAGTCGAATAATTATTGTCGGTTGATTCCATAAATAAATTATTCAATTTGGTTTACGTAGTTGTTTTCATATTAAGAGCATTTTTGTTTATTGCTATGTTAACTTTCCTACCGATTACAAAATTCTAGTGCACATGCTAGATAACTAATATCCAGTTACTATATAGTTTATGTTACCAGCGATAGCACTACTAATGTCATGGTACTAAATTCATCGAAGTCGGTTAAGGCATTGAAATTTAAAAGTTATGGTGGAAAAAAGGAACTCGCAAACATACATAACCTCACTAACGCTTCTTCTGCCGATATCTGGAAGTTCCTCGGAACTCTTGGTATCGGTAGAACGCGACATTCAGACCTTCCTGTTACTTTGGGCTTGGATGATCTCAATCTCCATTTCTCCACTGTGCCCACTCTTGACAGTATAACGAAATCTCATACAATTGAATACCTTGCTGGTCTGACGCGTCCAAATATTACCCCATTTGCTTTCACCCCAGTCGACCCGGGGGAGATCAAGAAGATTATCCTGTCTATTAAATCCAAAGCCGTGGGCTGTGATAATATCAGTCGCTACATGATTGTGGCGGCGCTAGATCAGCTCCTTCCTGCCATTTCCCATGTCATAAACTTCTCCCTTTACTCCGGTGTTTTTCCGTCTCTTTGGCGGAAAGCCCATGTTCGCCCTTTACCTAAAATTACTAATCCCACTCTTCCCTGTCACTTCCGACCAATTTCCATCCTTCCCTTTTTATCTAAAGTCCTTGAAGCCTGTGTCCATAAACAATTTTCCCATTTCATTCACCAAAATTCCCTCATCAGCCCCTTCCAATCCGGGTTCAGACCTGGCCACAGTACCATTACCGCTCTCCTTAAAGTGACTGACGATATAAGGCGGGGAATGGAAGACACACAAGTTTCCGTTCTAGTGTTGATTGACTTTTCCAATGCCTTCAATACCGTCAGTCATGAAGTCCTTTTATCCATCCTATCCTATCGAATGGTCTCTTCCGAGGTTCTGGAATGGTTTACTTCCTATCTTCGAGGGCGTCAGCAATCAGTTTTTGCTGGAGGTTCTTCTTCCAGCTGGTGTGATCTTGCAACTGGCGTCCCTCAAGGCGGAATTCTTTCTCCACTTTTGTTTTCTATTTTTTATAGACCTCATAACTACTGAACTTCAGTGTGCGTATCATCTTTACGCTGATGACTTGCAGCTCTACTGTCGGGCGGGTGTTGACAACATATCTGATGCAATCAAAAAACTAAATCAGGATTTATCTAGTATAAAAAACTGGTCTGATCGTTTTGGGGTGGCTGTTAATCCAACTAAATGCCAAGCTATTATTGTAGGGAGCTCCCATAGCATTCGAAAGTTGAATGGTTCGGCATTGCCGCCGATTATCTTTGACGGAACGGTCATTCCATTTAGCCCTGTCGTTAAGAATTTGGGTCTGTATGTTGACACTTGCCTCGACTGGCGGAAGCAGGTCGCAGCTGTGAGTCAAAGGGTCACCGGAACGTTGCGGTCGCTTTATCGCCTGAAAAATATTCTCCCATCACACATAAAGAAAATGCTGGTTCAGTCCCTTATCTTCCCCATAATTGACTATGGTGATGTGTGTTATTATGACCTGAATGCAGATCTACTCAATAAATTTGACCGACTTCTGAATAACTGCATTCGATTCGTGTTCAATCTACGTAAGTATGATCATGTGTCTGAACATAGATCCACTTTAAAATGGTTACCCATTCGTCAGCGCAGAGCGTTGAGGGCATTGACTACCTTATTTTCTCTTTTAAATAATTCTTCTTCACCTTCTTACCTAACCTCTAGTTTTCAATATTTATGCTCTGCTCACAGTAAAAATCTTCGTTCCTCCAACAACCGTCTTCTTCGATGTCCTTCTCATCGTTCTGGTTTTCTAAAATCATCTTTTCTTGTCCAAGCGGTCTTCCTTTGGAACGAGCTCCCTCGGAATATCAGGACGGTCTCCAGTCGGTTCACTTTTAAGTTGAAAGTTCGTGAGCATTTACACAAGATGTTGGCAGACTCGGCACAAAATTAATTTGTTATTGGTAATCCCCATCTTTATATATAAATATTCTCTATTTTACACTTTATATTTGTATATATCTTGTTTTTATGTATGTATGTTTGTACGTATGTTTCATTTAAAAAGATCATTTATTGTATTGTTGCACCTTCCATGTTTATTTCTCTGCATCACCCTAAGGTAGACTGGGAGAGAATGCCCAAGGCATTAAGTCCGCCTTTGTACTGTCTTGTGCATAAAGTTAAATAAATAAATAAAATACATACATGTACCCTAAAATATAACACTCCTTTTTTTGGGCAGTCGTGTAATTAATAATCATCACTCAGGTCTCACTACTGGTCGTAGTTTTATAGGAGTTTTTAAATTATCTACATATCAGTATGTACGATAGCGCTCAATCAAATCGTTGAAATATGCATGAATCAGCTAGCGGATTCACACGTGTACTCGTAGAACAAATGTTGTAGTAGGTACTAAAGAAATCTTCAAAGAATACTTGAGAAGTATTTTTTTTAAGCATTGCCCCACACTTGGAATTTCGCCTGTGGCGTGGGTGCGTTTACAAACATACTGGGTGTAAGGGACAGCCCTCCGCAAACTTTCAGGGTTTGCTCAGTAGACGAAACTGAACAATCTTCCACAATTTTTTTTTTCAGGTAATATCAGCCTCTTTATACAAACTATCCAATCAAGTTTGTAATTTTCTATGGGGAGGCTGATTTTTTTTTCTCATCTTGAAAAAAAAAATTGTGGTAAATTATTCAGTTTCGTCTACTGAGCAAGCCCTGAAAGTTTGCGGAGGGCTGTCCATAGCCTTTCTCGTTCTTTTCCCTACACTTTGTGTAAGTTTGAGTAGGATCGGTATACCCTAGGTAGGTAATTTGCCGCATTATATCCAACCCCAAATACGTAGACTGATACAGTGGACTGACGATTGCGCCATTTTTGACGTAGACTGAATCAGTGCGTCAAACGGTCGAGAGGATTAGTAGGATTTTGTCCATTTATCAAGAACTCAAGCTAAGTACAAAATAAACAGGGAAGAGAGATCCCGGAACGTAAAAAGGCTATTGAAGTTGAAGGAACACCTCGGTGTTGATTTTAGTCAGTAGGAGTCTGAGAGCAAAGTATCCCAACTTATTGTTGGTCAGCCTTTGGTCGCTGGGACCGATTAAAACTAAGTAATGTATAATTTCATTCAGTATTCCGTCCTCTATTCATTGCGTGACTTCTTGGTTATCTTGCGACACCAGTAAACGAGTATTTTACTATTTCTCTGCGTGTTACAAATACTATGGGAAAGCGTTTCGCTTCATTGACTATACCTACACGATAACTAGCAACCAGCTGATGTACGGCAACGTTTTTATTGCCATTATCACGCATTCAGCTTAAACTTATCTCATTTTATCTTAATGAGCAAACACAAATCTTTATATATAGAATTATGCTGACCTACATAAGCTTAAAAATTGTATAATAACATGTCTCTGTTTCACAACGATAAGTGAACTCTTTTACGCAGTATGCATACTGAGAATAGTTTCAACAAACTTTAATCTGCCAAGTATGTATGTATTTCTGTATAAACGATATTCTCGTAGCGCCTCAGAAAGAGACGGTAAAGAGCGCGCCGAATAAGTACAAATATGTGCAAAATTCTAAGCCGTATTTGATAAGAGGGTGGCCTGGGGTGTGGGAGGAGGCTGGCGGCTCGTCTAGACGCGGCGTAATTAGGAAGGTGAGCGTAGGCAGACGCGGACGAACCCAGACCGCCCCGAATCTTGCGTCACCTCTAATTAATATAACAGGTAAATTACTCATTCTGCTGCCAACAACACTGGCTTGCAGTCAACCAGTCTTACAAATTAAGCAGCCCTATGGAACTTCCTATTGCCATGTCAGTCCAAACCCTTGATACTTAGTATAAAATAAGAATCTATGTTGGTTCTGAAACGTGGAGGCAGAACTCTACCAACATAACTGTACGAAAAAGTTCGTAGTAACCTGTGGTACTAGAGTATCGACTGAATTCTAGAGCATCGTAGCAGCATGAAGGAAATTTTATTTGTCTGTACTTGTTATATCGGTCTGTGTCCCCGAAACGGTTCAATGACGTGTCTCGCGGATTTCGACTTGTTTATCTCACTATTTCTGAGGCATATCGGCTACTATGCTTAAATAAACCTTATGCAATGAATCTCCTTGACGTTGCGTTCTTGAGAATCTAGAACAGGATCCATTGAAAGAAGATGTAATTTGAATACTTATTGTAAAGTTGGTTTAGATACTTTAGATTGTTTGATAGAAACCCTATAAAGTGTAATAATGTGACCAACTTATTTAATTTTGCTTGTTGTCTAAAAATAGACAAAATAATAGCTACGTAAATCCTCAATAAAAGTTATTATTAGATTGAAAACAAGACTTTCTTCTTCATTCTTATCTTTATTTTTGTTATTTCCGTATTTGTTGAATGTTCTAGATCAGTGACACAGGTACTTTATCTATTCATTAATGTATTTGCTGCGTCTCGAGTGACGTACAGTAATTAAAAGATTATTGACACGCAACACACAAGAGACATATTATTCTATATTTATTTTATGCTTGTCTGATACGCAGATCTTAGATGGTAAGATTGCAAGAAAAAAAACATGAAGAAAAAGAGGGATTGATTGTAGATTCAGAAGATTTCGTTCTTTCGAAAGGAAGATTGATTTGGAATGAAGATATACGCAAACGCATGCTGAAGTGGCGGTCGGTGAATGATTTGTGTAAGTAGTCTACCTTCTTGCTACATCTGTTGTGGTGGACAGATACGTGATGACCAGAATCTGTGTGTTGCGGATGTATGTGTGTCAATAAGACGTGATTAGTATTAGTACAAATATAATGCTGCGCTGATGGCACAGCCCATTGGTAACGTCCCTGACTTACGGTCGTGGGTTCGAATCTAGCCAGGAAAATTATTTCGTGTAATTTATTTTCATTTCCATCAAAATGGTGAAGGAAAATAACGTGAGGAAATCGGCATGTCCCTGGTACATTACAGCACACTCTCTCACACCACTCACACATAGAGAGTTGGTTCGTCGCAGCAGTGGGGACATTATAGGCTGTTAAAATTGCTGTTGCTGAATTTACGTCACGATTGACTTCCAAGCATTAATATTGAAGTAACTTTAGTAACTATGATTTTTGTACATGTTCGATCAAAAATGTTTACTTGTGTAATCTTCCTGTCTCTATGATAAAGGTTACGTTCAACTTGCGTTATTGAAAATGGCTTAGGATGTTACCATTGAATCAAGTTTGCGTTGTACACTTTATCATAACATTCATAACTTTGCTTCGAGTTTATTGTTGGGGGGTTGGGTTTTAGCTAAATAATGATCCGTTGGGTTAGGTCAGCTCTAGAAATTTAGGTACCTTTATTGTTTTAGCAACCTTGTAACGGAACAATAACCACGAACTAAGCTAACCAACAAAACCACTTAGCAACACGCTGAAGAACACGCTATAATATACTGTGTAGCTACACGCCTATATTGTACATAATGTAGGACAAGACATAATGTTGTTGTTACACTGCCTACGTACTACATAGATGATACACGCGCGTGTCATTGTCATTCGGGATGCTGTGAATGACACTCCGTTGAAGGTCATTACAACAGAGGATGTGCGGAGTAATGGTCGTGTTCCTCTGCGGAGCGAGCGACGGCCGCGGAGATGCTGGTAATGCGAGTTGTTTGTCAACGTCGGCGTGGACTGGTGCCGTCGCTCGCCGCTCGCCAGTCGTAGCTATAAATAAATAACATAAGCATTGCGCCGCGTCATCGCCGTCACTTCGCGCGAAATACGGTCGCACAAACAATTGCCATTGTCTATGTGAATGCAACGAAACGCCGATGTTATTCAGGGACGTAAACGCATTTAGGATGAATGGCGTGTGTCGTAACGTTTTGTTACGTTGTTGATACGTTAGCGTCGTCTGTCTGTCTTTGACGAAATAAGTGCGCCTTTATGAGTTTTCATTTGTTATGTCTATACGCATCTTACAAACTTGCAATGATATTGCTTTACCAGTCAATAATTATTTTGTTGCTTAGATGTATTTCACGTTATCGAATGTGCAACAGTCAGACAATACATGGTAGAATTTAGACGCGCCAACAGAAATGACCATCTGGAAGACAGTATATTTACAGGCAAGTAATAAGTGTATAGTCGGGAGCCGCGCCTGGTGGCGGTAAATAGCCGGTTATTTCTATCGATCCCGCGGCCCTCCAACTAAAATCCTTAGAGTACGACAACATTGTTGTGAGCACTCCTCTTACTACGAACCCGCTTCGGTGATAAATTTATACACGGGCAATAGCAAGACTGACAAATCTCTGTACTTACTGAAATGTATCTCTAAGTAAACATATTAATGGTGCCCTGTATCATTTACTAGGAAAATAGAGGCGCTTCGTAGAAGTAACTAAGTTTTCGGAATATGTTTTCATACTCGTATTTTTAGACCATTGTAATCGTAAGGAATGAAGGAACCCAACACTAGAAACATTACTTCCAATTTGTGTACATTTATTGAATTGCTGTACCAAATTTTAATCTCAAACTCGAGACGATAACAGATAGGTCATGGTCGAAGAAATCAGGTTAGCTCTTCGTTACAAACATGTTAGATACACATTGTATGTTACCTACAAAATAGTTAGGTATGACTGTGTGTAAGCACGCACACATTTACTTAACAGATGTCAAGGATGGGACATTTAACATTGTATCAATAATAATAGTAGTAACGAAAATATCAAAAGAATCATTTCAACTAGGATTCTTGCGTGTTTCCACTTCCACATCTACGTATGTATGTGAGCATAATTTCATAAAAATCAATTTGAGGTCGAGTATGCAATATCGATTTTGTGGCGTGAGGTGCGGGAAACGGGCGGCGACGACGCGGCGCGGCGGCGGCGTAGCGCGGGCGGCACGTGGCGTTCGCGTAGGGATGCAGCAAGAATGCGACACAGCCGCGGCCGGTACGCGCCGCGCCGTTCTGGGACGACGCCCGCTATCGGGTCAGAGCCCATTCGTCCCCTAAAATTCGTACCCCAGCATAAAAGTTGTGGATTCGGCCCCTATATAGGTGCCCATTGGTCTCCTGGTAGGGGACCAATTAATATTTTAATAAAAAATATTATTTTTAAGGTACCCATTCGTCCCCTCTAATATATATACAATATAAGTTAAAGATTCGGCACCTATTCAGGTGCCTATTGGTCCCCTGAGATAAAAATAGCTATATTTTACATAAGAAACGGTTAACATAGTACACTTGTGAACAGTTTATTAACGGAATTAATTTAATAAATCATAACAGATCATTGAAAAAAGAGCTATGATGAATGATAATCCGTCATGATAATAATATAACCTGTCGATAGGCTTACGATGTAAAATTGTCTCTCTACGAATGGCTTGTTAAAAAAACGGGTTACAAAAATAATAGATAAGGTGTTTTGTTTGTATGTTATGGCTGCCTATTGGTGGTGGTGGTGGTGACATATTGGTTCTTGAAAGTGACTGCGAATACGAGACTGTTCAATGTGTCTTTGGTCTTTTATTAAATGAAGTTCGCCTAACGAAATAAACAATACTTACTGTTAATATTATAAAAATAATATTTTTGACATATAATTAAATCGAATTATCTCATTTGAATCCTGGAATATGATTAGTATTATTATTGATGGTAATTCACTTTATGGTTCACAATTTTTTTTTTTTTCCAAATTAACGATATTGTATTACCTATAATAATTATAATAAAAAAGAAACTATATATATACTACTACTATACTACATTTAAAAACTAAAATTAAAAGTAAAATATTTACAAAAATGACTATATTAAAAATTTACGAGTATGATGGAATACTACAGTCATATTTTGACTAAAAAGTCAAAACTAAATTATTTATTCCTAAATATGTATAGCAATTTTTTATCCGCAATTATTATTTTATCATATTAATGGATGTTATTATGTTCTTGTATTCTAAGTGTTTCGTTTTAGCTCAATGTGGAGTCGTTGTCACCCTTTTTAACCGACTTCAAAAAAAAAGTGTTCATTACATTCTGGAGAAGGTTTTAGTATACATATAACACTTATAGATATCCCGTAACGTTGCCCGCGTGAATTCGTTTTTGCTTACTTGGATTGTAGATTTTCACACTGAAAAAATAAAACGAGACTTTCTACTGTCCTTGAACAGTAAAAAAAAACGGTTCCGGAAACTTATTTATACGTTAAAATAATTGATTACGGACAGTGCACTGAAATGGGCAAAAACAGTAAAGAGCTAAACAGTTATTTCAACTGTATGAACATTAAAGTCTACTAAAACGTAAAGAGCTAAACAATTATTTCAACTGTATGAACATTAAAGTCTACTGAAACAAACAGTTCTTTGTAAGTAACCGACAGTAAAATCTACTGTTATAACTCAACTGTTTTTTTTTCAGTTAGTTTTAATGCTTTGGACAATAGGCTCTATTTTTACTGTCCAAAACGGTGAATTTTACCGAAAAAATCGGTTGGTATTACTGATTTTTTTTTCAGTGCAGTGACCATTGCATGTTTTTCAGCGATTATCTCGCGTTTGGCTAAACCGATTTTGATGCGGTTTTCAGAAAAGTGGTCGTTACATTCTGGGGAAGGTTTTAATATATAACAATAATGGATATCTCATTAAATTGCCCGCATAGATCCGTTTTTATTGCTTACTAGGATTGTAGATTTTCAAAGTCGACGATTAGGTATAAGAACATTTTTGTTGAATATCTAAACTAAAAATATAAAAATAATAAACTTTAAAAAAAAAGGGAACCGACTTCAAAACCAAACACAAAGAAACCGTAAAATAATTTTTCTTTCGGAAGTCGGTGGCCATAGTCAATGAAATAAAAAACAAAGCCACCGACTTCCGGAAGAAAAGTTATTTTACAGTTTTTTTGTGCTTGGTTTTGAAGTCGGTTCCCTTTTTTTCAAAAAGTTTTTTTAATGTACAAAAATAATGAACGTTCTAACATTAATTCTGTTTTGCTAACATTAATTTTTATTTTACCCTTTTCTGCGCGACTGTACCAAGCTGCAGTATACACATGTACATGTACTTATATTAGAAGAATGAATAAAAATAAATATTCTTCAGGGGCCGAATGGGCCCCTCAAAAGTTCCAGGGGACGAGTGGGCACAGGGTGCGAATCTTAGGGGACGAATGGGCTCTGACCCGCGAAACTTACTAGTATAACTGGAAACTGGAAAGCAGCATAGTTTGGCACAACACTACTAATTGACGAACTTGTATTCGACTTTGTTGTTGGCTAGCCAGTTCTATGAAGAAGGCCTACGGACTATTATTGAATTTAGAAGAAATCCTATATTTGGCGTGTGAGTCATGGTATTTCTATTTTGGGTGCTATAATATGATGAAGAGGTCGCTGGCTCTGATCGCTGCTCACCGTTTGAACGACGAGTTACGCGCTGTGAGTGCGGTGCCCGTGCTACGAGTGTGCGTGTACGTGCGTGTGGGCGCGGCACTCGGGGGCTGTCGGTGGCACTCGGTGGCACTTTCTCCGTGCATCAGGGTCGGTGAGTCGGTAGCCGGTGGGCTGGACAGAGGCGTGCATATTTCCCCGTCATTTTTGCGCGCGCATGAGGCCGCAAGCGCGGTCTCGATTGTTTTCGTCGTGTTTCGCGGGTTATTTCGGGCGTGTGCGCCGTGGCAGTGCAAGCCACTCGCGCACGTCGGACTGTCCACAACGCTACCACTACAACACTTGATATTCGATCGTCGATGTAGTATATTTTGATAGAACTGTACATCAACAATCATAGATATTCGTAATGGAAATGTTTAGGACATTCTTAAAGCGTTGAATTTTATATTGTTTAACTTTGGAGAGAATATAAACTTGCAGGTGATAGAAACGAAAACATTTTGTGTTACCTTTAGCGCAATCGACATAATAAATAGTTTAAATTCGATAAGAAAGTTGAAGTAGAGTAAACAGAGCTAGTAGGTATCAAGTGAAGCATGCAATGAAGGTAGACAATGTCTATACAACTGTCAGATGCATTTTGTATCAATGTTATTTTAATCCTTGTTATGTCGTAAAAAACTACATAATGATATTATTTAAGTCATTAAAGAAACCACAATTTTATCTTATGAATCCGTCTTCCGTTGATAAAAACAGACCGCAATTATCAAGAGTTGTCACCATTTTGGACGGACGGAATAGGTACGTAATTACTTATGAATATATATATTATTTCTGTTTCTGAGGATTACTTGACTTTACCTTAGTTCAACATATTTTGATGCTGAATTAAATTATTATATGAACATCTCTTAAGTCTGAGTGCTAAACGTTGAGCGCAGGGGTAGCGGCGGTCGTAGGTCGTCGGCAGAGGCCGGGCTCGGGCGTTGGCCTCGCGACCCACTTCCTCCCGCACCCCCTGCCCCCCGCGAGTTCGCCTTCCCTGTCCCACACTCCTTTATCAAAGTGATAACAAGAAGTCGGTCTACTCCTGCACTAGCCCGCAGCAACTCGGTGCGTAAGCACCAATCGTTATCAGCTGCTCATACTCAATTATTCAGTAAACACTTGCTTAGCTACACACAAAAACAACTGCACGAGTACAAAAAGCTGATCCTATACTAAAAAGAGTTACCATAGCATTAATATCGCGAATAGAGTGACGTCATCTAAGATATCTCGTGTATTGTTGCGATGACCCAACTCAAAAGCGGGGTTACCAGATTTTTTACTCGTGTCTTACATGAGCTGAGATTTATCTAAGCTACTTTAAAACCTGTCTTGGTTAATCGGATTCAAACCATATTCGAAATGCATAATTCACATATGAACGATGTAATAGTGCAGCATGTCTGACCTTTCTGTGAATCTAAAATCGCGCGTCGCGACGTAGTAGGCGAATATTTACAATCGATCCGAGGGTATCTAATCGATCGTTGTGAGGAGTAGCGGAGGCGATGGCGCGTGTGTTGTTGATGTAAATATTGAGCAAGGTGTGGAGAGGCGCTGGCGCGATGGCGATGCGACAGAGGCTATGGTGTCGCGGCTGGGCAGAGGGCGACAGGCGGCAGTGTCTGCGGCGGCGGCGCGGCGCGTTCGACGACCTACCGTCTCAAGGCCGCTCTTACACGTGCCAGTCGTGCCACCGGGCGCTTCCTGCCGCCGCCATAACAAATCTCTCCCGCCCCACACCCTCGCACGGCCCATCCTTCCCGAGCAGATCCTACTATCGTGCACACATAATACCAAATCCTTGATTCTTAGAAGAGATCTTTTCATAAACCATCAAGCATCATAAAGAAGAAATTATTGAATTAGGCCTTTGATTTTATAAACTAATTATTCCTGGGAAAATTCTCTTCAGAGTAGGATTTATTTTGAATGTCACGACAATAATTTACGAGTAACGAAAGTTACACAGTGTGCACAGTGACATTGATGTTATAATTTAATTCATAAGACATTATGTTTTATGTGAATAACAGAACATAATCCACCTGTGCCTGAATGTAAATCAGTGGACGCTGTGGTGGTATTCTTATGTAATTTATACATAAGAATGAAATAGTTTAATATTTTTTATTCGGTCGAGGATATTCGTCGGTCACCGCGGTGGGGATTGCGTTCCTAATTATCTGAGAAGTTTATTCGTGTTACGTCGTGTAGGAACGCGATATTAGATACTAGGTGTTGTATTACCAGGACCTAGACTGTTCGCTTCGGATTCAAGATCATAGTTCACTTGAGAAGCTATTTTGTCATGAATTAACTGACACTGCATGACTGTGAACATTAGTCACGGTATCTAACGCGACGACCTCCTCTGTAAACTACGTTTATGCTTCTATTTGCCAATTTTAGTACGAAAACATCAAAATGTCATAAAATTAGGTAATGGTGATAATGTTGTTACCTAATAATAAACTGTGGAAGAACGTTAAGCCCATAAACACCCCCGCGCCGCCTACATGTCGACAGAGTTCTTGGAACATGTTGGTAAACAGGAGTACACCCATACACTTAGCTGATGAGAATTACGCTATAATCACTTCTGAACATTGGTCGCCCAACCTTCAAGATTACCATAGCGTATAGATTACCATAGGTAAAATAAGAACAAACAGTAACATTTCCTGGCAGGTACCTGCCAGGAAATACGTAACCATGGCACTTACTTTTTTTATCACGGTTAAATCATCAAATGACTCCTCCCACCCAGGGCAGGGCGGGAGGGACTGTCAGACTCTTACTGACTAAAATCCATGGTGTCCTTCAATAGCCCTTTACGTTCCAGGGAAACCATGGCATTTAGTGATGGTTTTCATTGATATCGGAAATTTTAGAGTATAATTTGTATCTATTTAATTTACATTATTAAATTCAGGCAGTGATTAAAGACAATCCACGGGGAAGTCAACGACCCAACGAACATCCCTCCGTGTACCTCGTCTGCGCAACCACGACCACTTTGCCAAGCGTGTTTCGAATTTTACATTATTATATTCACACTAGATGACCGGGTAAACTTCGTACCGCCTCACCTTTTAAACCTTCCCTGGACTTCCAGAAATCGTTCAAAACTAAAATTAGCCAAATCGGCCCAGCCGTTCTCGAGTTTTAGCGAGACTAACGAACAGCAATTGATTTTTATATACATATAAGAAAGAAGAAGATTAGAAAATGGGTGTCATCATGGAACGTATTTGTACGGAGATATGCTGTGCTACTGAAAAACCCAATTGTGTTCTATATAACTAAACTAGCATAGCTAACATATTATATTATGTCAGTTGAATAAAAACGAACACTGATGCACAAAAAAAAAACTCATAAACTGTTGATAAAACACAAAAAGTGAAGAAAATTATATAGGGTGGAATTTTGTAATGCCACCTGAAGGGAAAGTACTCTTAATACTGCAGATAGAAAATTTTACTCAAAGGAAACATTCCTTTATTTTTGAATATACCTAATAAAAAAAGAAGAAAGATTTTCGAAAATTCTCTTCTCCCTCACCCGGGAATCGTAAATAATTGTAAATAATGGTTTTCCTTTCATTTAATTTATCATGTTTGTTAGAGAGATTTCATCCTTATAATTGACCCTAACGATCGATGCAATAAAAGTACAGGGTATAATTTTTTCAGATTTTAGCCGATTCCCGGGTGTGGGAGAAGAGAATTTTCGAAAATCTTTCAATGCAGTTTGCTTTGGTGCGTTTACAAACAGAAAATTACATACACAAACACCTAGATTCGGAACAGCTACTTGTAGGTCATATAAATATTTTTTCCGTAGGGGGGTCGAACCGCAACACAATGCGCAACAATTGATCGCTGAGCCACTGCACCAAACGCGCAGTCAAAACGTTTTTCAAGTTACAGATGTAAGAAATTTCAATTCATACGAAATGTTCATGAGTGATGACAGGTCACACGTGTATATACCAGAAATTGGGAAAGGCACCACTATGACTATGAATAGGGGCCACTATGACCATATTGGGACTCAGGACTTTTATAACAACCAGTAAAACACAAAACTTCTGGTGCTTGCAATAGAGAGTAACGGGGTGCACCTGACTGTCGTAGGCGTCTGTTTTATTAGAAGTCATCAAATGACATAATAAACATTAAAATTATATGAACAGATATACCAGAATTCTTCGTTAGCTATTTACAGGGTACGGTATTTTTTTTACTTGTCATGTTTACATATTTTTTTTTAGGATAGCTAGAACGCAAATAACGATTAAAAAGTTGTATTTTGCTACGGCTAATAGCAGTGAGAGCAGTGGTGGCCCAGTGGTATCGGCCCCGACTTACGAGTTGTAGGTTCGAATCCAGCCAGGCGCATTACTTTGTGTAATTTATTTCATCACCCCTGCTCTCAAAACGGTGAAGGAAAACATCGTGAGGGAACCGGCATATCCTAGAACCAAAAATTCGAAGACATGTGACATCCACCAACCCGCACTGGGCCCGCGTGGTGGATTATGGCTCACTCCCTTTTTCAGAGAGGAGGCCTGTGTCCCAGCAGTGGGAACATTTATAGGCTGATGATGATGATGATGATAAAGTACTACGGCTACGTGCTACGGCTACGTGCTACATGCTACGGCTAAGTGCTTCAGCTACGTGCTACGGCTACGTGCTACAGCTACGTGCTACAACTACGTACTACAGCTACGTGCTACGGCTACGTGCTACAGCTACGTGCTACGGCTACTTGCTACGGCTACATGCTACCGCTACGTAATACGTGCTACAGCTACGTGCTACGGCTACGTGCTACAGCTACGTACTACAGCTACGTGCTACGCTACGTGCTACAGCTACGTGCTACGGCTACTTGCTACGGCTATATGCTACCGCTTCGTGATACGTGCTACAGCTACGGCTACGTGCTACGGCTACATGCTACGGCTACGGCTACGTGCTACAGCTACATGCTACGGCTACGTGCTACAGCTACGTGTTAAGGCTACGTACTACAGCTACGTGCTACAGCTACGTGCTACGGCTACGTGCTACGGCTACGTACTACAGCTACGTGCTACAGCTACGTTCTACGGCTACGTGCTACGGCTACGTGCTACAGCTACGTGCTACAGCTAAGTGCTACGGCTACGTGCTACGGCTACGTGCTACGGCTACGTGCTACGGCTACGTGCTATGGCTACGTGCTACGGCTACGAGTAGGCTGTTAATAAGGAATTATGAATAATATAAAATATCCGGATTTCAGTTGTTATTCGTAATGTTATAAGTACCAGGAACGTACATTCGAATACTAACTTTTTTTTAATTTGGTTAAATCATCAAATGAGTCCTCGGGAACCAAGGGCAGGGCAGGAGGGACTATCCGACTTGTTTGTACTGACTAATATTTACTAACTTGACAATATTTTGAAAGTCACTAAAGAAACTTTAAATGAAGTACGCTGATTTAAACCACAAAAGTTCAAGTTAGTTATTATAATTAACTCTTTTTATCACATTGCAGGAAGCAGTCTATTTATCAACTTCAAAATTGGATATCGAATGCTTACGTTGGACGTATCGCTTTGTTGGTAGTTAGTAGGTAGTAGACACATCAATCAAGCGCATACGCATAACGTGAGTGAATACATTCGAAGAACATACTTCAAAGAGGCTGCGAGTAGATACACGCTAATTTTGGGATCGTTTGAGACTTTGTAGTACACATGCGTTGAAGTGAAATTGCTGCTACATACTTAAGTACTCTCGAGATAAAAGAACGAACTCGTAAGCGGTGCTTTGCTTTGTAACGTGTTGTTTTACGGTTCAAAATAATGTCCTGATAGTTGTGAACAAAGTTGTGTCTACCTTTTTGAAATCATAGAATAAAGTCATTTTTAGTGGAACGACTTTGACTATTCAGATAAAAATAAAATTACGTAAAAGAAATGAAAAAATTACAGACAGAATATCAGTCTAGCCTGTAACTTACACGTTTTTCTACGAAGTGTTAGTCAAAGTCTGTTATAGAATTGTTACTTTGGGATTTTATTTGGGAAATATTCTGTTCACAAGAACACAACTGTCGTATATTTAACTAGATTTTTTAATAGTTGTGATTTTATCTTTATAAACTCTCTGACTATACGCTTAGATCTTTCAAATTACGCAACGGATTTTAATGCAGTTTTTAATAATAGACAGAGTGATTTATGATGATTAATTTTATATAAATGTATATGTATAAACATTGTTACTATAAGTTGAATAAAATTATTTTTCAATACTAAAAAAGTAAAGTGAAAGAAATGTTACCAAGCGAAGACATCAGTTGTCCTTAGTTAAGAAAATGTATTACTAACTATTATCAAATCGATCTCACAGTGTCGAGATGATATAGTAATTGTATAAAAGCATTACATTATGAAAATATTGAGATTTGTTCTGGTGATAATAGAACTTACTAGATACGGCTCAGTAGATTATTTAAATGACTATTACATAAATGCTAGATAACTTATCACCCGTGTCTATTCGTAGAGAATATTTACTTTACTCATTTGTAATTTTATTTGTCTTGTGTATTTTAATCATAAGATTTCATAAGTTTTAAAAGTATTAAATGTTCATGTCTAGTGAAATAGTGGTGGTCGCGGGACATACGTATAGGTCGCGGGACATACGTATACCGCGACTCCGGTACGCAAAAGGGCTACCGAAGGACACCGTGGATTTTAGTCAGTACAAGTCTGACAGTCCCTCCCGCCCTGCCCGGGGCTGGGAGGACTCATTTGATGATTTTACCACGAAAAAAAAAACGTAAAATAGTGGTGAGAGGCTATTGCCCATTATGTAGGTATTTATGTATGTACAATCTCGTTACAGGGCCAAAGTCTGCCAGGATCGTGTTACTGTCTTATCAGGTCACTGTGACCCTGGAACGTAAAGAGCTATTGAAGGACACCGTGTTCTATTTTAGTCCGTACGAGTCTGACAGTCCCTCCCGTCCCACCCTGGATGGGAGGACTCAATTGATGATATTACCATGATAAAAGTAGGTAGTGCATAGTAGTCGCAATCGTGGCTGCTGAACAGATCCTGGGTTCGATTACCGGGTCGAGCAAACGTGTTAGGTACTGGGTTTTTGGGTTTAAATCATTTATTCTCAATAAAGACAAAAAAGTCACTTACAAGAGAATACAGATCATTTTGTACAAGTGAGTTAGTAATGGTCGCCGAAACAGGCCAGAACATATTATATAAAGTGGGCCTACTCGTTCAGCAGTTTCACTCACAATTACTGTGTTATTATGGTTTTTGATATGAGTAATTTTCAATAATGTGTTTAGACAGTTGTGATTTAAAACTATTGAACGAGCTTTCATTTTTTATGTTAGAAGGTAAATTATTAAACAGTTGTGCTCCTTCATAAGTAATATTTTTCCATTAGGAATTTCTTAATATCATCCGTGGAGTCAATTGTTTTGTCCTGTTGAAGGCAATAGGCTCGCCCTATATTTAACAGGACTTAACAAATGTAACAGACGTAATGTAGGCGAAGTATTAGGTCAACACATAACCCATTGTTAAGGGCGCATAACCAGAAAGTTGGCAACATCGCACATAGCTGTCAAATATTTACAAGTTTTCATTAATTTGGTAAATTTACTGTATGAAAATAAGAAATATGACTCTGTAGTGCACTACAAAATTGTTATAGGAATGCAATTAAAACACTGCATTTGATGTTGTCACCGTTTCAGGTGTAAAAAAGGCATTTGGAAGGTTTCCAAATACTTTTTTTACATCTAACTAAAACTATATATTCGGTGTTACGATATTACTTATTGCATTCCCTTAACATTTTTTTAGTGCACTACAGAGCAATATTTCTTGTTTCCATACAGTAACATTGCTAAATTAATTAGAACTTGTTATTATTTGACATGCAGCTATTTGCGACGTTGCCAACTTTCAGAATATGCCCTCTTAAGTGTAGATAGAAAAAAAAAATAGTTTTGAATGCATTGTTTCGTCACAGATGACTTCAATGTTAACTGCTATAATCTTTTGTATGACCATGGAATAAGTGGGTCAGTAAAAAATAATCAAATTACTTCACTATTTATGTTATCGGGATTTTTGCCGTCTATTCAAAGTGAGACTGAGATTTTGTGATTTACATCTAAGAAACTAACCTTGTTACGCACAATACAACACAACATTTGTGTGACTAGGGAGTCAGGCTTGTATTTCAAGCAGGAACTGGTACCTCACATTTGTTATACAGAAAAGATATAATCTACAGTAACACTAGTCACATAAGCCTCTAAACATACTCGATGCAAATGTCGTTCTATTATGTATTTGCTATACAAAGAGATTATCTTAATCGGTTTAAGAGCCATGACGAGGCAATGAAGTTGATATGACTCAAGAGTGTCATTATGATTACAATATCCTGTTTGATTATTGCACATTAATCATTAATATCTGGGCTTTTTGACATCTGTTTGTTTCCCTTTCATGTGGATTGAAGTGCCCTTCACTATACTATGATTTGCATGCAACTGACGATGGTCTCCCTGTTTGATTACGTACGCACTACGCAATATTGTTTTAAAATCTGTCTTTTTAAATACCTACAAATAATATAAACAAACGTGCATTATCCATTTGTAAATACTAACTGAAATAGAAAGGGAAAGTTCCTGAAACAGTAAATAATACTAGAAAGTTATTTAAGCTTATTCAATCAAGCATAAAATTCCGTTACTAAAGAGGAAAATGTCTGACATCATTAGTATCTACTTACGTAGGTACTTACCGACTGAAGTGGAAATGATAATAATAGGATAATATTTGATCTCGGAGGAGTGATTATGTCGGCAATTTCAAAATATCAATATAGCTTTGTTGACATTGTTAGAACTATTGACGTAGGTACATTATAACAGTGTACACGTACATTGATAATACTAATTAAATCATTTGCGTATGTTTCGCCTTGATTGCATAGTTAATTAACTTATATTCGGGACTTCGGTCAGGGTAGAACATTACTAAAACAAAAACAACGTATTTAAGTTGTAAGGTTGGTGTGTCACATGCTTTGTGAGAATATTGTCATTGCTTTATGCTCGTGAGTGATTAAAATAATTATTCATCGATCACTTATACTTTTACCGTTGTTTATTATACCTCATTACTATGTTAAATAGTATACAATTAAATTGATAAAATTATCGCAGTTACAAGACCTTAGACATGGTCTTATTAGTGAGCGGCCTAATTAGCAAATTGAATCACGCTTCACTATGCCTATCGGTATTATTTGCATGTGTGTTAACTTGTATGTACACTTATCGTCTGTTAATTGCCTCTGTGACCTGTCTGTTCGATATATCTTCATTTTATGGTTATAATTCCGAGAAACGCGGTTCAATTGTTTTGTCTTTGTTGATATCTTATGTTGTTCAGTACCTACAGAAGTTATAAGTGTTGGCTGTGTCGAGAGGGGTTGCGCAGTGCGTGTGGCGGATTCGACTCGGCGTGCGAGCCGGGGAGGCAGCCGGCTGGGGCAGGCGTGAGGGTGACTGAGGGCGAGGGCTACAGAACCTTCGCCCTGATGACCCACATCCGCGCCCCGCCGCCGCCACCGCACCCTCTAACGCATTTCTTACTTACAACGTCTCTATGAAAACGGTTATAAATTACCTTCAGTACCTTTTTCATTCTCACTACTCTAGAGTTTTTTTTAATGATATTAATTATTGTAATGAGAGGTTTGGCTGCCCGAGTTTAGTGTAATGAAACAGTCGCATAGTGTAGTAAAATGTGATTATGATTGGACGTTGTGATGTGAGAGTTAATTTTAATTAGTAAATGTGTACCGAGATAAATGAAGACTTGAAAAAAAATATAAATATACGCTCAGAATGTTGAAGAAAAAGAAATAGGAGAGCTTCATTAATTTGAAAGAATCTTAAATTAAATGGTTGTCACCAACACTTACCTAATTAAAAATATCGTTTGGTAAATATTTATGTTAGCCACATCCACAGCATTGTTTGTTTTCTACCAACTGATAATAATGTTATCAGTTCAACACACCTACTTAGTAACTTCAGTTTCATGTCTGCATGGTATGTGGTATACGCCGTACGTAGGTACATCTTGTATGTTTTGTGTGTGTCCTCTAGGTAAATAATGATGGCACATTTTATTAGTTACAATTTTTCTTACAGAGCATGTCCTCTCTTTTACTTTATTTAAAGCAGCTAGGTAGTAAGGCAATCCCATAAACAATGAATTTGTTAATGAAAATTGAAGGAAATGTGTTTATTTTTTGTTGTGGTACTTTTAATTAGGCGTCATGCCACGTGCGTGCGTTCTCGTGCAGACAAAATTGAAAATACATAAACCATAGTGTTGTATAGTGGTGCAGCGGTGCGTAAGGGTGGCGGCGCATGGTGTGAGCGCAGGTGTACTGACCGGTGTGCGCGGGCGGCGCGGGCGGCTCGGGCGGCGGCGACGGCTCGGTGGTGTTGGACGGCGCGCTCGCGCAGGCGGCCGCCGACGGCGCATCTTCCGCGGCGCGGGCGGGGGGCGGCGGCGACGGGCCGGGGGGAGGCGCGCAGAGCGCGACCAGCCGCAGCAGCGCCACGCACCACCACCAGAGCACGGCGGCCAGCGCGCGGGCAGCGCGCCCGACGCGGCCCGGGGCCCTCTCGCGACCGAAATACGCGGACCGTTGACTCGTGCACCGGCAAGCTCGCTCCCTCACCCGGGTATTCGTGCGGCGTCGGGACGGCTGGCGAGGCGACGCGGGTGCGCGCGCGCGGCCACACGGCGACTGGGGCGCCGTTCCCGAGAGCGTACGACCGCGCCCGAACACTATTTCGGGAGCGACGCTCCGCGCCGCTGCCGCCGCCCGCCCGCCGCACGCTGCCAATTTTACGCGAAATTGCGGGCGGGCGGTGATGCGATATGTACCACGGCGCGGCCACCTGCATCTGCGGCACCGGTGCGCTGCTCAATAACATTCTGCGAGGATTTGCCTTTTTCATTGAGAGGGTTTTTTTGCGAGGAGGTGTTGAGGGCGCGGACCCGCACGCCGCGCCGCCGCCGCCGCCGCTCGACACGTGCGCCACCCGTCTACTCAAAATAGTCGGCGGCGAACGTGCTGCTGGCCCGTGTCAATAGATACAATGTCGCAGCTATTGGCAAGGAAACAGAGACTCGCACTATCTCACTGTCTCGCGCTCTCTGTGTTGTGAATTCTTATGCACGGTTTATATTTAGACGTAAAATTATTTCTGATGTAGATAGGTGTTTGACATTACGTTGAACTCTCATACGTCGGGAAGCTCCACCTGTATAAATATTCTGTGCCACAGGACCGTAATGTTTGATATTTTATTTAGCGAATCTTTCAAGTAAATAACTACAACTCGGCAAAACAACTTGAAACAACTTCATTGTTTATCTAATTAATACTTGTGTTTGATCGTTTTATCAAAAGTTCTACTCAAATCATGTTAATCATAAGAAACGTAAAAACTATGGAAACAAACACACTTTTCAGAAGAACATTTTTTATAATTAAAGATTGTATAATTAAAGTTTTTGCGATACCTGCAATTTCTAGGAACCCAGACCCGAAACAACTACTTGCAGATCATAGAAATATTTGTTGCATGCGGGGATCGAACCTAAGACACTCAGCGCAGCAGTCGATTGCTAAGCCACTGCGCCAACCGGCGGGCCTGTTGATTCTGATCTCTCCATTTATGATTTTTAGATGCAGAGAGCTATTTAACGAACGAAAACCACGAGACAGTGATATGGTATTTGAATCCTACTACGAAAATTTTACAAATAAACATTGTGTTTTTCCGTGACTGACTTCTATTCAGAAGTCAAGCGACCAGCTTCTAATCCTCTTGCTACTACTATAAATGCGAAGGTTTTTATGGTTGTATATATAGAAAGTAACGTTTACGTTACTTTTTAACCGACTTGTGGATCCGATTTTGCTTATTTGGATTTTAGATTTTCAGAGACGATTGCGTGTTTGTCCGCGATTATCTCGCGTTTGGCTGAACCGATTTTGATGCAGTTTTCAGAAAAGTGTCTTTACATTCTGGGGAAGGTTTTAGTACCTATATATACGTAACAAGGAGGACTCATTTGATGATTTTACCACGAAAAAAAAAAAAAAAAAAAAAAAATATATACGTAACAATAATGGATATCTTGTGAAGTTACCCGCATAGATTCGTTTTGATGCTTATAACTAGGATTATAGATTTTCAAAGACGCCGATATGAATATTTTTGTTGAATATCTAAACTAACTAAAAAGGGGAAAATAAAAAAAACTTTTAGAAAAAAAGGAACCGACTTCAAAACCAAAAACAAAAGTTGTGTAAAATAACTTTTCTTTCGGAAGTCGGTGGCTTTGTTTTTTATTTCATTGACTATGGCCACTGACTTCCGAAAGAAAAGTTATTTTACACTTTTTTTGTTTTTTTTTATGCATAAGTTTGAATGAAAATTCACAGATGGTTTATAATCTTATTTAACATATTAGCTGTTGCGAGTAGCGAGTATAACTCGAAAATTATCCGCTAATTCTCACTTCAGCGTGGCTGTTTTAATTCTATTACGAGTATCATCTAATTTGGTAATAGAGCACGAGGAGAAGAACGTTGAAGGGATGCACCCGGAGAGCCAAAGATCATCACTGACTGGACGCTTGAGGGAGGATATCACCGTCGATGTCGACCGCGGTGTCGATGGTGTGACGATCTGATCATATTTTGCCGAGCAAACGTGGCCAGGAATTGCCAAAAATAGAGAGGTTTCGAAGTTAGAAAGGGGAGGCCTTTCCCAAGCAATGGGGTGATTTGGATATCCATTTTATCAATACAACTACAATACCAGAAGCGTGGCAGGTGTGCTGTCATCTCCGATGCAACGCTGAACAAAATATCTCATGTGCTTAATCTCTTTCGGCTATGAAGTTCCCGAGTAATCTACCAATACTATAAGTACGAAGTGTGTATGTTTGTGTGTTTGTGCCGCTTTCACGTCTAAACGGCAGAGTCGATCTTGTTGTTTTTTGGTACAGATAGAGGGTACCTTAGAGACGAATAGAATGAAAATTAAGCCCCGTGCATCTGTAGGTGTTGAATTTAATGTCAGGCGGTTTTTTACCTGCTACAGCGAAGTAGTAATGCTAGATAAGGAGAACACAATAGGCGAGAGAGAGGACATCCTCCACCTCAAGTTCCAGCCACTGTGGGTGACGACTGACGTCCGGCGTGTCGGACATTTCACGGTGATTTCCGGCTACCGCAGGCGTAAACTGTAAAATAGCCTAACTTGTCTTAGTCGGGGTAACCCAAGTTGCTTTTACGACAAGTGGCTGGCTGGAGAATATTTCTAAGACTCTTTTCAGGGACATACCGAGGTTTGGTTCGGTTAGGTTCTTATAAACTTTACAGATAGAAAGACGAGCCCACATCGGGGTTCAGTTAGCCTGACTTCAACCGTCTCAAAAAGAGCACGTCGGTCTTATTGATGAAGTGTTGGCGAGTCATCCATTTTAGACGTAGTTGAAATAACCAATATCTTATTATTGCAATAAATTTTTAATTTCATCAAAATTATGTAAGTAGTAGTCTAGTACTAAGTAGTACAGTCAGTTCAGTTCAATTACTATCAAATAGTGAATAATATACGTACAATACATGTTTAGAAGTCAATATGAACTATTCTTAGGAAACTAACAAAAAGTAAAAGTAATAACGGTTAGCGTAGTGGTTGAGTGCTCGACTGCTACGCTGCCTGTCGCGGGTTCGATTTCCGTTTTTTTTTCTTAATAGCCTGCTCTGTCCTACTCCTGGGCAAAGGCTTCCCTCCACTTCTTCCACTTCTCACGAGCCCGTGCGTCCTCCTTCCAATTTGGACAGGACCTGTCCAGGTCGTCCCGCCATCTCCTTCGCGGCCTGCCGCGACCCCGTCTCACTGTCTCAGGGCTCCAGTTTTGAGCTTTTTTGGCCCACAGTTTGTCCGGCATGCAACAACTATGTCCTGCCCAGTCCCATTAAACTTGGGCAGCCTTTTGAACCACGTCAGCTATATTTGTTTTGGAGCGCAGTATTGTGTTTCGAACGCGATCCGTTAATTTAACACCAAGTATACTGCGCTCCTTTGCTCGTTAGCAAACCCTGAGTTTGAACTTCTGGATGTTAGTCAAAGACTAAGTCTGTGCAACATATTTTAAGATGGGGAATATACACATGTCCATGAGCTTGCGTTTTAGTGCCATAGGCATCAACTTACCCTTTAATAGTTCCTTCATGGACCAGTAGCTATTCCAGGCGTTATCTGTCCGTCTTGCGACTTCTTTGTCTTGCCGCGCTTGAAAAGAGACTACTTGGCCTAAGTAAAGGCCAAGTAGTCTCCTACTTTCCGTATAGAACAAATATTTGTATGATCTGTAATTAGTTGTTCCGGGTTTGGGTTTTTGTGTCATGTGAGTTATAAATGTTTGTTATTCATCATATCATCATAACTCATACTGAGACGTGACGCTATGCGCAAATTTCAATAAAGAGATTCAAAATCTAACTTTACATTTTACACGAAATTCCAGTAGGTTTCGTCGCATCGCGTAGCACGATACAGGAGAAATTCCTATAGTTACGTATTCATGTGATCACTTAAAAATCACGTGTAAGCGATATACCTACGCTTCGTAATTGTAGATATAGTTACATAATAAGTGACATCTGGGTGTCAGTGGTCATAGTGAAGACCACACGTCTAAACACTATTTCGGCTTTGACCATTTCATTTACAAAGTTCGTAAATTATTTAAATTAGGTCACTCCTGTTTTAAATTGGAATAAAATATGGTTTTTTAGGGTTCCGTAGCCAAATGGCAAAAACGGAACCCTTATAGATTCGTCATGTCTGTCTGTCTGTCCGTCCGTATGTCACAGTCACTTTTTGTCGAAAGTATAAGAGCTATCCTATTGAAACTTGGTAGGTAGATGTATTATGTGAACCGCATTAGGATTTTTATACAAAAATAAAAACAAAAGAAATTTTGGGGGTGCCCCCCATACTTAGAATTGAAACTCAATTATTTTTTTTTCACCAAACCCATACATGGGGTATCTATGAATAGGTCTTTAAAAATAATAATGAGGTTTCTAAATTATTTTTTTTCTAAACTGAACAGTTTGCGCGAGAGAAACTTCCAAAGTGGTAAAATGTGTGTCCCCCCCCCCCCCTGTAACTTCTAAAATAAGAGAATGATAAAACTAAAAAAATATATATATAATGTAGACCTCAAGATAAACTACCAACGAAAATTGGTTTGGATGAGATACAGTTAGCAGTTTTTGAGATGTAGAACATTTTCAAAAACCGCAAATATAACTTTGCCATTCATACTAAAACTATGAAAAACAAAGTTATTTTTATTGTTTGTGTATATTACTTACTAATCTCAATATAATTATATCTCTAATCTATGCTTGCTACTACGGAACCCTTCATGGGCGAGTCCAACTCGCACTTGGCCGGTTTTTTTAGTGGTGAAATCATCAAGTGAGTCGTCTTGCCCTGGGTGGCGCGTATGGGACTGAGAAAAATACTTGTTAAAAAACACCAACTTATTTGAAACCTTAACTAGTAAACGTCACCCAGACAAAATTCACGCTAGGCCTCACAAGACAGCATTATACTCAAAAAGCTTTCTGGAAATGGCTCCGAATATTTTTAATATGATACCCACCCCTATTAGAACAGAGAATGACATTAATAAATTTAAAAGAATGTTAACAGATTTCATGGTTAAAAAGGCGTAGGTACTATTCCACTGGTGAATTCTTAACAGACAAATAAATTAAGAATTCTTATTAACTTTGGCGTAATGTGGGGGTAATGTCCGATTTGTTTAATTTCCTATGACATTTATAATTTAATCTGTATAACAATGATAATAATTCAAATATTACAATGCATAAAACAAATAATATATAATATTTTATAGTCTTGATTAGTATTAAGTGCTCAAAATTTGTATGCCTATTAGGCCAAACATAGTGATCCTAACATTGTAATTTCATCTTATTTACCTACCTATGTTTGACAAATAAATAATTTGAATTTGAAATTCGTACTGACTAAAATTCACCATGTTCCTTCAATTGACAGTCCCCCGAACCCGGTAGGGTGTTTGTTTGTTGGTGTTGATTTTCTGTGTTTGTAAATGCACCCACGACACATGACGCAGCGGCTGTACGGTCCCTAAAAAAAACAAACGTAATAATCGCTATAAGATAAAGGAGATTACTGAAGGTTTTCACCGATTCACAGATTACGTAGTATCCTCGGTATCCTACAAATATTATAAACGTGAAAGTTTGTTTGTACGGATGGATGTTTGTTCCTCTTTCACGCAAAAACCACTGAACGGATTTGGTTAAAATTCGGTACACAGATAGTTTATAACCTGAATTAACACATAGGATAGTTTTAATCCCGATTTTATATTACCACGGGATGATTTTCAAGCTGTAGCGGGTGAAACCGCTGTCAAAAGCTAGTATACCCAATTACCCATACTTCCGGGCGAAGTCATTATCAATCTTTCTACCTGTGAGACATACCATGCTATTTTTAATGGTTCAACAGTTATGACCACTTTTCGGTTCCAGATAGGCAATAAATGCCTAATGCAATTAAAACTAGTTAATTAGAATATCCGAGCGATTTTTACCTCCGAAGAATTTCTAAACCTTTTTTTTAGCGTGGTAAAATCATCAAAATGAGTCCTCCCACCCCTTACTGTCAGACTTGTACTGACTAAAATCCACGGTGTCCTTCAATAGCCCTTTATGTTCCGGGGTCACGGTAATGAGATAAGTCCCGCGACGCCGGCAGGCTTTGGCCCTCTAGAGGGGGGCCCCGTCATTATGCTGACACTCTTTGAGGCGCGCGTGGTACACAACGCGCCGTCGACCCGGGCATGGTCCATGGTCGGACAGCGAGTTGCCCTTTACTCGCCGAACCTTGGGGATTTTTCTATAATACGTGTTTTATGATTTGATCCACACTTCTAGGAGACCTTGTGTAATAACCAGAATAGTTGATTATATATGACAATCCAGATTTAGACTGCTTCCTTTTACAGGTCTGCTGGTAGAAAATTGTTTTAAAATAAGCAGTGCCTTACTCTTAAGTTTTGGTATGTCCTTATACTTTATATTGTTTGTACCTAAATTATTAAATAAAATAAATAAATAAACAATAACCGTCTTACCACAAGAAAGATTTAACATCTGTTGAACACTGTTATAAAGGAACTGTCAGCGTCAAAACGACATTTTACGTTGATTTATGGGTCGTTTTGCAGTTACACTTTTTTTAGACAAGCGTTCAACAGATGTTTATTTTTTCTTTTGTGGTAAGGCCGTTAAAGTTATAATTTCAAATCAATCACCCCATCCAACTATCATGAATAGACATCCCCTCACAATGGCCAGCCCTTGGATACTAAAGGCCTGTCATAAAAGTCATTACGGTATGATGATAATACAGGAAGGTTTTAAAATAGTGGAGGTGCAATGTGCTCATGTGACATTGCAGGCTGCGGCGGGCGGGGCGCGGTGGCGCGGCGGTGCGCGGTCACTGCACTGAGGTCGCGATGCACCGGAGCATGTGGCTACTTCACCCTCCCTCGCGCGCCTCTCACCCCTGCACCCCCGCGCCAGGACAGCCTTACGAGTAAGACATGGGAGAACAGCGAATTGCACTGAAGAACTTGCACTTTTGCAGGATTACTTCACTTAGGAATAGGATCTTACAAATATTTGTTTTGTAACTTTCATCTTGAACTAGCGGTCAAGTCGTACCGCGACTACCCACATCTTGACATGGCTGTATTACCGGAAGGATCAAGTATTGGCGTACCTTACCTACTAGTACACTTCTTCACCAACTTTCACAGTTTATGTGTAACAGAGATGATATATAAACATTTGTGATACAGACACATAGTAGTGTAGTTGTTGCTATAGGTTATGTTTGTTTTCTCTCTTTGTTTATCTTCTCACAAAACACTAAAACTAAAGAAAATAAGTAGTACATTTCTTTGTGCTCTTTTATAAAGTACATAAAAAAATAATACAAATAAATGAACTACATATGAACACCCTCAAAGTTGGGCAACTTATAATACCTTTGATAATGTATCTTTGTCTGCAATTTCATCAGAAAAACAAATAGCAGAAATTATAAAAAACTATAATCATAATAGTACTGTTGAAGGCTGGCCTTTTCTGTAGTACCAGTTTTTAAGCTGCAAAGCATTTACAATTAAAAACTAATGTAAATTCTAACAGGCATCCGCTATGCTTGTATCTTCAGCCCTTTGGTCCGCTTGCACCGGTTACTTTAAATTTTCATTAGCACGCCGGATCGCCGCCCGGGCGCCGACGTCTGCAATTACATTTCGCAATTTACAGATTGTCTTTTTATTTACGATGTATGCTTTCGTGAACACTTGCCTTATCCTTAACTTGTTTCAATTGCTTCTTTGTTTTAAAAAAGTTAATGAAAAAAAAAAACAATATGGATGTTACTTTTTCGGCCTTTGAAAAACTATTTATTTTACTTTTTTTAATTGAATAAAATTAATCAAAATCTCATATGTTCGATTATTTTTCCATAAGTAATGATAATCTCAATGAAATATTTATTTACATAAAGTAGAAAAATAAAAATGTATATAATAATGTCGTGCTGTCTTAGGTAAAATGTAGCGCGTTGATGTCTTTTGTTCTATTGACGATTTCAGTAACTTTATCATTTGAAAATGAAAACATAGCAAATCAAAAACGTATTGTTGTCTTATTACAGTGGACAAACTATAATATTAAGTACTTTTTCTTTAATGTAGTGTCACTTATAGGGACACTGACTCAAACTCAACGACATAACTTTACAATGTAGGAAAATAATAGCACTTTTCTTGGTATTGCGTAAATTGAAAGGCTTTTTGCATACCACAAGCTACGTCAACAGATTGTAAAGGAGTTATATAGCGTAGACGAGACTATGATCAGACATAATAACCACGTCTGCTACTTCTACAATGTGTGGTGGATTTATTCGAGACGCGACCGGTTTGAATCCACTAGCACCGGGCTTCTGCACGCGATTGTGAAAGAATTGTATCATTATGTAATGATCGGTCATCAATGTTGATCATCAATGTCGATATCTATTCCCGCTTCATCTAGTATTTAATATTTATGTTAATAAACTACCGTTTTACATATTAAATGGTTTACGACTTTTTTGACGTAATCTTAATTCTTTTAAATGCAGATTTCTTATCTATTTCTCAAAGAAATTCATCAATATTAAGTAACTAAAAATTAACGAAAGCTCCATTTTTATGAAGCTGTTAATATTGAAATTACGTACAACTTTTGAAGTGCGAGTATTTTGCAAGAATAATTATATTGTGACGAAGATTGTTCCATCGCCTGTAAGTTTTAGAGTTTTGGTCGTAACCGTGAAACTTTCACAGCTGTTGGTGGCAGGTTTGTTCTTCACACTCAAGTGTGGGGCTTTGGCGGCACTGTTGAACTTAGTTCGCCTGAAGCCTTTGTTCGTGATCCGAAAGCCAGAGCGTCACTTCGTAAAGTGTGAGGAGTATGACGTGAAATTAGAGACGTTTTACGTACTTGAGAAATGGTTTTCCAAATTTCAAAATTTTCAAAACATTATTAAAACCTGTGGTGAAGGTTAGGCACAGCAGTTATGAAGAAAAGAATTCATACTCGCATTAACTAAGTGACGAGTATCTTTGTAAAAGTCTCATTTAAAAGGGGGTAGCTATCAATCTAGCATAAGTCCATACTGTAAAATTCTTGATGGATTAAGAATTATACAAAGGATGCTCAGTAGGAGTGTTCGTCATCAACGAGAGAATTCTTTTAAATTAGATTTTAGCATATTTAGTGTCAACACATTCTAACTAAACTTGGTAAGGATTAGAAAGTTAAGCCATAAACATAAGCCTCACCAACTTGAATAAAAGCTTAATTTTTGACGTTTGAATGCGAATACGAGTCGCAGTTTACATTATAAACGATCCACCATTTTTGTTCGGCTGCATTATATGCCAAATTTAATTTTATGATGTGTCAGATTTATTTCACACCTAACTATTCTATAATGTCGACAGAACAATGCAATAGATATTTGTAAATTGCTGTATTGTCAGATGCTCTTTTCGAGAATTTCCCTTTTTCTATTGTGAGTTCGCCCGCGCCATGGGCGCGCTAATGTTCAAAATATAGCACCTTTGTATTGTCCAATGTACAGTTCTCGGTTGTTAGTTTCGTGGCAGTTGACAGTTGCACAGTTGACAACTTTTCAACCGCCTTTGTCGAAAGCAACATTTTGTGAAGTAGAATCTTCATTCTTTAGTGTAGATTTCACTTCGTATTTCAAAACATTTTTGTTTTTTCATTCACGATAAAAATATACACGACTGACGGTCCCTAATGATGTCAAAATGTATGATATCAAAATGGGTTGAAACTCGGCGCCTTTCGTTATTACAAATTACAGTTCCGATGGAAAATGAGAAGTAAAATAGTACTGCATGACTCTTTCACGTCGATTATAATAAATTGTGTCCAAAATTAGCCTAGTATAATGAGCATCTCCTTAGTATAATACTTATATGTTTGAATCTCAAAACTTTGAAGTATGTCCGCTTAAGGGGAATGCTCCAACCAGCCCGCGAAATTCAAAATTTCTTGGGTTTTTTGCAATTTGCAGGCCAGTGCTAGGTTGCTTCAAGTTCATAAAGCTTCAGGAAGCTTTATGAACTTAGAGCGTTATATTGATGATTTTGTTGATTATAATTCTGTAACTACATACGTCTTACAAGCGCGATCAATATTTTAATCAATATACAACCTAGCACTGGCCTGCAAACTGCAAAAAACCCAAGAAATTTTGAATTTCGCGGGCTGGTTGGAGCATTCCCCTTAAGGCGATAGCGGGCACCTCTAGATGAAAACTCTGTCTTCTTATGATACACTTATCACGACACACGCCTTTGTCGAAGCTCAAGCCAACGATAGAGAGAAAGAGTTCACGAGAGCATTCACGAGACTGATGCAACTTGACTCTTTCGAATTCCTTACAAAAGATCTGCAAAAGTGCAGACCGCTATGTAAACCGCATACTAAAACTTGTTCCGTCTGAATATTCGGAATTCAAATGTTTTATTGAATAAACTGTAGACTTCAAGTTGAAGGAATATCCTTAAATCAAGTCGATTCTTTCCCAACCGTATCTTGTCTATGATCTATTCTATACCCATTTATGGATGTAAATATTAGGTGCGTGAGAATGGCGCAGACCGAAAAGGAAGTGTAGCCTTTTGTTTGAGCTGTATCGAGCGAGTTGCATTAAAGAGTGGGCAGTGTCGTGTAATCAATCGGAGTTATCTGTTTACGTGTAGACCGTCGACCTCGCGCCCCCGCGCCCTCGCCCCTGCGGCCCGGCCCCGCGCCCCGCCGTGCCCGGGCGCCACCGCGGGCCCAGCCGCGGCCGGGCTTATCGCGCGCTGTGCACCCGGTGTTCCGCTTTGTTCTCAATTCCACGCTGACTTTGTATGCACACATGTCCACAATTAATTGTATGCTAATAACATATTTTGCTATAGTCTGGGCGCCGTCTGAGTTTTAGAGTGCTACCTACTCATAATTTTATTCAAATTGGTATTTTTATTGTAATGCTAGATCAATCTATTTAATAATGTTTGGTTTCCTTATACGCAACACAAAGTCTACTCCTGTTTTTCGCCTCATTAGCGGTAGAAGGTTGAGATTGAGACTTACAGATAAAGAATGTGTGATAGCAAAAAAAAAGTGGAAGTGGGCGGGCCATATACGCAGCAGACTGGATGGAAGACGGGGAAAAAAGTGTTGGAGTGGAGACCACGAACGGCGAAAAAAGAATGTAGGGAGCCAACCGACTAGGAGGACAGACGATCTCGTAAGGGTGCTCCCACATTTATCGACGCGGAATCGGCTTAAGCCGGTCAAGAAAACCTTTATGTCAACGTAATAAGGGTGTTACTAAAGCCATTCCCATCGGATCGCGTCGTCCAAGCCGAGCTTGCTTATTTTGTAGTTAATAGCTTGCAGACGGTCTTATATGTTTGCCCCATTTAGTAGTTTTTGTAAATACATTTCCAAGTTCCAACATTACATTTATCTCAACTCGAAACAAAATGACTTCTGATCAAGATTTTATATCTTGTAAATGCCATCAGTCTCTCTCGCTTCGTCCTTCCAGACGAATTTTATTATTTTATGCATAATTTTATAATATTGTTTTATCTTGTAGGTACTATCGCGAAAGTTTACACGACACTTATTTATTGTGATGTACATATTTCGTCTTCGACTGTGTTATTGGAGTTTTATTAGTGTCCTCTAGTTTGTGTCGTCGACATAATTATTATATACTAGCAGTTCGCCCGCGACTTCGTCTGCGCGTATTTCGAACTTTTTATCTGTGAATTTCTACTCCCGCCCACCCTCCTTATGGGATACTTTTCGAAAATCTAAATCAATGTACAACAAAAACTCTATCAGTCCAATAACAACCCCTCAGGGGTTCAAATTTCGCGAAATCCCGCCTGAGGTAGCACCTACGTCCTAAAACAAACACATAAGCAAAATTTGAGACCCCTAACTATCAAGAACAAAGTCGCGTCTTAGTGAGCATCTTTTATTTTAGCGTGTTAAATTCATCAAATGAGTCCTCTCACCCAGGGCAGGGTAGGAGGGACTGTCAGACTTGTACTGACTAAAAGCCACGGTGTCCTTCAATAGCCCTTTACGTTCCAGGGTCACGGTATTCGGTAGTCCCGCTCCCGCGACCCCGGCAGGCATTGGCTCTCTAAGGGGAGGCCCCGTCATTGCGCTGACACTCCGTGAGGCGCGCGTGGAACATAACGCGCCGTCGTCGACCCGGGCATGGTCCATGGTTGGACAGTGAGTCGCCCATTACTCGCCGTCCACATGCCCGCACCTACGGTGGCCGGAGATCATCTTGCGATGTCCGTCGCAGTTGGCGTCTACCACTGCGGCTGGGCTGTAAGGTGGACGCTGTCCTCTCCCTCACGCGTCCCGCCTCCTCCTTCGCTAGCATGCCTGCCGCGATTGCGGCGTGCTCGAAAGTGTGCGATGGCCGCGTCCTAAGAATCTCTATGCATATTTTGAGACTCCCAGCATTTGTAATAACGAAGTTTCATGCAAACTATCAACCCCAAAAACATCCTCTTAGGGATATTATTTCAGAAAACGCCCGTCATAGGCAGCATCTACGTCCTAAAAAGAATCCCTATGCAAAATTTTAAACTTCTACCTCTCAACCCCAAAACAACCCTTTAGGGGTTAAATTTCGTAATCTTAGTGAGCATTAAAGTCCTAAACATAACCCCCATGCCAAATTTGAAACTCCTAGTACTTGTAGTAACAAAGTTTCATACAAACTATCAACCCCAAAAACAACCCTTTAGAGGTGAAATTTCGCAAAATCCCGTTTTAGTGAGCACCTACGTCTTTAAAAGAATCCCCATGTAAAATTTGAGACCTCTATCTATTAACATCAAAAACAACCCCTTAGGGGTCGAATTTCGCAATATCCCATCTAGGTGAGCATTTACCTCCTAAAAGTATTCCCCATGCAAAATTTGAGACTCCTAGCACTTATAATAACGAAGTTTCAAACAAACTATCAACATCAAAAACAACCCCTTAGGGGTCGAATTTCGAAAAACCCCTTTTGTAAGTAGCACCTACTTCCTAAAAAGAACCCGCATGCAAAATTTGAAACTCCCAGTACTTGTAGTAACAAAGTTTCATACAAACTATCAACCCCAAAAACAACCCCTTAGGGGTGGAGTTTCGCAAAATCCCGTCTTAGCAAGCGCCTACGTCCTAAAAAGAACCCCTATGCAAAATTTTGAACCCCTACCACTGTTAGTTTCCGAGATTTCGTGTCCTATGAGTGAGTGACCTTTCGCTTTTATATATATAGATTTAGATACGACTCATTTTGTACATGGTAATCATGGTCGAAGAATTATTTCAAAATTATGTATGTTTCACTCCCGTTTTATTCCACAGAAATTTTGTCTATTTCTAGGAAAAAAAAAAAACAGATTATTGTCAGTAATTTTTTTTTATTTGGGACAAACCCTCCACACTATTCCCAAACCACTGCAACTCCTGAGAGTCAGAATCAACAGCGGCAACCACCAGAAAAGCGCCGAGACAATGAAGCTCGACGTGTCTCGGAGAATGAATTTACCTGTCTTTTTTTTTTACCGGAGTCGCGGTATACGTATGTCCCGCGACCCCGGCAAGGCTGTGGCCCTCGAAAGGGGGGCCCCGTCATTATGCTGACGCTCTTTGAGGCGCGCGTGGAACACAACGCGCCGTCGACCCGGGCATGGTCCATAGTCGGACAGCGAGTTGCCCTTTACTCGGTGCCCGCATGCCCGCGAATTTACCTGTCTTGGATCCTGCACGAAATTAATCAGAAAAGAATAGTGGAGGAGTAGGAAAAATATGTTTCCACTGTCAGTCACTGACTTTTTGTAATTATTATCATCATTTCTACATATTGTCTTGACAAACAACAACGTAACAGGCGGAATGATAATGTTGCGTGGACGGAGAGCTAAAACTGCCCTAATGTGGATATTCTTGTCATTTACTATCATTTTTAAATGTATATATTTTTTTAAATCGTTTATTTAGTGACATTATTAAAAAAAAAACAATCACCTTTATCTATAGATACGTTAAAGCGATCATCTTCACAGCTCAATTCAAAAGAGATACACTGACCGGTCAGTGTTGCGATGCCTCCAAAATGTCTAGACTATTATGAAATGTTAATAATTAAGTGATTGGAACAGCCAATTAATGTCGTGATTCGACATTGTAACTTTGGATTCTTCTTCTTTTATGTGTCAGTAGTTATTGCCTTTATTATCTTTTTATTAATGATATTTCATAATGCCCAATCGCTACTGGAAATAAGTTTCTTGTGTTGAGAATACTTTTAACTTTCTTAGTTAAACTTTCATCGTACCATAAAGGACTCAATCCTTCTTTCAAATCCGATAATATGAAGATACGATTGTTAAACATAATTATATTTGAATTATGTTGACAGTAATTAAACCTACAAATAAACACTACTAAAAACAATATAATAATACATTAATTAAACCTAAATATTTACCAAATAAAAAACTATGACATAAAACTAATTAAATAAATTACACTATTATAGAGCATCGAAAAACTCATCCTCAACGCTATCAGCTGGTAATGTGCCCAAGAGACTGGCGGCGTTTCCTCTTTGTATGGCTATACTAAGCTTCTGACCAAGGTAAAAGCCAGCTCTTGGGTCACGGGAAACGTCAACAAGTCTTTTCGAAATATCTCTGAAGAGTCTGTGAGCACTCGGACCCCATGGCCCTATAGTTTCAACCCCAAACGGCTCAAAAATATAGTTACTGTTTTAAAACTTATTCGTATTATAAAATAAAATCCACATGTAGCTTCAATCTCCATTTTATTGGAAGAGACCACAGACCATAACCAACATATCTAGAACGATCTAACCACAGATTATAAACTTAATGGTTGATATTACAACACCTCCCTTTCAGAACTCTTGCTCAACCTCACAGAATTTACAAGACAAAATTAAAAAAAAATGTTAACTTGTACATCAAACAATTAAGAGAATATTATAATTTACTTACAAGTACCTACTCGGTTTCTTAATTAAACGACCACTTCGAGTACGTTGTGACTCTTGTTCAGGAATGCTAGATGACATAGATTCGTTATTAGGACTTACTTGGCTAGGACACATAGATTTATTACTAGGACTTACTTGGCTAGGACACATAGATTTATTACTAGGACTTACTTTGCTAGGACACATAGATTCATTAAACACTACAGTGCTGTTTCTATTATAACAATCAGTATTGGTAAATGACTTTCTCAAATGTTCTGAAGTGCGCCTGAAGGGCTTAGAGTCATTATGTTTACATATCCAATATGACCTTGGTTCTTTACATTTTTTAACTACAATACCTTTCTTCCAGTAATCATCTTTCCCCGTTTTGTAAACAATGTTATCTCCTTCCTTAAATTCTACTTCCTTCTTTACACGTCTGTCATGAATTTCTTTACATATTGACTGCTTTAATTTTAACAATTTATGTATTTCCTTTTCCACTCTTGGCATTAACAATGTTTCTGCAATTGGTATACATGTTCTTACGCGTCTACTGTTTAATATCTGAGATGGAGATACTTGTAAACCTGACAAAGGCGTATTATTATAGGCCATAATATAATCTCGGTAATCGACACCGTCATCGTGAGCTTTCTTTAGTATGTTCTTACTTATATTAACAGCTTTCTCCGACATTCCATTACTGCGAGGATAATGTGGACTACTTGTTGTTAAACTGATATCCTTAGATTTATAATACTGAAAACATTCATAAGATTTAAAGGGATTATTGTCAGAAACGATTTCAACAGGATAACCAAACCTTGTAAATACTTCTTGAAAAGCATCAATAACACATTTGGATGTTTTATTTTGTAATGGTCTGACTTCCAGCCAATGTGATAAAAAATCTATAATCACAAGGTAAGATTTTCCTCCAAATTCCAATATATCTGTGCCAACTTTTGAGAATCTTAATTTAGGTATTTTGTGAGGTAACAATGGTTGATGAGTATTAGCTGATCTGTATTTCTCACAAGTGCGACATTTAGATACATGATCTTGAATATCTTGTGACATTTTAGGCCAGTAAAATAATTGTCTTGCTCTTTTGGTACATTTACTTACACCTGGATGGCCTTCATGTAATAATTTCAATACATAAGGTTGCAACGATTTTGGAACTACAATTTTATTTTCAAGAAATACTAACCCTGACTCTACATAAATTTCATTTTTTAACTTATAATATGTTTTACATTCTTTGGATATTTTATTTTCTTCTGGCCAACCCTTGTGATAATAGTTACTTATTTCAGAAAGAACTTTGTCTTTATTAGTTTCAGAACGAAATTCAGTTTTTCTTTCATTACTCATTGGTAAATGCAAAGATACAGAATGAACCATTTCTAACATTTCATAATCTTTATCGGTGTTTGTCAAACTATTGCGTGACAACATATCTGCAAAGTGTATATTTTTACCTGGTACATAATTGAGTTTCAGTTGATAATTAAGAAGTTTAATTCTTAAACGTCTTAGTCTGGGTGATCCTACCTTACTTATAGGTTTGCATATGATTGACAGTAAGGGTTTATGATCTGTTTGCACATTTATTTTATTGGCACCATATATATATTTATGAAATTTCTTTGTGCCAAAATATATAGCTAAGAGCTCTTTTTCTGTCTGACTATAATTTAGTTCACAGTTATTCATTGTTCTCGATACACAAGCAACTAATTTAAGAGTCCCACTCTCATCTTTTTGAAATAAACAGCAACCTATGCCATTCTGGGACGCATCACACTGTAACACAATTTCCTTTTGTGGATCAAATGGGCATAAGGCAGGGGTTTCTGAAATTTTCTTTTTCAGTTCATTGAAAACCTTATCATGCAATGGTAACCATTGAAATTCTACATCTTTGCGAAGCAATTTGCACAAAGGGGCCATAAGCTCAGCCATTTCAGGTACATAACGCCTCACATAGTTAAAGGAACCTATAATTTTTTGTAATTGCTCCTTGCTGCTTGGAACTTTCAATTTTAATAGAGACTCAACCCTTGCTTTATCCACATTCATCCCTTTTTCATTAAAAATTTGACCAACATACCTAACTTCAGTTTGCTTATATTGCAATTTTTCTTTGTTAAACTTAGCTTTTATTTCTCTAGCTCGTTGTACTACTTTGGAAACTGTGTCATCGTGCTCCTGCTCCGTGGTTCCCATTGCAAGCAAATCGTCGAACCAAGTTATTACATTTGGAATATCACCAAAGTAATTTTGTATCTGGTCCTGAAACACATCTCGAGAATTAGACAAGCCGTATGGCAAAACTAAATATCTATAAACTCCAAACGGTGTAGAAAAACAACATTTCCACGATGACTCCTGAGTTAAGGGCACGTGATGGAACCCTTCAGCTAAATCAAAAACGGAAAAAAATTTCTTCCCTTTCAGCTTTGTAGCTATCTCATCTACTGTTAACAAAACTTGAGGTTTCCTTACAATATATTTATTTAACTCAGTGGGGTCTAGGCACAACCTAACCTTACCATTGGGCTTTTCAACTAAAACTAGTCGGTTAACACATGCATTTGAGTCAATTTCCTCTACTTTAGTAATAGCACTCCGAGTAACTAACCTATCCAATTCACATTTTAATGGTTCATGTAATTTATGAGGAATTTTTTCATGAGTTACAGTTGGAATACTACAAGACTTTGGAAACTTACCATTTCCTTCAAATATGTCTATATTTCTTTTAATAAATTGAGCTTTCTCTTCCTTAAATTCAACCTGTACACTTTGGACCCGTTTCACTAAATTTAGGGCAATACATCCTGGCAACCCCAACAACATTGACTTACAGTTTAGTACCATAAAATTTTCATAACATTCATTGTTTTTATATTTACAATGTAAATTTACTACTCCCATAGGTTTTACTGTTGACCCCTGGAACGCTTCCAAACTCTGATCACAGGGTCTAAGCTCCAGCTCACTACTCAACTTGTTGAATATCTTGACATGAGGCATGACGCTAACATCTGCTCCAGTATCTAGCCTGCATGTAACCCTTTTGTTCTCAATCATGATATTTTCTGTCCAATCCACTCTGTTTTTACTTTTAACATTGAGGCAAAACACTGAAGATTCGGATGAAGTGTTGGCTTCCTTTTCCTGTTGTATTTGTTGCACTTTTTTCACTTTACAGCTCACAGCAAAGTGGTTTTCCTTTCCACACTTGTTACATTTCTTCCCGTAAGCCGGACATTGCCTCGGACCATGTGTGTTCCGGCATCTTCGACACTTAAATTGATTGTTAGACTGACTATTAGACGACCCACTGGCTCTATTCTTTGCTTTCTCTTGCTTCTTTTTAAACCTTGCTGCATCTATTTCGATTGAGGGATTCATCTCCTTTACCTGTATTTTGCTAATTTCGCTAGTTCGGCAGAAATTTGCGGCCTTTTCTAGTGTTAATCCATCTATTCTCAAAAGACTTTCCTGTAATGACTTATCCGCTACTCCTTGTACGATTTTGTCTCTTAAAATCTGGTCTTCAATCGACTCTCCCTTAACTGTGGTTCTATAATTACAGGTCATCAATAATTGTTTGCAATCAGTGAAAAAATTTTCGAATGACTCACCAGGTTTTTGTTTTCTTTCGTTGAACTTGTATCTTTCAAATACTTCGTTCACTCTTGGTGAAACATAACTTTCGATCGCTTTAATCACCTTGCTATAAACTTTAGCATCTTCGATGGATAACGGCAGTGTGAGTGTCACCCTCGCGGACTCCGCACCCATCATATTTCTTAATAATGATAACTTTACTTTGTCCTGGGCTTCCTCTTGGCCAGTTCCAATCAAGAAATCTTCAAATGATTGCAACCAGAAACGCCATTCCGAAGCTGCACATGGCGACCGCAAGTCAAAATTTGGTGGCAACTTTACGGATTTCTCCATATTTATCGTTTAAACTTACGATTAACAACAATTAAACTTATTCATATATTTAAATTTTTACTTGTAATCCGACTGCGCCATGTTTTAAAACTTATTCGTATTTTAAAATAAAATCCACATGTAGCTTCAATCTCCATTTTATTGGAAGAGACCACAGACCATAACCAACATATCTAGAACGATCTAACCACAGATTATAAACTTAATGGTTGATATTACAACAGTTACTACTTAGGTTACAACCGCAGCAGCAGCGCCAGCAGAGCACGATGAACTTGGAAGATGGGATGGCGCAAGAGTATCGACCAGTATAAACATAATTAAATGACATCTGTTTTAGAATCAAGTTACTGAAACATGTCACAAAAAATACCTACGCACCAAAACCAAAAAAAGGTGCGTTTCGATTGTAGAGGATGTGCAATGTATATGCGTACACCTTGCGGGTCGCGTTGTATTGCAAGTTTAGCAACCCGACGCCTTCCCGCGACCGCGACCGCCGAGAAAAAAACCAGCCGACTTCCTGCTCCGTCTCGACCATCCGACTTCGCAACTTGATACAATGTATCTATTCTATATACATCTGTATATTATACAGTTTTTTTCCGCTTATTTTATAAGATTGTCGACTTTTATTGTCAATGCATGTCCATTTGGTATTATTAAAAGTATTAATTTAAGATGTGTCGTAGGTACCTAACAGATTTTATTTTCAGAACACTTCTCAATAAACATCGGCGATTTAAAAACTGCACTGAAACTTCACAAAAGTATTAGGTAGAGGTACCCTGAATTTAGTTCAATAAAAGTATGCATACAAAGAGTAGGGTATCGATCTCACCCGCATGAAAGGGTACAAGAATTTGCAAACAACAACAGCAGCGCATATATTTATACTTTGCGACCTTTAAAAACCTCGAGTCATTAAACGCATATTTCGAAAAGGGTGCATTAGAAACACGTAGGTAATGCAATGTCCGTCTGAGAGGCAGAGGTCACCGTCAGACTGCACCGTGCGCCTGTGTGTGTTGGAGTGAAAACGGGCGATGCACCGCGCGTCTGTGTGCGTGAGTGCCAGCCGCGCGGCGCAGCCTCCATGCGTCTGCGGCCTGTCTAGACACCCCCCCTCCCCTGCCGCGCCGCCCGCGCACCACCCCGCCCCGCGCTGCTGTGGTTAACACTACTTGCTAACAATTTCATTTGGTCAGGCTTTAATAATAATTATAATCCTATGTGGTTTTGTTGTAATCGTGCCGGCAATAGTTTACAATGTGATGAAATAAAATGTCAATTAAGAGTTGTTATAGGTACTCGTAAAATCGTTCTCAGCTCTACAGACATTAAAGTACAGACCTACTGTATTTTAAATCCAAAACATTTTTGAAAACTAAAAGATGAGTTTCAGAAACAGATTTACAAAAGCTAACATTGGATCAGGCCCAATGAATAGTCGTTCTTTGCGCACTACACTAACAACTTATAAAAATTATACCTACATTCCTGCTTTCATAAAAACATAATGTCCAAAAAGCCGTAACGGACAACTAGTTCTTTATCATTCCAGAGATTTATATCATATTCTTGTTACCGACTATAATTACTGGGATCTGAACATAAAATGCAAGAATTCTTTTTGTTTGTGTAAATTTTCGATACAATTTATGATAGCAACTGGTAATGAGCTAGCTGATAATCTGTGTAAGAATCCGAGTACATGCACGTACAAGTGTTGTTATTAGCGATGGCTCGTAAACACCTCATTATAAGCATTCCTGAAAGCTCTAAAGTTCACACATGCGTGACTCCAAGATAATATGCTGCTTTATCGCTCGGGACTAAGCGGAAAGAGGCGATAGCAAAGTTGTGTGCTCACTAATATGTATTTTTATGAAGACAGAATATGTAATAGGAAGAATTCTTAAATGATCGTCGTTTTCAGGAACGTTTTCTACCGCTTTTGGGGTTAAACTAAAAACGTTCGAGTTTTCTATGTTTAGCTTGGATATTTATAGATATTTATTATTGTAATAAATATTTCTATAAATCTTAATTTAATCAGAATTAAAAAAAAACAAAAGATTCCGACGAATTGAGAACCTCCTCCTTTTATTGAAGTCGGTTAAAAACAAGAATTTGCTGAAGCTGATTTCGGAGTCTAACTCAATTTTGGTAAAATAGAGCTCGACTACAAAAGTCAAAGGAGTACAAGTCAAGCATAAAGTGCATTATCTACGTAATGTTGATACTCAATATTAAGTACACATCTACCTTTGTGTGTTTAATCCTTTATTTGCAAGCTCTGCAGGGTGCAGACGGGCAAAAAGGTTGAAGTGAGCGTAGAATGAGATTAGTCTCGGGCCGGCTTTGCGAGTCGCAAGCTGCGCCGGCCACCACCCGCTCCGAGCAACATAATAAATAAGAGGAGTCGATACAATGTTGCGGTGTACTCTGCACCTATACCTATGTAGCTAGCTATAAATAGATGCGGAGGTAAGTGTGTTGTGACCACCTGCCGAGCTGCCATGCACATTGCACACTGCAGACGGGACGTAGCAGTCGATGTGCTACATATTATGATTAGTTAGGAATCCAGGGATTAGGAAATAAATGTGAATGAGTATTTGGAAATGAGGGCAATTTTTCAACTGTAACTTTAAAATTTTGGTCTGTTTATAGTGAACTTAAACCTAGCACGTTTTGGAGAGACTTCAAGAGATAAGCCTAGGGTTTTACCACCTCACGTGTTAGCTAAAGAAATGCAAAGATATCACATACTTGTATTGTTTTTGGATATTATAGACTAGAACGGAGAAAAGAAGCATATTTACTTACCATTCAAACATTACAAAACGTTTATAATTACGTTTTTTACATTTTGTTTGTAAGTGTGTGCAAGTAATAAAAAAATAAAGTAGATAATGCAGGCAGTGGGTACCTATGAGGTATTTATGATTATTGAATATGAACTCCAATAAATTATGGAGTCGGACACTGGTGAGCGGGCATCACTTATAGAAGATGACGGAAAATTTTGTTACAACATGTAGCAGCTTCAGTGGTGATTTCATACAGCCTAATGATGATTTACAGACTCATTTACAAGAAATATATGATTCATAGTACCTGTAATAAAGTGGCTTTCGTAGTTTGTTCAACTAAGTAAATAATACGATAATTAATAGTTGTCTGGTGTTAGTCACCGGACCACAGACATGCTTGGTGTACTCACGTCAATCACTTTTATCGAAGCGGACAGATAACATGAACATTGCTCGTGTTCGTCGGCACAAGGAAAATATTTCAATATTTAAACAGAATCTTGTAGCAGATGGAAATATCTTTTACTGAATTTCGGTCTCCCATTCTAATTCTTTCGCGGAAAAGCGAACAGCTAGACAAATTTATAGCTCTCAAAAGAACAAGCCGTGCCGTCTGACATCAATTTCTGGGTAGTTTAAAATAAAAGACACATCACCGTGGACCTAGACTAAACGTGAAATACCTGCGGTGCGGGTGAATCAGTGAAAATAGTCGCAGACGACTATTAATTCTAAATTACGTCACGTAATCGTCGATTGTGTCGGGAGCCCCGTTTCGGTGTCTGAATAAATATGTGAAAGCGGTCGGTTAGCTCACGACGTCCTGGAACAGACGTCTAGACACATACTCAGTCTAGATACGTGCTGCTAAATAGGCGCGGGCTTTCCCCTCGCCACAAAAACGATGATGATCGTCCGCGTGCGTCACTGCACTGCACAACTCATGAAACAGCCCGTAACCAAATCCAATTGGAGTGATTGCGTAATGTGTCCGCGGATACAGGAATCCCGTCTAGACGGATCGCAACTTCACTGGAAAAAACAATATGATACTCTGAACAAAGTCAAAGTTATATACGTCTACGTTTTTATTACCTAAGTGTTTTGTAGTTGTTTGTCTAATAGGCTAAGGGAGATCCATATTTGATGTGTGTAAAGAATTCACACCTGTAACAATGTTGCAATAGTTCTATTTCGGAAATATTGTATCCCTAATATATTGTTGATTTAATGAAGTCAAATTCACTGTGGGCACTTAAAGTCCGGGTCGAGCTCATGAACCTGTTTACCTCGTCTACCTGAGCGTGAATGCTGACACGACACATACGAACGACACTTCATATATTATGTATTTATACTTGTCGAGTTTCATGCGACCCAAAACCCGGCCAAGTGCGAGGCGGGTTGGTTTAATTTGTTTCGTGAAATTGTTACACTCCATGACAATTTATTAGGCAATAAGCTATTTTTGTAAAAGGGTATTGTTTTTCTTCTGTGCTAACATTTTACTTTACAACATTTAATGACAGTGTGTTTACTTTTAATAGCCCACACATGCATCGGAGCAATATAATGACGTCGTTAATAACAGTCTGACGTTGCGTTGGTCTTGTTGGGGCATCAAACTTTGTTAACTAAAACTGCAAATACAATTTTGCATTATAATAATCTTCCTGTTGCTTTACCAAAAATATTAAATTACGTCTTGATGAATTTAGCAGGAAAAGGAAACAAACCATTTACTTATTTATAATTGAATTTCCGTGAAATATTTATTTGTTATCCAAATGGAAGGCGTCTACGACGGCCTACCTACGATATATTTCGCGACGTGGCCCATTGTTTTGGATTAGTTATAAGTGGCGGACTAATGATTATCCTCCAGACGTGTCGTAATCGCGACCTTGGCCTGACGCGCACAACTCCGCCATTACTAATATGCGTAAATTTATTTTTGTCCTTATTCTCGAGCTTTTAACAGCTGCGATATCTCAGAGGGCACGGTCAATGTCATTGTTTCTTTTCTTTTTTACAGCTCGGTGTAAATTATTCCAACTTCGGAATTAATTACCTTGAAACAACTTTGGGCTTATGACAATGATGTTTTTAAACAATATGCATTACAATTGAAATGTGTTTTTCAATGTCATTATAGACAAACAGAGGTGATTGTACTTTATAGAATTTATATTGTTAAAACTTATTGTATAGATTGCAAGATTGATACCTCAGTAATAATATGCACGCAGATTTTAAAGAATTGAATTTAATAACTCCTGAAAAATTGTACTGCAGGAGGCTGTAGAAACAATGTACAAAAATATTTATTTGGAGTAGTTGTAGTTGAATATACACTTATACATATAAGTGATCTCTGATCATGTATACTCGTATGTTTGTATGTATAGGTAGCACGGTGACAGCACACGTGTCACGTTGCTGTAGGCACTGGCTGTAGGCAGACGCGGTCGAGCCGAGCCCGCTCGTGCCTGTATTAAAAATTCGTCTGCGGGCCGTCTAGACGCGCTCCGTTTGCACAGTGTCGTCACCGCGCGGCGGCCCACCATCAACAAACATCCACTCAACTTATGCATCTAGCTCGTGTAGAATTAGGGATTGATTTCGGCGTCTGAGAATAATGTACCCATGTATTATGTATCCGTTGGTTATTATAAAGTCCGCTTAATACATTCCGAGTGGCTGGTGTCTAGACGAGTGTTTTGTGTACTATTGTAATTTTCGCCTGGTGCATAGATGATGAAATACGGTTCGAAGAAATTTCGTCTGATACCGATACTATACGCCGCTAATAAAACGAATTTTGCTAAATGGTTGATCATGGCTAGACTGTTATAATGCATAAACAACTGTAAGCAACTGATACAAAGTTACCTGCCACGAAAAAGGTGCTGAATGTTTTTTCTGTACATTTCTGACAAAACGAACAGTAACAAATTGAAAATTCCTATTCATCAACCGTTTCAGAAAAAGAAAAATGGCCTACCTATACCAAGCTGTGGGTGATCTCGGGATGAAATTATGATCAATTGTTTTTGACAGGTGCCAAAGTAACGATAATAATAATTTTCAATGTAACGTTTTCGAAACATAAATAAGTTGAATAAAGGTTTCATGTACTACTTTGTTACCTTTACCATTAAAGTTTACTTAGTACACCAACTGAATACGACCGCAAGACTGTTTCGTATCTAAAATTTAAATGGACGTCAGACTAGCTAGTTAGGAGCGTTCAGCGTCATAAACTAGTATTTTGATTTGAATTCTCCAACAAAGCACTTTGCTTGCATGATGAACTCAGTTCTCGTATAAAGTATAACCATGTCTAGTTTACAAGTCGTGGTGAGTCGCTTGATAATTTAAACTCTCTAGACACCTCTCGTGTTCAAGTCGACGCTCTCTCCGAGTTGACTCCTGACGTCGCTGCACCTCTGTGCACAGTGCACACTGCACTGTTTGCAAAAACCTAGCTCTCTAGTTAGTGCTGTGTCTACAAACGTACGTTTTGTACTTTTTATGATCATTGCAATGTAAGAGCACCAAATAAGAATATAAGTAAATGGTCATGTTTATAAAGTTTCAGTTCACAAAAACCTAAAAGGTAATCTTTACAACCACACAGTCGATATACCTACTTAATTGCGGTGCCTTACGTGAAGATAAGATCGAGACGACTTTTTTATGAAAATTAGATAGCATCTAAAATGATAAACCATCTCAAAATAACGCCCAAAATAATTGCCGTAACTTTAGCCGATTCTACAAACCATGAAATTCACAAACATTAAGTAAAACAATATTATGGAGGCTGTACCTGAGCACGGAATTCGAGATGTGCTGAAGTGTCTTCATTTCAAATTCCATTATCGTCGAAAGATTCGAACACATAAATGTGTACCTACATCTACATGCTGCTAACATTTCTTGTTTATATTGTGACGTACATAATGTTCACAGACGTGGATGCAGTGATCGCCTATTAAAATCTAATTTGAAATCGTTATGGCTTGTGTCTGATATGAATCTCCAGACATGATTACATTCATTTTTATTCATAGCGTCGTGCAGAGACGACGATTGTAAAAAGCCAATGGCATTTGGTGCAAAATATATGGTGTGTCAATCATTATAATATTCAATGCACATTTGGCTGTTCGCTTTTTGTGCGGTAGACAAATAACAAGAGCATATGCGCGGATTAGCCGAGGCGGATGGTCGTCTAGACACACAATTCATATTCGTCTATCCCCAGACTGATCTCGATCGGTGACCGTAAAAAATATCAGTCTCGTGCAGCCGCGGAAAACAGAGACGTCAATTAACAGCTGTAAATTGTTGGACACTTTGCACCCAGACACTACACAAACTTGTTTGATTGCGAATTGTGCTCTACCATTGTGTACACAACTCAGCATGTTTACAAAACTTGCCATTTTTCTTAAATGCTTTGTCTTCGTTATACCGCGATGAGTATAAAGTTCCCTTTGATGTTACTTGTAAATGATTCATGCATGAAGTGACTCATCTAGATTTGGCTATAGACTCTCATTTGTAGCTAGAGCTGGATGATGAATAACAGTAGGTGATGTTTTTTTTTCCTATATTATCAATCAAAATAAGAAGAGTGATGACTTTATCTTATGAAAATACCGATGTGCGCTATGTCAGCAGTTCTGGACCTTCTACGGTGCGACAGACGTATTTTTTCCTTCAGTTTTATTTGACTTCAATCAAGAACACTCAGTGATATAATCCACGGGAATCCTTAGTAACTAAAACTTTTTATTAGAAGAATATTTCGAGATATTAATTTCCTTTTTTGCAAAAAATATAAAGCCTCGGTGGCCTCAATAACATTGATATTAGGTAGGCTTAATAATTTATAAAATAAATTGTTTTACATTTAGTACCTGTCGTTATTTTATTTGTACAGTAGGCTATAACTACGTGTTACATTGAGTTATTACAGTAAGTATCCTATGTAGCTATGACATGATTGTATGGAGGATTTAATGGATTAATTATTATTATAATAATATACTTTTTATAGGTACTTAAAACTCAGTTGATGTTAAATTATTCAACAATATTTTATTAAAAGTTGCATCTTATAAGGAGTTGTGTTGTATCGCGTCCAGTTTTCCAGTCGATCTCGAAAGTGGACTTACGTAGTGTTCAGGCTGGTTCATTATGTTATACTTGCTTAGTGTCTGGCAGGTGGTAGGTATGTAGGGTTGGTCGGTTGGTCGCAGCGGCCGCTGCACCTTGTGGTGGAACTGGTCGGTGGGGGTGGGAGGGGCGCGGGGCGGCTCGGGGCTCATCGACCTCGGCGCGAGCGCTTCCAAGGCGGCGCCTGCGTCTCACAAAAAAGCGCCTAACCCAAATTTCGGTAGCCGTCTGGCACGAATGCACGATCTCTCCCGATGACGTAGGTCGCGTTGGGCGGGTCGCGGGCGCAGCAATTCGGCTATATGTAATCAGCACGCGTGCGAGCGACTGCAGCGGCTTTAATCGAACGGTTAGTCACGCTCGTGTCACACTTTTCTTTATCAACAACTGTTTTGTCACCTATAAACACGTAGGTAATCCAGTCCAGTTAATTACTAACCCTGCTCCTATTCAATCAATCACTCGTTTATACAGTTTAGTTTAAGATTAGGTGCCTAGAAAACATCTGAGGCAAAACTCGTATTACATTCACTACTCTTTTTTTCATGATTACGCACTTATTTATCCGTCTATGTTGTATCTTAGATCTCATCCACGACTTCGCAACGTATACGTACAGACTACAGATTTATGCGTGGAGGATCGTATAGATTTTCCGCTCATGAAGTCCAACTGATATTTAGTGCCGAAATCCATTTTTATTCACCATAATATTTCTGCTTGTTAAAAACGAAAAGAAATTAGTAAATTTTTAAGCGTTAGCGCACAACAGAGGGGTGATCGTGCGCCGCACATCTGTTACTGTCCTATAGTTGAATCCTCTGGCTCTGATAATATGTTTGCTATGCGTCCACCGGCAGCAGGCAGGCATCAGCAGTTAGTCTGACCTGTCGGGATTTACCCGTTCGTATACGGCTAGTTAATATCAAGCCTAGTAATGAAAAGTGAAGGTTGTGAATAATAAATAAGATTTTTTTTTCTATAATTAAACAACAGTTTCGTGTTAGACTACTATCTCGCCTGATTAGCTGTGTGCACAATAAAATTATTGGCAAAATGCTTTGTACGTGCCAGAGGGATGTCCGATAGGTATTTTTTTTTTTTTTTTTTATTTTTTAGCGTGGTAAAATCATCAAATGAGTCCTCCCACCCCGGGCAGGGCGGGAGGGACTGTCAGACTTGTACTGACTAAAATCCACGGTGTCCTTCAATAGCCTTTTATGTTCTGGGGTCACGGTAATGAGATAAGTCCCGCGACCCCGGCAGGCTTTGGCCCTCTTGGGCGGGGCCCCGTCATCGTGCTGACGCTCTTTGAGGCGCGCGTGGAACACAACGCGCCGTCGACCCGGGCATGGTCCATGTCCGGGCGGCGAGTTGCCCTTTACTCGCCGCCCGCATGCCCGCGCCTACGGTGGCCGGAGATCGTCTTGCGACGTCCGACGCCGTGGGCGTCTACCATTGCGGGTGGGGCGGAGGGAGGACGCTGTCCTCTCTCTCTCACGGCCCGCCTCCTCCTTAACGAGCATTACTGCTTCGCAGAAGGAGGCGACCGCTTCCCACTCCGTCTCGCCCCGCAGCATGGCCTCGACCAATGCCGGGCGCGAGAGGTCTCCGCCTATCGCCGCCGTGAGGACACGGCGGTGCTCTGCCCAAGCGGGGCAGTCTTGCACCGTATGCTCTACTGTGTCCTCCGGGCGATCCTCGCAATGGTGACACCCCGGCGTTTCTTCCTTCCCCATCCGACACAGGTACCTCCCGAAACATCCGTGTCCGGTGAGGACCTGCGTCATCCGATAGGTCAGGACGCCGTGACGCCTTTCCAGCCACTCCTCAAAGAGGGGTCTTACCGCCGCGATTGCGGCGTGCCCGAACCTCGGTTGCGACAGTCGTTCCCTCCATACTGCCCTGAGATCGCGCCGGACCTCTTCCCGCCGCGCCTCGACTTGTCGGGGCAGCGGGAATTCTCCCCGGCGCCGCGCCTCCACGCGCCACTCATAGACGCGCTGGAGGGCGGTCGCCTCCAGATCCCAGGGCAATAATCCGGCAAGGAGGTTGGCCGATTCGCCGGCGATCGTGCGGTATCCTCGGATCATCCGGATAGCCATGACCCTCTGGCATGCGACCAGCCTCGCTGGTCGCGTCCGCATGCTCAGGGCCCACACGGGGGCCCCGTAGAGGGCCATGGACCGCACGATACCGGCGTACAGCCTCCGGCAGGAGGCGTTTGGCCCGCTGAGGTTGGGCAGGAGTCGCCTGAGGGCGCCTGCCGCCCGGTTCAGCCTTGGGGCCAAACGCAGGAAGTGCTCCTTGAAGTTCCACCGGCCGTCGAGGACGAGTCCCAGGTACTTCATCGTCCTCCCGACGCCGATGCGAACCCCTCCCACCGTTATGTGGGACTCTGACCGTGGCGCGTTCAGACGGCCATGAAAACACATGGCCTCTGTTTTGTGGAGCGCCACGTCGAGTCCCAACTGCCGGATCCTTCCAACGACTGTCGCGACCGCTTGCGTCGCCAGGTCGGCCGCCGCCTGGTGCGACTCTCCCTCCGCCAGGACGAGCGTGTCGTCAGCGTAACATATTACGCTGACGCCGTCAGGGAGGTCGCCGCGCAGCACCCAATCGTATCCGATGTTCCACAGGGGCGGCCCCAAGACCGAACCCTGTGGAACACCGCACGACACCTCTCGCCGGTTCCACTCTCCCCGGTGACCGGGGTAGATGACGGCTCTGTCCGTCAGATAAGCCTCGACTATGCGACGGAGGTAGGTCGGCACCCGGTGATACCGGAGTGCCTCCCTGATGCAACTCCAGGGCAGGGTGTTAAAGGCATTGGTGATGTCCAAAGACACCGCCAAGACGACCCTGCCCCGGGCTACTGCATCCCCCGTCGTGAGGGCTCTCACGCGCATGATGGCGTCCACCGTCGAGCGCCCCCTGCGGAAGCCAAACTGGCTCTCCGCAAGGTTCGGGCCCACCCGATTCAGGTGCCCGACGAGGCGGTCTGCAATGACTCTCTCAAAGAGCTTGCCCACCTCATCGAGCAGCACGATGGGCCGGAATGCGGACGGAGAGTCCGCAGGGCGCCCGGGCTTCTGGATCAGGACCAGCTTCCCCGTTTTCCAACGAAGCGGAAACCGGCCCCTCTCCAGGCATGCGCTAAAGAGCCCCCCCAGTCGAGGCCCGAGAGTCCTCGAGGCCAGGACCCAAGCTTTTCCTGGCAGGCCGTCGGGTCCTGGGGCGGTATTTTTGGCCTTGAGCCGTTGTACCGCCACTCTCATGTCTACCTCGGTCACCTCTGGAGCGTCGTAGACGTCGTCGTCGCTGTGGTCCGCGTTTGCGTCAGCTTCACCGTCAGATTCCGTCGGAGACGGAGCCATAGGCGGGGGAGTATGCTCCCCTCGCGATGGGAACAGGGCGCTCACCACGTCCTCCACGAACTGAGGCTGGAGACTCTGCGTCAACGGGGGAGCCCAGGGGCGGAGCTTCTCTCTCGCCCACTTGTAGGGCCGGCCCCATGGGTCCCCGTTCAGAGCTTCCAGCATCTCCTTGCGGGCCAATTCCTTGGCCCGCCAGATCTCGTCGCGGAGGACGGTCTTCGCTGCCCTGTAGCCCTCGTACAGCTCCGCCTCTACAGTTGCCGCATCCGGTGGTCGGGTGCGGCGCCTGCGGAACCTGGTGTACCGGCGTCGCGCGGCAACGCACGCCTCGCGCAGCGCTGCTAGCTCGCGCGACCACCAGTACAGCTGACGCCGGGCGCGTCCTTGCCGGACCCGGGGCATGGCCACGTCGCAGATCTCTGACATGGCCTCCCGGAACCACTCCGCCTCGTCGTTGATGTCGGCAGGCCTGTCCGGTGGTGACACCCAGGCCTGCACGATCGAGGCTTCCAGGAATAGCTCCCAGTCCAGCTGCTTCAGCGCCCATCGCGGACCACTTGGGTTCCGTCCACTCGGGACCGGCGCGTCTGAGGTCTGGGCGGAGACGTCAAACCGGATATACCGGTGATCGGAATAGGTCTCCACCTCCTCTACAACGCGCCAGTCGGTGACGCGCGGTGACAGGTCGGAGGTGGCGAACGTGACGTCCACCACCGACTCGCCTCTCCACCGCACGCACGTGGGGACAGAACCCCGGTTCTCGATGACCAGGCCCTGCGCCAGGGCCCAGTGCTCGAGCCTTCTGCCCCGCACAACGTCCGTAAACCGGGAACCCCAAGCCACATTCTTGGCGTTGAAGTCCCCGAGGACGAGCGCGGGGAAAGAACCGAAGGCGACGACGACGTCTCCCAGCTCCGATAGGGAGTCCTGGAACTCGGCGAGAGTTTGGTTCGGGGAGAAGTATACGCCTATCACGGCGATCTCCCCGACCCGTGCTGCGACGATCCCGCGCCCTCTCTTGACGCGATCGAGGGGCGGGGTACCGGCGGCGGCCAACGAAATAATGGTCACCGAGCCGTTCAGGTCCGCTACCCAGTCATTCCTGGGCACGACAAAGTACGGCTCGGCGACCACGGCGACGTTGATCAACCACTGCGCCATGCTCTGGAGCAAGAGATCCTGAGCAGCGGCGCAGTGGTTGATGTTCGCCTGGAGGAAGCGCAATGGAGACATTAATCGGAATCCATTGCAGCCTCCTCCAGGACCCTCTCCGAGGGTTGAGTCACGGCGGCGGCGGCAGCAGCAGGAGCTGCGGCGGCGGCGGCGGTGGCGACGGCGGCGGCAGAGGGCCTACCTCTGCTCCTGGTCTTGGCGGGCGGGGCGCAGGACTTGCCCCCTGCCCGGTGATCGGCCGGCTTGCCAGCCGCCGCACATAGGAAGCAGTGCGGCGGGGCGTTACAAGAGCCGGCCTTGTGACCGGGCTGACCGCAGCGGAAGCAGTCGTCACTGCGGTCCACCTCCGAGGTGCACTTGCATGCCGTGTGGTTACCCACTTGGCAGCGGAAGCACCTCAGAGGCCTGGGCTCCAGCAGTTTCACCTGCGCGGACACCCAGCCGACCAGGAGCCTTCGGCCCTCCCCAATCTTTTTGGCCGCCGGCACGGGGCAGCTGACCGTGATAGACAGCAGCCCCGTGAAGTCAGGGCGTAGGGTGCCTGCCTTCACCTGGTCGGCAGGGCATTCCCCAGCCCTGGCAACGGCAGCCACTACGTCCCCCTCCGAGATGGAGTCGTCCAGGCCCATTATGCGCAGATCAGCGCGCTTTACGGGCCTGGACACTCGGGCCTCCTCCGCGTCTAGGGACGCTCTGAGCCGTTCGGCTAGAGCGTCAGCGGTAGGGCCGCTGTCCGCGCCGGGGATCGACAGAAGTCTGGCCCCCGTAGCGGTGACTTGCACCCGGAGACCCCCGTCGATTCCCAGCTCTCGGAGGTTGACCGCCTCCTTCGCCTTCGCGAACACGTCGCGGTACGTCACGCCCCTCTTGACCGCGTCCGGCTGTAGAGTGATTACTACAGCCGCGGTCTTAGGGGCGCGGAGTTTCGCCGCGACGGTTCGCTTGCGCTGCCGCTGTCTCTGTCGCCGCCTTCGCCTTCCTTTGGCCCTGCTCTCTCCAGCCACTTGCCATTCGGCATCGGCTGGAGGGGGCCGCGAAGGCTGCGCAGGCGGGACAGATTGGGACGGCTGACTCGCTGCCGCCGCCGCCGTGACACCCTTCCTCTTCTTCTTCTGTGGGGCCGAGCTCTGTGGGGCCGTTCCCCCAGGGGCCGCCCTCGCTGGGGCCGTCCTCGCCGGTGCCGCCGCCGCTGAGGCAGCTCTTGTCGGGGCCTGTTTAGGTGGCACCGGCGGCTTCGCTGGCTTCGCCGCGGCCCGGTTCTCCGGAGCCGGCCTGGGCGGCGCGGAAGCAGCAACGGCCGCGTAGGATGCCGCGAGCGGGGGGCGCAAGATGCGATTCTCCAGCGCTGCGAACCGCTGGTTGAAGGCCGCCAGCTCCTGCCGCACCAGATTTAGGACATTGCTGTCTTCTGTTGGTGCGGGCTTCGCCGGCGACTCCTTCTTCCGCGTCTGCGGCATCTCCTCCCGGCGGTCCCCCTTCCGCAGCCCGGCCAGCTCCGTCTTAAGTTGGATGTTCTCCTTCCGGAGAACATCCATCGCCGCCGTCAGTTTGGCGACCTCCTCCCGCATTTGGGACATTTCGTCCGATGCTTTAGATGCGGGCGGAGGCCGGCTGAGGCTGTCCGACACCGCCGCCATGATCGTGGCCGTGGCCTTACTTATGGCCAGGTCTTTTGTGGCCTTTTTACCCGGCCTTCCAGGCCGGCCCTTAAGGGTGCGGATGGCGTCCTCCACCATCTTTTCTAAAGAGGGCTCGGCTTCCCGCCCTCTGCCACACGTCCCGCCTCGGCCTTTACCCCGCACACTAGTGGGGATCTTCCGGCCCGAGGCAGGATCCTCCTCTGACGACGAGATGTCGTCCCGGGAGCGCTTTAGGAACTCGTTCCTCCTGCTGGCGCTCCCCTCATCCCTCTTCGCCGTGCTTCCAGAGCCTACGCTCTGGAAGCTCGTGGCGTCTGATGCCGAGTCGGACTCCGACTCGAGCACCAGCGCCCCCTCCTTCTGCGGAGCGGCACTCTGTGCCCGCTCGTTTGGTGCCGGTGACGTGGACGTGCTGGAATGATCCAGCGACTCCACGCCACGGGCACGTGAGCCCCCCTGGCTCGATGCGGCGACTGCCGGGGCAAAAACTGGGTAAAAACGGTGTTTGTTGTCCCCCCCAGAGTACGGTGGGACTGACCGGACGTGTCCGGTGCGGGATTCCCCAGCTGCGGAGCAGCTGGGACCCGCCTGGGTAGCTTTACCAAAAACCTTTTTTTCCATAATGTACTTTTTTAGAGAGGTGAGTTCCTCTTTCAACCCTAATCCCCCATTTTCCCTCCCCTGGTTCACTTCACGGTTACGTCTAAAGATTAGACGCGTACCGGAAGTGAACCTTTCCCCCCCTAGACCCAATCTCTGAGACCGGGCCCCGCGCCGTCTAGAAGCTCGAGCTGACTGCTCGATCCTCCAGGCGGCGCGCCTTTCCCCGGTGTGTCCCTCTTGGTCTGGTCTCTCCCTCTGAGCCTGTCCGGCATGAGTGCACGGGTGCCTCTACCGGCAGGGGCCCAGAGATCATCGAGACACACAAGCCCCACCACGACGACAACGTGGGGACACGTTGGTGGGGACGTGGGGACACGTTGGTGGGGGTCCGATAGGTATAACGTTTTCATTAAAATAAAAATGTTTAGTAACGAATTAAAATTTGAGTTGTGTATTAAATGTTGTTCTTTTAGGAGTGTAAAGGTGCTCCTAAACGGGCAATATTTTTCTGCAATATGCTACAACATTTAAATTTGACTAAATAAGAATTAACATTAGTTTTTAGGGTCCCGTAGCCAAATGGCAAAAACACCTAACCCATACGTGTGTAGTATTTATGGATAGATCTTTAAAAATGATATTGAGGTTACTTTTACCATTTTTTTCTAAACCGAACAGTTTACGCGAGAGACACTTCCAAAGTGGCAAAATGTGTCCCCCCCCTGTAACTTCTAAAATAAGAGATTGATAAAACTAAAAAAAATATATATAATGTAGACCTCAACAAAAACTTCCAACGAAAATTAGTTTGAATGAGACACAGTTAGCAGTTTTTGAGATATAGTACATTTTCAAAAATAGCAAATATAACTTTGCCATTCATACAAACACTATGAAAAACAAAGTTATTTTTATTGTTTGTGTATATTACTAATCTCAATATAATTATATCCCTAATCTATGCTTGCTACTACGGAACCCTTCATGGGCGAGTCCAACTCGCACTTGGCCGGTTTTTATTTAAGTTTTATGGCAGGGGTTCTCAAACTGTGCGTCGTTGCGGATGCTACGTTACGCCGTAGATAGAATACTGTAGTTCATTCTCCGGATCGAATTTATAAAAATCCTAGATCCATTCTAAGACTCTTTGCACAAGATCCACCAGAAGTTAGAAGACGGTCTCATTGAATCCCTTGCAGTCTGGCAATCACATCTCATGTTCCGATTTAGTGCAGTTTTTAACCATTCACTGTCACCTGGTATCGACTAGCTCGACAGACAAAATAATAAACCTGCCAGTGCATCGTAAACTGGAAAAGTTTGAGAACCCCTTTGTTATGATTTGATAATGAAAGATTCCGAACAGTAGCTCATTAGACATGAAAGGAGAATCAGATTTGAGACACGGAGATAGCTTTTAATTTAGTTTGTAAGCCCCTGGCTGGAGGCCGTAGATTCATCTAAGACATCTACAGAATTGATCGGTGGAGCAGCTCACAACCTCTTATATGTTGACCTGTGAGATGTGTTAAAAAAATGAGACAGTCACTGTTAGTTCCACAAAATAAAAAAAGACTTTTTTCAATGAACAGCTGTTTTTAGAACTATTTTATTACCATGTCTTGTAATGTATAAGCTAAAACGTCCTTCAACTCACTCGTAACAGCAGATAACGATAGATAACTAATTGATATGTTATCACTTAAACGAAATAGCGTGATATTCGTCAGCCAGATACATCGTGACACTCATACCTTTACCAGGCATTTCCTATATGATTCCTTGCTTAACGAACGAACGATCTACTTAACGATTGATTTACCGAGGAAGTCAACCGTTATCGTTTATCTTTAAATGCCTATCTAGACATTTGCGATTGATAATAGATATGTAATATCTTCGATCAAGACTTGTGAGCTAGACCATTTTTTGCTCCTTTTCGGCAATGAACGAAATTTAATCGAGTTTTCTTTCATGTCGATAATATTAATGGCTGGAAATTACTATTTAGTAACGTTAAGTGTTCAATTTCAATAGTAAATGATTCATCAAGTTTTTTGTTCTGTTCTGTCTTTTTATTCTGAGAAGAAATAATCTGTTACCTCTTTCAATTCCTAACTTTTATAAATAGCTCAGAAATACTCGTATATCCATAATTTCATAATTTAAACGAAGGTCAAAGAATACGTAACTGTACCTAAATGAATGGGACCCACGTAGATTTCAGATGTAAATTGTTATTTAACTTTCCAAAATAATTGTGTTTTTTTCGTTCTGTTAGCTAGTCTATGGTCTAGTTTTCAAAAAGCCTTAGTCTAAGTTTCAAGCAGCTTCATTGATAGGCAGATAGATGTAAAATTCGTCATGTGATAAATCTAAAAATTATATCTAAAGGCTCGAACAGACACATGCGATTAATCGCGCTGCGACAACGAGCCAAGCTAATTTCCACTCGAAATGTACTGCGAATGGACCGCGACAAGTCGCCCCGCGCGATTAATCGTGTGTGTCTGCTCGAGGCTTAAATGAACGAATCTGTGCAAGTTTGCTGAGCAGTGACCAGATGCACGAACGTACGTAGAAATACATATTGATCTTGGCCGTAACTGCCGCGTGGTAGATTTAGGTCAAATCGGGGCACGGGTCACATTTTGCAGTTCTAAGTTTCAATATTCTGTAACTAATAGGAGTAACGCTACTGCCACTGTTAGGATATAAAGTCATAACCATACATTTTTTAAATTTTTCTTTATTACTACTGGAATATTCCGTATATTATACTGATGAATGTGAAGTACCCAATATTTTACAAACGGTAAGAGAACCGATGAACCAGCATTAATAATTACTACCGAATCAATTCACGAAAAGTATTATGTAGATTTGATTCTCATTAGTTACATAACATGCAATGCACCCATGTATTTATACATGCAGTAGCTAAAAGACTAAAACAATGATTAATTGCACTTTCATTAAACGTTTATCGTAATAAAGAGTGCGCTAATTCGCTATACCAACACAATTAAGGCGATGACAAGAGCTAATGTACCTCTCGCTCGCACGTTTCGACATTTTGAAAGATATAAAATCACTGATCCCATTTTTGAAAAATTGCAATCAACTATTTTTTGTGCAATCACATTGCACAGTTTAGTAAAAAAAAAAACATTTTAATCGATACGAGTTTACCTATTCAAAAGTTTGCTTTACTAGTTTTAGTACTTAAGCAAATTTTTGGGTAGGTAAACTTGTATCCATTAAAATGTTTTTTTTTACTAAACTGTGCAATGTGATTGCACAAAAAATAGTTGATTGCAATTTTTCAAAAATGGGATCAGTGATTTTATATCTTTCAAAATGTCGAAACGTGCGAGCGAGAGGTACATTAGCTCTTGTCATCGCCTTAATGTTACGCATCAGCGACATAATAACGTGGACTAGACAGGAACTTATAAACGCTGATAATAATGTAGGTGTGAAGAGTAGACGGCGCCGCCGATGTTGCTGATATGATATAACACACATGTATACACGTTCGCTTATATACGATATAACCTACATACGTAAATATATGTGTCACTTGTGTGCAGTTCACAAATATTCACATTCAAGTTAGTTATAGTAGACAGATATATTTGCAGTTCTGTTTTTTTTTTTTAAACGGCGCGGCGTATGGTTTTCTTTACGTGTTCTTTAAGAAATATTTATTAGTTGCTACAAGTAGGTAACTAGTGTTGTCGGACTGTCTAATAATAAATTATTAATTTATTTTGTGTACACCAATAATGATGTTATTTTTATTCTAGCTATGCTTTCCTTTAACTATATTTTATTAGTTTATGTGTAATTTGAGAGACCTAAAAGAAGATAACAAGAAGTCTCTTTTCTCTACATAACTACTTTCCTTGCTAGCTATTGGATAACAATATTCCGGTAGGGCAGAAAATGGGTTACACCCGTCTAGATTCATTGTAACTAGCGATGCATCCGATACCGATACCGATATATCGGCGATATTTCGGATCAGCCGATATATCGGTATCGACGATATTTTATAACCGATTCAACGATACTTTTTAATTTAAAAATGTAGTGTTAAAGAGCGTGTTGTCTTATCTATTTTGTTGCAAACGAAGCACGAACTATGCCCGGGGAAACCTTTGTGAAACAGACTTGCGAAATCTCCATTCTCCGAAAAATTTAAGATTACATACTTTATTTTTTTAACAAAAATTTTATTAATTTTGATAACTAAAATGTGTAATTATCTAATCAATTACCTATGACACTACTTTTAATATTAATAAAAAAATAATCTGACTTGTGATTTATTTATTTTATTTTAATTCACAATACGCGTATCGGTATCGGTATCGCCGATATTTTTATAAGAATATCGGTATCGGTATCGTATCGGCGAAAAGGCGTATCGATGCATCCCCAATTGTAACTAAATGAATACTTGTCCTATCTCCCTTCCAAACTTCCTAGAGGCTCTATTAGGGTGAATACGTATCGCTACTTGTGTATTTTTGATATTTTAAATAAAATAGTAACTTGATTTATTCATTACAGATAAAGCTGTCTTCCGAAACGAAGCGTAAAGATATCGCTATCACTTCAGGTTCGGTATTATAACTTCGACTTTTGAGTCTCGATTCCATGAAATAACTGATATTAAGTTAGACTAAGATAGACTACTCCATGAGGTGACTACTGGTTATTACTAGTTTATGAAGGCCTAAGTTTTATTCCTGGGTCTGGTAAAGTGTTTTTGTTCTCATTAGGGTTTATATCCGTTTGGTGGCAATCTACAGGCGAATTGTAGGCGGTGACTGATGTAGGCGCAACTCTGGCTATCTCTTCGAGGCTTCATTGCTGGCTTATGATATTATCGTATAACATGCAGTGTTCAGGTTGCCGAGGGCCGACGTCAACATTCATCCCTTATGCCCTTTAATTTTTTTACACTGAAAGCCATATAGATATAGTGTTATTGCCTAAGGCCTGTTCAGGGCTGAATGCTTAGGTGGTCCCCATGTCTTCGCTGTAAAAGGGCGATCGCCTTCTTCGCCTAGACCAAGGTGGTACTCCAAAAGAGAGAGACCACTGTTTTTATACCAACTTCTCTGCTTGTATATTTAACATAACAGTCAACAGAAATCAGTAAATTACCTTTCTCGAAATCAACTGTGTTTTCAAGAAAAGATTCTATCATACTTATGATCTTAATTTTAGTCATGTACTTTAAATAGTAAAACGTTTGCAACTGTGACTATTCCACAGTTATATTTCAATAAACAGCTCCCGTATTTAGTGTTGTACGGGTTGTACCTGCACTCGTTCGAGACAAAATCGATAATCCGGGCACCGAGTGCAACGTATTCACAGGACTATCGTGACCGCACAGTGCACCTTTACATCATTATTGTCTGAATTGAATTGAACATATTGCTGTTCGCCTTTCTTTAATAAAAAAAAGTAACATTTGTTTGTAATCTTTGACATTCTTTTTGTATTCTGTGACTGACATTTCTTGTTGCGTCATCATCATTCATTAAAATAAATTTGTTTGTTGTTTTAGAATCTGTGTGTCGTAAAGCAAAATAAATACTGATTTTTATGTAGTGTTTGTTGCAGAAGTAATTGTAAACCAATACATTTAATAAAGTCTATAAACAACAAAGCCTAACATTTCAAATATTTTTTAAATAATATTCTTTTTTGTTTTTGTAAGAGGAAATGTTTAAAAATATTACAATAATAGGTTCTAATGTAAGGTGCCGTTGGTACTATGTATTAACATTCTGTGCTACCAATCGATAATGTATGTAGTAACGAAACCAAAAAGATATAGGCTGATGATAAAAAAATCCCTGAAGAACATTTATGTTAATAGTGTAATTTAACAAATGCATAAAATACACCTACCTACCTTATTGTGCCTCCTGAACTCGTAAGTCGCAACCCTATTGAGATTCACGGATAGCAACAATGTAATCACATTGTAATGTCGTTAGCGTCAGATAAACAAAAATAAACTCTCGCGCGTAACCATTCAGTACATTTTTGCTTGCGCATGGGAAGTTTAGGCTATTATAAATGTACGTGGGCGATCCCGATGCTAGTAAAAATGTACTTTATTCTCTCGAGTATAGATTTTACATTTGTTTGATTGTTTTTGGGAAGTGACCCAACTGTTCTAAACTGTGGTTACAGTTAATTAAGATTCTTAAAAGATTATGTTTAAACTATGCAACTTATGTAATTCAGTACGTTAGCAGGTGGTGTTTTGTTTTTTTCTGCCTATCTCTATGTTGAAAAGGCACACGGTGTTTATGTCTGATACATCTAAGTTTACTATAAAATTGATAAAGTTGAAGAGTTGTTTGTTTTAGCGCGCTAATCTCAGCAACTACTGGTTCAAATTGAAAAAATATTTTTGTTTTGGGTAGTCTATTTATCTAGGAAGGCTATTAGGCTTATAAATAATTATAACATAACCCTACGACCGATAGGCCGAGCAGCGGGTAAAATCAACTACAACTAGTGTTCATTCATCATCATCATCAGCCTATAAATGTTCCCACTGCTGGGACACAGGCCTTCTCTCAGAGAGGCAGTGGGCCATAATCCACCACGCGGCCCAGTGCGGGTTGGTGGATGTCACATGTCTTCGAATTTTTGGTTCTAGGACATGCCGGTTTTCTCACGATGTTTTCCTTCACCGTTTTGAGAGCAGTGGTGATGAAATAAGTTACACAAAGTAATACGCCTGGCTGGATTCGAACCAACGACCCACAAGTCGTAAGTCGGGGCCAATACCACTGGGCCACCACTGCTCTCTCACCAAGTGTTCATTAAACTGACGGAATTGACTGAGGGTAACTATTACTTTCGATTTGGTATAATTAATTTGGACGCTGCTCCACAATGTGTTCACTTGATTACATAAAACAATCGAGGTATTGATTTAACTTTAACGATTTAATCAATTGATAGAGCTGGGTCCATATCTTTAAAATAGGTGTAGATAATTGTTTCCGTTACATGTAACTAAAATTATAAATGCGAAAGTTTCTGTGGACGGCACGATTAACGCAGTGGTTGAGCGATTGGACTGCTGCGCTTCGTGTCGCGGGTTCGATTCCCGCACGGAGCAAATATTCGTATGATCTACAAATAGTTGTTCTGGGTCTTCTTTGTGTATGTGAGATTTGTAAACGCACCCACGATACCTACAGGAGAAATTCCTAGTGTGGGGCAAATTATCTCGTACGTAGGGCACTCTTTATCCCAGTATGTATTAAAATTCTATGGGTTAATTTTTTTCGTAACAAAAATGTAACCTGTACCAATATTGAAATATCTGCCAGAATGAATAAATGTTTCTCTATTCAGCGTTTTAAGGAACCTAACATGAAGGGGAATTACGGTGGAATCGTCAGCTCCACTGAACAACAAACCAACAGAATAATTAAGTACTTAAAAATTAATTCTTTCACTTTCGCGATTCACGTATTAGACTTTGCCTTTATATTTCAACATGTGACGTTAATTTCATATAATATAAAAAAAATAAGATTGGCTCTTGAACTAAGTGGATGCAGACAGGTATCATTATTTCAACTTAGTAGACTTGAAATTATGACATTACGTATACTTCATAAAAACTGAAGTGGTGGAAAATTCATAACAATTAGCGCTTAACTTCCAATTAAGCGCATTTTTTACGTTTCTTACTGTAGAGAATTCGCGTCAAAATTATAGGTTGCACTTTGGTTACTTATAATTATATCCATTAGAATTGTTCAGGTTCTGTCTGCGCATTTTACATAACTTATCTTAACATTAAATTAATTAATCGGAATTTCCCGCAGCGGGTGGCGACGCCAAGCGGCAGCACCCAGACTCAGCACAGAATTAGCTAGGTACAGTTACATAGACAGAGTTTAATTACATAGCAGACAATTATGCGCCAGACAGACGTGATAACTCTGTCTAGGTCATTTCGTTTGTACAATGAGAGCTAAAATAATTTGAGCAATGTAGGTACATCTACTTACGTGAGAAGCATTTTTATTACACTTACGCATGTTATTGAATAGAGAGAAAATTGTGGAGAAAATTATTGCTCAGAAGACAATGAAAACCCGACATGATTTGTGTTTTTTCTTTATTGTGCAGTAATGTCAAGTGCTTACAAATAACAGGAAATTGCACTGATTTATTTGATGGACGTATGATGTTCGTATAGAGTGCAGACAATATCCGTCTTATCACTAAAGCAAGATCATTGTGATGTACCAATCCAAACCAATCGAACATTAACCTCCCAGTATGTGTGTGATAAGGAGCTATTATTGATCGAAGGTGATAAGGTTAAATAGTAGATTATTAACCAAGGGGATAAAGCAGTGTCTTCTGTCGCGGGTGACGATTTAAATCGCGAGCGTAACGAAGGACTCGAGGTTTACTCCCGAGCGTAGCGAGGGTGTTATAAACTTAAATCACGAGCGAAGCGAGGGATTTAAGACGAGTCCTGAGTGTAGCGAGGGATTTAAGTTCACCCAAGACTAAGAAAGCTTTATCACCGAGGAAAACCTGAATCTAATTGCTGCGTTATCTGGATAGAAAATGATTTCATATTTTTGAGTGACGTTCGTTTTCACGGAATCAAAGGCAACGTATGATTCATAATAAGGTCTTGGTTTGTGAATCACGCGTGTGCAAATTGAGGAGCTGCTTTATCTATTTTATCTGTCTTGTAATAGTACTTACAGGAACTGATAATACGAAGGATTTTGCTTGCGATAACAATGATATTTTCTTGTTAAAATTCTTCTTATTAAGTTCAATAGTAATACAAGTCTATTGCTATTCTTTACTAGAAACTACTGAAGAAAATAAATTCAAATAGAAACATATTTTAAGCTATTTCATAGTTTTTATCGCAGGCTCTGAGCTCGGCGCGCGCGAAAAACGTAACGAAAAATCCTAAGGCTGACCACATCTGACAGCACGCATCGTCTAACGTTATTTCGTGCTCATAAAGGTAGTGGACTGACGTGCTCATTACTAGCACGAAAGCATGCTTTTATTGAGCAAGGGGCAATTTTATTGAGGGAGGGAGAGGGAGAGGGAGAGGGAGAGGGAGAGGGAGAGGGAGAGGGAGAGGGAGAGGGAGAGGGAGAGGGAGAGGGAGAGGGAGAGGGAGAGGGAGAGGGAGAGGGAGAGGGAGAGGGAGAGGGAGAGGGAGGAGAAAGTTTCTTGACGTTTCACTTGATTGACGTGGCTGACCATAGCCTAATTAGTACAGTAATAAATAGGTATAATAAATAAATAATTATAGTTGCATAAGTTGATAAAAATGCTATGCAAAAGCTTTACCGCGGCAGTCACCGAGTGCCACACGTTTTTTTTTTTAAATGTTGCCGTTTACAAAAATAGAAACTCACATATATAAACACCCAGACCTGAAACAGCTATTTGCAGATCATACGAATATTTATTCCATGTGAGGATCGAACCCGCGACACACTGCGTAGCTGTCGATCACTCAGGCTCTGCGCCAACCGTGCCATTAATTATTTTTAGCAGAGATTCGTCATTCCGTTGATTATTTTTAATAAAAAAACGTTCAGTCCGCTTATTTACGACATTTTCCTTTTTTTGATGTGTAACATCTCTCCTATTGGTTCTGTCTGTGGGTGAAATCTAGCGGAAGTGTTAAACGAAAATGGAGCGGTGGTAGAGTGAGCCGTCTGAAAGTAGCAACTCTTACCGAGGTCTGTTATTGGATGGGGCTCCAAAGTTAAGCAAAAGTTATGTTGCTTGCTACCAGACCGAGATGTCAGATGTTACACTTTTTATTTTCATCATCATCATCATCAGCCGGAAAACGTCCACTGCTGAACATAGACTGAAAGGGTCATTCAGGGTTGATAAATTATAAAATGAATTCGCCCGCCCCGGGTGGTGTCAGGTGTGAAAAGGACTGTCAGATTTGACTAACTAAAAACCAACCTTCAGTTGCCTGCGTTCTAAGACTGCAATGACCTTTTTAATACAGTTGCTCAAAAAGTGGCATATTGCAGGGACGTATAGCGTTCGGGAAGTGGGCTATTACACACTAGTGCTTTATTTTGGTTCTTTTCCCGCACTAGGGCGTTCTCTTTCCCAACTGTCAAAATAATGTCTATTAAAAAGAAAAACCAACCATGAAGTTTTTACTAAAGAGTTTTTGTGATTCATACAAAAACGTATATTTCTAAAAAGAAGCTACTAATTTATTTCAATGTCAGATTTAATGATTTAATTGAATGAGTTAGGTAAGGTTTCATTTTATTTCATCTCATTTTCATTTCATATCAATAAAAAAAATATACTGAAGACTAAGCTGTATGGGCGTTCCCTTTGCCTACCAAAATGGGTGAAGACAAAAAAAACTCTACACGCTGCATGGGCTAGATCCCTTTGCCTTCCCGAAAGGGAAAATGTAAAAAAAAATCTCTGCTTGTATTCTACGGTTGGCGTCATTTTCCAGAAATTTTCTTCGCGAGTTTAGTTTATTATGTTTTTATTATTTACTAGCTGTTGCCAGCGGTTTCACCCGCTACAACTCAAAAATCATCCCGTAGGAACATAAAATAGGGATAAAAACTATCCTATGTGTTAATCCAGGTTATAAACTATCTATGTACCGAATTTCAACCAAATCCATTCAGTAGTTTTTGCGTGAAAGAGGAACAAACATACATCCATCCAAACAAACTTTCACGTTTATAATATTAGTAGGATTAAATTACTTCATTTTTTCGCAACTGTATTAAAAATAGTTTTCAGTACACGTGCGGAACCGTCATTGCAACTTGTTCCGACTGTCAACCCTCGCCTAAAGCTGCGCCTCGGCTCGGGTAGACATTTGTCGGTACTCTTTGCAATGACAGCTTTTCCGCACTTGTAATGAAATATACTATTTTAATACAGTTGCTCAAAAAGTGGCATATTGCAGGGACGTATAGCGTTCGGAAAATGGGCTATTACACACTAGTGCGTTCTCTTCGGCCTCACCTTCGGCTGCGCCTTGGCTCGGGTAGACATTTGTCAGAACTCTTTGCAATGACAGCCTTTCCGCACTTGTAATGAAATATACTATTTTGTACGGTCCCGCGTCAGTATGCTGAAAACTCTTTGTGGCGCTTGTGGAACACAACGCGATAGACTCAGTCCAGCCGTATTACAACGTCTTAAAACCAGGCTTATTCCGGCGAGTGAAAGTGATGGCGCTTGTGATACCCCCCCTAGGGTCTAATCTCTAATCGACGATGGCCGCTGGTTGCCTCGCGATCCTCGACGCTCTGAGCATCTCCCGTTGTGACTGGCGCGTGGAGGAGGGTGATTATACCTTACCCTCACGCGTCCTGCCTCTTATTTCGCTAACATAACTGTTTCGCAGAAGTAGGTTATTCCTTCCTATTCCCTCTCGCTGATGGGCGGGACCTGGGGTTCCACTGTGTCAACGAAAATATGCAAAGAAACTCGAAACTTTTAGTGGACCCTACTAGTTCTGAATACAACGTTTTGGCAAAACATCGGTCAACTGTCGTCATCGGTCAAGTCGGGCAACTGTCAAATCATATTGTTAACGACCTATCTAGGACTTTGAAATAAAGCAATGGACTGTATTTAAATAATTAATTATAATATCCAAATAGGTTAACAATAATACTGATACGTTGGTAAGCTAAGGAGTGCGCGCGCGTGCCGTCGGTGGAGATCGGTTGCGAAGTGGTGGCTCGACGTCCCGCGCACCGCAGCTCGAGTCGGCGCAGCCGATGATTGCCGGAGACGCCCGAACATCCTCCCCGGGTTGAAGGATTCAAGTGAGAGGAAGTGGACAGACGTTGTTGAACGCCCGCAGTACCGTTCCTCTCTTCGTCTTCAACTCCACTACCCGTGTGATGCCGTCGCTGCCAGGGAAGACCTTGATGACACGGCCCAGTGGCCAAACCAAGGGCGGTTGACCTTTCTCTTTGATGAGAACTAGTGACCCCGCTGCAAGCTGACCTGTTGACGCTGTCCATTTAGTTTTTAACTGGAGCAGAGAAACATATTCTAAGTGAAAGCGGTTCCAGAAATGTTGTTTAATTTGCTCCACTCTTTGGTAGCGCTCCAGTCGTCCGATGTTGAAGTCAGTAACCTGTGGATGCGGAACAGATATTAGTGGTCGCCCAATTATAAAATGGCCAGGAGTGAGTACGGAAAAATCTAGAGGATCAGTGGAAAGAGGGGTAAGAGGACGGGAATTCAATACGGTCTCTATTTGAGTCAAACACGTGGCCATTTCTTCATATGTGAAGTGCGTTAATCCTAAAAGTCTCTTTAGGTGATGCTTGGTGGATTTGACGGCAGCTTCAGCAATGCCATTGAAGTGGGGAGAGTATGGAGGTGCAAAAGAAAATTTGATGCCTTGTTGAACGACTTCAGACACGAGATTTGAGTCTTGTAAAAACCTACGTAGCTCATTGCAAGTACCTACGAAGTTTGTCCCGTTATCGGACAAGATGCTTTCGGGTTTACCACGGCGAGCCACAAAACGGTTCAAAGCAGCCATGTAAGCTTCTTTTGTCAGGTCTGTAACAAGTTCGATGTGAACAGCCTTAACAGCGAGGCAAACAAAAATACACAGGTACGACTTTATAAGCCTACACCCTCGCCCTTTGCGATCAGCTATCAGAACTGGCCCAGCATAATCGACACTACAATTTAAAAATGGATGTTCTAAATGTGTCCTTGAAGAGGGCAATTGACCCATTGTAGGTTGCACGATTTGACACTTGTGTTTAAAACATTTTATGCAATTTTTAACAATACCTTTTGATAGGTTTCTACCACCAAGAGGCCAATACATTTGGCGTATATTTGCCAATAGTAGCTGAGGGCCGGCGTGTAAGCAATCAAGATGATACTTATGAAATATGATTTTAGTTATATGGTGCTTACTACATAATAATACCGGGTGCTTGACATTGTAATCATAAGGTGAGTTGTCAAGTCTCCCTCCCACGCGTATGAGCCCGTTCGAATCTATAAATGGAGTCAAAGAATTAAGCCTATTTTTCTTAGGTAAAGACTTTCCAGACTGTAATAAACTGTATTCGTTGTGAAACATGTCCATTTGTGCGTGATGTAATATAAAATTTGTTGAATGTGTCAGTTCTTCACACGAAAGCGACCCAAGGAATTTATTATGTTTATGTTTTAAATTGTAAACAAATCTTAGTATATAAGCGACAACTCTCTGTAAGTGATTGTAACTTGAATATTTGTGTAGAAGTGATTTGATGAATAAATTATTGTTTTCATGATGTGACAAATGATTATAAATATTATATGATTGATGATGCGATGAGTGTTCAGTGAAGTGAGATGATACAACTTCAGGTAGATCTTGTTTCAAGTTCTCATTGGGCATTTTTGGCCAATGTGTTTTCTCATTTAATAAAAACTGAGGACCTGACCACCATAAGGAACTCTCGCTGATAAGGTCAGCCTTCAGCCCGCGAGAAACAAGATCCGCCGGATTTTCCTTCGACGGCACGTAGCTCCACGTGTGCCCTATAGTGCATTCTTGAATTTCGTTGATGCGATTACGAACAAATGGTTTTAATGAAGTAGGTGCCATGGAAAGCCAACTTAACACGATAGTCGAATCGCACCACAAGTAACATTTACTAATAGGTTTGGTGAAGGAATTCCGTACATTAAGACACAGTCTTGCTCCTAATAAAGCCCCGCATAACTCGAGCCTAGGGATGGTGGTTGGCTTGATTGGTGCTTCACGACTTTTAGACACCAACAGCTGTACCTTTACTAATCCATCCTTAGTACTAGACCTAATATAAATACATGCTCCGTAGGCCTTTTCAGATGCATCTGTGAAAACATGAATTATGTATCATATCTACATATTTATCCTTAAAGCAGGATCACGTTGGAAACGACGTTCCAAAAACAAAACACGACGTTTAGCCATTTTATAAGACTCGCCTAACACACTGGGATCATTTTTAAGAGGCATTGTGACTATAAAATGCCCGTTTTGATCACGCACAGTGTTTGCATTGAAGCTTTCTTCGCAAGCTCGTTCTTCCTGCGACAAGGAATGCTTAGAAGAAACGGAGTCGAGTTCCCAAAACTTATTTAGGCTATCATTTAAGTCGTTCATTGAAATATTACAAAAATGAGAATCAATATTTTTGGATGGACGTTTTGGAAAAGCCACGGAGCCTGATACTATCCATCCTAACTTTGTCTCATGTAACTTGGGCTGACGTTTGCCTAAATTAATAGATGAATTACCCAAAATGTTCCAAAATTCTTCAGCACCAACTAGTATGTCAATCTCTGATGGAACATTGAAAGACGGATCGGCCAGATTCAAATTTGATGGTATGGGAATACTACTTATATCAACTAAAGTAGACGGCATTAATTTGGTGATTGTGGGTAATATAAAACAGTTTATATCTGTCCTATAGCTGCCGTTGCACGATTCAATGGTTAGGTTGCAAGACCATGTACTTAATGTAGTATGACTGTTTATACCTGTCACCGTGGAACTCGCGCTACGTCGAGGAAGTCCTAGCTTATCACTTAGTTTCTGCGTAATAAAATTAGCTGTGCTACCGTTATCCAGCAGAAGCCTGGCGTCGACCTTGACGCCTCGGTTGTTCACCACTTTCACCAACGCTGTGGACAGGAAAATATGAGAAGTAGTATGTTGCGACCGAGTGTCACTTGACAAAGATATATTTTCTGAAGTGCCACTATGTGAAGCTGCACTTTCAGAAATATCAGTGGGCAATGCTACACTACTGGGCATTGGATCTTGGAAAGGAGTTTCTTGTTCAACGTGTAAGAGGGTGTTATGACTACCTTTACAATACTTACAACGAGCTAATCTACAGCGATTAGTTAAATGACCACTACGTAAGCAATTAAAACAAACTCTAAATTCTTTAACCTTTAAAATACGTTGTTCTACATTTAATTTTCGAAACCCTTCACAAGCGTATAATAGATGATTTTGACTACATAAGGGACATTTTGTTTTATATTTTTGATTTGAATGGTTTGTTTGATTAGTTGCTATTATTAATGATTTATGTTTACTTTCTACTTTACTGTTATTATTGTTAGTATTATTTTCTATATTAAGTGTGATTGTATTATGTTCTACTGTATCTAATAAATCAGCTTTTTTACTAATAAAAGAACAAAATTGTGAAACTGTTGGCTTTGCTGGTATGGTACTACGATAGGCTTCCCATTCCCTGCTGGTGATAGGATCTAATTTAATTGCCATTATATAAATAATTAAAGTATCCCAACTGTCCGTGGGCTCGTTCAATGTATTAAGAGCTCTAATATTTTTATTAATTGTATCAACCAAACGACGCAAAGAAGTTGATGACTCTTGTTTAATATACTCAACATTGAACAAGGCCTTGACATGGTTGTCTACTAAAAGCCTACTGTTATCAAAGCGTTCGCATAGTAACTTCCACGCCATTTCATAATTATCACCTTTAAAATCTATATTCTTTATTATTTCTAAAGCATCGCCTTTCAGCGACGCACGCAGGTAGTGGAATTTACCAATTGCATCTATACAACTACTATTGTGAATTAGTGACAAATATGTATCTCTATACTCTAGCCAGTACTGATAACCACCATCAAAATTAGGCAAATCAATTTTTGGTAAGCGAATAAAGTTACGTTGTTGGAACGATTCACCTGAGTATTTGTTCACCGACCCTGCCACAGACCCGCCATCACCGCTCTCGCTACTGGCAAGCAGGCCTTGCGCCTGCGCTGCGAGTGCGTGGTAACGGTCCTCAAACTTTGCTCGCTCCGCGTATGCCTCGTCAGGATCATCCGAAAGCACCTCGATGTCCATCTGTAAACTGTCGAAATCGTTGTATATAGCTTCAAATTTTTTAAAGCGGCTCTCCAGCTCTAAACGTTGAACGTCGGAAATAAGTTTACAACTACGAAGCACATTTATATAGTTAGTGAAATTGGTGAGCTTTGCTTTAATCGCGCTTCGCTTTCTCAACAATAAATCTAAAGAAGCCATAGCGCTAAATAAATGGAATAGTAAAAGCGAACTTCAATATAATCACTGTAATTGCTTATGCGTAGCAAAGATTTATGAAGAAGGAAAAAAAAAATTGGCAGTTAAATTTGAATGACGCTTGACCTTGATGAATGTCACGGGAGCCGGCGAACGACACCGGTCAATGCCCGGTCAGCTGTTACAAGCGCACAGATGATTCAAATAACGGTAAATAGGTCGGCGGTTAAGCAGTGCGCTAGCGTAAGCAGTGCAGAAAGTGAAAGAGACAACTATAATGTTTACATGTATTGACTCAAATATGAACGTGAAAAACGGAAAATAATTTGAATTTAACGGAAGAAAAACACTTAAAATCTGTTTGAAAAGAAAACTAAAAGGTATAGAAAGGAAATAATTGGAACAAACTCACAAAATACCGATCCTTTGTCCACAAGAAACCTGTCCAATAATTCTTCCAATCCAAGCGATGACTGCCGTAAATCGACGAATCTACTCGATGTAATAAGCGCCGGCGTCGTTATCAAGACTTGATGAAGTGTAGTGTGGCCCAGTTCTTGTTCTCCTTTTCTTTTCTTCCAGCGACTTCGATAGAAGACCGTTGCTCCGGTGACGCAGCGAATTCAAATATTGTAGTCGTCCAAAGCGCCAACGTCGAGTCGAATAGCCAGTAGCCGACGAAATTAAATATTATTCGCGACTTTGAAGAGGCTCGAAGACCATTTGTTAACGACCTATCTAGGACTTTGAAATAAAGCAATGGACTGTATTTAAATAATTAATTATAATATCCAAATAGGTTAACAATAATACTGATACGTTGGTAAGCTAAGGAGTGCGCGCGCGTGCCGTCGGTGGAGATCGGTTGCGAAGTGGTGGCTCGACGTCCCGCGCACCGCAGCTCGAGTCGGCGCAGCCGATGATTGCCGGAGACGCCCGAACACATATTGTCACAAAGTTTTAGTTCGTATCATTAACTAATCCTTTGTCCGTAAGTGATTAAGTTGAAATGTGCATGAACAAGTTCAAAATTTCGGCCGAAGCTACAGGTTTTGTGCTTTGTTAGTTAGTAGTACCCCTAGGCTGGATGCAAGAGACCAAGCGGGGGTTGGTGATTGTTGATAAACTCCTTCGAGTGATCATCTTGTTTTCAGATGGCAGACCTTCTTAGTAACTAAGTTTTATGTTATTCGACAGCATTATAATGATGAGTGATGACACACGTTTAAATATCCCACAAGCCAATCCACACAGGTTCACAATTAATCTGAACATTATGTAAGCGATAATGCTTTATCAAGCTATGTGTTTGAAATACTTATAGGTAGGTACTTAATATGTGTCCCGGTTCAATGACCTAAATGTAGGGTAATGAGAGAAGTCACAACTTTATTGTATAGTCTACAATTTATTACTTTGCTTACGTAATGAAATTACATTAATACAGGGACGTGGATATGAAAATCTTTATAGTCACGTTAAAGTTTCTGGTTTATATTGAAATAGGTGAGAATATTTTGAAAAATGTAGAAGAGTACATGAATATAAATAGCTAGCTTGTAAAGGTGCTGATAAACTTGAACATTCACTTGTCACCGTTTTTAATTTTGTCGAACTGAACAGAGCCAAAAATAGAGCCAAACATCGCTAAGAACAACGATCTTTCTAGCTAGGCTTAAATCGATGATCGTCAAAAAAAATTCACTTTATGACGACTTGACAATCAAGGAACGCTTGTTAGAATGCTTGCTAACACGCTCTCGTTTGTTTTTCTTGGAACATTCGCAGGCATGCTCATTACAAGTGAATGCTCATTACAAGTGAGTTTATAAAGATGAAACACTATAATCGCAAATAATATAAATAGATTGCCCCTTTTATTTGCATTAAAAGATGACTACACCCAGGGTTAGGGTTGCCACATTTTATTTTTCAACTTAATATTGTTTTATTTGAAACAGTATAAGATTTCTAAAATTTTATTGTTGCGTTGCTATGTCGTATGAATCGTATACAAATACGTGTCATGAATGAGTTTCGTTCCAAAAGTTATATTGCGCTACGGGCGCGTTCTAGTCACAGTTTAATTTCTGTATAGTGTGGTATACGGGTGGCAACGGGTGGCAAACTATTGTGTAGTAATGTTAAAAATGTTGGCCATGTCTGTTAAACAGAGGTGGTGAACAGGGGGTGAATGGTTTTGAAGCTAAGGGTCAGTACACACCGAAACGCGACGCGGCCGAAATGACGCTATGATACTGGAAATGTATCTTTTCGTGAAGTAAATAAAGTTGAATTTTGAGTCGCTGACCGCTGCGCGCTGTATTGAAATGTGCTCGCATCGTTGGATCTCGGTGTGAATTGACCTTAAAGCGAACTTGCAAATGTTTTTTTAATGCAGTACAACATTTCGACGAGTTGATATGGACTGAGAGAAGAACTACAGTACCTAAGTAATTCATGTCCTTTTCACTTTGATCGAGTATTGTTTTTGTAATTGTAAAAGTCTAGAAAGTTAGCTGAAAGTTCTCCCATAATGCCAAAGTTAAGCTCTGAATATTTTTAACCAACTTAAAAAAAAGTGGGTTCTCAGTTCGACCTGTATGTATGTTTGACCACGATTATCTCGCGTTTCGCTAAACGGATTTTGATGCGGTTTTCAGGAAAATGTTCACGTTCTAGAGAAGGTTTTAATATATAACACTAATAGATATCCCGTGACGTTGCCCGCGTGAATCCGTTTTTTGCTTACTAGGATTGTAGATTTTCAAAGACGCCGATTATATGAAGATTTTTGTTGAATATCTAAACTAAAAAGGGGAAAATAAAAAACTTTTTGAAAAAAAATTAAACCGACTTCAAAACCAAACACAAAAAAGTGTAAAATAACTTTTCTTTCGGAAGTCGACATTCTAAATGGAAAACCCAATTACGCAATATCAACGTTTTGCCTTGACATCGAAAATATTTAATTTATAATTAAAAAAATATAAAGAAACTTTTTTTTTCACATTCTTTTTTAGTAAAGAGCCTTTTTTTCCCTCGCATGGATCAATTTTAACTTTACAAGACCGTGATTTTAGTCCATTAACGAAAATCAACCGGTTCATGTGTTGCATGATTTACAATGCATAGGTACCTTTACTTTATTTTACACCATGTTGCCTATAAATGGGTTCGAAAAACAAGTATTTCCTTTCTACATTTCCCATTTATTAGTCGACATATCAGCTGTCACCCCCATCTTTCTACTTGAACTATTTTGGTGACCTTTCACGGTCATTACCCTGACTATCAATTGACGAAGTTCAGTCTCAAAGCACAAAGTCGCTTAGTATTTATTCAATTACGTCTGTTGTCTATGTCCTAGACTTGTAACGTGTCTAGACTTCACATAACATCTTGGCGTCATAAAATATACCAGATCAAAGACCTCGATTTAAAGATGTAAGAGTAACTCCACATTGATATTCATAAAATAACCCATTGATATTAGAAAAAAATACATCATTGTCCAAGGCATAAAACCATTTACAAAGTCCTAGTGGCCCGCCCCGGCGTCCGTTGGAGGCTTTTCGAGTTTCGACCTACCCAGTGGATTTTTCTAAAACTTTCTTTCTTCAGCATCCTAATTTTTATAAACAATATTACGAGTTACGACCACAACAATAGAAAGCAAATAGGTACAGTCGTTCGGAATTAAAGAAACAGACTTTGTTTTATACGATCGATGTAGAGATTTATAAACTGAGGGCGGATTAATCAATATAAAAAGATTTCTCTAGATACACGTCTTTAACAACCTTTTCCTTCTATCAAGGACAAAAGTAAGCCTGCCTATTGCAGGTTAAATTCGTAACTGCAACAGAGTATTATCTAAATGGGAAACCCAATAACGCAATTTCAACGTTTTGCCTTGACATCGAAAACGCTACGATCGTCTGCCGCATTTCCGACTACTACAATGATGTAACGCAATAAAAATCGTCCATTTTGACTGTTCCACGCTTCATGCTAGTCAAGTGCAATGTTGTTTATCGCGAACATATATTACGGACTAGTATTCCTCACGAATATTCATTAGAATCTATGGTACGGTCTGGCTCCATTGATTCTTATCTTCAATAATCACCTGTTTCCTTTCTATCTCATCGTGAATCGTTTTAAAAATAGAGCAAGTGGTTATTTTTTGCCAGTTTCAGTCAGATCCTAATCATATGACTGTTAATTGCTATGTTATGGGTAGTTCTTCGAAATTCGATTCTTTGACTGATTCATATGGTCAAATTTTAAATTCACTTTCAGCTCAGTAACACATGTTCATATGAAAATAGATATTCCAAATAACATATATTTGTATGAGGGACTCGTTTTTACAAAAGAGTTTTTAAGATATCGACGTTTAAAAATTTAGTACCCAGATGAATCAGAATTTTATACAAATGAATCAGGAACAGAAATAAAAATGGAAAACTTTAAATAAAAATGGGCTCTGTATTAAGAAAATAATCAAAATATTATAACAACAATAATATTTTTATATAAAAACAATTATCAGTGATCATATCAAGTCTAAATCAAATCAAATCTGGTCAATTCAACAATAAAATTCTTGTTTTTCAGAGTAATATTTATACAGAAATAAATACTTACAGAAAAGCGAGAATTTTGTTATAAATAGGTACCAGATTTTTGTTATAAGTAGTACCGAACAAGCCGGTTTCCGAAGAGGCTATAGTACAATAGACCACATCCATACGCTGCGGCAAGTTATACAGAAGACCGAAGAGTATAACTTGCCATTATGCTTAGCGTTTGTGGACTATGAGAAAGCCTTCGATTCGGTGGAAACATGGGCGGTACTTGAGTCACTCCAGCGATGCCGTATTGACTATCGGTACATCGAGGTGTTGAAGTGTTTGTATAATAACGCCACCATGTCGGTCCGAGTACAGGAGCAGAGCACGAAGGCGATTCCATTGAGAAGAGGCGTAAGACAGGGGGACGTTATCTCCCCTAAACTGTTTACTGCCGCAATGGAAGACGCCTTCAAACTCCTGGAATGGCAAGGACTTGGCATCAACATCAACGGCGAATACATCACTCACCTTCGGTTTGCCGACGACATCGTAGTCATGGCAAAGTCGATGGAGGAACTCAGCATGATGCTCGATGGCCTCGACCGAGTTTCACAACGGGTGGGCTTGAAAATGAACATGGACAAGACGAAAATTATGTCAAATTCCAATGTTGTGCCCACCCCAGTCTCTGTTGGAAACTCGGTACTCGAAGTTGTTGACTCATATATCTATTTAGGACAAGTAGTCCAATTAGGTAGGTCCAACTTCGAGAAAGAGGTCAACCGCCGAATCCAACTCGGTTGGGCAGCGTTCGGGAAGCTACGCAATGTCTTTTCGTCCGACATACCTCAGTGCCTCAAGACGAAAGTCTTCAATCAATGTGTGTTACCAGTGATGACTTACGGCACCGAAACGTGGTCTTTCACTATCGGCCTCATCTCAAAGCTCAAAGTCGCTCAGCGAGCTATGGAGAGGGCTATGCTCGGTGTTTCTCTACGTGATCGAATCCGAAATGAGGAGATCCGTAGACGAACTAAAGTCACCGATATAGCCCACCGGATTAGCAAGCTGAAGTGGCAATGGGCAGGCCATATTGCTCGCAGAGCAGATGGCCGATGGGGTCGAAAAGTGCTAGAGTGGAGACCGCGGACGAGCAAGCGCAGCGTAGGACGTCCACCAACGAGGTGGACAGACGACCTTGTAAAGGTCGCCGGAAGACGCTGGATGCAGGTCGCTTCCAACCGGTATATGTGGAGATCTAAAGGGGAGGCCTATGTTCAGCAGTGGACGTCCTATGGCTGAGATGATGATGATGAGGTACCAGATAGTCATTTTAATGCTACATTATAATATTCTCTCAGTTTACTTTGGTTTTTTCTCCCTTTCTTTTCAAATATAATTATTTTAATTTCCACGCAGCATACTCGTCTGGATCTTTTCTAATTTTCCAATTTCCATCCTACAAGGATAAAATATTCGTATGTTCTAAGAGTCTCTTTTTCTCCTTCTTTTCTATTGTTGATAGTGTCATTGTTGTGAACAGCAATATCAAAATAAAAACAGAGTTTGACTATGAATAAATACCGAAGAATAATGTCAAAATTGTCTCACACACACTCTACTGACTTGGAAAACTAAAATAAAGTAACAAAAGTGTTCCTTTCTTGCTGGAAAATGGGAAAACTAATTTATTTTCAGATTCATATGGGCTTTTGAACATATCAATCAGGCACAGATGAATCATGATTTTGCCTAAAATCATGCTTAACTCATAATTCATACAGACTTCAGTATTGTCATTTTTCTACACGAATCTAAAACCCAAAATCATCACACGAAACTTAGATTAAAGTCTGTAAACAGCAAAATAAAATTAATAAATTAGGCATTGTAATCAGCAAGGTACATAAACCAAGCACAGATGAATCAGATATTTACCTTTATTTCACCGGGTTCTAAGCCAACCAGCCTCACGTCCGCTTTCTAGCATGTCCGTTGTACGACAGGCTTCCCCCCATGCGGGATCCCAGACTCTCATTATCATTCCTCGACCAAGTACGGTCAAGCAAAGCTTACTCCATATTAATCAGTATTTTACGCCGGACACTTCTTATTTACTTAATTATAAACACCCTAACGTAGTTACAACTATTACATATTTTTTTTGTAAGAGGTCAATTCATTACCTTTCGATATAACTTTAATTTATATTGATGAATCAAAGGGAAAATGCGACATCGACCATTTTGTTTCGGAAAATGGGAAACGGACGCCCTATATGAATCAGGAGAACAGACTTCAAATTTTTTTACTTTGTATCTAGATAGCTACTATTAAAAAAATACAATTTGTCCTAGTTAGATCTAAAGCTAAAGTATACAGAAAAAAATATTACATGCCGTTTGGTTAGTTGGTTACGGAAATATACCCACAGACATCGAAAATTTTGTCTCTGAAGAACTACCCTTATAAGTTATCTATACTGTGTCCAACACATGATACAGCGTCCGCTACTGTTTTTAATAAAAACCCCGTCTGGTTCTTATGCATCTTTTTTTGGTGAATCTATCTTACAAGGTTTATTTGTATTGGCAATGCTGCAATGCACTTGTAGGTTTTATTTTGTTTCGTTTATCGAATAGGTATATTTTTTGTTGAATATTTTAATTTGTGTGTGAATGCACTTTTAATCTCTACATGCTTAAGGCTGCTTTTCAGAGATGCGCTATGCTACGTTGCTGCGGATGCATTTGATATCCACCAATTATATTCATTGGTTTACATAGCATAGCACTGGTGGAAACGGATTCGACTAAGATGTGTTTTTTATATGGAAGGATGCGTGCTTTGGATGTATGCTATGGATGTGTGCTATGGATGCGTGCTATGGATGCGTGCTATGGATGCGTGCTATGAATGCCTGCTATGGGTCGTCTTCCCTACTGTCGAAACATCGCATAGCTCGAGCTGCGCATCTATCTCGCGCAGCTACTTTGCGGCGGCATTCTTCATAGCACATCTTTCTCGCACCGCTACATAGCTTAGCATCAGTGGAAACGGTCACACAGTTTCGTAGCTCAACTTTTACATTCTCACAGCATGGCTGCATAGCACATCTTTGGTGGAAAGGCACCCTAAATCTGTCATATGATGATAGATGCAGTTTTCATTATCAGTTAGATAAATTTCACAGAATTCGTCACTTTGAGTGGTCGTTTAACAGAGAAAATTCAATGTTTGGTAATCAAAAGTCCCGCGTGACAAATTAAGACGCTGGTGGTACTAAGAGCACTTCATTTTTGTTCTTAATTGCTCCCGAGTTTAGCCCGGGCGGGTAGTTAGTCAATCAAGCTAAGCGTATTAGGTGTCTGATACCGACTGATTGATAATCTCACCTTACCGGATTTTCCCAATCGACTTCTTACCGTTATCACGGTAAGAAGTCGATTAGGAACTCCTAACGCTACGTCGTGTATATAATAATATAACGAAATCATACATTAGATTGTGCATTTTGAAAGTCGTGGTCTAGACTTTAAACACAAGGGGGCGTCCATTAATTACGCGAGGAGCTTTGTAGGTGGAAGAGGTTGAGCCGAATCTCACCCAATCTCCCGTAGTTTTTTCGGCAAGAAGCAATTTAAAGTTAAATAGTTTTTTATTAAACTATGGCCAAATCCTTATTATATAATAATCCCCTAGACTGAGTTCCTACTAAGTATTTTACTATTCGATTTTCTCACTGTAATCCTAGACTTCATTCTTACAAGCCTTAAATTCTAGTCAAAAACAAAAGTTTTTTTAAACATTAAGAATTTCTCCTGTGGCGTTTATAAACATGTAAACTCACAAACGCCCAGACCCGTAACAACTACTTGTAGATCATACATAATTGCTCCGTCCGGGAATCGGACCCGCGACACGAAGCACAGCAGTCTGATCACTGAGCCACTGCGCCAACCGTGCTCCGATGATGTTACTCGTAGGTTTATTATGATCTTTCTATATTACACCGTTAGTTTTTAAACTATTGTATAGCTTTTATCGCAGGCTCTGAGCGCGGCGCGACGCGGCGACCGAATCAAGAAATTCCCAAAAACCTAACGAAAATAGCTGACCCCACGCAAGAAGTCTGCCGAAGTCTCCCGAACTGAAACGACGTTAGACGATTAACGTCGTTTCAGTTCGGGAGACTTCGGCAGACTTCGACAATCCTAAAGGTACGGACAGACGTGCTCATAAAGGTATGGACAGACGTGCTCATTACTAGCACGAAAGCATGTTTTTATTGAGCAAGGGGCAATTTTATTGAAGGAGGGGAGGGGGGCAGGGAGAGGGAGAGGAAGAGGGAGGAGGAGGAGAACGTTTCTTGACGTTTCACTTGATTGACGTGGCTGACCATAGCCTAATTAGTACAGTAATAAATATAATAAATAAATAATTATAATTACATAAGTTGATAAAAAATGCTATGCAATAGCTTTACCGCGGCAGTCCTCGAGTGCCACACGTATTTTTTTTTTTGTTGGCTCAGTTGGCTGTTTTCGAGGAATAAAATGCCAAATGAACCTGAAAGCGATTGTAGTAAGTAGCTAGACCTAGAAGTGACATGATTTTGGCTACTCGATCAACGTTGAAATATTCCTATGAGGATATAATTATACTTTTAATTATGATTGATTGCGTTCTACTTTAGACGAATTAATATTTCTTCCTTACGTAGGTATTTGGGTTGGGTACAACTTAGTAGGTAGTCAGTTTTGTATTATTTACTGAATAATAGCGTGTGTTGTCAACAAGGAATGGGTCTCATTACCGTGAGTAGCAGTGAAGAGGTTCGTCTATTGTTGTCGCAAATAGCAGATGTTGGACGAGTGATGGTAAACAGTAAAAGTTAATCTATTTTAGTTTCACTCTTGACCTTTCATTGCATGTGTCTATTTATAAGTGATGTCTGATGTCTCATGGTCCCTCCACGGCCCACGTCACAGCACGAGCGGCCCGCGGTGCACAGGGGTGTCATGTGTCGTCTATGGTCACCGTCGATCGTTATCGTCGAGTGCATCGATACAGTGCAGCAATACCGTTTGAAAAGATAAGCTGCTGATCGAAACAGTCAGTGCATAGTTGTCGGGTGGCAGACGTGGGGCGAGGGGGGCGTGGCGTAGCGGGGCGTGGGGCGCGGGGCAGGCGCCCGTCTAGACGCTACGTCACGCGGCCTCGCGATACCGCGCCGGTAAACAACAATGTGCACTGACCGAATAAGGCACCCGGCACGCCGGAGCGGTCACCGGTCACCCTGCTCTGGCCCACTGCCGCCACTGCACCTCTCGTGCTGCACATGTACTGCACCACCATCAGGGAACACGTGCTGGTACTGCAATCCACAGCACACTTGCCCGTTAATGGCGTCACATACGTAGCTGTAGCATGTTCCTGTAGTAAACACCTTGTGGTCTGATGATGCCCACCAGTAGAAAAAGTATTTATTCATAAACAGACATAACCTATCTAAGAACTCTTTCATGAAAGTTCTCTTACAAGCGAAAATAACAAGCCAAGTTCTACATACGAATTCTTATAGGAATAAAACAAACAACAACTTGATGTTACATTAATGAATGAACCCGTGAGTGTGTACTGGAAGACATTGTCGTGTCATAGACGACGCACTAATGAATTGAATTTGCTACACGACTCGATAAACGTGGAGTGGAGGTCGTTGAGATGACCATCTGTAATTCAGGTGACCGCTTCAACAAAAGCGTCTGATTTTGATTATGTTTAACACTAATCGTGTTATGAAATAGGCTTGCCTTTCGATTTCTATCGGTGTTTACGTTTATGACCATATTTTTTTCATAGAAATGACATTTATGAATTAAATCAAATATCATTGAAGATTTAATGAAAAATTATTCCACTTTGACATTGTATTTCATTCCAAATAGTATTGGCATCAAAGCGAGCAAAAATTACGTTGATTAGCATGTGAAAGTCCACGCATGATACACTTTATTGAGCATCAAACACGTAACACGGATGCATCGTTAATGTACGCAATTCCTTTCATAGAATGCTCAATGAATTTCAATTTACATTGAGCAGGTAACGTGATGTAAATCCACTGAGCAGTTCACTTTGAACGTTTTGTAAACATCTAAGCACAGACCGCTTTAGCTGGCTTGCAGTGTAATATCGTTTTCAGTCCAGGTAAACATTCATGTTGTTATAGGTTCGTCTACAACTGTTTGTACAATATGACGATAGCGTTCAGAAAATGTTAGTTGCTTATCTTGTTTATACGTTATCTGTGATACACCTAGTTACCAGACGTGCCGCATACGCAGAAGAATGAAACAATGCGTGTCAATTTGCTATTTTTAGATCGAATAAGGTTAGTCGAGTACGAGTGGGAATTAAGACTTTTTTCCTTACGGAAACGAATTTCAGGATCGTGAAGAGTTTATTTAAGACTTGTTTTTGTCAGACTTGCCAGAGAGAAGACCGTAATCATGGTATTAGTAGGCCGCGAGACAGCGTCCGGTTGTGCACCACTTTTGCGTACTATAAATTAAGCGCTTTATGTTCATACGTGGTCTGATTGATAAGTTTGATAACTCATGTTGTTGAAACCTTCCATTGCGGTACCCTGATGAATAGAAAAACACAATCTTCATGAAAAATTTTAACACGTTCACCGCTAACTTTATGTAACAATGCAAACCTATTCCGAAATATAGGCCGCACAGATATATTACTTAAGTGTGACAATGGAGTCGTTTTGCTCTCGCAGCTTAACCGCCGCTCGTAAATTACTTTACGAATGCGGTGCCCGACATGGGACGTGTACCAGATCTGGTTTAGAATAGTCCCCTCTGTGTTGTTGACTAGTGGAATAGTCCCCTAGCGCATACACAGACTTGAGCCAAATTAGTAGTAGATGTTAGTTCAAGGTTCAAGCTGTTTTTATTTTTGCAATCATAGGTTTATTGAAAAAAATGCTCTACTGGTAATACACTTGAGCTGGTGGTGTTGCCATAGTAACTTAATTTGGTGGTGTTGCCATAGTCACTTAGTTTAAATCTTCGTTTATCAATTGCTATTTATGGAGCAGTGGTTGCCCAGTGGTATCGCCCCGGACTTACGAGTTGTAGGTCGTGGGTTCGAACCCAGCCAGGCTTATTACTTTGTGTAATTTATTTCATCACCACTGTTCTCAAAAACGGTGAAGGAAAACATCGTGAGGAAACCGGCATGTCCTAGAACCGAAAATTCGAAGACATGTGACATTCACCAACACGGACTGGGCCCGCGTGGTGGATTATGGCCCACTCTCTCTCACAGAGAGGAGGCCTGTGTCCCAGCAGTGGGAACATTATAGGCTGATGATGATTGCTATCTGTTCCCCGCTCTTCTTATTGATCGTAACTTGATGTTATAAAGCCATGAATGGCCTACCTAACACAAAAATAATTTTTCATTTCGAACCAGAAGTTCGTGAGATTAGCGCCTTCCACCGAAACAAACTCTTCAGCTTTTGGTATTTGCATGTTTATCCGTATTAAGTATTGTGTAAGAATTCTAAGAATTAAATATCAAATGATTCAAATATCTGACTCTCTCAACTGTAAATTGTTTCATGTCTATTCCAATTAGGTATTAGTTTCGCTTCAATGTAATTTACAGTGATCCTTACGGATTTCTTTTAACTTTCACATTGTCTGGCTGTCAAGCTGTTATTGTCGTATGTCTCAACAGTTTAACTGTCTGCTCCATGTCTGGTTGTTAGCAGGAACTACATCGTAATATGCCACATGATAGTGCGAAATTACGATCCAAATTTTCATGTATTTCTTGGTACAGTGAGATTACATTATTTGCACTATGCTTGTTGCAAAGGCTTCATTGTCAAAACGTACACCTGCAATCAAAATGTACCTACTCATACGCAGGTAGGTAGATTACGATCTTGGTTTTTTATACGGACAGTGACTGTGCGAAAAGTTAGGATATCAGTTTGCAAACATAATTTTAAATTTTCAACCACTCAACATCGAAATCGAAATACAAGTGCCAAAAAAAACCTAATTTTCAATATTGATAATATCATTTGTGATCAAAATCAGTCGATTGAGCGAAATCCTATATTTTTTTCTCGACTTGAAAATCACAAAGGTCAACGGACCTTATTTAAATTTGGATGTGGGCGCTTTATAATTGCGGTTATCACATCTGGCCAATTTTTCAATTTGTCTAAATACATACAGACAAAATAATAGAAAACATTATAAAAATGCACAAATAAACCGATTTAAGACCAAAAACATGCATTCTGACAAAAAAAATACATAATATGCATACAAAATATGCATTTGCATATAATCCGATCCTACCACATAACAAATCATGGTTTTATTATCGGCATCGGCATTTTTATGTTTGCGTATTGCCTGACGTCGAAGTTCGTTATTACCTACATGAAAGACTTGGAAGTACCAAATCAAATAATGCAATCTAAGTAGAAGACAACATTGGAGTTTTGATCTAAAAGAAGATCAAAAGACCCCCTGTACAGTAGCTTGGAAGTAAAAATGGGGCACGCGCTCATAAATTGGGACAATGTTAATTAAGAAGGGTGGCTCCCTCCGCTAGCGACCGGTTTGGAAGACGACCGAGTGAAAAAATAATATAAAGGTAAAGTAATTGAGGTGTCTGCTAACCCTGGAGACGTTACCCCTGGAATAGGGTCTGTGTTTGTATTATTAATACAATATATTTAGGTATCTTGTGGTGTACCTTGATAAGTCGCTAAACTTACATTCTGCCCTGCCTTATATTAAATAAATTGTATTAAGTTTTATTAAGATCTACCTAAACACTTACCTACTAAAAGTTAAAACTGACATTCTGTTATAAACAGGGTTGGCATGTTTAAAACAAGTTGTTTTAAAACACCTGTTTTAAACAGTGTTTAAAACAGTTTGAAATTAAACAGTGTTTTTTATTAGACGTTTTAACTACTTTTCATGGCGGATAAATGCCAGTAAAATGAAAATAAATTAATATTCAGGGGTCTTAATAGCTTGACATTAAACAATTTGAGTGTATGCCCCTGCTATGTCACATTTTTTTACTTTTATTGGCATTGTAATGAAATAGTACTTCAAAACATTAGAAAAAAACAGTAATGTTTTTTTCCACTGATATTATTTTGTAAATATTTCATTACAAACAGCGAATTTGAAAAGATCTAGTCTAGAAATGAAATGAAACATAATATAAGTTAAGACGTCGACCCATAGTCAAATTAATTTGAAAAAATGACCGAAACTAAAAAAAACAAAAAAAACACTTGTTTAAAACAATTTGAACAGTTTGTTTTATAAAATTTAAAAAAAAAACTGTTTTTTTTTCCAACCCTGTTTATAAAGTTATAATCCAAAAAGCTTTGATTGCTCTGGCCCTGACGTGTACTTATTTATGACATACTCTTTTACATAAAGTATTAGGAAAATAATTGCGTAAAACGATCAAGCAAGTCTCTTGGTAGGTATTACAAAATCATGGTATTCAAAGTATTCGTAATGACCTGTCGTAAACAATTAGACATGAAGAATATAAACTTCCGTTCTGTTTTGTCTGAGTTATTTGCTGTCATTCCAAGTACATACCGACCAATGTTATGACTAGCTACGTCAAACTGAAAACAGATTATCAAGCAGGTAAAATGGTTATGTTTATAATGCAAAAACTTTTCCTCGTTTAAAATGCTGAGTTATATATAAATAAATTAGGTACATGACGCAGAAATTACGGAGTCATGCTGTGATAATTTGATAAGCAATTTTATTTCCGCATGATTTGTCATACACTTATATACCTAATCATAATCAATTCTTCACATGCTACATCTTTTAATGGTCCCGTAGTCTTGCAATGAACCCTTATAGTTTCGCTATCCTCAATGAGTCCTCCCACCCCGGGCAGGGCGGGAGGGACTGTCAGACTTGTACTGACTAAAATCCACGGTGTCCTTCAATAGCCCTTTATGTTCCGGGGTCACGGTAATGAGATAAGTCCCGCGACCCCGGCAGGCTTTGGCCCTCTAGAGAGGGGGCCCCGTCATTATGCTGACGCTCTTTGAGGCGCGCGTGGAACACAACGCGCCGTCGACCCGGGCATGATCCATGGTCGGGCTGCGAGTTGCCCTTTACTCGCCACCCGCGCCTACGGTGACCGGAGATCGTCTTGCGACGTCTGTCGCCGTGGGCCTCCACCACCGCGGGTGGGGCAGAGGGAGGACATTGTCCTCTCTCTCACGCGGCCCGCCTCCTCCTTCACGAGCATGACTGCTTCGCAGAAGGAGGCGACTGCTTCCCACTCCGTCTCGCCCCGCAGCATGGCCGCGACCAATGCCGGGCGCGAGAGGTCTCCGCCTATCGCCGCCGCGCGCCGTGAGGACACGTCGGTGCTCTGCCCAAGCGGGGCAGTCTTGCACCGTATGCTCTACTGTGTCCTCCGGGCCATCTTCGCAGTGGTGACACCCAGGCGTTTCCTCCTTTCTCCTCAGACACAGGTACCTCCCGAAACTTCCGTGTCCGGTGAGGACCTGCGTCATGCGGTAGGTCAGGACGCCGTGACTCCTATCCAGCCACTCCTCAAAGAGGGGTCTTACCGCCGCGATTGCGGCGTGCCCGGTCCGCTACGTCTTTTTAAAATATTGCGGGGTTGTGATAACCATTTTTCGAGAAATTATTTTTAAAATACCCTTTTACAATTGTAAGTGTTAAAGTGCTAATATTTGCCACAGTTATCCCCCTCTGCCAGCTAAATAGTTGTTTTGGGATGTGTGAAGTGAAATTCATGGTAGTAGTATAAACTAAACAACGAAATTATAAGGAAAACTGTCGTGTTTACGAGTACCAGTCTACCAACTTTCAAAATATTCAGACGGCGCACATCCAGACAGATTGGGTCAGAATGAATATCATTGCATACTGCTTTTCTGTAGTGTGTTACGGTCTTACCACAGAATACTTAATAGTAGGTACTACGGTCTTATACTGTCGATTAAGAACGTAACCTCCTCCATAAACCTGCCAATTGCGTGTTGGAATGCATAAAATGTAAAGTTCCGTAATCTGGGTTGAATAATAAAAAAAAACTTACATTTGCAGTTGAAAACAACTGTTGATTTTTTCAGAAAATTTAAATTTTCTTCTAAATCTGATGGATTGTCATTTCCATTTCCTTTGACTGACTGATAAACTATTGGAAGTCAGGCTTAATAAAGCAATGATACCAGCCATCTACTTATTATTTCTTTACTAAACAGCAAGTTGTAGAAAATCTAGACTAAACAGAATCCAGATTGTAGGTCATTAGTATTTTATCAATTCGTCCATAGTCGCTGCGGTGCGTCAGCGTTACCACGATCAGTTAACTATAAATAAATCTTATAATTAAAATGATTTAACTAGTCATAACGAGCAATTAATTTTATGACTTAACAGTATGGTTTATCTTCACCGATAACCATTATAGCAATAACATACCAGACGCCGTAATCTTGAAAACGATAGTAGACTATTTCAAAACGATTGCATCAGAATTGAAAAAATATCCACTTGCTCATGTGCCTACCTATCATGAACCGTCGCGTCGTTACATAACTTACTTTCATGTACTTACCATAACACATTTGTAGGCAGTTAGAATAAATGATTGCACAATTAGAGGTAAACGAGGCGGTCTTCACTTTAATAGTGCGTCGCTTCACATTACCTTGCGATACGACGGTGTCCGAAGAATCGAGCTCACCTGTCTAGACGAGTGGACGACGCGCACACTTCGACACTTAGTTAATTTGCAAAGCAAACTAACTTATTGACTAATCTGACGTTACTCTACCTTGTCTAGCACGATTAGTGAGATAATTATTTTAATCAAATTCAATTTCCTCAGAGCAAAATATATGGCAAAATGTTAAGTTGTCAAACTTTTGAACTGTTAAACGTACAGAGATTACACGCCTCCATGTTCTACATTCAAGTTAAAGCGTGAAGTCGTAACAATATTTTAGGAGACACATGTAATAAAACTTGGTCGCAAGTCTTGACAATCATTCGCCTGTGCTACCGAGTTTTAAGATGAGATATAGGTATAAAATGAAGTGGGTAATCTCAAATTTGATAACCTACTTTGGCGTTTCATATGACAAAGTACTTATTTTATGTCATAACGTGTCTGGAGGTGTAGGGTTACAAATGCTACGTCAACGCAAAATAATTTATGATATGACTTTAAATCTACCAATCAATGTCAATCTTAACATCAACGAAGTGGGATCTATGCAAAACCTGATATTACTTCATCATTATAAAAAAAAAAAATGATGAAAGACGCGCAAAATTAAGACAGCATAATATTGTTCGTAACAATATTTTAAAAATAGAATAGTGTACGCGCGACCGACTGCAGATTCACTCGAGTTAGTAACCGTTGTTTCATTGTTTAGTGTCATGGTCACTCTGCGACCAGTGAACAGTGTGAGTAGGCAAGGAAGCGGCAGCTGGCCCTGGCCGCGATACACACGCGCTCGTTCATTCATTCACATTCACTCACTAAAAAGAACAATCGATACAAAAATATACGGCCTACGAAAGTTACACCCAAAAAATCGCAATTTAGAATAAAACTAGAGTGCATTTTCGATCTTGATAAAAAATCGAATGTCTTTGCTGTCGCACAGTTGGGGAACAGCACTAAAAGCCTGTTTGAGGCATTTACGAAAATCAAACATTAATTTGCATAATTACTCGCACTGGGACTATTTACAATTGCATCAAAACAGAAATATTCAATGCTTTCTGTTCACTTAAACTTAATTTCAAAGAAGTCAACTGAACATTTTATGGAAATCGCTGCGGTGCACTGAATTGGTAGTAGGTAGACTGCAATAAAACTGTAGTCTAGTCGCACCTTTGTCTAAATAATGTACTTCCTGTCGAGTATCCAGCGCGTCCGCTTTCGCCCTCAGTGTATGGAATCTAGCCAGACCAGACGCCACGCTCCGCTGCCTGAGAAAAATGTGTCTACCAGCATAATAGCTTCAATAGAAATAGTTCTAGAATCACATTCGAATTCATTTAAATTTGATAGATAATCACTTTAATATTGATGTATAAATTTGTCATTATTATGTAAGGCTCGTGCGTAACATACACGCGTCTGGTAAAAATAATACAAATACAACAAGAGTTATTTTCCTTCGTGAATCGTTCTGTTATTAAAATAATTGTGCCTTTGTCTACTTACATTTTGTTTGAGGTTACGACATGGAAACACATTCGTTCAAAATCACCGGATTTTATTTACTGTTTGCTTGGTATATTACATTAACATTTTGAATGGCCTATATACTTAACATTACATGTTATGCAGTTACACTATCTATGTTATTTAATATTTACAAATATCTAAAATATATAGACTATCTTCAGATTCCACCGTGTTTTCACAGTAACACCCTAAAACACTGTGAGACATCGAGACTAATTAAATTTCAATATCTACGGATAAATATGATTAATTTTCAAGGCTCACAATGAGAGTCTTATCGGTAGCTATCATAATATAATTTTCCCAACTCAGACAATACCTGCTATATTATAACGCACAATGACTAATGATTTTACAAGCCCATTAAGAATTAAGTAAGAGTAAGTAGGTACCCACCAAATTACGCATTTTTGTCAAAATCAGTTTGAGCACTGCGTTATCCTATCGCCAGTTCGCCACAATCAACCATAACAGAAAATCCGACGCACTTTCAAATACCTCCCACATCACGTAGACTGTAGCGATCCGTCTGTTTGCATTCGATTCGTTCGACATCAAAAGTGACGTGACAATGAAGTCACGTGAGGCTTGCGACACATGGTAGGCGCCAGACGTCTAGACGGCCCGTCGCGTCACCTGAAGGCTCTTCAGGAAGGCCGCCAAAATTCCTCTCCCCATCGCCGCCGCCGCCCGCGCCTCGCCGACGGCCTCTACTTACCTATATACGGTACAGTTCACTCAAATCAACTAGGCACTATGTACTACCACAGAGTACTACAGGGGGGTCTCTATGCGGTGTAGGTATGAAATGGCACGCACACACGCGTACACCGTTCACGGTGCCGGCCGGGCGGCCGCCCGTCTCGCACGCGTACCGTGTCTTAATATTTTTGTTACGTTTACGTATTTGAAAGAGAAAATAACCAAAATAAAAAGTAGTATTATTAATTAGGTACTCTGTGAAATAACTTTATATATTTTTAGTTATAAAATATAAGGAAAAGCAAAAATACTGCATAGCTTTTGGTTGCTTAAACGATAATAGTGATAAGAGCCTCACGTTTCATAAACTACCGCGTAACGTCGAAAGGTGAAAATATCGACCACGTTCAAACTCAGAAAATAGCAGTTCAAGGTCAGCGATCGTAATTGGTTGCGCGACTTTTTTACCATTTACAAAGACTCGTAACGCAGGGCCTGTGACGTAGGGATGGCGATCTGAGATAGATTAATCGAAGAATCGATTGTTGGAGCCAAAATATCGATTTTTTGAATCTATAAACAGTACTGAATGGATTTAGTGAATCGATACTTCACCCTTGAAACGTGAAATTCGAATTTAGCTTTTGCTATAAACCATAAAAGTATTTACAATTAATTGAATGGACCCATATTATAAGAATGCTGCCGGTTTAAGGGTTAATTATTCAATAACTCGCGAGATGGCTGTATGTTTGGATTCCTTCGCCTCTAATAAAAAAAGTAACGTTTGTTTCTTCTTCTTCGAATCTTTGACTTTATTTTTGTATTCTGTGACTGACATCTCTTGTTGCGTCATCATCATTCATTAAAATTCATTTTTTGTTGAATCTGTGTGTCGTAAAGCGAAATAAATAACTAATAACTGATTTTTATGTAGTGTTTGTTGCAGAATAATAACTAATAATAAACCAATACATTTAATAAAGTCTATAAACAATAAAGCCTAACATTTCAAATATTTTTTGATAATATTCTTTTTTGTTTTTGTAAGATGAAATGTTTAAAAATATTACAATAATAGGTAGAAATGATAATGTATTATTTCTAATGTAAGGTGCCGTTGGTACTATGTAGGTATTAACATTCTGTGCTACCAATCGATAATGTATGTAGTATGTAGTAACGAACCAAAAAGATATAGGCTGATGATAAAAAAAATCCCTGAAGAACATTTATGTTTATAGTGTATAACAAATGCATAAAATACACCTACCTACCTAACTGTGCCTCCTAAACTCGTAAGTCGCAACCCTATTGAGCTTCACGGACAGCAACATTGTAATCATATTGTAATGTCGTTAGCGTCAGATAAACAAAAATAAACTATCGCGCGTAACCATTTCGTACATTTTTGCTTGCGCATGGGAAGTTTAGGTTATTATAAAAGTACGTAGGCGATGCCGATGCTATTAAAAATGTACTTTATTCTTTCGAGCAAAGATTTTACATTTGTTTGATTGTTTTTGGGAAGTGACCCAACTGTACTAAACTGTGGTACTACATAAAAACGTAAACTGTAATCCGGGGCTTTAATGGTTTTCTTTGATTGCTCAGACTACATTTAATCCTGAAAGCCGTTTGTGATCCTTCTATTTAGGTTAAATATTGTAGGCTGGAACTAATTTTAATGGAATGAATGCCAAAGTAGGTTTTGTTTTCGATACCCCGGTAAGTGGTTTATTATCAGTTTTAAACGGTTTTGGTTACGTACTTACCTATTGGAAAAACCACTCTCTACGCACTAGCGTTTCTTGTTATCAAGTGGTACGTTTCACTACAACATAATTATGTGCTACGTAATTGTTTACCATTAATTCCTAAAACTACATACATATTAAAATTGCTGACCTACATACTTAAATATTTGACAAGAATTAACCACTTTAAATAAAGGTCAAAGCTAGCAAACGCTAGTACAATTTAAATTACGAATTTCATTATGAGACTTTCTTACGAGGCCTTCATACCGAGGACGGGACGCCAAGGGTTCAAGAAGGGCCCTTTTAATTCAAGCTCCAAATTCATACATTACATTCCTACACAGTTTTAAATTATTTGATTACTACGGTTAATTGGTGTGATGTAATATTGCAAGTATTTGGAACATTCTTTATCATAATACTTAATATTAAATGTATTGTCCGAAAATAAAACAACTTGGTTTGACGAAATCCGTCTGCTGAGCTGACATTTTACAATGTTGCGTCATTAAATCTGTGAGAGTTGTATCTGGCTGCTTTATTAAAACGCAGGGTTTTATGATTCTGTATCCACATAGGCGTATATTGAGGCACTCTTGAGTGTTATGTCTGAACAACATAATATAGTTCGATCAACGAGGATTTTTTTTGTATGAAGACTTCCGAAAAATTCCTCCGGAACTGGGTATATTATGATGAGAGTAGGTGATACAGATTAGGTATAGATCAGGTATAGATGCACAATAATAAAGTTTGGTTTTTTTACCAAAACATGAAAATTGCATATTATTATAACTCTCTGCGAAAAAATCCTCAGCATCAAATTCTTTTTAACCGACTTCAAAAAGGAGGAGGTTATCAATTCGACGGTATGTTTTTTTTTTTTGTATATTTGTTACGCGATTACTCCTCCAATTATGGACCGATTTTTAAAATTCTTTTTTTGTTCGAAAGGAGGTACTTCTGAGGTGGTCCCATAGTCACCAAGTTGGGATCTGATGATTGGATCCTGGAGAAATCGAGGGCAATCCTCGAATTTTATAGGCCGACACACCGTTTTTCGCAAATTTTATGAAGTAATTTAAGTACTTGCGTATGGTAATCATAATTTCATGTAGCTGAGCTGATGATGGAAGGTAGAACTCCTTAATAGTAAGGAGTAGGCATCGACTGATTTAGTTTGAGTTCGCATATCTCTGGAACTACAAGTCCGATTTAAGTAATTGTTTCTTTGTTGTACTAGGTATCATTTAACTTAGGGAATATTGCAAGTTTCATTAAAATCGGTTCAGTAGTTTTTGAGATAGGGAATTTTATTAGCTTATTGTGTACATGAGCGATGTTATTACCGGTGTTATGGATTACAAAATTCTAGTGCACATGTTGTATTTGACAAGAATTCGGGTTGAATATTTAAAGTAAAAAGATTAAAATAAAAACTTTTTCAAAAAAAAATGTAACCGCCTTCAAAAACAACCATAAAAAACGGTAAAAAAAACCTACAAAATAACTTTTCTTTCGGAAGTCGGTGGCAAAAAAAAGACAATGAAATAAAGAAAACAAAGACACCGACTTCCGAAAGAAAAGTTATTTTGTAGGTTTTTTTACCGTTTTTATGGTTGTTTTTGAAGGCGGTTACATTTTTTTTTAAAAAGTTTTTATTTTGTATAATTATGTTTAAATGTATTAGTTAGAATAGGGAAGTACATAAATAACCATCCAACAAATTTTCGATTTCATTGTCACTCCAAATTAACTTTTTACATATCGCCACAATATCGGGCTCTAACTTCTAGTGAAAAATTGTTCTGCCGATTTTTATTTTTTATGTGAGATCTTATCCTTAAATACTTAGGAGTGGGAAGCAGTCGCCTCCTTCTGCGAAGCAGTCATGCTCGCTAAGGAGGAGGCGGGCCGCGCGAGGGAGAGGATAGCGTCCTCCTTCCATCTACCCCGCCCACGGCGCGGCGTCGGACGTCGGCAGACGATCACCGGCCACCGTAGGCGCGGGCATACGGGCGGCAAGTAAAGGGAAACTCGCTGTCCAACCATGGACCATGCCCGGGTCGAGGGGTCGCGGGACTTATCTCATTACCGTGACCCCGGAACATAAAGGGCTATTGAAGGACACCGTGAATTTTAGTCAGTGCGAGTCTGACAGTCGCCGCCCGGGATGGGACAACTCATTTGATGATTTTACCACGCTAAAAAAAAAAACAATCAAACACTTATTCTAAATGCTTGCCGAGAGAGGTAAGGACGAGTCGGGGATTGAAACAGAATCAAGTAGCGCACTGTCTGTACAGCCTGCTTGTATTAATTAGTATGTAACCTTCCTCTTACATGTTTGCCTTCTTTTCAGGTTTTCTATGGCTGCTTTTTTCTGTAGCTGTACTCTATCTAGGAAGTTGCTTTTTGACTTTCATGAAACAATGTTAAGGATACTCGTAGGTAAATGATATTGGACTAAATTAGATACGTAGGCACGTCATACCTGTTTTGAAAAATGATTAATATCTTATATTTTAATCATGTCTGAAAGTTAATCTGCTCCTCTGAATAAAATATATAAAGGGGCTTGAATCTATAATTTGGCTCTTGACGTTTGATCTTGAGATAACCTTATTATTTTTCACTGCTCGTTACTGGTTATTGAAAAAAAAAAGATTTCTCTGTCGTTACCTACATTATTTGTGGGTTAATGTAATAAATTGAAAATAAAAAACGTATTTTATCTATTTTTCCCGAGGTTTCGGAATTTTTGTTTTAGTAATTTGGTTTTGTTACTAGCTTTGAACGACTACTTAAGGCTGCTTTTCCACCAGAGATGCGCTATGTAGCTGTGCTGCGAGGATGTAAAAGCTGAGCTACGAAACTGTGTGACCGTTTCCACTGATGCTACGCTATGTAGCTGTGCGGTAAGATGTGCTGTGAAGATGGGTAGTGCGCTACGAAGATGCGCTGTCACAAGGTAGCTGCGCTACAAAGATGCGCCGCCACAAGGTGGCTGTGCTATGAAGATGCGTAGCTGCCGCTACGAAGATGCGCTGTCACAAGGTAGCTGCGCTATGAAGATGCGCCGCCACAAGGTAGCTGCGCTATGAAGATGCGTAGCTGCGCTACGAAGATGTGCTGTCACAAGGTAGCTGCGCTATGAAGATGCGCCGCCACAAGGTAGCTGCGCTATGAAGATGCGCAGCTCGAGCTATGCGATGTATCGATACTAGGGAAAACGACCCATAGCACGCATCCACAGCACGCAGCCGTAGCACGCAGACACAGCACGCAGCCATAGCGCGCATCCTTACATACAAAAAACACATCTTAGTTGAATCCGTTTCCACCAGTGCTGTGCTATGTAAACCAGTGAATATGATTGGTGGATATCAAACGCATCCGCAGCAACGTAGCATAGCGCATCTCTGGTGGAAAAGCAGCCTAATACTTATATTATGATTACTCACGTGATTAGGGCTAATCGTTTAAGAGATTTTTTTGGAAAGCATGATTCTGAAAACCGTTAATTCCTTTTACCTATGAGACTAATGCACGTTTGGTTTTATGTACTTTAGTTTATTAAAAAATGCTATTGACAGATCGACCAATGTCATTTTCTTTCGCAACTCAACAAAAAACGAGAGTCTCATACAGTAGGATGCAATTTCAGAAATGTATGTTACCACTTCACTTAATAATTAATTATCACTAAAATTCTGAGCAGCTACTAAAATAAAACACACATTGATGAATATAAACAATAATCAGACTGTAGTGTTAACATTGAAGATAAAAGTGTTCCCAGGTTGAATTTTTCCACTGCAATACAAAAGGTGATGGTGACCTCATTAGTGGGTAGACGGAGCATAGCTAAACAAACATTAGCGCAGACAAGTGAAACAGTGCAAATGTTGCGTATCAGGGGCCGGGGTATCAACTGCTATCGGCACTGATAACAAACGCCCTGTATATGCGTGTGTCCACACTGGAAACCTAGCGCGACGGCGGGCGCGATGGCGGGCGCGATCTGTGTCCAAACTGCCGATCAAGCGTTTTGTTTTTGTAGCGGCGACTTCAGGTGTTGCAAACCGGTGGTACAAAGTAGTTTCTATAAATCTTGTTTAAAGAAATTATTTTAAAAGGTTTTATAGGTTTTTCAGGATTGTATACAAGTAAATTATTATCAACCATTCTACATGATTCTAGTCAAGTACAGTAAAAATAACTTAAATACAAACACAAATACCACCTACGGTAGTATTTTAGTGCATGTCCTGATAACTAGATGACGCTGACTATAACACCGAAATGGTTTGTTACACCTGCCACCTACGCGTTATATCGCTCGCAAAATCGCTTGTTGCCATCGTGCTAGGGCCTTAGTAACTTCAGTGTGGCCACGAGCGGCGATTTCATACGTTCAATATTATCGCGCCCGCCGCCGCCCCACCGCGCTAGGCTCGCAGTGTGTTTGAGCACTATAATCGTCGCCAGATAAATGTTATGTGACGACACCACTTGTAGAAATTGCCTTTATTTGGTTATTATGTATCTGTTGTCTGTTTTTGTGACCAGTTTTTTCAATAGTCAGTTTTATCGGAAGAGTACCTATTCGCGATAGTTATATCTAAGCAAAAGCTAGCCAATATTTATGTCTAAAAGCTAGGCCACAGCTTTGAAAAATCTTATTCAACTTTCCCTAACTTTTTATACAAACTTCAGTCTGCAAGTTCATTATTTCGTATTAACACTGTAGCCTGTATCTTGACACTAGCTGACCGATCACCGACCCGGCAAACGTTGTTTTGCCATATTATACGTATAAATTATTTCTAGTGCCACATTATAAAAAAATTAAAATAAAAAAATGTTGTCCAAAAAATTAAAAAGAAATGTTAGGGGTGGATAACCCTAATCACTTAGGGGTATGAAAAATAGATAGTAGCCGATTCTCAGTGGTATTGGTCCCGACTCTGGTATTGGTCCCGACTGTGGTATTGGTCCCGATTTACGAGTTGTAGGTCGTGGGTTCGAACCCCGCCAGGCGCATTACTTTGTGTAATTTATTTCATCACCACTGTTCTCAAAACGGTGAAGGAAAACATCGTGAGGAAAGCGGCATGTCCTAGAACCAAAAATTCGAAGATATGTGACATCTACCAACCCGCACTGGGCCCGCGTGGTGGATTATGGCCCACTCCCTCTCACAGAGAGGAGGACTGTGTCCCAGCAGTCGGAACATTATAGGCTGATGATGATTCTCAGACCTACTGAATATGCATATAAAATTTCATGAAAATCGGTCAAGCCGTTACAGAGAAGTATGGTAACTAACACTGTGACGCGAGAATTTTATATGTATATTTTAGAGATAGCTTCTGCCCGCGGTTTCACCCGCGTCATGTTAAGTGTTGGCCCTATGGTCCCGTCCCCATCAGTTCCCTTAAGAAGCGCGTGGAATACGACACGCCGTGACTCGTTTCTTGTCCTTGGTCGGACGGTGAGCTACCCATTAATTCCCGTCCGCAAGCGGCTGGAATATGACCCGCGATTTCCGATGCCCTGAGCGTCTTCAGTGGTGCCGCAATTATGACATGCCCAGGCAGTCATTATTTTGTTGTGGTATTATTTTGAAACTATATATGATATCTGATATCTCCTAAGATATTCATTGAAATCAAACGATGCCAAGGGCAATTTTGTTCAAAATTAAATGCTTGTGATCATTAATGTATTAATTTGGATAAGGGTTAATGTCATGTTAATGAAAATACCTTCGCAAATAATGCATTACTTAAAAACAGGGAGGACAGCGTCCTCCCTCCACCCCAGCCGCAGTCAGCTCTATCAAGCACTTCAAATACAGAACCTAGATATTATATCGACAGGAGAACCAACATACTGGCCTACAGATGTGAACAAGGTACCGGATCTTATCGATTTTTGTATTATAAAAGGCATCTCTAAAAATATATATTTCATGCACCTCTAGTCAAGATTTGTCATCAGACTACTCACCAGTATTCATCAAACTCAGCCGCAAAATTCTAGAAAAACCAAAACCCTGCAAACTACACAGCAGAAAAACCAAGTGGCCACTGTTTAGACATCTTGTTGAGTCTTCTATAAACAATAAACTCCCACTGCACAACGAAGATGATATCTATCAGGCAGTCGAACATTTTAATTATTGCATTCAACAATCCGCATGGAGCGCCACGCCTCCATCAACAACAAAGCCTACAGATATACAGTGGTCTGAAACCGTCCGAGACTTACTGAATGAGAAGCGCAAAGCAAGAAAACGCTGGCAAACGACGAGATACCCTGGTGACAAGAAACACCTTAACTATGTCACAACTCGTCTTAAATTAGCACTCAGTGAGGATCAAAATCGAGAGATGAAAGTATATACTAAAAATCTAGACGCAATGGCAAGTTCAAATTATTCTCACTGGCGAGCAACAAAAAAGGTTAAAAGACCTGTAGCAAGCCAAGCACCAATACGCAATAAGCGATAACACATGGACCAAAAGTGACTTCGAAAAAGCTCAAACTTTCGCCGAACACCTAAGGGAAGTATTTACACCCAATAATACTCAAGGATCACAAACACTGCATAGTGAAATAGAATCATATTTACAGCAAACATACCAACTCGACTTGCCTCTAGAAAAAGTAACGCAAAATGAAGTAAGAGCTGCCATCAATAAACTGAATGAACGCAAAGCACCTGGATATGATTTAATAACAGCAAAAATATTGAAAGAATTACCTGAAGCAGGCATAACTTTCCTCACTGCTTTATTCAACGCAATTCTTTTAAAGGGGTATGTGTCTTCTCAATGGAAAGTAGCTCAAATTATTATGATAGCAAAGCCTGGAAAGTGCACTGGAAATGTGAAATCCTACCGTCCCATTAGCTTGTTGTCTATTCCTTCAAAATTACTAGAGACATTGTTCTTGAAAAGACTAAGACCACTGATAGACCAAAACGCTCTCTTGCCTGACCACCAGTTCGGGTTTTTTTTTTTTTTATCGTGGTAAAATCATCAAATGAGTCCTCCCACCCCGGGCAGGGCGGGAGGGACTGTCAGACTTGTACTGACTAAAATCCACGGTGTCCTTCGATAGCCCTTTATGTTCCGGGGTCACGGTAATGAGATAAGTCCCGCGACCCCGGCAGGCTTTGGCCCTCTAGAGAGGGGGCCCCGTCATCTTGCTGACGCTCTTTGAGGCGCGCGTGGAACACAACGCGCCGTCGACCCGGGTATGGTCCATGGTCGGGCAGCGAGTTGCCCTTTACTCGCCGCCCGCATGCCCGCGCCTACGGTGGCCGGAGATCGTCTTGCGACGTCCGTCGCCGTGGGCGTCCACCACTGCGGTTGGGGCGGAGGGAGGACACTGTCCTCTCTCTCACGCGGCCCGCCTCCTCCTTCACGAGCATTACTGCTTCGCAAAAGGAGGCGACCGCTTCCCACTCCGTCTCGCCCCGCAGCATGGCTGCAACCAATGCCGGGCGCGAGAGGTCTCCGCCTATCGCCGCCGTGAGGACACGTCGGTGCTCTGCCCAAGCGGGGCAGTCTTGCACCGTATGCTCTACTGTGTCCTCCGGGCGATCTTCGCAGTGGTGACACCCAGGCGTTTCCTCCTTTCTCCACCAGTTCGGGTTTAGACAAAGTCATGGAACTATAGAACAGATACATCGTCTGGTCGAAAAAGTTCATATGACATATGAGGAGAAAAAATACTGCTCAGCTGCTTTTCTAGACATTTCACAAGCTTTCGATCGTGTTTGGCACGAGGGCCTTTTATATAAAATTAAAAAATCACTCCCAATAAATTACTACATTTTTATTAAATCCTACCTAGAGAAGAGGTACTTCTTTGTAAAACATGGCAACGAAATAAATGGTTTGAACGAAATTCGAGCAGGAGTTCCTCAAGGCAGTGTGATGGGCCCCACTTTTTACCTTCTTTATACAGCTGATCTCCCCGTCTCAGAAGGAGTAGTCATGGGCACGTTTGCCGATGACACTGCTACACTAGCTGTCATCAGAGATGCTACAAAGAAGCTTAGACGAAATATCTAACTGGCTAAGAGAATGGAGAATAAAAGCAAATGAAACCAAGTCTGTACATGTGACGTTCACAACGAGGAGAGAGACCTGTAAAACTAAATAATATTCAGATTCCCCAAGCAGAAGAAGCTAAAATACCTCGGAATGTACTTGGATCGGCGACTAACCTGGCGAAAACATATATTCACGAAGCGAAAAGCATTGAGCCTACAACTAAGGAAATACTATTGGCTACTATCAAAAAAATCCAAGCTCTCCCTTGAAAATAAGCTCAGGATTTATAAATCTATCATAATGCCTATATGGACATATGGGATACAGCTGTGGGTCACGGCAGCCAATTCCAACATTGACATACTCCAAAGGTTCCAGTCAAAAATGTTTAGAATTATACTAATTCATCATGGTACATGACCAATGATAGATTACATCGGGACTTAGGAATACCAAAGCTGAAAGAACAAGTCATGCAAGCTGTCGGAGCTTACAGGGATAGGATTGCTGCTCATCCAAATAGACTGGCATCAAACCTGATGCAAACAAGACCATTCAAGAGGCTTAAAAGAAGAACTACACAAGACCTAATAAGATAACAGATGGCACACAATATAGTAATTGATGCGGGTGCTCCACTGGGAGCATACCAGACCAGGCATGACTATCTCAAGTTAACACAAAAGATGCTGAATGTCAGTGGATGGACAGATTGCTTCAAAAACCAATAAAAAAAAATGTATTAATTTGGATAAGGGTTAATGTCATGTTAATGAAAATACCTTTGCAAATAATGCATTACTTAAAAACAGGGAGGACAGCGTCCTCCCTCCACCCCAGCCGCAGTGGTAGATGCTCACGGCGACGGACGTCGGCAGACGATCTCCGGCCACCGTAGGCGCGGACATGCGGGCAGCGAGTATTTCGCGACTCGCTGTCCGACCACGCCCGGGTCGACGGCGCGTTGTGTTCCACGCGCGCCTCAAACAGTGTCAGCATAATGACGTCCCCCCACCCCTTTAGAGGGCCAAAGCCTGCCGGGGTCGCGGGACTAACGAATTACCGGGACCCCGGAACGTAAAGGCCTATTTAAGGATACCGTGGATTTTAGTCAGTACAAGTCTGATAGTCCCTCCCGCCCTGCCCTAGGTGGGAGAGGACTCATTCAAATTTCCTGGAAGCAACACATTTCTCAAAAAATGTGTTGCTTCCAGGAAATGCGTGGGGATGAAATTAAATTTTATAGGCTTTTATTTACTTTTACCTGTTCCGTTGTCTGTAATCAAATCTTGTAAGTGAAATCCCACCAAAAACATCCTGTAAAAAACTAGCCAAAACTCGATGGAGTTGCTTGTTTATCTCTAAAAAGTAATGAAATCTAGACAAAGTCGTGCCAAGTCTAAGGTTCCTTACTGCGATTTCTTTATTATTATAGTTAATGTTGTGAGACTTGGCGGTTGAAAGGTACACAACGGTACAAAACCAGGTGCTCCATGACACCATTGCACCAATCTTGACTTGTACCCACTACCCAACGGCCAAGTCACACAACATTAAATATGATAATAAAGAAATCGCAGTGAGGAACCTTAGACTTGGCATGTCTTTGTCTAGATTTCATTACATTTTAGAGATAAATAAGCAGCTCTATCGAGACTTTGGCTAGTTTTTTACAGAATGTTTTTGGTGGGATTTCACTTCTTTTTGTAGAAACCACTTCTTTTTTAGAAACGTTGGAAAATTATTTTTTTGATCTTTTATTTTTGACGTCGAATGAAGCGGCCAACCAAGTTGAATATTTTTTGTAAAGGCGGTATGTCGATCTCTAATAGTTTGGTTGGGCTCTTGTGTTTTATAATCAGGGTCACCAGGTATTCCAGATCTTCGGTTATCCTAGTTTTTATAGTTTTCCCTTTTTGTGGCCATTAAACCCTAACTCTACCAAATTTCGGCAAAATAGTACTAGTACTTACCATAAACTCAGAGGAGTCTACGGTAAGTATTAGTTCTATTTTGATGATCATGAGTGAGTGAGTGTCGTAAATGCGAAACTTTGCTTTCGCTTAACTTCAGAACTAAATGACCTAAAGACCAGAAATTTTGGATTTTAAGTATGTGATTATAGCTTACTGGATGACGAAAATTTCTGCGTTCTGGTTTTATCCATAGGTTCTCAAATAGGGCCCTGAAAATGCGGCGAAATGGTTCCAGTAAAGGATGCTACGGCTGTGTTTGATACGCGCTCGTCTTGGCGGGGACACTGCCGTGCCCCCCGATATGTTCCACTTTCCGTTTTCCGATTGAGTTGAAATTTTGCACATATATTTATATCGCGTGACAATACAGTATTATGATGACACGGAGGCCATGGAGCTGATATGATGATGGAGCTGGAAGGTGGTTATAGGAACTCTGTAATGAAACGTCGCAAACCCATCTAGTTTATACTCGTTTGATTCGTCTTGACGAGTACTTTGTCTATCGTAAGTATTTTTTTAACAATAAAAGCTTGTTTTTAAAAAGTACGTAGTTTTTTTATTGACTAACTTGTTTAAATATAATATCCAGAAACAGTCATTAGAATGAAAAATGCAACATTGTCATACTGAATAAATACGTCAAATAAAACCTTGCATCACCATTGCAACAGAAAATATGCCGCGCATTATGTATGTGTCGTCACGCACCAGACAACCTTACAATGCTATCTAAGAATCTCGCCATAGTTACATTGCCTCGTTTCCTAGTCAATCTCAGCGACTCGTATCATATCAGTGACAGCGGTATTACTGTCACGACTCGCTGATAAACATCCAGGCCATTCCAGGCCAGGTACTTGACAGTCTACATATGCGAATGCTAAGCCCCCAATGAAGACTTCATTAGAAATATTACAATAAAACTGAACTATTACAAAGCATCGCCGTCAGCTGGTAATGTGCCCAAGTGACTGGCGGCGTTGCCTCTTTGTAGGGGAACAGTGTATAAGACGGGGACGTTAATAATCGCGAGGTATAACGGGGACATACACTCTTTACGCATACTTATCACAACACTAACGTAGAGCAAGCGCCATCAAGACGTCATTTGCAAGCGGCCAGACGGAAAACGCGTCCTGTTGGTGATTGTGCTACGTTAGTTTTGTGTTAAGTTTGCCTTAGGTGTGTGATTTCCCATCATACCTCGTGTCCTCGTCTTATACACTGTTCCCCTATGGCTATGCTTAGCCCCTGGCCAAGGTTAAAGCCAGCTCTTGGGGCACGGTAAGCGTCAACAAGTCTTTTAGTATTTCTCTATAGAGGCTGTGAGCACTCGGGCCCTATAGTTTCAACCCCAAACGGCTCAATAATATATTTACAAGTTTACTATATTTACGCCGCATTTTATTTAATTAACTTTTCGGGCGCTTTTCGAACACCGTGTGTACAGACGCCAGCAGGTCAACCTACCCGAAACTGTCAGATTTTACCAATCGAACATTAACCTTCCACTATTGTGATAAGGTTGAAAATCTATTGAAGAAATTTGTCAGATTGTGGTAGCTTGATGTACTGGCGTCTGTACTATTATTTCACCGATTCTTATCCGGGTGCTAGGGGCACGGCAATTGATATTTAGGCTATTTTAGCCAATCGCTTAAGAGGAGGTAAATGGAAAAGTTAGTGAGGATGGATGGATGGCTGGATGGACGTTGGTTACTCTGTCACGCAAAACTACTGAACGGATCTAAATGAAATGTGGTACACAAGGAGTTTATAGCCTGTATTAACGCAAAGGATAGTTCTTATCCCTATTTTAGCATTGACGACTGTTTGAGTTGGAAAAAGCATGTGGCTCAGGTGAGTCAGAAAGTCACGTTCTCGCTGCGGTCTCTCTATAGATTCAAGCATTTCCTCCCATCTAGCACCAAACTCACTTTGGTCCAGTCACTTGTGCTTCCCATCATTGACTATGCCGATGTTTGTTATTCTGATCTATCCCACGAACTTCTAAATAAATTGGATCGTCTTCTCAATAACTGTATTCGCTTCGTTTTTGGCCTTCGTAAATACGATCACATTTCTTCTTTTCGTTCCCAGGTTAAATGGTTGCCTATCCGACGCAGGAGGTCCCTCAGATCTCTTTGCATGCTCTTCAAGATTATGAACGATCCATGTGCTCCTGATTACTTAAAAACTCTTTTCATAGTGTTGGGCAGTTCTCATAGTCGTAACCTTCGAGCTTCTAAGAATCTACTTTTCCAAATTCCTTCACACCGTACCGGTTTCATGTCTAATTCTTATACTATCTCGACTATTAAGCTCTGGAATGCGCTACCCTTTAGCATTAAAAAAGCTGAAAGCAATTTCACTTTCAAGAGAAAAGTACGTAACCTCTATACGTCAGAATAAATTAGCTCTCAATTAACAAAAGTCATGTCATGAATTATTAGGATTTTATTTCTATTTATTTTATATGTTATAATATTGTTTATTTTATTTTATTTGTATATATGTAATAGTATTAAAAAGCATAGTTTTATATATATATATTTTTTTTTTTTAGTTTGTTTTACTAGTTTTTTTTTTTTTTTGTTGTACCCTACCACAGTGTTGTCTTACACCCAAAGGTTGACTGGTAGAGAATGCCTTGTGGCATTAAGTCCGCCTATGTACCAAGGATTTGTACATGAAGTCTAAATAAATAAATAAATAAATAAATAAATATCTCCCCATGGGATACTTTTCGAGTTGTAGAATGCGAAACCGCTGGCAACACATAGTTAAACTATATCTTTTACTAAAATGCTTTCACATGGAAAGTTCATCAACGTGAGGGTCAGACCAGAGAGTCTACTTAAGAGGCAATGGCAATAATACCCATTGATATTTCAACAAAGACTTTGAACATAGATAATGGTCATTCTACGATAAAGTAAGGATATTTCCGTCATTGATATCGCAGATAACTAAATCGCTGATCAGAATAATCGATCTTTTTTTACATTTTTATGAGAAAAATAAATAGAGTCCACCGTACATATCAATAACATGACAGAATGTTGAAAGCAAGGCTTGCAATGAAAGTTTTGACAAGGAAGACAATTTACATGAATGATTACCTACTTGATCTTGTCCTTGCTTTATATGCCAAAGTAAAGTCAAAAGAAACATTTTTGAATTTAAATCAGGCATTTACGTAAATTAAAATTGTTGCATTCATTAGGACTGCTATTTTTAGCCTTACGAACAACTTCAAAATAAATAAGTATATAAAATAAAAATGCAATTTTATTCTATGGAAACTATGCGGAAGAAGTAAACAATAACTTAATTTCAAACATTTTGCAAGCATGAAATAGAAGCACTAACAATCACTTTAAATTAAGATACAGATTTCACTTTCTTTGCTAATTATTAAAACTAAACTAATAAAAACAAATTTTTAAGTACAGAATCATAAAAAAAAACATATATTACATTACAGTTCCTAAACTACAAACCGGTGTTTTCCGGTTTTTAAAACTTATCTTCAAACGTTTTTGAGATAGTAATAGATTTTTTTGTAGCACAGTTCCTCCCACCCAGGGCAGGGCGGGAGGAACTGTTAGACCTGTACTGACTAAAATCCACGGTGTCCTTCAATAGCCCTTTACGTACCGGGGTCACGGTAATCCGTTAGTCCCGCGACCCCGGCAGGCTTTGGCCCTCTATAGAGGGGCCCCGTCATAATACTGACACTCTTTGAGGCGCGCGTGGAACACAACGCACCGTCGCCGTCGGCCCGGGCATGGTCCATGGTCGGGCAGCCAGTAGCCCATTACTCGTGGGCGTCTTCCACCGCGGCTGGGGTGGAGGGAGGACGCTGTCCTCTCCTTCACGCGGCGCGCCTCCTCCTTTGCTAGCATGACTGCTTCGCAGAAGGAGGCGACCGCTTCCCACTCCGTCTCGCCCCGCAGCATGGCCTCGACCAGCCGGGCGCGAGAGGTCACCGGAGATCGTAATAGATTAAGTAATTAATAAGTAGGTTTACTATTTATCTACATCGTTATTAATATTAATGTAGTAAAGTTTAAATTTTTTGAATGACCGGAGTGTGTAGAAAGTTTCTATTTTGTTAAACATCAACGCGCAGGCATTGTTGTGGACTTGTGGGACAGGAAAACATACTTATGATAAATTGATTTAAATCTAGAACAAATGACTGTTTCTTGCTAAAACTAATTATTTAGGATATCAATCTGTTTGTCAATTTCTAATTTAATGATAAACAAATACGAAATAACGTTAGAAACATTTAATCATTGCAATTTTTATTCGTTAGTAGTGAACCTCCTTCTTCTAGTGTCAATCATTCGCGTTTCTAGTGCGTCGCCGATCATCACATATTTTATTGAAAAATGTAATTTAAAATTTAAAAAAAAAATATGTAGCCGCCTTCAAAAACCACCACAAAAAAAGGGTAAAAAAAAAACTTTTTCAAAAAAGTAACCGACTTCAAAAACAACAACAAAACAAAAAAGGGTGACTTAAACAAGTTAATAACTTCTTTCGGATGTCGGTGGGTTTATTTTTTATTTCATTGATTTTTAGCCACCGACTTCCGAAAGAAGTTATTAATTAGTTTATTTCACCCTTTTCTGTTTTATTGTTGTTTTTGAAGTCGGTTACTTTTTTGAAAAAGGTTTTATTTTACCCTTTTTAGTTTATTTATTAAATATTCAACCCAAATTCTTGTAAAATACAAAATTTTCTTACATATGCACTAATCTTGTAATCCGTCACAACATAAAAAAATCCGTATCTTTAACTACATCGCTCAAGTGCACAATAAGCTAATAAAATTCCCTATTTCAAAAACTCCTGAACCGATTTTGATGAAACTTGCAGTGTACCCTAAGTGGAACAATACCCAGTACAACAAAAAAAGAATTATTTAAATCGAACTTGTACTTCCGGAGATATGCGTGCACAAACATACATACACTTATGAAATTTGGCACATTTGTTCAGACGCTGATATAGTCTAACATATATGAAAACTGGGCAGTTCTGATAATATTACATACATACGGGTCGAATTGATAACCTCCTTTTTTTTGAAGTCGGTAATAACCTACAAAATAACTTTTCTGTCAGAAGTCGGTGCCTTTGTTTTTATCATTTCATTGTCTTTTATGCCACCGACTTCTGAAAGAAAAGTTATTTTCTAGGTTATTTTACCCTTTCTTGTGGTGGTTTTTGAAGGCGGTTACATATTTTTTCAAAAGTTTTTTATTTTACTCTTTTTAGTTAAAATATTCAACCCAAATTCTTGTCAAATAAATCATTCTCTTACATGTGCACTAAAATTTTGTAATCCGTAGCACCGGTAACAACATCGCTCAAGTGCACAATAAGCTAATAAAATTCCCTATCCCAAAAACTCCTGAACCGATTTTGATGAAACATGCAGTATTCCGTAAGTTAAATAATACCTAGTACAACAAAAAAAGAATTTCTTAAATTGGACTTGCAGTTCCGGAGATATGCGAACACAAACTAAATCAGTCGATGCCTGCTCCTTACTGTTAAGGAGTTGTACCTTCCATCATCAGCTGAGCTACATGAGATGATGATTATCATAAGCAAGTACTACTAGCAAGTACTTAAATTACTTCATAAAATTTGCGAAAAACGATGTGCGGGCCTATAAAATTTGAGGATTGCCCTCGATTTCCCTGGGATCCCATCATCAGATCCTGACCTGATGATCATGGGACTACTTGGGAAGTATACCCTTTAAAACGAAAGAAAAATTTTCCAAATCGGTCCAGGCGTCTTCGAGAAATCGGGAAACATACGTAAAAAAAACGAACGAACTGAGAACCTCCTCCTTTTTTTGAAGTCGGTTAAAAATAAATAAATAAGATATAAGCGTCATAAGGACGATGATACTTATATTTTAAGACGTAAATTGGAAAAGAAAGTATTTGGCCGGGATAAAAGGTCCCGTCGCAGCTACGATAGTAGATGCTCCCGAGTTGCTGGTTTCGGATCATGAAGGTGAGCTGAAATGTTTTTCATCATTCATATGTTTTTCATTGTTTTCAACAATGTTAAAACAAAAGGAAGACATTGTGAATAGTTTTAAGGACCATATCCGTATCGTAATTTGACATAGCGTCATATTCCAAATAGTGTTGTGTTCATCTTATGGTGATGTAAGGGATGTTACCTTCACACAATTTGGGATTCCAAATAAATTCATTGGGTAAAATTACAGATAGGCAGTCGCTTCACGTATAATACTGATATTCAGCTATAACCGGGTTGACTGGAAGCCGACCGCATCATTTTTGAGAAAAGGCTGGGCTGATGATGACCTGTAAGAACCTAGTGAAAAGTAAAGAAAATAGTCATGAAAAGATTGCATTAGATAACAATCTTTAGCTCAATAGTTAGTTTCGGAAAACCGAACTTAGAATTTATAAAAATACATAATATATACACCGTGACTTTTTAGTCGTCTTACAAAATTCGTCCACTTAATGTATCCGACCTAAAATACCTCTAGGCGATTTTTTTTTTAAATCGTTAATAATATTTTTATTTTTATTAATAAATAGGTACATTAGAAATATGAATCACCCTGTTAAAATGTTTACGTATCAATCTGTAGAGTATACCTACCCAGCGCAATAGTCGGGTAGATCATTCCATTTCCATTTTCTATGAGACAAGGGCGTTTCTAACTACGCCTTGTGTCATAATAAATAACCAATTAAAGTTTTATTATTAAATTTTTCAAATCTCTTAAATACATATTTTTTTATTATAAACGTGTTCTAGTCATTGGATACATGAACTGGGCTGCTTTTGTAAGACGACTAAAAAGTCACGGTGTATAGAACGAGTTAGTGAATTGTGAATCTATGATTACATTTCAGTTCGCTTCTAGCGTGTCTAGTCTAGCCAGGCTTGCGGGACTAATTTCCGGACGATTAACGTATAAAAGAATCTAATAATAGACAAGTTTATCGATGTTTTCTCGTCTTCCGGTAAACCTAGACATTGTTGTCTGCTTTTTGTGTGCATTTGAATGAAGTACGAACAAACTGATCATGAATTTGAGCTTAGATTGAACTATCCTTCGATAAAATCACTGAGAGCTTTTGTAGAATATAAAAGCTTTTAAAGATGAAGGATAATACTTTTTCACCGCAGTTGTTCAACCTATACTTAATGTTAAAAGCTAGTTTTAGCGTCCAGTTGATTTAAATCTTTCTACAAAATTATATACCTATACCTACTTTTAGAAAAACTATCCTGAAAATGGCAGTGTTACGGCCATCAAACAATGGCTCTACTACTACTCAAACGTATGTTCGCAGTCGAAGTGTTTAAACGTAACTGACATTAAATTCTCGCTTCATGCACACTGCGTTTTAATTATGCGTATTACATGTAGATCGTCGTGGTGTGTAGTTGCAGTCAGGTGATTACGAGGTGTCACAGGCCACGTAAAACGTCCGTGGTCAGTGGAGCGGCAGCAGCGGCGACGCGGGTCGGACGCGAGACGTTGCTGACTCACGCGCCCGCTGTCTGCCCGTGGTATGGCGCTACCCGCGACGGCCGCGCGAACTAGGCGTGCGCCCTCGTCCCGACCTTGCCTCGACACGGATTTATTGATGCGTCACCACGAGACACGACGCATGCCGCTTGACGGCTCGACTCGACTCGACTCGTGCCGAGTTACGTGCGAGTTTACTCAGCGGAACCGATTCAAGTAGCGGTCCACCAATTTGTTCCACACAGGATCATACTATTGAAACATTCGTGATTGTTTGAATTGCGTTATCTTGTTACAGTAGACGTAATTACGGCGTTGACAATGGGCGACGCAATTCGTGAGATGATTTATATAATGACGCAGATTATCTTGTATAAATTGGCATGACACACTTGTGGATGTTCTACGATTAAAGAAATGTGTTTACTGGTTTCATAAAAAGTTTTAAAATACCTAGTCAAAACTTTGAATATTTATGTAGGTACTAGGTACATAATAATGAAATAAGATAATTATACACAAGTTGGGTCGCGAGACTGTCTAAGCAGGACATCGTGGCTCTGGAACGCAAAGGGACACAACCGAAGAAATAGGGTGCACTTTTAGTAGAAGAGTCTGACCCTCCCCCTCCACATAGGACGGGGGGACTCATTGAAGGTTTTATCTACTAAAAATAAGTTAATCAAGACTTACAATAAAAAAATACAGCATTCTTCATAATCGTTTTATTTTTCTGTCATATCTTTTAATTAAATTCTACGCTTTACAAACTTCGCGAATGAAATAATACGAGTAACTAGGTAACTACATTTCTAAGAATAGGCCAAAAAATATAATTATAATAACCTGTGTGTTATTATCATTATATTTTTCGTAGGTACTCTAAAGCAAAAGGTTAATAAGATGAGGTTATAAATATCAGGCAGTCTAAAAATACATAATGTGAACAAATGTTAGATAGCGGAACGGAATTAATTTAAAGAAGTATTTTTAGATTTGTCTGTTCCGAATAAAAATAATACTTAATTGCTTAAGAAATTAAGTAAAAAGATATTGCAGGTTTTAGTTAACACTCATACACAGTACCTATGTAGGTACACTTATTAATATACACGTAAAAAGTGATTTCAAAATTTAGTTAACACTCAGACATATTCAATTCACCTACTTATAATTAAGTAAAGGTTAAATTGGACATTTTTAAAATGTTGTTCGGGAAAAATAAAAGTTGCATCGGAACATGTGGAACCAGTTTGTAACTTCAGTAGGCAGGTGTGTGACGTTATGATTGCGCCACGGCCGGCGGCCGGCTGACGTCGAATGTCCGGCGGCCTGAAGGCTTTCAGGAAAGCCACTGCCAGCCCACACCATGAAAGCTCGAATAAATGTCAATGCTTTAGTAAAATGCGAATCTACTTCAATATTTGCACGGATCTTATGCATGAAGTAAAGTTATGACGGAACGGTTAAAACAGTGGCTGAGCTATTGGACTGCAGCGCACCGTGTCATGGATTCGATTCCCGCACGTAACAAATATTTGTATGACCTACAAATAGTTGTTTGTGTATGTGAATCTCTGTGCTTGTAAACGCACCCACGACACAGGAGAATTCCTAGTGTTGGGCAATGTTTAAAAAAAAATACTTCTAGGTACATTCTTAATCACCATGCCCGTTGTAAACGAATTTAGTTTTATTTAAGTGTAAAACGTTGCATAACGTCTGTTTAACTTTATATGTTTATAAATACCTACACTGTTTTATCTATTAAGATAAAACATTGTTTACTTGTTATGTCTGAAATTCAGACACTATCGCTTTTATTATGACTGATCAGGTTCAAATTCTGCTTCCAGTAGAGATTATTTAATACACCCAAGCAATCGGGTATTCGTACACTCCACTAAGGCTTGGAAACATGTGAATAAAGCCAGACATTACAGGAAAGCACACCTTTTACAGAGTGTATGATATAGAGGTACTACAGCCTACGTATAGTGTACGCACACGGTAGCTACCACTCGCGGATTTAATGGCCCATAACCATATAGTGTCGAGCCGGCACTCCGTGGTAGAGAAATGATATAATACTAACAGTGCTAAGGTTTCTATTTTGTCTCTAAACGAGCATTGTACGATGGAAATGGAGAAAATGCACTAACTTGAATTATTCATAAGCAACTGGATTAAAATGCGGCTCGATAAATGCAATTGAAATTTTACTTCGATTCCCTTCAAAGAAAAGCAACGGGATTGAATTCGCATTTTGTTTTTTTTTTTTTTGACAAACAACGTTTTGTCCGTATTCATTGGGTGCGTTTAGCCGATACAAAATCTGGACAGAATATGCTGAACAGTCAACTATGCCGACTATTATCGGCTGAAACCATGCCTAAGGTCAGACGAGAGTGAAGTTAGCAATTAGAGCTTGAATATTCCGTTATTTAACTTTTTGAGTTTTCAATGTCAAACTACCGGATAGTTGTCAGTGTTAACGTATAAGGCTACACACGGCTAAGATACCTACTATAATATTTTATCTTAAGATACCATATCGCTCGCCATACAATTCAATGGAACATCACCCACAACGAAGATAGAAGATATTTCATATTTTCGTATCTTAAGATAGAGAGCGATATAAGAATTTATTATCGTAAGATAAATGTTATAGTATCTTAGCCGTGTGTAGCGCCCTTTATAATACCATGTATCTATCCAATCTGAATATAGCCACTTATCATTTCTCAGCCTCCTCAGACTATGCTGTTAAGCAGTCGCCATTTTACTTTTAGTGCTGACAAGATTTTGTATCGGCTAAACGCACCCAATTGCCTTTATGTAATATAAGTAGGTCACAGTAGAACTTGCAGCATTGTGTTTAACAGTTATCGTCAACAACTTTATTTTTCCTGTTTGTCTTCGGGTTTATGGACATACGAGTATACTCGTAGTATATAGCAAGGCGGTTGCCGTACCCCATGGGTCGCCCCATAAACCTCAACAAAGATCACCCTGACGGGTCACAGTTTTATTGCCTCAATCGTAAAACATTACTACATTCGGTGCAGTTTGATGCCAATTCAGTTTGCAACCACTTTGAACTTGGCCCTTTTTGGATTCAAGTCATTCAGGGGGATTTACACGGATCATTTATGCCGCACGGAATTGATCGTCTAAAATTCTAAATGACAATTAGACGAGGCGGCAAGTGACTAACTAAAATGATAAAATCGCAAGCCCCAAAGTTGGGTATTATTCAAATTTTGCCGTGTAAATGATCAGTTGCAGATTTGCAGCAGCAGGCGATGTGTTTTGCGCTTATGTTGTTCAGCTACGTTATCTCTTTAAAAACACTGGTCTGCTCAATATTTTCTTCGAAAGAGAACAAGTATCACGCGATTTTTTGAAAGGTATAGATGGGGTGGCCTTTCGTGTTTTTACAAGCGATGCGACTGGCGACTTGTCGGTTAAACTCCTCGTGTAAACTACCTTTTATACATAAATTCGTTGCGTTACGTGCATTTTGATGTTGTACAAAAGTTAGCTAGTGAATTAGTACTTAATTTGATATTTTTTGTCTGGAACGCCGCCTTTTGTGAGCCTACCAATCGATCGACCGTCGATCGACGCCATCGATCGATGGTAGAATGGACTGGTCGACGTCGATCGATAGTTTCTACTACACCAATCGCAGCTCGATCGACGTCGACTTATCCATTCCACCATCGATCGATCGTCGATTGACTATCGATCGATTGATGTGGTAACACCCTAAGGTTTCTCTAAGTGTAAGCACTTATATAAGAAGTGATCCTGAAGCCAGGTATGTCTTGGTTTAAAGTTCAAATAGATACCAATGCTTTTTACTGAAGGTTACTCTGAAAAGCTGTTGGAGCAACACTTAGAGGGTCAGAAGTGCTTTGTAATTGCATCATTAGCCTATTTCTTCTATAGCAAGAAGTTCCGCTGCTAGACTTAACTTAGTTTTTAGTCATTCAACTTTCGACGCCAGCGTATGTCTGACTAGGTAGACACTAGACAGGGTATATAAATCTGAATTACCATAGGGAATACTGCAAGTGATATATAAGGTTATCCTATTATATATTCGCATTGATGTTATGTCATAGAAGATAACATCATGTAAATTAGACTCGCACTTGTCAGACTCGTCTGGCTTTTATTTTAGTAATTCATCTAGTTATGTCTCGTAGTTTCGTTTTAGAGGTCGTAAAATGTTCAAATGAGACGGTCATCGTCGGTTGCATATAGCGAGTGAATGCACATTGCACGTCGATGTACAAACTTTGAGATTACGAGTGCGACGTCAATGCACGGATTATTCGAGAAGAGTGAATTGATGTACTTAAGTGTGGGGTGAGGGGTAGTGTGCGGGGCGAGGGGGCCGCGGGGCGGTGCACGCTGCATTCGATGCACCACGGTGTACAATGCACCCGGGCCGCGAGCCCCGGGGCGTCGCCCGGCGCCCCCGCTGGCCATTGCCACCGATTTCACCAGCACTTACGAAGTCTTTACATTACGTTATCGATGGACATATGAAGAGAAATCTGCAAACGATCATCATTTAAATGTCTGCATTGCACCACAGTGTATTCGTTAAAAATGTAGAGCACAGCTTCTTAAATGCATTACGATTCTCAATGATGTTTTGGCATTATTTCAAGATGAATAAAATTGTTAACCTAACTTAGATTCTTCTTGTTGTATATATATAAGTATAACATTTATTGGGTACCTGTTCAGATTGGATTTTAAACACAATCACTTTATTACTTATTCATTTTTAAGACACATCATAAGTATCTATTACTAAATTATCTATTAGAAAGATTATATTACCTATAATGTATTTGTTATTCAAAGCTTAAATAAGTTCCTTAAAAATGCTTATAAAATGAAAACGGCTGAACCAAATTGAATGAAATTTTTAAGTAACCAAATGTCAAATAGACTGCATCGAACAGAAAATAATCACGCAAATAGGACAGAAACCACGGAGTGATCAGTGTACAATGTGTACATTACAAACACAAAAACTCAATTTGAAGTACCTAGGTTAAAAATGGGTGTAAGCTATTGCTATGTAACACGTACGTTTAACAGCACTCACGGTAATATATCTTAGTCGAAACGATCCCTACTGGAGAACAATTTGCTAAACCAGAAGATAGACCAAATAAAAGCAGTTCTCTCGCTAGTACCTGTAACGTTCCTGTCCGCCTGATTTATAGACCGCTTCTAAATGGAGCGCCTAATGCTGCACTCCGCTGTGGAGGCTTTAATTACCGTACTAGAATAATGTATGGACACTTTAAGTACTTACCTACTTCCTTATTTTATCATTATGGAAAGACAAAAGAATGAACTTCATATCTTAATAAAACAGCTGTTGTTGAAAGGACCTCGCGCGACGACGGAATATTTTTACTCCAAAATGAAAGTTCTAGGCTCGAGCATAATATCATTTATTTCTGTATAAGGTAATATGACAAGCTCATTATAATAAGTTCCTTTCATGTCAGTGAATGGTGTGGACAAATTGTGAAACTCGAGGTCAACGCCCAGTGCCCAGGTATTCAGAAAATTGTAAGACGATTTTAAAACATTTTTGTGCATATCACAAAGCTTGCGAAGTTCTGATGCACTCCGTGCTCGAATATGTGCAGCAATAAAAAGGTTCGATTTATCGCACAATGTCGTTATGGTCGACATATAAGATATTTGACGGTAAATAAATTACGTGTTTTGCTGTCTCAGGCACATATAACATTTTATCCTGAATTTATTGCTTAATGAATTAAGCAATCTTACAAGGTATGGGACAGTATAATCCGCTTTACTGGCGCATACATTATATTTATATTCGAAGTATAAAAACAGAACTTGGGAATAAAGTTTGAATTATGATCGAAATAATGGAGTAAAATGAGGCAAATGATAACCAAGCAATTGTTAACCATTATTATTTATTACTAGCCTGTACTGTCCCACTACTGGGCAAAGGTTAACTATTGAGTATCTAGATAAAAATCGCTTCTTGCAATATTGCTGACCGCACCGCTTATACGTTAACTTTTCTTTTCTGTATTCGCCCGAGAATCGTCTTACGATCACCGTCTCATTATTTACCTTAAGAAAAACTTTCACATTTCTCGTCTTCACTTAACACCGGAGGTGAAAGTCAACACCTTTTAAGGTATTTCCTGTAGGTATCCAGTACTGACCAAAGAAAACAAAGAGTCTTTAATAAATGAGCAATAAGTACATGACACCGGAAATGTGTCGCCGGAGCGTTAAGATGGAAGTCCTGTTCGGGCAGCGCCGCGTGAAAATCCTCGGCGCCGGATGTGAGCTAAAACACTAACCATGTAGTTTCATCGGTGGGTGCTCCGCCCACACCTGCGCTGCACCTTCACCCCCTCTGTTCTCCTTGTAATTGCATTTAATTGCGTAGTTAGTAAAATGTTACCAACACTATGTTTTGAATGATAAAATTATGCTGGATTTCAAAGAGTTGTTAATTTTTCAAGACAGAATGGAGAAAGACTACAATCGCAAAATTTTATTCTTTTTTTTTTAGATAAATTGACGGGTACGTAATCATTTTATATTCCCATAGCTGGGACACAGGTCTCCTCTCTATGAGAGGCTCCACTCCATGTTATAAACCGTACCAGCCCCCAGCCCAGTATGGGTTAGTAGATGTCTTAAACCTTCGATTTTTAGCTCTGAGACCTGCAGTTTTCGTCAACGACTCGTGATCAGTGACAATTAACTTAATAATAATATACACAGTAATGCGCCTGCCTGAGTTCGACCTACAAGTCGGGGCCATTACAAGTTGGTCATCACTGAAAATAATTATGTGCTTTAATTGAATGTCAAAAGGCATATTTTTGGCATTTATTTATATGCGAGAGTTATATTGCGGACTATGCAAATGTCAGGCAATCAGAAATGAACTCAGGTATACCTAAAGTTTTTAGTAAAGTTTAATTTTAATGAATGTTTCTCGATGTCCTTCAAACATCCTTTATGATATTAGGTTCGCAGCTCGCACCATAACAGCAGCAATATTATACTTTAATCGTAACACAACACGCATAAGGAATGACAAACATTCATTTAAAAAGTGTACCTAACCAGTCTTGCTTGAAAGAAAATATGCAAGGTGTATCTTTGTGTGTCAAAGTCACATTCATGTGTCCTGTCTGTATGTATCTTGATTTACAAAGGATTCAATGCACCTGTCATTTACAAGACCACTTTGGATCTTATATTCAATAAGTTAATTTAAGATCCAAAGTGGTAGAGTTTTTACTAAAGTCTACCAAAAGTTGGGTTTCGGTTTCGATCAGTTTGGGTCAAATATAATGTGTTTCGGCTACAGTTTCGGTTTCGGCCAAATATTGGCTGAAATTTTCGATCCGGCTGGAACTCGGTATGAATGAAGTATCATAAAGCATTCGGCTAATTTTCAGGTGAGATTTGTACGTGATTGCTAGCTGAGTTTGCCGGGCGGCGATGATAATTATCTTTGGAAGACCTTAGGACCTGTTTGGTTTTTCTAATTAACATTTTTCTTCAACGTTACGCTCGCCGATAACCATTTTTCAGCCTTCCCACTGTGCAAAGGTCTCCCCTTTAACAAACTTTTTTTTTATATTTTGGACCTCAAGGTTGGAAACTTGCGGGCCAAAATTAAAAAAGAAAAACACAATAAGTCGAATAATTGTGAAAATATTCCTCTTTTCACACGCTTAAAACACGCTATACAATAACACACTAGAAAAAAAAGATTTTAAAAACATCTTTGCGTTTTCAAATTAAACAGTAGACGTTGGATCATTATTTATTATTCACAATTGAACACACAAATCAAGTGACTCAACAAAAATGACTCACATTATTAATTAAGGTAAATATTTTAAATGAAAATCGGACCATATTGTGACGTCGGCGCGTCCTACAGTCTGTCATTGAAACTAAACGAAGAATATATTACAGTAATCTTTTGTCTGATATGTCCTGTACGTCTCTGATTGACTTTGCCAGTAAAACACGGTTTTATACCTACCGATACCCAAATTTAACTTATCATATTATAGAAATAAGAAAAATAGTCCACGGTATCGGTTGTTATGACTGTTAAATTGTTGTTTTGAAAAACCGGATCTCTTTGTAGGTTTATACATACACATGTCCATACAATGTTTTTGTCATTTGCGTTTTTACTGTGTTATTGTGGAGTAACGTGAGCGTAGGCGTAGCGGCATAATCCCAGAAGCGTAGACGTAAACTCGTAGCCGCATAGTATGCGTAGCGTCGTAGCTGCGTAGGCGTAGCATCGTAGTCGCGTAGACGTAGTTTCAAAGCAGCTGCGTAGACGTTAACTTCGTAGTGAGGCTTATAGTTACCTACATAGATTAAAAATCTAGTATTCCATGGGGAATATAATTATGTCATTAAGTTTAGTTACTTATTAAGTATATGGATACTTAAGAGCGCATATTCTGAAAGTTGGCAACGTCGCAATAAATAGTTATAAGAAAATTGGCTCTGTAGTGCACTAAAACATTGATATAGGAATGCAATTAAAACACTGAATTTGATGGTGTAACCGTTTCAGGTGTAAAAAAGCATTTGGAAGTTATTCGGTGTCACGATTTTAATTATTGCATTCCCTAATCAATGTTTTAGTGCACTACAGAGCCATATTTCTTATTTTCATACAGTAAATTTACCAAATTAATTTAAACTTGTAAATATTTACAAAAGTGCGCTCCGAAAACAGCAACGAAATCAGTTAAACGTTGTGACACAGTTTCTGATTCTGTTTCACCCATCCATCATGTCTAATTAACAAATTAATTCAACGAACACCTACTTATGAATAGAGAATTATGGCTCGATTATTATAAATTGAATATCGGTTGCAGTCTGACTTTAAAAAGTAGTCAATGTTATTGAGTCGGTCGTGATCACCCGATGACGTTGACTACGAGTGCCGTGACATTGAGACGTCGCCTGTCGTACGAAGACGTCCTTGCGGTGACACCAGGGGTACTACTATCTGAGCACAAAACCCGTACCTTCGGCCGTTTCAGGCGTTTCATATTCCTTATCACTTACGGACATAAGATTGGTCGCGGGGCTGTCTGACTACTGCGTTGCATCTCGCGGGTTCGATTCCCGAACGCAAATATTTGTATGATCTACAAGTAGTTGTTCCGGGTCTGGGCATTTGTGTATGTGAGTTTATATGTTTGTAAACGCACCCACGACACAGGAGAAATTCCTAGTGTGGGACAACTTTAAAAAAAAAACAGATAACCGTGACCCTAGAACGTAAAGAGCTATCGTAGTCTACATCGTGGGCTTTAGTCTGACAGTCCTTCCCGTCTCGCCCTGGGCGGGATGACTTATTTGATGACTTAACCACAGTAAAAAAACCAGCCAAGTGCGAGTTGGACTCGCCCATGAAGGGTTCCGTAGTAGCAAGCATAGATTAGGGATATAATAAAATTATATTGAGATTAGTAAGTAATATACACAAACAATAAAATAACTTTGTTTTTCATATTTGTTATTTCGTGTTTGTATGAATGGCAAAGTTATATTTGCGGTTTTTGAAAATGTGCTATATCTCAAAAACTGCTAACTTACTTAACGGTTCGAAAGTAACTACTTTCGAACCGGCCCGTATTTTCGTTGTTGGACTAAGAGAGTAGACCCCCAGACTAGTTCTTTTGATTACTCCTAACTTGCCTCGAAACCTGCACTAACTACAATACTAAGAAGGTCACATTCATGTTTCAGACTTTAGAACGTGATCTTCTTGTAATTGAAAACTAAATAACGTTTTCAGATACAGATCTATGATAAATATTTTATAACAAGTCGCATCACATTAAAGCATTTTTCTTTGAAAGTTTAAGATGAAAATCATATTATGAGCACTCTGGATATATTATTGAGTACCAAACGTTTTTAAGTATCATTAGTCAGGTATAGTTCGATTTTTCAGTTATGAAGAAAAGGTCAGGTTTACTTACAACCACAATAATGTTTTCTTTGTTGTTCAAATTGATTTTTAGCCGACTTCAAAAAAGAAGGAGGTTATCAATTTGACTGTATGTTTTTTTTGTGTGTAGGTATGTTACGCGATTACTCCGCCAATTGTGGACCGATTTTCAAAATTCTTTTTTTATTCAAAAGGTGAAAACTTCTGAAGTGGTCCCATAGTCACTAAGTTAGGATCTGATAATTGGATCCTGGAGAAATCGAGGGCAACCCTCAAATTTTAAAGGCCCACACATTGATTTCCTCAAATCTTATGAAGTAATTTAAGTATTTGCGTATGGTAATCATCATCTCATGTAGCTGAGCTGATGATGGAAGGTACAACTCCTTAACAGTAAGGAGTAGGCATCGATTGATTTATTTTGTGTTCGCATATAATACTGCAAGTTTAATCAAAATCGGTTCCTTAATTTTTGAGATAGGGAATTTTATTAGCTTATTGTGTACATGAGTGATGTAATTGCCGGTGCGAAGGATTACAAAATTTTAGTGCACATGTAAGAGAATGATGTCCTTGACAAGAATTCGGTTTGAATATTTAAACTAAAAAGAGTAAAATATAATCTTTTTCAAAAAAATGTAACCGCCGACAACCGCAAAAAAGGGTAAAATAACCTACGAAATAACTTTTTTTTTAAGTTGGTGGCTAAAAAGACAGTGAAAAGAAAAAAAAATAAAGGCACCGACTTCCGAAAGAAAAGTTATTTTGTATATAGTTGTTTTTAAAGGCGGTTACATTTTTTTTTTAAAAGATTTTCTATTCTAACTCCTGCTAATATTATAAATGCGCATGTAGGTAGATTTCACTCAAAAATGAATGAACAGAATTGAATGAAATTTAGTACACAGATAGTTTATAACTTGGATTAACTCACAGGACAACAGGATTTCACCCTGATTTTATCTTCCCGTAAAATAATGATCGAGTTGTAGTGGACGAAACAACAGCTACATAAATGCAAAAGTGCATGTTTTTGTATTTCCAGTTTTGACGAACTTTGGTATGTGGGAACCTAAATAATTAATTCATCACAGTTTCGTTGTATCTGCACCGCATTTCAAGCACTTTCAGTCTTTCATCTCTATAAATTAGCGAGAACCTGAAATGGACAATTTGCCAAGTGCTATTCATTCGTTAAAACAATATTAAAAGAAACCTCTGCATTCCAAAGTAAAAAAAAGTGTCTAGAGAATGATATATGAAACATATCGAAATCTCAGCTTAACCGGTCTCAGCGAGATAATTACTGTGTAACGCGAGTTTTTAATTTCATCTACCTGTGAAAATGTATGGCCATGTGGGGCGTGTGACGGGCTGACAGTGAGCATCGGGTTGCAGACTTGCAGCAGTAGGGGGCGCGCGGGTCGGCGGGTCGGGCGAGGGCGCATCGCATGCAGCGCCCTCTATGCCCTTGCGGACGCACGGTGCATGCACCCTGTGTACCGTCAGCCGTCAGTGGGACAGGGCAGCGACGAACAGTGGGAAAACTCCGTTTGAACATGGAACGTTGATATGTCAAGTTTTTTTTTTTGTAATTTAATGACCTCCAAGCCATCTTTTGGCTCCCGCATGACGTTGACAGGCATTGTGAAATAGTTTGAGAAACGTATTCATATTTAAAACACATGTTTTTGAGTCAATAGAGTGAACAGTAGGTCACTCAATTTGTCTCGTATCTCTTACAATCTCCCATTAATGCTTTTTCAGTTGAACTTAATTAAACATGTACCTGTTTTTCTGGTCGATTATTGTTTATAGTGTTTAGAGAATAACTCAAAATTATATTCAAGTTATCGTTACTCTTCCAGTAGTTGAAGTGAAGCACTCAAGAAATTCAGTAACTATTGTATAAATCGTGAGGTGTACCAAGCAAACTGTTTTCTTTTATCGAACTCTTAAGTTCCTCAGTATCGCACAAGAATGTCCTCATTTAAGGATTGTTTAAACTCGAAAGTATTCAACAATAACCTACTATTCTTTCCATTAATGTTTAAAGGCTATTTACCTCCATTCCCTCACGTTCAAAGATAAGGATGGTTAATGAAGAAATCGCGTAGTTGTCCTACTAGTTTTCCTTGTCTGTGTCCATGCATCGGCCCTCATCCCCCTGCCCCCGCACTGCGCCCCCCGCCCGATGGTACGCTCGCTCATCGTGATGCTGCATTTTAATAACGTTTTTGACTTACATGTCCAGCCGGGACGGGAAAAACCGTTGTTTTTCTTATTTCATATCATTCTTTTTCATAAAGCTGGACTGATTTTATTGCGTGCTGCATTTCGCTTTGATGCTAATTAGACAAAAAAAAAATTTAAAAATGTAACCGCCTTCAAAAACAACGACTTCTGAAAGAAAAGTTATTTTGTAGGTTATTTTACCTTTTTTTGTGGTTGTTTTTGAAGGCGGTTACATTTATTTTGAAAAAGTTTTTTATTTTACTCTTTTTAGTTTAAATATTCAAGCCAAATTCTTGTCAAATAAATAATATTAATATTATATAATAATATTCCACAACTATCACACAACGCCATCTAGTCCCAAGATAAGCAGAGCTTTTGTTATGGGTACTAGACAACTGATAAACATACTTATATATTTCTAAATACATAAATATTATAGACAAATTACACCCATACACAGAACAAATGATCGTGCTCATCACACAAACATTTGTCCTGGATGGGAATCGAACCCACGACCTCCGGCATAGCAGTCAGGTCACTAACCACTAGACCAACAGGCCTGCCATCATAATCATTCAAAATCAAATCATTCTCTTACATGTGCACTAAAATTTTGTAATCCGTAGCACCGGTAACAACATCGCTCAAGTGCACAATAAGCTAATAAAATTCCCTATTTCAAAAACTCCGGAACCGATTTTGATGAAACTTGCAGTATTCCGTAAGTTAAACAATACCTAGTACAACAAAAAAAGAATACCTTAAATTGGACTTGCAGTTCCGGAGATATGCGAACACAAACTAAATCAGTCGATGCCTACTCCTTACTATTAAGGAGTTGTACCTTCCATCATCAGCTCAGCTACATGAGATGATGATTATCATACGCAAGTACTTAAATTACTTCATAAAATTTGCGAAAAAAGATGTGCGGGCCTATAAAATTTGAGGGTTACCCTCGATTTCCCTGGGATCCCATCATCAGATCCTGACCTGATGATCATGGGACCAATTGGGAAGTATACCCTTTCAAACAAAAGAAAATTTTTATTTTTTAACAAATCTTTTTACAATAGACACTATTAGGAATTATCTTGCTCAACATTTTCTTGAGAAAAACAATTATGCCTCTGTGGCAGTCGGTTGGAAAAACACTTATTGATGGATCATAAATGTATCATAGGAATCTCTGCTCGTAAGATCTTTTTATCGTGTAGCAATCCAGATTGAGTCGGCTCAAAACTGGCTACGAGTTTTGGGCCAATCAATTGCTATTCTGTCTATAAATTCTTTCCCGTAACGAAAATGACAGATAACACCATCAGCTATTATAAATGTATGGCCTAGTCTTACGGTCTACGTATTTAGTAAATATTTGTAATGAAGATATTATAGTCAAGTAAGTTATCTGAAGTTGAGTACAGAGAGCGCATGGCGCGTGCGGTCGGCACAGTTGGTCGTGTGGCAATCATAACACGTTCTGCAAATTGATGTCAACGCCTCTTTGAACCCTCGCTTCACAAATTTAATTCACGATAAGTACAACACTTTTGTATGCGTCCGCGCACAATACCTATTCAGATTTATTGAAGAGCTGAATCGGTAATCGACTATCCGGCCGGTCGGTAACCTTTCATTATCAATACACTGCCAAAGGCTCGTGTTACGAAATGAACAAAAAATTATTTGTTCTTGAACTTGTCTTTTTACCTTCTTGGAATCTTTTATGTTTTTTTGAAAATAAGTTCGTACTCAATATTTGCTAAAGTATCAGTAATGATATGAAATGAAAAAATATTGCGTAGTTACAATAAAATTATTATACATAATTCATAGAAGTAAAGTGATCAGCAATAAATTGTTTAGCAGACTCCAGAGTCTGTAAAATTTCGAGAGACTGCTTCGATACGGCAAGGATTTTGCTTATTGATTCTTCTGCGACGCGACTCTTCAGTTCCTTCAAAGCTTCCTGTTCCATTTTAACATTTCCTTCTATTCTACCTCGTATCTCGTGTAGTTGTGATACAAAGTGGTCAACAACTTCAGAATCGTTAAGTTTTCTATCAAGCTCTTCAAACATAATAGTCAAATTACTTTTGATACTTTCTTTGATTGCATCTATTTTATCCTTTATTATGTCAGCTACGACAGTTTCAACTGCTGGCAGAACGTCCTTTGGTAAATCAAAACTTTCCTGAACGTCGTGTGATGTGCTGCCATCGAGGAAATCTAAAAGATCTGTAAAAATGATAAATAAAGGTTAATATTAAGGTTAAAAGGTAACACATAACATCAACCGTATTATATCCTCTGCTATTACCTCCATTATTTTAACTTCACTTTTTAATTCTAATTTCTTATCAACAATAATTTATATCTGTACTTCTTTTTCATCAAATAGGTAATTATGTAGTTTATAGCATTAATTATGTAGGTACTTACTGCGCTTAATCCTTCGGTTGCTAATACACTTGAAGCAACTTTCACGATATTTTTTCAAGTCGAGTGATCTGAGCCTGTAGTCAATTTCAGCAATATTCTTCTCTATATTATTAATTTCGGAGGAAACGTTAACCTCTTCTAAATATTTGACTAAATGATGATAATCATCTTGCAGACTTAAAATATCATACATCAACATACCGAACTCTTTTACTGCAGCATTCTTTAAATTCGTTTTTAATTCTAATATTTGTTGGGTGTAGTTCTTTTTTCTGTCTTCGAGCTGCAGATTTAAACTGTCTTCGTGTTGCTCTTGCACCTCACTTAGCTTTTTATTAATTAAATTATTGAGATCTTTCAGACTAGTACAATACTTACCAGCAGATTGAGATATGATGGGATTGTTAAATTCTGAAAAAAAAACACGATTTATTGTAGATAAAAAAATACAAGAAGTTAGTAAAAAAGAGGTAATTAGAAAAAAATGCGAACGGTTTCTGATCTCAATTGTTGGACAGTACATTTGACATATGATTTTATACTTTTCTAGTTCTTGTATCTTGTTATCGGAACTTATTGCGATATTCTTCATTTTATCTTCAACGATGTTAAATAGTTCTAACACAGACACCATCTTCTCTACGTCTGGTACTAGTTTCTTCCGTAAAATAGCCATATTATACAGTATGTGTTGCATATGATCTGGCTTGTCAACAATTCCTTCTACGAAATCTTTTAATTCATCCATATACTTTTTAAATAATTCTTTCGCTTTAGGGTAAGAGGCGTTTTCAAAATTTAGTTTAATTTTTAAAATTTCAGCAGTGTCTTCAATTGAATGCTTTATATCTTCAAAACTTATCCAACTGTGATGTTCAGGGCAGAAATTCTTCGGATCTTCATTTGTATTATTCTCAGGTTTTTCAGTTGTATATTTCTCTGGATTTTTCGTTGATTTTCTCTTTGAAATATAATGGAAGGTTTCTTTTGAAAATTCCCAATCATCATCTCCACCTGAAGTAAAAACATAATACAAGAGGAATACGCAAATTCACAGTTTTGGAATAGCATTTTTTACTTAATTTTATAACAATACCATTATATTGAGTTGAGTCGCCGCCGATTAAAGCTTCTGTAGAATCAGAACAGTCGTTATTATAATCGCTTTCACATTGTGAAGAGACTGTATTTTGCAGAATGAATAAGACAACCAAATGTTTGAGAGTAAACATTTTAACGAAGACTTGTAGCACTTTGACGTGAACGTTAAAACCCGTTCTTTTATATTGTATGTACAACACTAATTAAAGGTAGAAAATTCAAAACTTGCATACATACTTACCGATAAAATATTTAGTTTTACGATTCCTTCACCTACCTTATCTGCCTGATATGCAAAACACAAAGCAGTATGTTGAAAATTATGATGAAATTAAAATAATATTTAAACGTTAATAGAACCGGACATAAAACACCATTACAATACATTTTGTGTAAAATATTGTTTTTATGTTTAAGTGGCTCAACTGATTTTGTGGGATAATTTCTGACACACACATGCGAAACCGCAGCCAGTACAGCAGTTAGTTTTAGTATTAAAGTTTAGTTATCGTGGCAAAATCATCAAATGAGTCCTCCCACCCAGGGCAGGGCGGGAGGGACTGTCAGACTCGTACTGACTCAAATCCACGGTGTCCTTCAATAGCCCTTTACGTTCCAGGGTCACGGCAATTCGATAAGTCCCGCGACCAAATTAGATATGCCTTTGAAAACAATTGTCTAAAATTCTAAAGTCATATTCGGTATGACCTATGAATAAAGGTTTGTAAGTCAAACGCGAATGCATAGCTGCGGGCCGCGGTCGCAGCACGTCATTATAGAATACGGCCGTGTCAGGTGCAGGCGACCTCGCATGGTCGCCATGCTGTCTACTGTCTAGAGGACACACGGTCAGGCCGACCATCAATTCACATTAGACGTCATTCGACACTGAAAGCTACAAGTCAGATGGAACGGCGAGATAGTGTTTGCAAACTTAACAGTGCTTTGTAAGTTAGAAAATCAAAAGTACTCCATGGAATGTTCTTTCATGATCTAAGCGAAGCCAAAATGGTAGAGCTGTGCAGGTAGCTTAATATTGGTCCGACAAAATTTGAGTATCGACACGCAATGAAGAATGAGAAAATATCGGTATTTTTTTTAATAGTACCTATAACTACTAAATTATTTAAAAAGTATCTGTTCAATTTCTTGTTTTTCGCCAAATTATCCGACCCGAAATTTGGATATAACGCCTGGATAATCGTAATAGGCTTGAAATGTACCTACTTAATTGCAGGTAGGTACTTATTATGTCAGTCTCTGCCTTATAATTTGGGGAATACAGAAGCGATGTTATGCAACTGAGATCAATTGAATCCGACATTAAAAACAATTCGGTTCACAAATGAAGCAACAAAATGTTATGTTGAGATTGGAACATTTCACTGAATGACTCTGTTTCAATGAACAGCTGAGCACGACGTGTTGTAGACTAAATAAACATGAAAGCACGTAAACATTTCCTCGTCTGGACTGCCTAAGAAATCGAGACGCAGACAGTAAACACTACATTATAAGCACTTACTCAGTTCACGTTCTTAGCAGTTTACATTAGCGCAATTTCTAATTATTTCACTTTATTTTTTGCATAGGTTACAACTTTTGGTGAATTTTATTCATTTGAAAATGTAAATAGGTCAATCAAGTCGATTGAGATACAATGGCAGATCAAAATACATTATAATATAACATTAGACAGGTAAAATGTCGTTGAATCACAGTGCCGTTTTTTGTCAATAAACCATTGTTTTACATCTAAGTTAACAACAGGAAAAGTTTGGGTTTTATTTACGAAACCACTCAGATCTTACAGAGATGTAGTTGGGTTGCACGTAACGAAATTATGTAACGTTAGCGCGGCGTCTTCGCGACGTTTCACGCCTGCTACGCCGTCCGCTACGCAAAAAAAATGTGCGCTACGAAATTTCGATTGACTTCAATGACTACAGGCAGCTCGCAGATCACTCACAACACAAAGAAGATATTATTAGATTGAACATTAACATTAAATACTATTCCGCTGGTATTTCAATATTAGTTCAAAAAGAAAACTAATTAAAAAATATTCCGCCAAGTCTACTTAAAGAGAAAATACTCGGCACGAATAAATTTTAAGCAAAACGATCGTAAATTAAATGGTTGCGTCGGAAGCGTATAAAGTAGGTAGGTAGGTATGACACTGTGAAACGAAGTGAAAACCTCGCAGACAACTAAATTATAAAAAAGTTATCTTCTATCTTACATAAGCTCTCAAATCTTTTATAAGATAGAACATTTCGGGTCCCAAAGAAAAAGGTCATATGCTACAGCGATATTCTACAAAATAATATCACATACCTATCTAAATGGAGGACCTGTCTACTTAATTGAAAATGATACAAGATCGTAATACATAAATAAAACAATACAAGTTTTCAAATCAATACAATGTGACTAGACGTTGTTGCGTGTATTTAACACGACTTTCAGCTTCATTTATCGAGTGTCGAGACGAGAAAGGAAGGGGTCGCGAGGGTGGTAGGGGGTCGCGATGACGCCGCCGGGGGTCAGACGGCGGCGTTCAAGGTTAAGGCCACCCCCCCCCCGCCTCCCCTCCAGTCGCACGCACGCCCTAATGATACTATACACAACCCACTGACGCACCTGCACTCTGCACTCAACCCTCCGCGTGCACTCAAATTCAAAGCTGTTTTGCTGCGTCATCATACTCAATAACTTCGTGTTTAACACAATCCAATAAAAAATTTGGAGTGACTACTTCAACTTTGGCTGAAGAGCGTAAATTTTTGAGTTGTGAGTCGCGTAATTTCGTTTTCTGGTACAGTGCAGTCCACACATTTTGCGTCGCGAAAGACTTTTTTCTATGAAAGCGACTGAAATTACGCTACTCAAATTCAAAAAGTGCTCTTCTGTCTGACCTTTGAGAAACAAACCAGAAAATCATAGTAATGGTTGACATCAAAGCTTTATTTAAAAGTACAAAACCATACAATCTATTTGTCCTCAATTAACTCTTTTTAGCCCCCAATATTGGAATGTATATGCCATCATCAGCATACAATACTATTTCAAAATTCATCCTGTCACCTAAAAAAGTTGTGTGGTGACATCACGCTGCCATAGACATGCACGCCGCCGCCGTCACCATTTCTATTAGGGAATTAGTGCATAGACTTCATAGCTATTCTTATGACCTCACACATTAGCGTTAGCGCCATAATTCGTTATGTTCTGATTTAGCGTGAACTGTTTGGCCATTGGCACTAGTTAGGAATGACAATAGATTATTATAATTTGTTTTATTATGATATCTATAAGGATTGTTTCACTCATAGGGCGGGAGGACTCATTTGATTGTTTTACCACACCAAAAAATAAAACAGTAGAATTGAGAAACTCTTCCTTTTTTAAGTCGGTTAAAAAAACCAAAAAGTAAGATCGAAAATTAATATAAAGTATAATTTACACGGGCTACGTTCTGCTGTCAATATAGCGAAATAGCGTCCACAATCACATCGTACCACAACGCAACCGCAAATAATTCCAGCGACACTATTCACATGTAATCACTGCTTGACCATTTTCTGACTGCGATGTGGTCATCGCAGTCAGAAAATGGTGAGAATGAAGTGTTTCGTGTCAAAATGGTCTCATGTGATACTTGATAAGTCTACTTTGCATTAGACTGAATGTTTAATATTTTAAATTAAACTTATTACATACTGTTGAAGACTGATTAAGCATCACATTGTCACATTCTTCAACTACGAGTATCTTTGTTGTGCAATTTAGAGCATCTACTATTTCTTTAGACATCTTAATGCTCATAGTTTAAAACTAATTCAGACAACTTCAGCACGGGCTTGTGTCATAGTTTTGAAATTATGGGCGTGTATGACGGTAGTAATATTTTTTGTAGTTTTTGTTTAGTGTATACAAAGTAGACAATATAATTAAATAATTCATTTACAACAACAACCTGTGCAGCAAGTTGTGCATGGCACCAATCTGCTCAAAATCAGCCGGGCGACTGATCTTTTGCCGCACCTACAGTTACATACTGACACTAAAAAACTTATTTGGTTAGATCAAGTTGATAAAATTGCAGTGTTTTGCAATTTCACTGCAACAAATCATAATGTGAAAAGTATTAAAACGTGAAGGGCGGGCGAAAACGACGTAGCGTCGCGTCGGCGCGGCTGTGGCAACGTTGGCATATTATCAATCTTCGATATCGAATCATTCAGCAATGTCGACTGCAATTGCTATTCTCTCGCTCTTACCTGCGCGCTGTCGTATAAGTGTGAGAAGGTTTCAGTATCGATTCCGTTTGAGGATAAAGGAAGGTATTCCGTGCCTACAGAGCGTGCACAAGTTTGCTCTGGCAGACTGTCCGACGACGTCGCAGACGAAATGCTATTAAGTGACGTCACAGGCTACCTCGTGTAAGGGGACGCGGCGTAATAGCGCGCTGCCGCCCGGTGACCGTTATGTAAGCACGAATTCAATAACACATTCATTTATCGCTAATAACTTTATTGTTTCACAAATCTTAACAGTTTTTCAGTAACGAAATTTTCAAACGATTTTCCACATGAAAATTAACGTTCAAATACTTACATTTGCCGAATAATAACTTGCATTTATTGGGCGACATACGACATTGTTCTTTATTGTATAAAATCTTGGTTCTTCTACCTTACAAAACATGTTTGTAAGGCAGAAGAACCAAGATTTTATACCCCACCCTCAGCCAAAACAGGAGGAAGTGGCAAAAGACTCGCTTAGGGGAATGTTTTTGTAAAAATTTACCTTCTAAAAGTGCAAGTAAATCACAGTGTTTTTGATTAGTAGTAATTTTCCTGTTGTTCTTAGATTTTTTTTTAATTTCAAATGCCCAAAGAAAACTTCGTAAGGTCCAAAGACAGTAGATACTTCAGTAGATCTTTAATTAAAGCAGGTATGCAATTATTCCGGGGTCGCAGGACTTACGAATTACCGTGACCCCGGAACGTAAAGGGCTATTGAAGGACATCGTGGATTTTAGTCAGTACGAGTCTGACAGTCCCTCCCGCTCTGTCTTGGGTGGGAGGACTCATTTGATGATTTTACCACCCTAAAAAAAATATATATAAGTAACCCAAAGCGGATTTTGAATCAAGTTTTAAACAGTCATTCATGACAGTTTTCGGTAAGGAGGAACAGTTCCATGATTTTAGAGAGTCATGAGTCAGTTGTGAACCGCCGCCGCCGGTCGACGGATATGAGTCCTTCCTCCGCGCTATCGGCCGGCACTTTTGTTAAATTAAAATGGATGAGGTTTAAAGTGGAGCGGTCGTAACTAACGGTTGGCGCGGCGACGTCTGTGCACGATTGCGACAATCTGCCACGCGGTAGGAAATAGGACGCGCCGCCGCGCCGCCGCCGCCGCCGCCGCCGCTCGGCCGCCGGCCACGACGCGTGGGGTCGCGCTCCCTCGCCTCGTCACGTCGTCACTCAACCTGACTCCACACTAATAAGGACTATCTACAGCCAAATCTCTTGTAGTTCAGTTTTCCTTTGAACACGTTACGGTCGCGCTCAATAGGTACCAAATACGGTTTCAAAGAAGACCATGGCATAGTGAGGCTTGTGCCATCGGACATACCACCCCGTTAATAACCAAGAGAGATTGATTTCAGTGAAAATTCAATTTTAAGTAATTCAATTTTGTTTATGACACGACTATGACTTTGATTTCAAATGCGGCTTTAACTTCGGCTTCGACTTCGAGTTCGAGCTAGATTTGGCCTTTGACTTTGGCTTTGAGGCAATAGACTTATCCGCAAAAAGACTTTCGCAAGAGTTACTTAACTTTGGTGACCTCCTCTAAGATAGACCTCGACAATCGTAGCTTAACCTTGCTCACAAATCCAAAGACAGACTGCTACCACCTGACGGTTAACTCTACCACTACATAATCTATTGATTTGGCCAATCCTGTTCCACTTCTATTTACACACCTCCGTTACATTTCATGAAATAACTGCCACAGAAGCAATAGGTTACACTTAAAAAGCTACTTTATACCATAAACATTTACTCATTGAGTCTTTAGTTGTTCAATAAGGCTGCTAAGTGTCTAAAATTGTCTAATTCGTGGAAAAGAAAACAAGAAAGTATGTTAATTTTAATTTTCAAGTCCAATTCTCAATTCTATGAGAAATTATCTTGAATAAGTGGAGATTTGAAAATAAAGCACAGGAAGCCTAACATGACCTGATTAAAAACGATTCAAAAGCAAGACATTTCAGTATAGGTTCCTAAACTGTAATCTAAACTGGATAATGTAATGTAAACTGGATAGTCTGTATAGCGCCCTTCGTAACGCCTAATGAATTCGGCAACCCTGGCCGCGTAACTGGAGCCTCTTAAGTTCTAGGGCGTAGTGTGGGGCAAAATCTTCCTAAAAAGTAGTTCATCAGACATCTCTTAGAGAAAACAATGCGGTTAAAAAATGTAAAATTTACCTTTTGACAGCTATTTGATGATCAGCCCACAGACACCGCGATACGCAATAGCCCCGCTGGTCATAATAGCCACCTTGCAGCATTCCAGTCAAGATGTCGGAAAATACATCTGAAAAGTTTTTTTGCGAGTCATACGCCATACCCTATCAAACGCCTATTATGTACGCCTTTTTCTAAGTCAACTTGTTGATTCATTAAATTCTCTTTCATGATTTGCTTTCATATCATAAGAATATGTAAGTAGGGTACCTAATTGAAATTGCGTTGCAAAAATAATAAATTATTCATTAAAAGTAAAAAAAAATCTAAGTAAAACCTATTCTTCACGAAGACAAATAAAAAAAGTCGTAAAATAAATGACAAATGGAAAGAATGTAGCAATAACAATTTTATTAAAGTAAAACACGTGTAACAAACAATACATTAGGTTAAATCGGCACGCACCTAGCCAGACACCAGACTCTACACAACATTAAGTAGTAAGTGAGTTATCAATTACGGCTGTCTGGCACAACAGCCAGATTACCGGGTCAATTTTTAAGGTTGTTTTTGCCAAAAATGGATTGTGGGTGCTATGAATGAAAATTGTTTCGTTTTATTATAATCAACTAAGATTTATAGCCAACACATTGCATAAACCTGAAAGTTATTTTCACAGTACCACTTTTCACCTTTCCCAGTGCAAAGTTGTATTGTCAAAGCGATACCCTATAAACTTAACAACTTTATCGAAATTCTTACATATTCGTATATTTTCTCAGCATTCAACCCAATAGAGATAAACCAATCAAAAGAAATCGTTTGATACAAGAACATCGATATCATAATATACGCACAAGATACAGAATAAAGCAATTCACATGATCAAATAATTTAGGTACATCAAAGCAATTGTATAGTAAAAGCATAATCTTCTAGACTTGAAAATAGGCGTCTAGGTATAAATTTACATAATGCAATTCGTCTAGACGAGACGAAGTGCGCTCGGCGGGCGCGTGCCGAAAGGAGACCGTCTAGAGGTGAACCCAGTCGTAATGCAAGTGCACTTATTGAGAGAACGCAGCCACGACCTGCCACCACCTACTTAGATCTCGCACGCACCAATGTCACACGTCTAACACAATCATCTCGACATTAAAATACGATTTATATTGTTATACTTTTATAAACTTACGTTAAGTCTAACTTTTTTTATATTATTTATCTACAGTCTCGTCAGATAACAGATATCTTGGGATCACTTAGACAGTTAGTTAGACTCATAGTTAATTGAGAACACCATATAGGGTAATCAAATCCCAAAATTGAATGACATTTTCACAAAAACTGCTTGTCGTTTCTATTAATGCCGTCTAATCAACGATTAACCTAGTTGGCAATTAATTAAAGTAGGTTTACGCCTACACTTGTCAGTTCCACTTCTATTGTAGGGTAAATAAGCTCTCAGACATAATGACGTGGAAGAAGATATCGTTTGCTGCAGGTGAAAAGCTTACCTACACGTTACAATATGCATTAATATCGGGCTGTTTAACACTAGCTGTCTGCAACAATAACCGTCAAAGTACTTCTTTGTATTTTTAGCTTTAGATTAAATGACGTCAAGCTGGTGGCGATAGCTGTTTGTCTAGTCTAGACAGAGCAGGCGGAGTGGAGGACAACACACGAAGCGTGCCGAGCGTCTGGAGGTGAAGCGAAGGCCTCTACATTGCCTTTTACGACTAAATGCATTCTGGACTGTCTGGCCGCCTAGATCCTAGACGACAGACAATTCAACAATGTCATAGGTATTTGCCATTTGTACATAATAATATCAGTTAGTTTTATCTACGTGTAATTTCAAAATTCTTTTTCTCTGTTTATTTATGAAAAATGCGAATATCTTTGATGCTTGTTTATTTTTTTAGCAGTTCATTAGAAATCGTTACTGTAATAGAGTGACAACAAACTAAAACGGATAAAAATAAAAGTCATCCTGGACGTAAAATTTGAAAATGTCAGGAGGTAAACCAACTGAAAAGGATTTAATTTACAAACCGTCACAGTAGGCATCATAAACCCGCTCATTAACCAGTTCCCTGTCTGATAACTTGAAGCGAGGCATCGTTTAAGTTAATCGAAGGCTTAAGGGCAATTAGCGAGCACAGTACATACTCGTGCAACAGACGGACGGTAATATTAATTAGTGGCGTGTACCGAGTACAGAGGGCGCGGGCGGCGCGGCCAGCGTCTAGACAGCCTACGCCCGCCTCCCACGCCGCCGTGCACCGCGAGCGCACCCCTTTGTCACAGACTTCAGTTAGCGTACCTATACTCGAACCTAACTCAAATATTTAGCTTTGTTTAAAGCATGACGATGCATAGGTACTTTGTTGTAAATATGCCATGTTTTTCCTTGACGTCCTTTGTGACTAAGCGTGACAATGACTTGTTTTTAATCTGTTTAAAAATAGTGGTTTGACAGAGAATTATCGAACTTTTGAAAAAGTTTTGGTACTAGTTAGATATGATATTGGTTGTACAGGCGACTGTTGAGTTGATAGGGTGCGTTTTATATGCATCATTAAATGACCGTTACTTGCACCCCCATCATCATTTTTCATAAGTACGATTTTATCTTCTTTTAAAGAAAACTGTAAAGCCTCATTTAGACGATGCAAGAACTCGAGTTGCGTTACATTGCGGACTTTATAGGTTCAACGAGTTCAGTTGATCAAACAAATACCGCAATGTAGTGAAACTCGCATGCGAGTTCTTGCTCCGTCTAAATGAGGTTTTAGGTCCAAAAAAAAAGGCAAATCAAAAGAAAAACGAAATCTAAAATCGAAACATTACAACAGAAAAAAAGTAGAAAATAAACCTAAATTCTATACTCTACAACCCAACAAATTGCAGAGTTAAATCGCCAGACAAAATAACTGTATCATAGCACACCGAATACATAAGAGTTGTTGCATTTAGCAACAACAACAATTTAGCCTAGACGCCTATAGACTCCTCGCCACAAAAACTAAGTGCATTTAATTCAAGCATTTGTGAGCAGCTTAACGTTCATGATTGACATTTATGACTCATAGTATCATTCGGAAAATACTTTTTGTATAACAATCATTTAACCTTGCTTCAAATGTAGAATTAGTAATTCGGTATTTCTCAGACGTAATAGACATATTGCCTAAAAAAAAAACTAAATCTCCAATTTGCGTGTAAAATCGTCAAAAAAAAACTTTATTTCCATTCCAATTTTGAAACTTAATGAAAGAACATGAATAGTGAATGATTGCTATGTATTAGTATTCAGAAGTATCAGTGAATTGCGTGCAGTTACTATATAGGCTGTGTTTATATCGGGTGGCGTCTAGACGCGGGGGCGGACGTGCGCAGAGGTTACATAGGTACGAGCTACGAGCCCTTTCCTTCACGACCCTCCAGTGCCGCTGTATGCGGAATTAGGTCACACACACAAACCTACATTTTTACCACAGAAACATTGTAAGATGTAGTGAAATTGTAAAGCAGTTTTCATAAGACGCTTTTCCAATATTTTCAGGAAAATCTGCAATTGTTTATTTTGTGGATTTTAGTTAGTACAAGTCTGACAGTCCCTTCTTCCCTACCCTGGGTGAGAGGACCCATTTGATGATTTTACCACGCTGAAAAAAACAAAGATAGGCAAAATACGAATGTTATTTATAAACTTTAATGCAGAACAATACTAAAATAACAATAAATCGGTTGGGTGAAGATAAGTGGTACAATGAACAGACATTGTGTGACATGCCCGGAGTCTGACCCGACAGCCGCTCAGACGGTTGTTTCCGGTTACGATTTTATTGAGTTATAAAATAAAACCTGAACATTATTGCTTATGGGTCAGTCCTATTGACTTGTTCTTGATATCACCGCAATAAAACTCAGAATCTCAGATAAATGTCTAGCTTTTATAAGCCGCCCCATTCGAACGTAAGGACGCAATGCCCCGGTATTACACGGCTATATTTTTCAGGCGAACAACCATAAATGATAATTTCCACGTGTATTTGTAACTGCACTTAGTTTCTATGCGACCAACATCTAACTTGGCTACTACTTACTACCTACTGAGAATGAGAATAATAATATTACAAGTTATTTTATATCCGTAAAGTTCATGAACTTATGATTAACAAATTATTTATAGACTGAAGTTAATGTTTTGTCTAGCGAGATTTATTGTGTAAAATATATACGATACGCTCACTGAAAAATATGTGCAGATGTGTATCATGTATCAGAAATGTGTGTATACATGTAGGTATAGGTCTAATATATGTTACTAATAGTGTCTAGACTTCGTTTAACACGAGCTTGATTCTATAGATATTAACACAGCTATGTATATAGTGTTAACTTTGCCAGAAGGTCGCTTAGGTCATGCCGCAAAATCTGTTTTCAAACCAATTTATATTCGATGAAATTGGAGCCATTCTTGTAATTAATTCATGAGTAACTTGGATATCGATAGGTACTAGGTATTTACAACAACCTGTCCATTGGTCATGACGACCAAATAAGTTATCATTTACCGTTTTCTTTCCCTCTTCTGGGACAAAGGTGTTCTGACTTATTTTTGTGAGAGGGCTGGAACTTTAATCCAAAAATTAGACCCAGCACGAGATTGTAAACGACACAGCCTCACAGAATAGGTACTTAATAGTACTGACAGCCTTTTGAATTTGCGACGGCGTTCGTAAATACATACATTTACGAGTATATGTTGTTTCTCTTACGATGTGTTCCTTCCCCATTTTGAAAGCAGTAAGTAGAGATGATAATATGAATTACGCAAACAACGAATCGTAGAAAATAATTAAAAATAAAACTGTGACGTACGATTGTGGGATCTTTCAGATCATCGAGTCACTGCGATATTCTCATTTTATCAAATCGTAATAGGTTAGGTAGGCTATAAGCAGGGTTGCCATCTCTAAAATTTGGAAACCAGGACAAGAGGGTGAAAACCCCGGATTTTAGGGTCCAGATCCCGGACATGAGTCGAAGTGCGCACCCTAGCAACTGCATCGGGAGGGGTGGGGGAACGGTGAAGTAAATTTTTAAACCCGGATTACAAATTAAACCCCCCTCCCCGGACGTTCCCCGGGTGCCCTCTAAACTAGGACAAGTCCGGGGAAATCCGGACAGGTGGCAACCCATGGTGGCAACCCTAGGTCGAAGGAGTAAAGTGTAGGCACTTATTGTTTAAGTAGGTACAATATCATTGGGTACAATCAATTGATGTACGTATAAGACGTTGTTCACGTAAGCAAATTCGTCATGAGTACCTACGTTGTATGACGTCTGAAATAGTTACAAAACATATTCGTTACCTAGATTGCATGAACAAAAGAAATAAGTGCCAATAACATCGTTGTATCTGTATTTCACTCAAAGGTTAGGGGAAGGTGGTTTCGTCAAGTATGTGTAGGTACCTATAATGTGTAAGTCCCACGTAATAGGGGTGAAACACTTCATCGGTAATCTTAACCTCATGTTTAGGGCCTCAGGTCTGCCAATATAATAGTGTCAGAATAGTCTATTATTGTTTTCATAATTGTTAATTTTGACAAGTTTGGTAATCTACTAACATAATGGCGTCATTATGACTTTCCAATGGTCAATCACTTACACTCCGTTGAATGAAATGGTACCTATAGGTACCTACTTAGAATGGTAATCTCGGACAAATGTTTTTTGCTATTTAACGAACTTCTTACTACTTCCGGTTGCCTATATCACTAATAAATAACATGTAAAAATATATAAAAATGGAATCTGGCATGAATAATAATATGAAAATGTCGTTTTATCACAATTCTATTACGAGACCACTGACCGAACAACGATCAACCATTATGAATTTAACAGATTACGAACTTTAGCAAAATGACAATGGGATCGTGACGGAATGACAAAATTATAAAAATAGAAGATTAGAGCCCCAGCCCCAGGAGACATTTTTAGGGCCTGCCTAATTCTGATCCAATTATTTAATTGCTTAAATTGACAAACATTTATAAAAGAGCAGACTGTACTGCATTTCCAATGCAATTCTTTGAACCAAATAGATATTACATGAACTAGTTCAATATTCTGAAGAGAACAGATTAAATATTTGTGACTGATAAAGTAAAGTCTTGGAGAGCGTACGATAACGTTATCATCGTGCGGAGTGTCTACTCGTCTAGACTTTGTTAAGTACCTACTTCGGTACTACTTACTATACGCAACAAGTCTACGACATTTACTTACATATCCAGGGATCCAGACTGTCAAGAAATTTATTTTTGTTGGTAATTATTGGATATTTATCCCATAAATAGGTGTATTATCTTTATTTATATAAAAATGAGCAGTGGTGGCCCAGTGGTATCGGCCTCGACTTACGAGTTGTAGGTCGTGGGTTCGAACCCCGTCAGGCGCATTACTTTGTGTAATTTATTTCAACACCGCTGCTCTCAAACCGGTGAAGAAAAACATCGTGAGGAAACCGGCATGTCCTAGAACCAAAAATTCAAAGACATGTAACATCTACCAATCCGCACTGGGCCCGCGTGGTAGATTACGGCCCACTCCCTCTCACAGAGAGGAGGCCTGTGTCCCAGTAGTGGGAAGATTTATAGGATGATGATGATGATATAAAAAATGGCCGCTGTTGGAATCAATCTAGCAAAGTTGATGGAGCGAGATCACCCAGAAGGAACATTGAACTCTTGCGCACATACAACAACTTAGCATAGTAACAACTGTTTAGGGCCGGACTCCGACAGGATGGTGGCCGCAAACCAGCCGCCCATGGTGCTGCCGATACCGTTGATTGCGGGTAGCCTGTGTTCGTTGCCGAATCGTTTCTAATTCATGTCAAGTGACATTATAGTGTTGATTTATTTTCATCATCGAACTTTGGACATAACTAACTTACAGTTCTTATAGGTCTTCGGCCTGTTTTTATTAGTGTTGTAAGTCCGGAAGTCTAGAACGACTCCAGGTTCAATATCCAAAAATGTTTGGTTTTTAATATATATGAAATGATTTAATCATTTTCTTCTCATTAAGTCTAGCTCGTTGTTATTTGGATAGCTTTGGTTATACTTACATAATTTAAAATCCACGTGTAAATCTCTAGTAGCTACCTGTGTAAGAGACGACGATAAGAGCGTCATACACAAAGAGCAGATAAAACATAAATTGTTAATGCGCTGCGCCAGACATTGTTTACTTTTTAAAGCAAAACATTGCAAATAAAGTAGGTCTTTCGCAGTGTAAACTGTCTGCCCTTCCGTCGCCCTTTGTCTGTCTGTCTAGGCTATCTCGATATTCTAGTACTTACGCATGACGCACACTTACACACTGTTACATGGACCTTCTAAGCCCACAGACACACTGTACCAAATTCAGCTTTAAATCAGCCTTTCCCAAAGTGGGCGATAACGCCCCTTGTGGGCGCTGCAGGCCTAAAGGGGGGTGGTAAGAGACCCAGAAAAAAATGGGTGCGTTGTGTAGAGGCTTCGGGGGGCGATTTGTAATTTTATCAAGCTAGGAGGACTCTTAGACACCGACTGAGGTCTCGACTCACGGCTACAACTTGTGAACATCAACTAATATTAATTAAGAGATTGCTCAAACTCGGTTCAATATTTCTCTCCGCGTAGTTCATGTAGGTATCTGTCCTGTTTTATTCAAAAGTAGAAGAAAAAGCAGGTCGCTCCGTTTCGAAATGAAAGTAGTGTAACGTTGTGAAATATCAACGTTATTTCATTAAACTTATAAAAAAATGATCACAATGAAATGTGTGGAAATTACTTTGGTGATGTATTCAACGACGTCGACGTGATGTTCTACGTGACATCACTACCAAAACATGACAACAACACTACCCGCCTAAACATGACTTTCCGTCACAACACGATTAAAGAATGTTTTTGCGATACTTACCCCCAATTACTCATGATGTCACGGAATTTCCACACATTCTCTTGTGAAGTTGTGACTATTTTTATAAGTTTAATGAAACAACGTTGATATTTCACAACGTTACAGTAGACACAAACGAACAAGTTCAAAAATGGCTATCAAGAATTTCGGCTACAAAAACCGTTCCCGCAATTGTACCCTGGATTGTCGTCAATCGTTCAACGGTTCTTGATAGCATTCCCATCGTCATATTTGTGTGAACGTGGATTTAGTGCTGTGGGAACGCTGCTTACTAAAAAGAGTAATCGTTTGCATGTTACCGAACGTGGCGATTTGCGGCTTTTTTTTTATTAAATTGGAACCTGATATTAACAAACTTATTAAACAGCATCAGATTCATCCTTCACATTCGTTTTTATATAAATATCGATTAGGTATGTTTGTTTTATTTGAATATAAGATACTCTGTCTGAATACTATAAAGTTGCGTTTCAATGATCATTCTCATTGGCAGGTGTAGCGCGTAATGGTGGACGCACACTTATCAGAGCCGAACGCGCCGAAGGAATTTAAGAGGCCCCGCCCCCCGGAATCGACCGCGCCGAATTCTTTACAGAATTCTAAAATTCGACTTCTTCGGCGCGTTCGGCGCGGATAAATGTGCGTCCACCTTAAGAGTTAACTTAAGACCTGAGCGCCGTTGTGTACTACCTACTGTGCTCAGATCTCAAGTTAACTCTTGCGGATTATAGTAAAAGTTTCTTTTAGAATGAATGTTTAATCTCGGCTAATACCTATAGCTCACAACTTAATTTATTCTCAAAGTGGGCAGTAGACAAAATAAGTTTGGGAACCCCTGCTTTAAAATATGTAGTACCTAGTGAAGTGAATCCTTAATAAATGAAAAGATCTTTAATATGGACGCATTATGTATTCGTAATTAAAGTCATTCTTATTCCAATATTCTAGAAAATAACGTTTTTCGTGTTCATAACATGATTGATCATAGTGTCTGTCACATTTGATTTTTTCTAGTTGATCTGAAAAAAAAAGGAAAATTATAAGTTCACCCGATACTTAAAAGCAATTTCTGAAAACGCGCCACGGAATAAATAGAAATATCTAGTGCAAAAACACAAACACAATATGAACGTTTATTAACAAGAACGTTTTCCAGCGCAAATAGAACCCACACATCGAGTCCCCTATTTTAATAAATTAAGGTAGAAAGAAAAGGACGTTTAAATTAAAGTCAAACCAGCATAATAATAAGGTTACTAAGCGTTAGTTCAGGGCGGCAGAGGTCACATCTTTTGACCTTTCAGAATAGAGCCAGCTTTTCCATTCGCGTAAATGCCGTAGGTAAATAAAAGTAATATGCTTGAGAAAGTTTATAGGCTGTCTGGTCTAGACGGCCCGCCGAACGCCGTCCCGCTTGACACAACACAGAGCACGTCGCTAACAAAACTTTGAATTTGTAATTGACGTCGCTCTACCGAAATAAAGCGAAGGAGACATAGCACTACTTACAGTTTAATTATTGTGGAATGTTGACTGAGGATTTAACAAGATATTTCTGAATTAGGTACCTACAACGAGCAACAAAATTCCAGCAAAATATTTGATCAACATCGCAACATATACGTCTAATTAATGAATATAAATAAATGAAAATAACTCTTTTATAGGTACCTATGATATGTCGAAAAGCAGTTTATGTAATAATTTTTCATCAATTTTGACGATACATAAGCAATGTAAACGTAACAGTGCTAGTGGACCTTTGTTACTGACTGTACCTAATACATATCTTGTTATTTGTAATAAAAGGATTCAACTTCACTGAAAAACGAATCCTTTTAAATTAACTAAGAAACAACTTAATATTTTATTGTTGCTAAATCTCATTAATGAATGTGGGTAGGTACCTACCTGAACTAATTAAAGTCCACAAAACACGGGACTGGATCCAACTGAAAAGTCAGATGTTTTCATTGTTCATTTGTTAACTACCTACTAATCTCTAGAAATGATTTATTTTCGAAGTGGCTTTTCACATTAATTTGTTAAAGTACCTACCTTCCTATCGTACTAAAACAACACTGCTTCGTTCTGAATCTACATTTTCAACAAACATTAGATGTAGATAGTATTTCTCCTTCCTAGTTACTGAAAATACGAGAACCAATAGTATAGGCACCGTGGTATAGGTTACTAACCGTTACTAACTACTACCTAACTACCTACAAACGTCAAAACTTTGAAAACATTTACCTACCTGACTAATGTTTTCGATTGCATGACATCAAAGGATTGAATAAACTTCCTTCACCGTGACTTTTGATTGTTAAATAACTATTAATAATTCCTTTTTATTGCTTGATCGATTACATTCATCACCCGAGCAACATTCTGCATAAGGAACCGAACGGTCGGGAAATCGGAAGCTTTATCTAGTAGTTTCGAATACTTGAAAGAATACAGTTTAGTTCTTCAGCTAGCTATTTAAAATTAATAAAAAATGGAGGCTCCGCCAGCACCTGCTCCAGCTAATATAGGTGGACGCCGAGAACCTTCTACTGATCCTGTCAAAGCTCAGGGAATATTGTAAGTGTTCCTTTGTTTTTTGTAAACACCCAGTGACTGTCTCGACTTCGAGTAATAATTTAGATGTTGGGTGTTTGGGTAGAAAATAAATCATTATCTTTAGCAGTTTTTGCAGGTTCTAAGTTATAACCGTAGCTACTTACTAGGTAGATATTTATTAATGGACAAACACAAAAAAATAACAAATATTTTTTCTATCTCTCATAGCACTGCTTATTTCTTCCGATATTTATCTATCCCAGCAGCCTGTGATGGGAGAGTTGAATAAGTGACGTAGACATTTTGTGACCTCATAACCCACCTTTTCTTTAGGATTTGACATATCGTGTAAAAAGACAGCACACACAAAAAGCTCATCCAAAGTACCAGCCCAGCTGTTCCGGTGATGAAAATTTTTAATAAGTACCGATATCCGGAGATATACATACATCTACGAGTTTTGGAGATAACTTTAATAGCCGGGCCACACTAACGGCATTTTCTGTTGATTTTCGCGATAATAGTCTTAAAAAAATCGTATAAATGTTAAGTAACGGCATTTCCCGTTAGTGTGGCCTTAGTGTAAGGCATTGTAAGATATCGTTCATCGCCAAATCAGTTTACAACCTTCAGTTTTCTAAGCGATGACGGCTCAACCGGTTATTGTCATTAGTCTTTGTTTCTGGGAGTCACTGCGTGTTTTGCAGGTCAATTAGACTAAGTGCTGAACGAAAACTAGATTCAATACAAAGCGAATGTTATGGAAAAAAATAGGTGAACTACCGTACTTACAGGCGCAACTGTAATTGTTTCGGCCTTCAGTTGTTCAAAATAAAGGAGGCCTAATACTAAAACAAAAGTATTTGACATTCGACTTCACCGTGTACGGTTATTAGGTAAATAATCGTCTGCGTGGGATTTTAATAAGCCGATTTGAAAGAATAGTTTTTAAAAAGGGTATAAGTGGTTCGGCTAGTAGATCTCATGTATTTGTCATGCATAGACGTAGTTTGGAGATAAGGGAACTCCTCTAATACTAGACGGCAATCCAGTTACGTTAAGAACACTGTAAAACGAATAAAGCGAAGATTCTTGCATTATTTCAGGAATTCAGTCATGAAGAAATCGAAAACTGCAGCAAAACTCTGGCCGCAAAGGTGGTATTTTTACAGCAAAATCAGAGAAATACAAGAAGAAGAAGCGCAGAAGTGCGGTGAGTAGCGAATTAACTTCGCAGAAAGAGGTGACAGCGCTAGCTTCCCAGGCCCCGTCTCTACGTAGAGATGCTAGCAGATCAACCTACCCGAATCTGTCATATTTTGCCAACCGAACATTAACCTTCCACTATTGTGATAAGGTTGAAAATCTATCAAAGAAATTTGACAGATTGAGGTTGTTTGATGTGGTGGCGTCTGCCACTACCACCGCCTGATGTAGAGGTAAGCGGTGGCGATTGCCTCCACAAGAACACAGTGGTGATCCGCCCAAGCAGGGCAAACCTCCGCCGTATACCTTTTCCTCCCGGCTGCCCTCGATGCTTATAAAGTACCGTTTTCATATTTTTTCTTTAAAAATTTTCTTCTGTAACATACCAGGTATGACAGTAGAAGAATACCGGGCAGCCTTGCAATTACACAGCAGTCAACTTGAGCCAAAGCAGTACCCAGTGACGGTGGACCCGTCCCCGTCGCCCTTACCACCCACGTCAGCAGGTAACTTTATGTTCACCTAGAAGGAAAGGTCCTAGTGTATTTTCCTTGCAAAATCCCTGCCCACCTATACCTTCGGGGTAATCTAGGTATAAGACTCAAGTCAACATCAAATTATAGGCGGTCAACAATGACCTTCTAATTTGGTAGGTACATACTTTCTGTCATTATGCCTATTGGAATAAACATCATGTACGTAAGTCAAAAAGTTTCCATGGCAAAATAGGCATAAGCGATAAGCCCATCAAGATAATTAGAGTGGAATTCCATTCTTACAAACTGTAATATATGTATCACTGTTGCAAAAAGCAATCGCAGACATCATAAATTAAGAAAGTTAATTAGAACTTTTCAAGTCCTTGGGTGTTAACGAGATCCAAAGTCCTTGAATGTAAGTAAGGTGACCGACTGGAGCTTAGTCGTTAAACGCAAAAGAACCACGATATAAAAATATTTGAAAGTCCACGAGAAGTTTTAGAAAAAAAGAAGCATAAGTTTCCAATTGAAAATATTTTATTAAGCCAAGTGCAACAGTTTAAGAACTTTTTCCAGCAATGATCGGGCGACGCGCGCAGTGTCCTCTGGAACGCTTCGGTCGTCTGGTGAAAACCGACCGAGATTATCCGCTCCGCCCACCATTACGGCCCGGACAAATTTACGACCCTTACAAGCAGACAGTTGTATTCTTAGGGTGCGTATTACTTCACCTATATTGTCTATTTTAACGGCTTTTAAGGCTTAGAGCTCGTAAATTACACGTGCTAAAATTTATCAAGTCTACGGGTATTTCGTGGTTAGTTGGTTACCTACTTTATGAGCAACTTTAAATAAGTAGTTATTACAGACTTGTTCTGACTTTTCCATAAAGGAACCAGAGTAAAAAAAGATTATCATTATATACGGGCCGGTGAATTTTCCAATTGATCGTCGCGAAAAATACTGAAAGGAATCCATTGGATTTCTGATAAGCAATATTCGCGGCCAGAAATCGAACCTGCTGATTTTGAAAATAAAGCACGCGCTGTATTATCACACCATTGGATAAAACATATTCTAGAAAAATATTCTCTCATTTTTTTTTAGACCCATGCCATCCATTCATGAAGTTTTATTGAAATCGGTTCAGTCATTTCGCGCGAAAAAAAACGACTTGAAAGTTCGTATGTAACACTTTTAAATTAAAACACCGGAGAACTTTTATGTTAACTCATGTTCGTAATAACTGTTCTTTTGTGTTAACAGGAGCGTAGACGGTGACCCGATATCGTACAAATTGCCACCGTCTCGTTGCGAGATAACTGACGAGATGTGGGCGCACCCGCACCAGCTGACCGTGTCGGCCCTCGGCTGGGACAACTTGGAAAGAATCATGAATGAAACGGATGAGACTGAATAATTTTGTTACGTTCCCCTTAAATATTAAGCACAAAACTATTTGAACTACATTTATTAATTAGGAACAGGCGCGTTGCAACTAAAGATTTGGCAAAAAAAAAAAAAAGGCGATGGAGGACATGTTCGTAACCAAGTTTTCATTTTACGTGGTGAAATTATAAAATTAGTCCTCCCGCCCAGGATGGAGCAGGGACTGTTTTTTCTATGGACACTTTTTACTTGCTACATCGTTCTCACATGATGTACCATCTCAAATTGAATGATGTAAATGTAACAAAGGTTCTGTTATAGACTCGTACGGACTAAAATCAACGGTGTTCCTTCAATAGACAGTCCCGCGTCCCGTCCCCTGTAACCCCTGGGATTGCGCCTGGTTATGAACTATTTTTATTTGAATAAGTAAAATTAACTTTTACACACTATTTCTACTACTCAAATCAATCTATATTTCGCTCTAACTTGTGCACCTTTTTAATCCTTTTGAACACATTAACAAAAGATATTCCAAATCCCCCTTTGATAACAATATCTTTATAAAATTCACTAGTGGCCCGTCCCAGCTTCGCACGGGTATATTAAGAACCGCTCGTCCGATTTTGTGCAAACTTCACATAAAGCATCTACTAAATAGTTCAAGCAAAGTCTAAACATTTGGTTTTGATAGGTGAGCCCGTTCTTGAGTTATAACATTACAACGAAAAGTGGCATTGTTTTTTATATATTAGCACTATTAGATAGGACATTGTGACCGATTACAGCACGTATTAGGGGTCTACTTTCTTAGTCCGTCAACGAAAATACGGGCCCGTAATCGAAATTTTCTAATGAACCTTTCTCCATATTAGTTTTCAAAAATTCTGACAACACATCGGGAGTCCACTATTTAATCATGTTGTCACCAAATTTTAGTTCATACCCCTAACTAATCCTATGGTAAACAGTAACTAACACCCGAAGCTTCTGTCGAAGCTACGGGTTTCGTGCTTAGAAAGTAGTACCTCAGATTGTATGAAAATGATGTTCGAAGTGATAATTCGCAGATCTGCGAGAAATAAATAGTAATGTGATGTAACCTTTATAATACTATCGATTTCAGAATAAAAGCAAATTATAAAATTATAAATGTCATTTATTTACATCAAATGTGTCCATGTCGTTTTGTAGCGGCGATAGGTGGTAACTGTGAGACGATGTTTTCGGGCAGCACTTCTAAAGAGACAGCTTCGTCCTTATCGAGCCAGTGAAAATCAGCCAAGTACTGGAAAACAGAACAACGTGCAATGATTTTACAATAGGTACAGGCATATGATTTGGATGTGATTTCCTTAAGAATTAGTATGAAGTTGTTCGAAACCGGGACAACAGGTACAACGGGGCAAAGGCCTCCTCTTCATACTTTTCATCAAAGTGTGAGGAGGCCTTGGGTGTCACCACTACGAAAATCGCCCGGAGGACACAGTGGAGCATACGGTGCAAGACTGCCCCGCTTGGGCAGAGCACCGACGTGTCCTCACGGCGGCGATAGGCGGAGACCTCTCGCGCCCGGCATTGGTCGCGGCCATGCTGCGGGGCGAGACGGAGTGGGAAGCGGTTGCCTCCTTCTGCGAAGCAGTCATGCTCGCGAAGGAGGAGGCGGGCCGCGTGAGGGAGAGGACAATGTCCTCCCTCCGCCCCACCCGCAGTGGTGGACGCCCACGGCGACGGACGTCGCAAGACGATCTCCGGCCATCGTAGGCGCGGGCATGCGGGCGGCGAGTAAAGGGCAACTCGCTGCCCGACCATGGACCATGCCCGGGTCGACGGCGCGTTGTGTTCCACGCGCGCCTCAAAGAGCGTCAGCATAATGACGGGGCCCCCTCTCTAGAGGGCCAAAGCCTGCCGGGGTCTCGGGACTTATCTCATTACCGTGACCCCGGAACATAAAGGGCTATTGAAGGACACCGTGGATTTTAGTCAGTACGAGTCTGACAGTCCCTCCCACCCTGCCCGGGGTGGGAGGACTCATTTGATGATTTTACCACGCTAACAAAAAAAAAGTGTGAGGAGGCCTTTGCCCAGTTGTAGAGTAAGTACAGGGTATGTATCGTTTGCCGTTACCCGTGCGGCGAAAAGCGACCTTCTAAATGTCAATTTGACTGTCGATGCACCGCATGCCTAGGTCGTCGCAATCCCCCAGTTGGAATGGATAGTGCGGAGCACTGACATAATTTGAGTTTCTGGAGACAGGAGGCAAATGGCAGTTTGCAGTAAGGCACATACTTCGTTACCAACAAACAAAAAATTTAAGTTTGGATTCAGAAGACATAAATTGAATAAAGTAAGTTAGTAAACTACATAAATAATAATTATCAGATCTAAACCTTTATTTCTCTAAGAAGTTTAACATAAATTGTCCTCACCTTAATAGGTACGATTTTTAAAGCAACATTCTGACTGCCAGGTTTTGACTTTCTTTTAGCAACTGGTTCAGATACCTCCTGAAAATAAACAAATACATATAAGGTAAATCAAGAGGTTACAACTATTTTGTTCCAAGAGTGACAATGGTCGAACTAGTTACAAACGTCACTCAACCTTTGTAACTGGTCCGTCGTTTATTGTTAACACTCTATGAAGCTGAAACTAGTCGCTTATAATTATTTTTTTTTTGGTTTTACAACAATTGTTATTTATGAACATAAGAAACAAGCCAAACAGATAAACAATAGTGCACGATCAGTTACAGGTAAACTCAGCATTCACTCATTCCAAAGGTAGACAATATCTATCGCCGGTATCTACATGTACTTGTAAATTGTAATGCTGGTAATTATTGATAACTATAAATAAAATGATAGGTACATGCTAACTTAGACATTGCAGTCTTCTTGCCAGTTTAAAGTAGTAGCAGTTAGAAGGCGCTGTCGTAGGGAAGTGGACATTTTGGGAAATGGACGTTTCGGGAAGTGGACATTTTGGGAAGTGGACATTCTGGGAAGTGGACATTTTGGGAAATGGACGTTTTGCAACCGGTGGACATTTTGGGAAGTGGACATTCTGAGCGTGAGCGATTTTTTTTTACGGAAACAATAAAAGTCATTGCCAAAACTGACGGCACTGTAAGCGGCCGAGCGATAACTGCTGCGATACTTGTTCGATTACGGCACGGAACGAATATTTGTATGGTCTATAAGTAGTTATTCCGGGTCCTACTGTTTCTATATGTGAGTTTAAACGTTTTCAAACGCATCCACGTCATAAGAGAAATTCAATAATAAGGAGCATCATTAAAAAAATATAAGAAAATTGTCATCAAAAAATGTCAAGAACAACAACTGTTTGTTACCTGTCTGGCAGTTTTCTCCATGATCCACAGCGAGGTCTCGTCCTGGAACACGACGGCGTCGCGCGACGGGTGCGCGCACACAGACGACACGGCCGAGCGGCGCGAGAGCCACTCCGGAGGCAACGCCGCGCCCGGCCATTTTGTGAACCGCTTCTCTTTTAACTCGTATTCTACTATCTAAAACATGGAGAGAGATAAGAGAGAGAGCTTCCCCATGACGCAATGCGACCGATTCCAACTACAACTGAAAATCATCCTTACCACTACGACATATAACATAAAGCGTGTGGCTGTCCACGGGTAGATGAAAAACAAAACACGCTCGCCACGACGACGTCAAGTCAATCGAATTGCATCATTATATCGTAGTAGCAATGACGATTTTCATTTTTAGTTAGTAGAAATTGCAAATTCGAATACATTTGGTATGCTATGGTGTTTATAACTTACCTTCTGATCAACATATGTCACTATGAGGTTTTCTCTTTGACTATCGACAGTCAACGCTGAAGGGATGCACTGGTACTTAGGTAAGCTGACATAGAACTCGAACTTCTTGTTGCTCTGTGTCCATACTGCTATGGAGCCGAGAGTATCCGCTACCACTAAATATGTTGCCCCCTTTGGACTTCTCTTGGAAATGTATAGATGTAATATTGACTTAGCTTTCAAATCTGCAATGTAACAATAGCTCAAATTAGATTGTTAGGACAATATTCATAATTCCTGTGAACCTTGACTTGAATTTTAACTACGTTTCTTTGCTAAAAGGTTATTAGAGTTTGAAATGGCGTAACAAGTTTGACTGACTGAGAATATCAACTTATTAAAATGGGTTATTTTGATTACTTGATTTCTATGATGACAGTGATATGGTAGTGTTGGTAACCATGTCAGTTTAAAAATTCATCATCATCATCATCATCAGCCTATAAATGTTCCCACTGCTGGGACACAGGCCTCCTCTCTGTGAGAGGGAGTGGGCCGTAATCTACCACGCGGGCCCAGTGCGGATTGGTAGATGTCACATGCCTTCGATTTTTTTTGGTTCTAGGACATGCCGGTTTCCTCACGATGTTTTCCTTCACCGTTTTGAGAGCAGTGGTGTTGAAATAAATTACACAAAGTAATGCGCCTGACGGGGTTCGAACCCACGACCTACTACTCGTAAGTCGAGGCCGATACCACTGGGCCACCACTGCTCATATGTTTAAAAATTAATATCTACTTAATAATAGACTTTATAACATGGAAATATAATAAAGTAATTACGTATTATTAGTGAAGCTATCGACGATTGGTCAGACTAAGGCGCCATCTCCACGAGCGAGAGAATCGCGGCGATATTATCGTCGTGCCACGTGTTCCATATACTCTCTCGCCGCGATAACATCGCCGTGTGGAGACGCGTTCATAGAGAGTATATGAAAATACGTGACACGACGATAATATCGCCGCGATTCTCTCGCTCGTGGAGATGGCGCTTAACGCTCGAAATAAACATTTTATCTCAATTGGAGAAGGATCAAGATTGCGATCGAGATACCTTATTAATTTTCAGCATTAGACCCGAAATGACACACTCGTTTCTTAAAATATTATGGACTTACATTTTTCTAAAGAGATAGTCTGTACAGGCGTGGCGCCCGCTTCAGGGTCCACTTGTAGCACGTGCAGTGTGCCGGCGGAGTGCGCCACCATCGTGCTCGAGTCGTCCGTGAACGACACGCGGTCACACCCGCCGGACGGCAGGCCGTTGATCAGCACTTTAGATACAGATATGTTGGACTGCTCCTCATCCTGCAATCATTTTCATAAATATTATGATTGAACTGGCAAAAGGGTACAGGAAGTGTAACATTCAGCTCATATGAGTGTAAAAACAAACCAATTATGTTTGACATAGAAGCTTAGTATACTTGAGTTCTAAAATATGTTTACATGTGTACCTTAAATAGTCAGAATAAGGTTCGAAAGTATATAGGTATTTACGAACTTGGCTGTACATACAATAACGGGTTTACTGCAACATTAAAAAGAATTAACTATAAGGTTCAGATTTCTGTAAAAAATCTGAAAGTAATAGTCAAATTTTCATATCACTCTGGCTGATAGACCACAGATTACAACATGTATGTTCTTTTTCGTATAATTATAAATAATAAATAAATAATTATTTATTCATCAAAGTAGGTACAACAGTTTCTTAATCTTTCATATTAATAATCAATTATATAGCTTACAAAATAAAAAATAACTTGCAAGTAACCATGCATACTCACAGCATCCAATTTGAGCATCCTAACATCACTGGCTGTTGAATAAACAACCAGTTCTCCATTAGGAGATAATGCACAGCATCTTATTTGCTTCTTCTCCTTAGTCTGTATGGACACTAACTTCACTGGCTTTTCTGTCAGTCTCAAACCCTGTTGCTGTGTGTTTTCTGCTTTAGCTCTGTTGATTATGTCAATGGTAGAATCTTGTTCCAGTTTGTTGTTTTCTGTCTGACTGATGTCTTGTTTAGTATTAAAGTTACTGACCAACACATTGCCATTGTTATGGGTTGCATATGACCCTAGTTTCCATACTTCTAGATGACTGCTGTACCTGAGAATAAGATAAACATCACAGAGTGAATCTAATTTCTTCTGTAGCCGTAGTGAAATAAAGTAAGGTTCTATATCAAACTTCTCCAGAGACACATTCTCTATGGAAGAAAAAGTTACCTTAAAAGTAGTAATTTTTTTCGACTACAGACTGACGACCTTGGCGCAGGTATCATGGGAGGCAGCCTCATCACCCACTTTGGAGGATAGCTTGAGAATGTGAGGTATCCATCAACACCTATTGAGATTAATTGATCACCATGAATTACAAGTCCTCTGAAAACAGTTATAAATATTTTGTTATACATTCATTAAGTACAGCAATAAAAAGTTGTTGTTTGTTAGTATGGTTGAAAGTTCAGAAGAGTAGGCCTTATGTGATTGTGTTGTTGAGAAGAACTAATCTTAGTCTAATTTGGTAAAATTTTGTTTGATTTGATTTATTATAACAAAAAAAAGGAGCATAATAAATAGACATATCCATCCTTCATAACAATGCTTGAACCTGAACACATTTCCAACCATAAAATAAGGGTCTGTTTTACATGGGATCCTACCTAACATCATGTTCATGAATATTCCTCTGCACATTCTTGACCCACTGGGCCTCCGTCTGCTTGCCTGTGTTCTTGTTCACTTTGATAAAGTTCATGATGACAGGATCCACTCCACTGCAGAACAAACTCTTCTCATCCTCAGACACTGCTATTGACAGTATATCTGCTTTGTGAGTGGAGTATGATTCAAGCTGAAATTAATTAAGATGCTTACTATTGAGTCTGGTGATAATGTGTTACAATATTTGCATTTCATAATATTTAAAATACTAAAGCAATAAGAAACAAATATGATTTTCACTCAATCCTTCACTTGTGTTTTAATACAGAATTTGGGGTATTAAAGTTAATATATTCTTACTTGATCTCCAAGAGTACCATCCCAAAATATAAGTCTGCCTAGACTGTCTCCAGACACAATGTTGTTATCAGAGAGTATTCCCAAACACCACACTATGACCTCTCTGCCTCGCCGGCTCACTGACATGCGGGTTATTGCATGTCCTGTCTCCACATTCCACACCCTTATTGTATTTATTGAACCTGAAATACAAGGTATTATTTTTGGATATCACATATTTTGCAATTAACTAATCTGATTTGTGGGAATGTGAAGTTTTGTGATGGGCAATTCACAAAAACTTATTTAAATCAAGATTCTCTAAAACGGAAACCATACCTGTAACAAGCACATTTCCTGTTTTGTTGAATTGACAACACAATATCCTGCCTTCTTGTTTATCAAATAACTTGTTGTAAATGATCTCGTCATTATCAACATTGTAGAGGTTCACATATCCCTGCTCAGTACCCACTGCTACAAGACTATTTTCTAGATTCACATCTAGACACCATGCTGCATAGCCTGTTAGCAACATTGTCGTTTTCAGACAAAGCTTCTCTAGGTCCCATTCAATCAAGGCACCCCCAAGGCCTGTTGATAGCAACCTGTCCTTCACCCAACCAAGTGCTTCCACAGAACCATCCTTCACACCAGGTATGAACTTGAGCAGATATGGCGCATAGTTTAAGTCCCATATCTCAATAGAAGCATCTCCTCTGCAATCACAAAGAAGTATTTACAGAAATCACTTAAAAATACAACATAAACATTGTATTATTTTGACCGAAAACTTACCGCGCAACTGCGATCTGTTTGCTTATTTTATTAAACGAAACACAGTTGATTGGTTGCGGTTTCGCATTATAGTAACGGACTCGGTGCACTTTGCTAGCCATTGCAAGAACTATTATGTTTAAAAGGTTTATAGAACTATATAAACACATGCACAGTACACAACATAACCTCAAATCAACATTCCACCACTGTGATAGACAGATCAGATGACATGACATTATGACAATGACATTACCAAAGGACTGTCATTTTCAAAGAAATGCATTGAGATGAAGATATATGGAGATGCCCCGATGTTCTATACATACATTTTGCTTATACAAATATGAGTCAAACATGAGACAGAGAGTGAAATATTGGTTTGTCTCTTTCCTTCTAATGCAGTAATCATATTTGACAAAAGAGACAACAATATTTCGGTTGTTGCTCAAAATGGAATATTTTGTTGGGATATTTCCCACAGTTACAGAAACGTGCCCATTTCGCCATTTTATGTGCCAAGTTTCGTGGTAGTTCTGCTGTCAAACAGTTGTTTACTTTTTGTTGAATTTAGATTTTTGAGTAAATTACGGAGTGTTTTCTTTTAAAAGTGCGTGTTACCATTAAGAAACAGTAATTCAACATGCCTGGATGTTCCATTGTGTCTTGTCATGCCAGGAGAAAGAAAAATCAGCCTGAATTGACTTTGTACAGGTTAGTAACACGTTTTCATGCAAAACTACATGAAATAGAACAATTTCGGTAAAGAAATCGCTATGTGACCTTGTTTTCATGGTTAGAGTATTAATATTTGGGTTTATTTCCGTCCTACAGATAATATTTTTCATTTCTTATTTTCGTTTGTTTGTTTACAATAATAATAGTGTTGTACCATTGCTGTAATAGTTCCCGATACTAGTCCTTCGTTACACTGAAACTGTTACCAAATGATATATTGATAAAAAAATACTAATCATTTATAGGTTTCCCAAAAATGAAAGATTGAAGAAAAAATGGTTGGACTCTATCAGTGACGAAAAAATTTGTTCTCGAAGTAAAGACTGGCTTATGTGTTCACTTCACTTTGTAGAAAAATGTTTTAACAGAACACTTGATGTTATTAGGTTACATGAGAACTCTGTACCTACAATATTTTCGGTAAGTGTGTATTAAAATGATTGTTAAATAACAGCCTGGTTTTTTAGCCTAAGTTATATGGATAGTAATGCATATTTCATTTTTTTTTCAGACATCCAACAAAAAACAACTTCCAGAGTCATTTGTATTCTGTGAAACAAGCAACACTCAAGAATCTGATGTTTCTTGTACATCTACTGTAATAAAGCAACCATCTACCGTAATAGATGAACCATCTAGTGTAATGGAGGCACCATTGCAGTTGACCCATCAATTTGTGGGAACAGTGCACAAAGAGGTATGTAGATGTTGAATTTTTAACCGTTTTCTGACAAACAGACGGCAGCACATCAAGCGCCGCAATCTGTCAAAGACTTGTCAACTGTCACTTGAAAAGAACTTTTAGCAATAAAATGCAATATGCAAATTATTTTTTAACGGTGCATTGTTAAGTTATTGGTTAATAGTGCTGATACATTTGGCATGTTCGTGAAAAGGCGCTGTCCGATGGGACTGATCATCTCTTAGCTGCCACGGTCTATTTTAATTTTTCATTATTATTATTTTTTAATATTAGCTGTACACTTAACTTGCTACGTTGAGTGTTAAAAGAGTGTCCATGGAGTTTCTTGTCCGTTCTTTTCCATAGAGATCTTCGCTCTGGAATGGGCACCTACGGTACTTTCACAGTTATTATGTCTTGTGACTAGAACTGTAGCACCATAACAATTTTGTACTGATTTATTTTTATGTCTTTTGACCATTCAAAAGTGCCTGTAATTATTGGCCTAGTTGAAATAAATTTGATTTGATTTAACTATTTATCTTTTCTATTACAGGTTTTACAAACTGGAAAAATTAAAGCCTTTAAAGAAAAATACGTCAATCAACAGAAAACAATTAAACGCCTCTATGAAATAATACGAAGGAAAAAAAAATTGCTGATTTGAAGGCTGTTGTGATAGAAGACTTGACGGGACCAAAAGACTTTTTAAAAAGACAAATTAACAAGTCCAAAGGTTTACCTGTACAATCCGAATTAATCGTCATTTTTTTTAAATTAACGCTAACACATAAATATATGTATAATATTTAATTACAAGCAATAGCGCAAATGTGAAAATTTTCATTTTTTTTACGTAACTACATGGATTATAATTTAATCATGGTATCTAGTCGTAATACTATTATGTAATCCTAAAAGTACTAGGGATACTAGTATCCATACTCGTTACAGTAACACTATGTTTCTTGATTGGCACAACCCTAGCATTGGCCGCCATTTTATGTGCCATGCGAACTTGTAGGTATCCACGTTTTTGGTGTAGGTATTTCCAGTCCATAAGAAATGTCAACTCCAGATTTATTTTTAGTCTATGTTTTTTTTTGCCTGTCCCAAAGAGGCGAAAAGAACCAAAAAAAGTCTATGTTTTTTATTAGGCGAATCTTCCATGCCTTATGTCTACGTCTTAAACAAAATGTGCTGATTTTGTTTAAGACGTAGACATAAGGCATGGACTAAGCATTTTCACTTAAAATAGTCATTGATACTCTGTAGAAACAGTAAAAAAATCGTATTACCATTTAGTCACGTTTATTCTATTCTTTTAATAAATTGAGCATTTTAATTAATTCGTCCAATCTAAATTGTTTTTTTTTTGTGCTCGGGACTATACAAAATAGTCTAGCGCTATAAAACCCAAGTATCCAAGTTCGAAATAGAAAAAAAACTAAAAAAATCAAGTTTGCAGGATTTGTAGTACTTACGAGTAATTTCGTCAAAAATCTTGTTTTAACTATTGGATATTTGCATAGACGTTGTATATTAAATTTCTGTAAAATGGGGGACGGCCAAAGTGAAACTAAACCATTACTAAGAGACGGTAAGTATCTAAATGGTTTTTATTGTTTTGACAGCTGATGATTCAACTAATAGTTCGTGATTTTTGTTGCTAAACAATGGAGAATGATAGAACGAAGCAGCCGCTACGTAGTTCATCGAAATGCCTGCGTTGTGCAACAGATTTACCAGTTATTACATGATTGGTTACGTATTTCTGACTTCGTAGCTAACACGCGAATTTGTGTTTTTGTGTGACAGAGGAGGTAAATGTCAGCACAATATCTCCTATCGGTCCTGACGAGCTGCCTCCACCATACCAGCAAGCGGGAATGCCGATGGTAACATGTCGCGTTTGCCAGGCCATGATCGACATATCAGGGAAGCGAGAACAGCATGTCGTCAAATGTTCAGAATGCAATGAAGCCACAGTAAGTTGCTAAAGTCCTACTTTTTGATTTTTAATCATGAAGCTTGTAGTTTAGGTCAAAATCCCTCACTTATCAGGCTATCTTATTATGATAATATTGAAATAACTTTCTTTGTTTATTAAAAGTTTCTGTTTATTCTTATTATTAATCAGTTCACTGACTCATAACACTAGATTATAATTGACTTGATTTGTTGATATTAAATTGGATCTGTTTTCTTTTTTCAGCCCATAAGGAATGCTCCTCCTGGCAAGAAATATGTACGTTGCCCTTGCAACTGCTTGTTAATTTGCAAGTCATCATCACAGCGAATTGCATGCCCCCGTGCAGACTGCAAGAGGATCATCAACTTGGCACCATCGCCTGTCACTCCACCTGTGCCAACCTTGCCTGGAATGTGCAGGGTCATCTGTGCTCACTGTCAGGACACATTTTTGGTATGTAATTATAAGCAGTAATATGTACATAATTAGCATCATTCAAGTTTAGTGATAGAGTGAAAGTGGTTTTCTTGTCTTGATAAACTTTAAAATATTATAAAATTGTACCCTAATGTTTGTGATAAAACACTATCTCTACCTAATTATTCCAATTAAATGAAAAAATCTGTTAAACTCATTTCACATAGAGTAAACTGATCAAGCTTACCAAAATGGTGGCTTGTGATTTTAATATGCAGAATAATAATATTTCATTAACTGCTATCAGACTTCATGGCACTACTATTATTGTTTTAAATTGTTAGTAAAGATTGTTTTTTAGTATCATGAATGAAAGCATACATTACTTTTAATAAATAAGAAAGTCACCCTCAATATTACACTAACATATTTATTGCAATATGTAGGTATACAATTTTATTTTTTACTAGTGTTTGCCCGCGGCTTCGCTTGAGTTAATTTAGAATTTGGGAAATAATACGGATCGTGTAAGTGGCGCCATCTGGAATATGAACTTTTCACTTCTGTTTTTCGGGATGAAAGATACCCTATATCCGTGTCTATACTCCTGACAACGTATATGCAAAATTTTGGGACGATCAATTCAGTAGGTAGTTTGCGTCAAAAAGCAAACAAACATACTTGCATTTATAATATTAGTTTTTTTTTTTTTTTCCACAACTATCACACAACGCCATCTAGTCCCAAGCTAAGCAGAGCTTGTGTTATGGGTACTAGACAACTGATAAACATACTTATATATTTCGAAATACATACATATTATAGATAAATTACACCCAGACAGACACAGAACAAATGATCGTGCTCATCACACAAACATTTGTCCTGGGTGGGAATCGAACCCACGACCTCCGGCATAGCAGTCAGGGTCACTAACCACTAGACCAACAGGCCTGTCAAAAGTTTAGATCAATAATGTTCTAGTACATAGTTTGCATATGAAACATCCTTGTTTGAGTGACGTTATTTTCAAAGATCCGTGTTTATCTTAAACATAGACTATAATTTTTGGTAGATTTACAGTATCTCTACAATTTGTTAACGAAATTGAATGTCGCATGATACCTAAAAAATAGCTTATTATTTGACTTGATGAGTAAAACTTGTTGTCGTTTAAAACAGAATCTATGCACTGGTTTGAGCACCAATTATTTATTTTAATTATTTGAAACTCAGGATAATTAAAAACAAAAAACAAAGAAACACAAAAACTGAAAAAGAAAAATGCAAGATTTGATCCTGAGACCCATTGCACAAAAGGCAAGCAGGATACTAACCAGACTGGCTGGTACGCTGACATTAGTTTTCAAATAGCGGTTCTTATACAAATGTCAACAATGACTGAAAATCAACATATTATAACATTGCTAATCCCCCAAGGGGAATAGCGTAATTATACATACCCTATTAATTGAAGAGCAGTTTAAGGAATATTTGAGGAAAAATTGAATAAATTTTATCCAGTGGTTAAGCCACCAACTCAAAACATACATTTAAAAACAACATAATTCAAAATTGCTTATCTCCCAGTGACAATAGCGTAATAAAACATAGCCTATTAACAGAAGCATACTATTAGCAATATTTGAGGAAAATTTGATTGGAAAGTTTACAGTAGTTTAGGAATTAACGCAAAAGAAAAAACCGGAAAAAAAAGGTGATTTGGCATCAGAATCGATCCCTTATCTCGAAAAAAATACAAAAACAAAAAAAAATATTCAATGTACAGCTCTACGATTTTATTATATGTATAGACAATACCTTTTAATTTCTAAAGAATAAACAACTGCAATGTCGCATAGAAAGGTTTGTCTTCTTCTGAGCAATGTTCTTATAAAAAGCTGAATTAACAGGTAATGTTTTTCCTCTATTGTGCCTTATTACTTCTATAGTTCATTCTGCCTAACAAATTATAGTTTGCAAATCAAAGACGAATCATTTATTTCGATTACGCCAAAGAGGCTCTTTTAAATGTTGAATATTAAAATTAAAGGAAATGGGGTGATAGTGATTCTACACCCATTCGCAAGGGTAGATTTGTATAGAGAACAATGAGACAAATTCTGGTGCAGTGGGGTAAAAAAAAAAGACTAACAACATCCTTATCTGCATAATAACACAAATGTAACTACATAATATAGAACTCTGTTGTGTCTACAATCTTATAGCAAATAGACATTTGTAACTGTTCTTCACTCTTTAGATTTGTACAGCCTTACTACAAAAACTTAAACATCTGTTGAACACTTGTCTAAAAAAAGTGTGACTGCAAAACGGACCTTATTTCAACGTCGTCATAATCTGACATTTTTTTAGACAAGTGTTCAACAGACGTTTAAATGTTTTTGTGGTACGACGGTAAATATTTAACTTTTACTTTTATCATAAACATTCCAAACTGATTTCCATTTAGTATTTTCCAATAGATTTCAGAACTTGATTTATTTTTAACTTATTGTATTCTAAATATTACATAAAACATTTTGTTTTAATTATTTATCTTTCATGACCCTCAATAACATTACCTAATAAAAATAATGAATTAAGGACTCATTGTATCTAAATGTGGTCACATTGGCAGTGTAATATTTAAGTGCTCAAACTAACCTACTTCTTGATAATAATATTCAACGACAATGTCCTTAGCACTCCTATGGCATCATACAATTGGTTTATAAATATAAAACTGACACTCTTACCATGTTTACAAAAAACAAAACTCTTATTCTGGTGCAGTCGGGTAAAAAGATACAGAATTCAGAATTATAATATTTTTCAAACAAGTTTCTTGTTTTTCATTAGCATTTGAATGTGTCATTTATTTATGTTCCTAGATTGATAATGGCAAAACGTATTATCGCCAATGCTATGACATACATATTTTATTAGATATATATGCTTATACATACAGAGTCCGCTAAGGTCATTGACCCGAGATAAATATTAATTAAGTAAGCATTTATTTATTTGTTGGTGTTGTTCTAGTATCAGCTGCTGAAGAACGCGCCGGTGCGATGTCCGCACTGCCGCAAGGTGTCGTCGGTGGGCGCGCGCATGGCCCGCGTGCGCGGCGCCATCTTCGCGGTGCTGTCGCTGGTGTTCCTGGCCATCGCGCTGGGCGTCACGCTGGGCACGCTGTCGGCCGCCAAGAGCCACGGCGGCGGCATCTACGTCGCCTACGTCGGAGGCTTCCTACTCGCCTTCATCCTCGGCAGTCGAGCTGTCTACTACTTCGCCATGAAAGTAAGCACCATCGAGGGCCCAATGTAATAGTCGTCAAGTCACTCGACTTTGTGATAAAATTTGTATGACTAGAAAATATATTATAATATAGAAAATTCTCAATTCCATTATAGCATTGTTATGAAAGCTTGGCAAACCAAGTATATTTAAACCATCTCAATATAGAGCCGAGATAGTTCTATTTGATGATTAGTTGGTTGATATTGCGTTAAATGTAACTAAAATAATCTTGGGAAGTAAATTATGTTATTAAGGGCTGATTTTTCAATAGTCGGTTAACTTTTATCGGAGGAATAAAAATAGCGATTTAACATATTTTCTATAGATAAGCTGTCAAACCGCCATTTTTATTCCTCCGATAAAAGTTAACCGACTATTGAAAAATCAGCCCTAAATCGAATAATGTATAGGTAAGTAATGCCTTATTCTTTGCAGTGGATGTGGTCATTGCATAAGAATAATTTAATCTTGTTGGGAACATATTTGACAAACAGTGTTGTATCTGGGATTCTAGTTCATCTCTTGCAATAAGTTTTATATATTTTGATGATATGTATTTATACTGCAATGGGTAAGCCTTATCCTAAGGAATCTCAAATCCTTATTGTTCCCGATGTTGCTGTCATGCATGTGCTATAAACTAGCAACACTTTCTGACTCATCATCTCTAGCATTGCTCTTGTATGGCAATACTTAATTTAATTCACAATATATAAAGCTATGAGATTATTATAATTTGTATTTAGCACTTCCATGTTGAAAGTTCAAAATTTAGAAATGGGTATTATTTATACAGGGTGATATTATTTTGCCGTCTAGGTTATTTATTTGCAGATTTTTTATTATTGAAGTCGTGATATTCAGCTTGCAATTTTGTTTATAAATATGTAACAAATTGTAAATATTTCTATTTCCTAAAATACTTTGACATTGGACTTTGAAATATCAGTATTTATGACAGTTTTAGTTATTTATTGGTAAATACTAGAAATGCTGCTTTAGATTATGTTGACTTAGGTCAGCCAATTTGTCACAAGAGGTTAAAATTTATTTTACTCATAGCATGCCTTTTTAATAACTTAAATTGGAATATACACCTATAATATAAAATAATTTATCAAGAAACTCGTTTAATATATTTAAATGAGACAAGTTTAAAGATTACAAAGACTTCCCAAGGCTAACTGTACCGAATCGTATAAAAAGTATGTCATATAATAAAATAAATACAAATATATTGCCTAACTTAGAATTGTAGACTGACTTTATTGATATATTAAAATAATTCTTAATAGCTATCAAATATCCGTCGTCACTCATTGTTGCCGTCATTCGACTAGTCAATGCTGTTGACGTTGACCAACGTTAGTAATGACTAGACATAGTTCAAGGGTAACTAGCAAAATACGAGATCAATTGAATATGCTATTAAGTCAAATCGAAACCAGCGTTATAAAGTCAATAAACAAATCATTATAAAATCACTCATAGAAAAATTAAGTTAATTTTTCCCATTATCGCTGGAAATTACTAATCTTTCTCAATCTGTTGCTAACTTCGGTTGGATCTGGGTCTGTATCCAATCAACGACAGAATTTGCCTATCCGATTCGTTATGATAGCCAATCAGAAATAGCCATCAAAAATAAAGGAACGGGATTTGGATAGAGATTGAATATTAATTTCGGGTGTTTATTTATCATGTAAAGCCTCGAGCAGACACACACGATTAATCGCGCGGGGCGACTTGTCGCGGTCCATTCGCAGTACATTTAGAGTGGAAATTAGCTTGGCTCGTTGTCGCAGCGCGATTAATCGCGTGTGTCTGTTCGAGCCTTTACGAGTACATAATTATAATCCATAACAAATTATTTGGTGCTGAATTTTATAAAGTTTAGACGAGTGACGGTGAAAGCCTTACATTTGCTACAGCATTCCTCATGTCGATAGTACATGGTGTATGTTCTAAATAAAGATAATATCCCTACTTTGTCGTCGGGTAAAACAAACAAAGATTTTTATAGTGTACACGAATACCGCGACTTTGCTGATTTTTGCGAGACAGTTGATTATGACACCATTAAAAACGAAACAGAAATTACAGAAATAAGAAAAGAGAGAAAATAAAAAAAGCAATACGTGTATCTAATATTATTTTCATGGCTCATATTTATATGACTCATTTCTCTATCTTATATTCCTTTTTCGTTGACGCAAAGGCGTAGTTAAGAGTTTAATGGGCTTTCTTCAAGGTGGTGCCTACCATATTGCTTTAAATACATTTCAAAATGCTCGTATATTTAAGTTCAGGAATGGATAAATAAAATAAAGTTCGACAAAGGATAATTTAGTTACGCTCATTGAATAATTTGGCTTTTGCGTGTGTTAATTACACCTATAACTTCTTCATGAAAATTATGTAAGTACCTTAAATGTTTGCGATGTTTCGTGTTTAATTTGAATAGGTATTAAAAATGTGAATATAAGCACGATTAACAGGAAAGTCGGGTTATCGTATACAGGCTGTATTAAGATGTGCACAAGTATCTGTACCTATTATTTAATCTTTTGCATTATATTCTTTTTGTTATTTTTTATTTAAAAAAAATATAATTATATAGGACGTAGTAAGGGCTAGCAGTCAACATTTGTGTTATTATAATTACATTTTATAGTTTAACTATAATAACCGAACAATATGTAAATTAATTAAGTCCTACGTTATTTGCTTTCATTAAATAAAGTTAATAGTACCACCATATAATTGAACCATGTATAATTGACTATTAATTATTTCATGAAATGTTAGTGCTTTACACTTGTATTTGTAGTTATAAGTCAAATAAATTGTACCAATCGACATCTCAGTTGATCTTCTTTTTTATTCAAACCACCCATCAACACTTTAAAAATAGAAACTACAATAGAATAATGTATGTATTTTATTAATAATCATAACAAAATAAATTTAGGGTAGATACATTTACCGTAGGTATATTAAAAGTAGGCATTTATCAATATTAATATTGAGAACCAATAAGAATCTAAGAACTAATAAATAACCGTGCACTTACTTTAATTATGACACATTGATATTCTTTCGAAAATGTAATAAAATGAGACATTAAAAAAAATGTCGTGAATATTAGTGGGTACGTTACGTAGGATGGTACGTACTTTGTACATGGTACAGTAGATAGTTTGTACTACATTTTGAAATACTTTTTCAGTACTTATTGTACTTTAGGAAATACGAGAGTTACAATACAAAAAATACCATCATCTTATGACCATTTCAATTTTAAAAATACATTGAAATTTTTAAATAGTAAAGAATCTAACTCTACACACGACTAGACGAACAGATTAGATAAAAATACACAAGTGATAAATATCGGGAAAACGTTCCAACTTACTCTCTAAGGAAGGAATGTCTTTCGCACAACATACAAAGCAATTATATCGATAAATGCATTAATCTAGTACCATGTACTTAAGAAAAATGTACAATCATTTTCGTACTTATTGCAAAATGTTATTAATGCATAGATAAGCTTTGCAATTGGGTTTTTAAATGATCGGGTTTAGATAATTTTTTTTAGATGCCATCAACAAAAACGCTCTTTTACACGAGGAGAATTACTCGACTGTCGAGGTGACACACGAAAGCATCTCTTGATGATCAAGAATTAGTGTAAACGAGGCTATACACTATCCATGTCAGTTTGTAACTAGGTCTTCTGGTCAAAAAGTTGTCAAGGTTGAGGATTCGGACTCCCGGGTAGATATATTAAAAAGTTATAATTATAAGCCGTGTGGGCATGGTGGTGGTTAATGCGACTTGTTATATGAGTCCTTGTGCTGGTAGCCGGACACATAGCCCGAGCCGTCGACTAGGTCCTTCCTGCCCGCAATGCCTTTGCCCTTGCCCGTCTCGTCAAACCGTTGCTTGTGCGAGCCGGTGTACTTGCTGGTGTCTGTCAGACGGTCCACTGCTGCGGCAGCCGCCGGAGATTTGGTCACCTGAAATTTGGAGATGTTATTAAGTACCATAGCAGAGGTCTACTCTGATTTGAAATTATTGTTTGATGTTAAGATCAAGATTCAGTTGAATCAACTTTACTATTATATTAAAACGCGCTTGTCACAGGAACTACAGACTCGAATTGATTTTTGAATTCATACAAATGATAAGTTTCGTTATAGGTATTCAAGAACATTCAATGTCTAAGAGACAACGCATCATTCATCATTGTTGTGTCTGTGACGTAGAGGAAAAATATTTATTTTACATCATTTAAATCTTAAACAGCACGTCTGTACCTACTAACCTATTGACTAACGATAAAACTCAAGGATTTTTAACTTACCTACTTAACTAGCTTGCCGTTCAAGAGCGGAGCGAAGGTGCGGAGCGGTGAAACGGAGAAATACCTAGGTATTAACCAATAGGATTGCACCAAATCTCCTGTCTTCGTCAGTGGTACAATCCTATGGCCCGGTCTCCACCAAAGCGGATACGAGACTTGTGTTTTTTGGTTGATATACTGGGTGTAAGGGACAGCCCTCCGCAAAAGGGCTTGCTCTGTAGACGAAACTGAATAATCTTCCACAATATTTTTTTTTTCAGGAAATGAAAAAAAAATCAGCCTCACCATAGAAAATTAAAAACTTGATTGGACAGTTTGTATGGAGAGGCTGATTCTTTTTTAATTTCCTGAAAAAGAAATTGTGGAAGATTGTTCAGTTTCGTCTACTGAGCAAGCCCTGAAAGTTTGCGGAGGGCTGTCCCTTACACCCAGTATGTGCTCCACCAATCAGATTTCCACCGAAGCTAAGCGGAGAGATGTGGATTTCTGATATTCAAAACACATCTCTCTTCTCCGCAAATGTCCGCTTTGGTGGAGTCCGGGCCTATTTGTTATTTTTCTCCGTCCGTTTCTCCGCTCTGAAGCCTCGCTCTACTCCTGTAGACAGTCTTATGGAGGATGGTTATGTTTCGGTTTTAAATAAACACTAGGATCGCAACTTACGTGTGACGTCAAGCCAGGCTGTCCACAGCTTGTGAGCTTCTTCTTAATATCTTCCAGCTCTACCTTTTTACTTTTAGCGAGGTCTTCGAGGAATTTCTGATAGTCATCGAAGCCAAGTTTCAGTGTCTTCAACTTCTTGAAGTGGATCGCAGTGTCTGTTGTTGTGATTTTCTTTCCATCGATCACCTTTGCTTGTTTCATCCATTTGTCACTTTGTGACAACGTTATCGTTTTCCCATCTGATTTTGAATCTCCGAATTTGGAGAAAGCTTTGAATGCATCCTGGGGAAGATAAAAATAATGGATCAGGCAAAGGCGGATGAACGTAGCTTCTAGATACCTATGCATGATGCGTGTGCTATGAGAAATAGGTTAATGGTGCAGTCTTGTGGCTTTGGGTTACTAACCTAGTGGTGCCAGTACAAGTAGCTGTAGATACCTGCATAGGAAGTAGGTAATGTAGGTACCTATAAGTTGCTATTCGTGAAACGGCTATGCTCTGATTTAGGTGCATTTACAACTTATCAAAACAAATGCTAATGCCCGTTTTTTTTAACTCTGGCCTGAATGATAATTATTAGTATGTTTGCACATAGGATTTTCAACTCTAGCGGTACTGACCCGCTTTTCGTTAAGAATCACATTTGGGCGTTGCCTAGTGTTCGTGAAAATGGACAAAAAAAAGGATTTAATCCTATCCAGGCGGTGGGTGTCATTAAGCATGTTCCTTTATATATAACTGCATGCCCCTCAGAAAAGAGGTCGTTCGCTGAGCTTCATAGCTCGGGACTTCTGATCTTCTTCTTATATACAGGGTGATTTGTTATTCGATGCGGTCCTTGAAATGGGTGATACTAGACCTTATTTGCAACAATTTTAACCCCGACAATATGGGGTCTAACCTGACTGGTTTTAGAGATATCGAACTTTAAAGATTTTTCGAAAAATTTCCACCTCTCCTTCATTAAGTGCTTATTGTTAGAAATAAACGATAGTCACCACTTAGAATTTATGCTTTTCTGATAGAATATGAACGACTGAATCTAGTGAATATAAGTTTGTTATAAAAATAATCATATCTTGGGAAATTAAGTGTCATAAAGTTTCTGTTTTGAAGATTTCTGAAAACTTTCCTTGTCTTTCAAAGCATATTTTTCAAAATTATTGTATGACACTTGGTGTACAAATTACAGAAAAAACTTCCTTGTCTCATCACCTTTCTAAAATGGTGCCACAGTATCTACTTTTAGTTAGTGTCTTACCAGAAAATTAGGGTTGTTACTGACAAAGTAGTAAATCGAAGAAAATCGGTTATAATGTTTTTTCGACCCAACATTTTTTTTCTGTGGTTTTTGTCCAATCTGCTATCTGATATTAGCTTTTTGAGTCAATGCGCTTAATTTTGGTCGATCGCATCAAGCAAAATTGGTCTTTATCTGGAGTATTTTTACCGACCGATTTGGCTCATTTTGGTCTTGAATTACTTCTGGAAGTCCAGGGAAGGTTTAAAAGGTGAGTAAAAGGCGGTACGAAGTTTGCCCGGTCAGCTAGTTATAGATAAATTACACCCAGACACAGAACAAATGATCGTGCTCATCACACAAACATTTGTCCTGGGTGGGAATCGAACCCACGACCTCCGGCATAGCAGTCAGGGTCACTAACCACTAGACCAACAGGCCTGCCAAATGCCTGTATGTTAACCACAACGATCAAAACAATAATAATCATATAACTGTATATTGTAAAATATGTTACCATCCAGATCATACCTACCTATATTATTATGATCCACCTACGGGATTAAATAGGTACTTATTTATTTTTATAAGGTGTCCCTCATCTACCTTTAGCGAGATCGCTTCAGCTTTGGCCGTTCCATTGGTTGCGCCGGGAGCGGTCCCGTTCTCAAGCTTGACGTCCTTCACTTCCTGTGTGACCTGCTCCACCGCGGCGTCTGCCTGTGCTGTCTCTGACATCTTGCTTTAATTATACTGGAATTTTAGAAAATATAGAAAATTAATTCATATTTAAAAGGAAATTGGCAGATGAATTGAGAAACTGGGAAAAAATCGGTTAAAAATTACAATTCTAAGCCATCTAGACCGTTATTTGATATTTCGAAGGAAAATATTGCAATTTATTGTTGGTGCAGTGGCTGATGAGCGCTCTATTGCTGCGCAGCGTGTCGAGGTTTCGATCCCCGTTCGGAAAAAAATATTTATAATGTTCTGCCAGTACCTGGGTTCAGGGTCTGTAGTTCAGGGTCTGGGTGTTTGTGAATGTGAGTTTCTATGTTTGTTTTTGTAAACGCACCCACGACACGAGAAATCCATAGTGTGGGCTGTGGGGAAACTTTTTGTAACAAAATTTCCTCCAGCAACAAATAATAAAAATTAGCAAATTAATGATATTGTATCATAATTCTTGGACTGAGCTAGAGTAACGAGTTCTTGCAATAAGATAATAATAATAATAATAATAATAATATTCCACAACTATCACACAGCGCCATCTAGTCCCAAGCTAAGCAGAGCTTGTGTTATGGGTACTAGACAACTGATAAACATACTTATATATTTCTAAATACATACATATTATAGATAAATTACACCCAGACACAGAACAAATGATCGTGCTTTGATGTCAAGTTTTTCCGTTTTTCGTTTATAAAATGACCTTCTTCTATGTAAATGAACGAGCAGGATGTTGTAACATAGGTATAGGTACTAGTGTGTCCTCTGAGCTCTGGGTTGACACTTTTTACAATCCATTCGATGGTTTTAGTTGGTAGATGGTAGGTAGTTATGCAGGTACGACACCCCGGTTGGCTTGTAGAGTTGTCATCAAAACTGGGTTCTGTGTTGTTAAAACTCTACCTACTTACTCTTTCAGTGAGGTAGCTAGTGTAGCATTGCAACTAATTAAGTGTCGACCTTATAAAGGTCGCCGGAAGACGCTGGATGCGACCGGAGATCTAAAGGGAAGGCCTATGTTCAGCAGTGGACGTCCTATGGCTGAGATGATGATGATGATGAAGTGTCGAGCACATCTAAGCACGCAACTTCAAATGAACTTCAACCCCAACAAGTACCTACCTATCTAGGTATGTATAGTGAATCCCAAACGAAAACAGAACAAAAAACATAAATTAAATCTTAGAATAATTAAGGTGGTCAATTAACGCTATTGCAGCTGATCACGGCCGTCGATGATGTCATACATAAACATCAAAACATTCAGTTGTCTATATGTAGGTATCGCAACATATCGTAGGATAACGCGACTCGTAGTGGTTCGAGTGCTAAAAGCGGCAATTACATCACTGACCTTGCCAACCAAACGATTTGCCGACAACTTGCTGTAAACATCAGCTGAGATTCCAAACTTACATTAGGTAGGTATGTATGTGCAGGATATCTAAGTGCTTAAATAAACTAGCTGCCTCCTACATCTCTTCAGATTTGTCGGTAACACAAATAAAAGTATATTAGGTACCTAGCCGCTTTGTTCAAATAAGGAAATGACTTAATGCCTGATTTGGCAGCCTGACCTCGTTGCCGGCTTTTATCCTGAAGACAATGTGGATATAAACAGACAAATTCATTAATCACTCCTTGACAAGCTTGTGGGGGCTCAAGAGGAACAATATGCTATTACACCTCCGCTGATTTGTCACTGTGGGTGCTGGCCTATTATAGGTATCTAGACTAAATGATCTGACCTATACACTAGCTGGAGATCAAGGCTGATTATAAAACACGACTTGATTTGTTCCAGGTCTCGATGAATCATTGAAAATTGAAATAGATCTCTGCGACCTACGAAAATCAATCATAATGAATAGGTATCTTACCTACCACCAATAGGTCCACCTACTTAGGTACCTATTTGGTTTTTACATACTGTTTAAACTTGTTAGGAAGGGGTTCGAAATTTGCATAATACACAAAGGAGCGCCCTTGACTGATATTACTTAGTTGTGACGCCTTTGTTGATTTTATTGAAAGTAAAAAGTCGCAGTGCGTATTTCAATACCCAGGACAAGGACAAGACGGGTCTATTCGTAGAAATAATACTTTTAATGTCATGTTGGTGTGTTAAACTAATGGCGAAGTTAAAAAGCGAGTTATTTAAATAACACAAGTTATTATGTGACTACTTAGGGCTACCTAGGTAACTACTTTATTAGGTACATATATAACTAAGTACATATTACGCACATCATTATAGGCACGGTACTGCATTCACGTCAGTCCATACAACGGAGGTCGACGGCTTGGTGGCACATCTCCGACCTACTTCTTGCTTTAACCCATATTTATACAATTCCGGTCATAGGTCTCTGCCTGCACGCGCTCTGTTTACATTGAGCTCATAGCTGCACCACTCTACACACAAAAAGATTTGCCTTTTGAAACTGTAACTTAGGCCCGTATTAAGTACAGAACGCACCTCAAACCTCAAGTGTTACTTAAAACTAGTTTCAGCCAATCAAATGCCTTGAATCTAGTTTTAAGTAATGCTTGAGTATTTAGTGATTCTGTAATACGGGCCATAGTATGTACGTATCTAGGAAATCCGTCATAAGTATACCTTAATCAACCGCTGATAAAATTACCTAAATATACTTGCAGTGAATAATTATCAAATCTTATCAAACTGTAAAAAGAAAGGACTTCCACGAATTTTTGAGCATCTACGTAGATGCAACTGATGTCTTCGTGTCTAGAAGCTATAAATACAAATTACAATTTCTTACCTCCGTCACAATGAACAACACTATGAATCCAGGAACAGGAACTCGACAACATTTGAGTAATTAGTTACGTAAGTAGATACATAATCATGTTCCCGTACAAAATAGCATGTGTCCTAGTGACCGAGGCTGACGTCACCCCCATCACCATTCGCATATAAATGCCCTCCAGCAATGACTCATTCTTATAAAAATATAACGCATACGCCCCTAAACTAATATAATAGGTACCTACTAGCTCGTATAATTTTACTTTCCCCTTAGACATCTACGGTTTCTGTGGGCTTCCTTCGCGTGACTAAAACAAATCAGAATACACGTTGGAAAATGTGAAAACGGGTTTTAGAAACTTTGCTGTTCACCTTAGAGCCCTAGGTCGTAGGTTCCTATAGTGTTCCTACTAGAAAGAATAGGAGATACTACAATATCGTTCAAAGACGTCCTTAGCATAATTATTATTTGGTCGAAAATGGCACAATAGAAGGCAACTCATTGCGTTCATCTTCGGACGTGATTTGTGTGTCTAATGAGTTAAGACTCACACTTAGAACATGATGAATTGAACATGAAGTATTTTTACTTGGGAATGATGTCATGTTTAAGATGACTGACGGTCTAGTCTAGTGGTCAAGTTTTGTAAGCAAACTGCAAATGATGCCTCCTTTATATCTGTCTACCTACCTACCATTTTTTTTAGCGTGGTAAAATCATCAAATGAGTCCTCCCCCACCCATACTGTCAGACTTGTACTGACTAAAACCCACGGTGTCCTTCATTAACCCTTTACGTTCCAGGGTCACAGTAATGGAATTAGTCCCGCGACCCCGGCAGGCTTTGGCCCTCTAGAGGGGGCCCGTCATCTTGCTGACGCTCTTTGAGGCACGCGTGGAACACAACGCGCCGTCGACCCGGGCATGGTCCATGGTCGAGCGGCGAGTTGCCCATTACTCGTCCCTCGCATGCCCGCGCACCTATCTGGATTTAGTAATGCGGGTTACAGTGAGTAGGTACCTACTCGGGGAATTTACCGTATCTACCTATCTAAAGGGATAGGTTTGCTCCCCAAACAAGGTGTGAAAACTGTTTCAGAATGTGAAAACTGTCACTTTGTAACCACACCAAAGCTAACGGATATTAATTGATACCTTGAGCATTTAGCCGTGAACTTTTTGTTGCTTTACTAATGTGTGTCAGGTTTTAAAACTAAAATATTTACAAAGTTAAAAGCTTCAAGGCTTTCTTTCACTTAATAATTTAGTAGTTGTTTCTAGAATAGTAGAATAAACACCTAAGGCGATGGTGCAAGGGGCGGGAGACACTGAAAAGACAAGGACGGCCTTGCTGCAACTAGATATAAGTTTGGCTGTAATTTGACTATAGATACTAGGTACTTTAGTTTGAACATTTCTATGAAAAAGCGTTGGAAAGTTCGCACAATACCTATATCAAAATAATCCAGTTAGAGCTAGTTTTCAAGGATTTATTTAATAATCTGTACGTGTAGGTTAGGTAAAACACAATACGATCAAAAGCTACTAAGGCTACAAAAGCAGCAAAACTGGTAAAGAAGGGTTTCATTTAGGCGTGACTTGTCGTGACCTTTCTAAATTCCACACGGAGTGCGGCAAATCAGATATCGCCCCCTGTTAATAGCAAGGAAGCCCTGTCTGGCGGGCCGTAGCAATTCGGAACGAACGATCGAGAACGAGCAAGTTATGATATGATTCTTTATAGGAAAATAGAGATTTACAAGGCACATTGTTTAATTTAGCGTGATTAAAAGAAACACAGCTAAATTAACATTGTTTGTGTGTTTTGAACTATGGGGTCAGAGCCCATTCGTCCCCTAAAATTCGTACCCCAGCATAAAAGTTGTGGATTCGGCCCCTATATAGGTGCCCATTGGTCTCCTGGTAGGGGACCAATTAATATTTTAATAAAAAATATTATTTTTAAGGTACCCATTCGTCCCCTCTGATATATATACAATATAAGTTAAAGATTCGGCACCTATTCAGGTGCCTATTGGTCCCCTGAGATAAAATTAGCTATATTTTACATAAGAAACGGTTAACATAGTACACTTGTGAACAGTTTATTAACGGAATTAATTTAATAAATCATAACAGATCATTGAAAAAAGAGCTATGATGAATGATAATCCGTCATGATAATAATATAACCTGTCGATAGGCTTACGATGTAAAATGGTCTCTCTACGAATGGCTTGTTAAAAAAAACGGGTTACAAAAATAATAGATAAGGTGTTATGTTTGTATGTTATGGCTGCCTATTGGTGGTGGTGGTGGTGACATATTGGTTCTTGAAAGTGACTGCGAATACGAGACTGTTCAATGTGTCTTTGGTTTTTTATTAAATGAAGTTCGCCTAACGAAATAAACAATACTGTTAATATTATAATAATAATATTTTTGACATATAATTGAATCGAATTATCTCATTTGAATCCTGGAATATGATTAGTATTATTATTGATGGTAATTCACTTTATGGTTCACGTTTTTATTTTTTTTCCAAATTAACGATATTGTATTACCTATATATACACCGTGTTCCGGACGATATACATAAACTTCGACCAGATGTTCAAACCACGGAAGTAAGCATTTTTCATTATGGACACATTAATAAATTCTTATTTTTTATTTTTTGTTAATTTTCATACAAACTAAATACCTAGACGTAAATAACCCGATATGCATGCCTCTTTATCCGAATTGGCAACGTCATTCATAACATTTGGCGGGCTGAAACAAATGAAATGCAAATAGTATTTGATAGATTTCAAATTAAGATACTTTCTCACTGCATAGCTCAATTAAATTTCATTAAATGAAATTACAAATATCTTTGTAACGAAGCCTTTTTAAGTACTACTTCCTTTGTTGGATTTGATTTGTAAAAGCCATAGAAGTATTTGCTAAAGTTTATGGATAACGTGAAGAACACGGTGTATAATTATAATAAAAAAGAACCTATATATATACTACTACTATACTACATTTAAAAACTAAAATTAAAAGTAAAATATTTACAAAATGACTATATTAAAAATTTATGGTGGAATACTACAGTCATATTTTGACTAAAAAGTCAAAACTAAATTATTTACTCCTAAATATGTATAGCAATTTTTTATCCGCAATATGTTCTTGTATTCTAAGTGTTTCGTTTTAGCTCAATGTGGAGTCGTTGTCACCCTTTTTAATCGACTTCAGAAAAAAAAGTAGGTTCTCAGTTCGACCTGTATGTATGTATGTTTGTTTGGCTGAACGGATTTTGTTGCGGTTTTCAGCAAAGTGTTCATTACATTCTGGAGAAGGTTTTAGTATGTAACACTAATAGATATCCCGTGACGTTGCCCGCGTGGATTCGTTTTTGCTTACTTGGATTGTAGATTTTCAGTGACCATTGCATGTTTTTCCGCGATTATCTCGCGTTTGGCTAAACCGATTGCGGTTTTCAGAAAAGTGTTCGTTACATTCTGGGGAAGGTTTTAATATATAACAATAATGGATATCTCGTGAAATTGCCCGCATAGATCCGTTTTTATTGCTTACTAGGATTGTAGATTTTCAAAGTCGACGATTATTTAAAGAAGATTTTTGTTGAATATCTAAACTAAAAAGGGAAAAATAAAAAACATTTTGTAAAAAAGGGAACATTTTGTAAAAAAACTGCAAAATAACTTTTCTTTCGGAAGTCGGTGGCTTTGTTTTTTATTTCATTGACTATGGCCACCGACTTCCGAAAGAAAAGTTATTTTACAGTTTCTTTGTGTTTGGTTTTGAAGTCGGTTCCCTTTTTTTCAAAAAGTTTTTTTAATGTACAAAAATAATGAACGTTCTAACATTAATTCTGTTTTGCTAACATTATTTTTTTATTTTACCCTTTTCTGCGCGACTGTACCAGGACTACCAAGCTGCAGTATACACATATACATGTACTTATATTAGAAGAATGAATAAAAATAAATATTCTTCAGGGGACGAATGGGCCCCTCAAAAGTTCCAGGGGACGAGTGGGCACAGGGTGCGAATCTTAGGGGACGAATGGGCTCTGACCCGAACTATGATTGGTTAACAAAGAGGGTGACACAATCTCGAAGCATGAAGGAAGATATCTATAAATAAAAACGTGGGAAAAACAAGGTTTATTACTACATAATTATTATAGGCTTATAGCCTCGACTACAGCCGAAACCGCTAAACACAGTAACTTGAATTTTGGACAGCAGTTGCAGTCTACCATGTAGGGAAGCAATATGACGGGATTTTGAAAATCCTCCTCTAAGGGGGTGAAAAGGGGTGAAAACGTTTGTCATGATTTCGTATTCTGGAATTTTATTTATTTCGATTGGCAACACAGCCAACCGCTATGCCGTTTGAATAACGGCATGGTAGGGGAAAAATGAGAGTCGAGCCATACACTTGGGGATCGTTCAGGCAATTCAAACACGGCGGTCGACCTAGTAAGACGTTCCAACTAGGAGATTGAAATATTAAATTTGTAATTATTATAATAAGGAGTTTGTCTTGACTGTAATATTAATGTGTGTATTTGATGTCAGTAAAGTAATTTATTAGTATAAAAGTATATTTTATTATATATCAGAAGTGACAAGACCAAAAGTACGCGCCCACCTTCGCTAAGACTTATTAAAAGGTATGTACTTCGCTAAATAATATCTGAACTTAACTGGCAGAGCTTGTGTGGTTGATTGTTATTCCATATTGTTTGGGTTAATTAATTTTAAATAGTTACATTGGCATCTTATTCGACATCGGGTCCGATAAGACTTGATCAGGGTACTCCCTGATAGTGTTATCGAGTCTTAAGAGTGCAATATACTTCAGACTTAAATGCGTGGGCGAGGCTACCCTTCGTCAGCATTTCTGTTGAAGTATAGTGCGCTTAAATAGTGGAGTAATATGCTTAATATTATTTTTGAGGGTAGAATGATTTTCATGCTTGGTTAAGTAATTTCTTGAACGTTAACAGTCCAAAAGGATGCATTGTGCTTTTGTCTTGAGTGCATGGGCGAGGCTACTCTTCGTCAGTACTTTTGCTGAAGTATAATGCGTCTATATGCTGGTAATTTTGATACAACATTGTATGAATTTTAGACAAAGAGGTGCGCTGTGCTTCTGCTGTAATACTTGAGCGAGGCTACTCTTCGCTAGTATTTTGGGTAGAGGTATAGTGCACTTGAAGTGTCATTATCTTTCAAAATGCGTGCATTGTGATCCCGTCAGATACTTGGTTGAGGCTACTCTTCAGCAGTGTTTGGCTGGGGTTATAGTGTCGTGTTGATTGGTTATTAAAATACTAAGCATGAGCGTTCTGAAGTAACTATACATTGAAGTTCTATAGATAACCAAGCCCTGCTAGTTTTTGAAGTGCCACTTGATTTTGGAGGCTATTGCCATTTGATTTTGGAGGCTGTTGCCACTTGATTTTTAGAGGCTATTGCCACTTGATTTTGGAGGCTATTGCCACTTGATTTTGGAGGCTGTTGCCACTTGATTTTTAGAGGCTATTGCCACTTGATTTTGGAGGTTATTGCCACTTTATTTTGGAGGCTATTGCCACTTGATTTTGGAGGCTGTTGCCACTTGATTTTTGGAGGCTGTTGCCACTTGATTTTTGGAGGCTATTGCCACTTGATTTTGGAGGTTATTGCCACTTGATTTTGGAGGCTATTGCCACTTGATTTTGGAGGCTATTGCCACGATTGATGAGATTATGTAATTAAATCTTGTATTACCACGTATTTGATTTCTAACCATGCGTCGTGTAAATCCTGGTTCAATAATTCGTAAACACTTAACAGCTACTACAACAACCACATTCTCTCTACACACACAATTAAAACCATCACGCATACACACACACACACACACACATACACATATTAGATATTTCTAGTCGAATGATCTGGATAGTGTGAGTAGAATGTAACCGGATGATATGGAACCTTTCAGCTGCCATGAGTGATGCAGAACCAGTTGATGAATCGCATACTCCTCCTCGAAGGCGTAGTAGACGCAGAGAGAAACGAAAACGATCGTCATCATCCTCCACGTCCTCGTCGTCTACATCTGAAGAAAGGATTAGACGACGGTCTCGAAAACACTCGAAAGGCTTGACCACAGAAGACGTTCTGAACATCCTGTCTTCCTGGAAGGCTGAACCAAGTAAGAGTACCAATTCCTTGCAAAATAGTCAACTTTATAACGTGATACCTGAATTTGACCCAGCCAATAGGTCACAAAGTATTGAGTCTTGGATACGGAAGGTTAATGAATGCTCACAAATTTATAGTTGGGATCAGAAGCAAACCATACACTTCTCCCTCCAAAAACTGGTTGGACTAGCGAAGAAATGGTTTGAGTCTCTTCCTACGGTCGTATTTTCATGGAACGAGTGGCAAGCCAAATTAAAAAGGGCATTTCCTAGTGAGGAAAATTATGGTAGACTGTTGGAAGAAATGCTGGCCCGTACCACTCGTGTCGATGAAGGTTTACGAGAATATTTTTATGATAAGTTAAATCTGTTAAACCGATGTGAAATAAAGGGGAAGAGAGCTGTTGATTGTGTTATACACGGAATTACTGATAGGTCAGTTAGGAGTGGTGCACAGGCACTTAACTGCGAGGAACCTGAGGACTTGCTTAACTTTCTTTGTGCTCAACGTATTACGTACTTTTCGAACCGAGACCGGAATAGGCAGAGATCAAATTCTAGTACTGTAACTATCAATTCTGGGACCAACGACGGTTCTATAGTCTGCTTTAATTGTCGTAACAAAGGTCACCCTTATCACAAGTGTCCAAAACCTTTAATAAAATGTAAGAAATGCAACAGAATAGGTCATGATAATGAAAACTGTAAATTGCGGCCCGTTGCTGAAAATTACGTCCCCAGATATAAATCCGATGATACTCGGACTACAGTAGAGAAAAACACATTAAAGATCGTCGCGTTTAATGATCAAATAAGCTCTAAACCTGTCGAAACCTCTAATACGTCAACTTCAGTCACAACGTCCAATGATAAGTTTTTTAAAACCGTTTTAGTAAACGGTCGACCCTTTACAGCTTACATAGACTTCGGGAGTGAATGCAGCTTGCTTCGAGCAAGCCTTGCATTAGAACTTCAGCTGGCACAAAATTCTGGCACTGCTCCAATAATTAGAGGGTTTGGCAATTCATGTGTTTCACCTTTGTGTACGTCAAGAGTAAACTTGAAACTTGATGATATTGAGACCCAGTTAGACGTTTTAGTAGTCGGTGACGAGTTCATGACAAACAGTCTCTTAATAGGACAAAACTTCACAGAACTACCTTTTATTACAGTCTTAAAAGACTGTCATCAATTAGTATTTTACAGAACTCCAGAAGAAAATCTTTTCCCAACCGAAATCACTGTCAAAATGTATACCTCAAGGCCTACGACGATTGTAAATACTAGTATGGTACCCATTACAGTAAGGGATGCTTCTTTTTCCGGTGACGTCTTTGTCGAAGGTTATAGCTCATTAGAACCTGGTAGAGAATTCCGTTTGTTGCAAGGGACTTATGGCATCTCAAATGGCACTGGAGAGATAGCCGTAGCTAACTTGTCACGAACACCTCTTTTATTTAAATCTGAAACATTAATTGCGCGATCGTCACCAGTGACTGAGGCCAAGAACTGTAGGGTTAATCGTATTTCAGAAAATTCCACTCTCTCTTTAGAACCATTAGATAGAACGCACATTCAAGTCGGTGAAGATCTAATAAGTAGCGACAAGAATAGATTGTATACGTTATTACAAAAGTATCGCGACTGCTTTGCCACCAATATGAAAGAAGTAGGTTGTGTTAAAGATTTCGAAATGAAAATAAATCTTACGGATAATAGACCCGTTGTTTACAGGCCATATAGGTTATCGTATTCAGAACGATTGCAGGTGCGTGAAATTGTTGATGAACTATTAGATACCGATATTATACAAGAATCAAGTTCAGATTATGCAAGCCCGATATTAATGGTCCGTAAGAAATCGGGTGAGCAAAGACTTTGTGTAGATTTTAGAGCCCTTAATAACAAAACCATTAAGGACAGGTTTCCTCTTCCGCTTATTGAAGACCAGTTAATTAATTTAAGCGGTAATCAGTTTTTTACGACTTTAGATCTTGCATCTGGGTATTACCAGATTCCTATGTCTCGAGAGAGTCGGCATCTCACTGGCTTCATAACTCCTGACGGCCACTATGAATTTAAGAGAATGCCTTTTGGATTGGCCAACGCCCCCGCTGTATTCCAGCGCATGATTAATAAAATTCTTGGTAATAAACGATTTGATTATGCACTAGCTTATTTAGATGATTTACTTATTCCATCTGTAACTATAGAACAAGGGTTTGAGCGCTTAGAAGAAATTTTAAAATTACTCCGTGAATTCGGACTTACATTAAAATTAGCAAAGTGCCGGTTTTTCGATATTACGATCAGCTATTTAGGTTACGAAATCTCTGCAAAAGGAGTAAGACCCGGAGAAGCAAAAGTTTTGGCCGTCAAAGAATTCCCTTGCCCCAGTAACATTCACGAAGTCCGTCAGTTTTTGGGGCTAACGGGATATTTCCGTAAGTTTATAAAAGGATACGGTGAGATAGCACAACCACTGACCAACTTGCTTAAGAAAAATGTTGCATGGCATTGGGGCAGTGATCAACAAACTGCGTTCAATTCCTTAAAGGAAAGCCTTTTAACCAGACAAGTTTTAGCATTGTATGATCCGCAATTAGAAACCGAGTTGCATACGGATGCCAGCGCCCTAGGCATCGGGGGAATCTTGATGCAATGGCAAGCGTCGCCCCGCGTTCTAAAACCTGTCGCCTATTTTAGTAGACAGACCACTGTGGACGAAAAACATTTCCATTCATACGAATTAGAGACTTTGGCCGTTGTCTGTTCGTTAAAGAAATTTAGAGTGTACTTATTAGGAATCCCGTTTAAGGTATTTACTGACTGCGCGGCACTTAGAACAACATTGACAAAGAGAGATCTCGTTCCGCGGATAGCCAGGTGGTGGTTACAAATAAGCGAATTTAACTTTGAAATTGAATACCGCCCGGGCGTTAATATGGCGCATGTAGACGCCTTAAGCAGAAACACTTGTCTTAACGCGGAAGGAGATGTTGGGTCTGTTAGTGTTCTTAATATTGAATCGAGTAATTGGCTCTTAACTCTGCAAATGGGTGACCCCGAAACGTCTCGAATTATAAAAGTTCTTAAACCTGAAGCTGACCCTGAGTTGGAAGATATAAGACAAAAATATACTGTCAAAAATAATGCACTCTATCGCAAAGTTGATGAAGGTTTATGTCTTGTAGTCCCGCGAAATGCTCGTTGGCAAGTTTGTAGAGCTAACCACGATGACATCGGGCACTTGGGCTATGCAAAAACGTTAGAAAGAATAAAGAGTCAATTTTGGTTCGCAAAATTACGACGATATGTCAAGAAATATGTAGGTTCCTGCATAGAATGTGCTTATAGTAAGGACAGTGCGACTAAAAAGAAGCAGGGGCTACTTTTTCCAATAGAAAAAATTAGTATACCATTTCACACAATTCATATCGATCATTTAGGACCGTTCGTAAGAAGCAGAAACGGCAACTCTTACATACTTACGATTGTAGATGGGTTCACCAAGTACGTATTCGTCAGAGCAGTGAAAGATACGAAAACAAGGAGTACAATTAAAATTTTAGAGAATATTTTTACCGATTTTGGTACACCGGCTAGAATAATTTCGGACCGTGGTACTTCATTCACATCAACAGCTTTCGAATCCTTCTGCAGTGACCTTGGTATAAAACATGTACTTAATGCTGTTGCTTGTCCCAGAGCAAATGGGCAAGCCGAAAGGTTTAACCAAACTATTTTAAATTCACTGTCTGCTCAAAATTTTAATAAAAATGAACGCGACTGGGATAAGTGTCTAAGCAAAGTTCAGTGGGGTATTAACAATACTGTTAATACGACCACCCAAAAAACTGCAACAGAGGCTTTGTTCGGATTGAAAATGCGCGATAGTTTATCAAATAAGTTTAATCTTCCACAGCAGTCTCAAAACGAGGATTTGTTGTCATTACGCGAGAATATCGGCGTATCTATTAAGAAAAGTCAAGAGGAACAAAAGCGTAAACATGACCTTGGTCGTACTTCTGCCCCTACGTATCAGGTTGGCGACTTAGTTAAACTAACACGGACCAATTATAATAATGATGGTAAAAGTACAAAGCTTCTGTCAAAGTTTATAGGCCCTTATAAAATTGTAGAAGTATTGGGTAACGATAGATATAGGATAAGTGATGTACCTGGTTTCAATAGAAAAAGGAATAATAGTTATGAAAGTGTTGTATCTACAGATAGAATTAGACCCTGGATACATCTCAAGGCTCTCGAGCTTGATGACAATGTGGATGTTAGTTCAGGTGAAGAAACTAGTAGCTAAGTATTTTCTAATAGTGTATTTAGTTATATTTAACAATAATATCATTTTGAAACATAGTAATTGTAATTAAATAGTTACTTGCTAAATACTATAGGTACTAGTTAAATCCTTTTGTAAGATTTCGAATGTCATGATTTACCTTGGCTTGACAAAAGCAACCTATATTATAATGTTCACGATATTTTACAACTGCAATTTCACAAACATCTATTCTGTGTAGCCCTGGTTCTTGTTCTAATTAAAATAATATTTTTTTTAAGTTGAGTTCTGAATTGACTGAACGGGTTCAAGTGGAGTTGTGCTCCGGGAGTAGCACGTTGTCGGATGGCCGAATGTCATGATTTCGTATTCTGGAATTTTATTTATTTCGATTGGCAACACAGCCAACCGCTATGCCGTTTGAATAACGGCATGGTAGGGGAAAAATGAGAGTCGAGCCATACACTTGGGGATCGTTCAGGCAATTCAAACACGGCGGTCGACCTAGTAAGACGTTCCAACTAGGAGATTGAAATATTAAATTTGTAATTATTATAATAAGGAGTTTGTCTTGACTGTAATATTAATGTGTGTATTTGATGTCAGTAAAGTAATTTATTAGTATAAAAGTATATTTTATTATACGTTTGTATGAAAAATCTTATTCCTTGGGTTTCTAAATTTGAAACTTGTCACGAATAAGAACACAAGTAAACAAAAAAGATTGGCTCTATATTTTTTTAAAACTACCCTCCATTGGTAATCTAGGCGTTGTTAAAGTTTGTATGGAAAAATCAAATGTGAAAATCAGTATTTATATAATAGATCAGAAATAATTAAACACGTGTTTTTGGATTTTTCGAAAATCACCCGCAAAGTTAGTGAAAAGGGGTACTCAAGTTTAAAGGGGAGGATCTTTAACCGTTAAACGTATAACCCGAATTTTGGTCGGTAGTTGCAATTTATTATGTAGGTGAGCACTAAGAACGGATTTTGCAGAAAATCCACCTATAAAGAGGTGAAAAGGGGTGAAAACCTTTGGATGTAAAATCTTATTCCTTAGGTTTATAAACTTGAATATTGGTACGAATATGAGTATAAGTAAATAAAACCGGCCAAGTGCGAGTTGGACTCGCCCATGAAGGGTTCCGTAGTAGCATACACAAACAATAAAAATAACTTTATTTTTCATAGTGTTTGTATGAATGGCAAAGTTATATTTGCGGTTTTTGAAAATGTACTATATCTCAAAAACTGCTAACTGTATCTCATCCAAACCAATTTTCGTTGGAAGTTTTTGTTGAGGTCTACATTATATATTTTTTTTTAGTTTTATCATTCTCTTATTTTAGAAGTTACAGGGGGGGGGGACACACATTTTACCACTTTGGAAGTGTCTCTCGTGCAAACTGTTCAGTTTAGAAAAAAATGATATTAGTAACTTCAATATGATTTTTAAAGACCTATCCATAGATACCCCACACGTATGGGTTTGTTGAAAAAAAATTTGAGTTTCAATTCTAAGTATGGGGGGCACCCCCAAAATTTGTTTTGTTTTTTTTTATTTTTGTGTTAAAATCCTAATGCGGTTCACATAATACATCTACCTACCAAGTTTCAACAGGATAGCTCTTATACTTTCGACAAAAAGTGGCTGTGACATACGGACGGACAGACAGACAGACATGACGAATCTATAAGGGTTCCGTTTTTGCCATTTGGCTACGGAACCCTAAAAAAGATGGGCATTATTAGTTTTTTAAATCTACCCTCCATTGGACGAGACGATGTTAAAGTTTGTATGGGAAAATCATAACGCGCTAACCGATAAATTTGAAACTCATCAGTTTCTAGAAATTAGATAAAAAATAAGCATTATAGTTTTTCGAAAATCACTCCCAAAGTGGGCTTATTATGAAAATCTTTATCAAATGAAGTCTCAATGGTACAGAGAGTTTCTTCAATGAGATAGATTTTTAAAAGTTTAATGTAAGTTCGATACATTTTTAGATTCACTGAGTTCGAAGCAATGAGTTCGAAGTTAGAAACACGCGCAGACGAAGTCGCGGGCAGAGTGCTAGTTTTTATATAAATATCCATTGTTTCATTTAGCAGTGTCAAAGATACGACCTTACCCATGTAAAAACTAAACATTTCCAATTAAATTAATTTATCAAGGAGTGCGCAATTAATAATATTTATGGAATTGACAAAAACTCGTTGAACGCATAGTTTCGACAACTTTATAGCGAACTACCTCCACATTATCTACAAATGGAGGGAAATCGGGAAAGTGAGGTAGCGTGCGAAAAACTAGACAGAATGTGAACGGCCTTGCAAGTTTCTATAACGGAGCTGATAGCTAAATGTTCTATAAACTTTCCCTGCTGCTTACAATGCTGAGCAAGCCTGTTTCATCGCTAATATACTTATATGGTGCTTTAATATAGGGTACCTTCATGGTAAACTGGAATTAAATGTACCTTTATAAACAAAGTTTTATGTTCTGAGATGCCTTAATCAGATATCTCAGGATCAGCTAAACTTTGATGCGCATCAAACTTGTGCATTATATACGTTGGTACGTTGTAAGCCGGTCCATGGAACTTACCCAATCTGTCTTCCTTTGACAGATTTTCAACGTTACTCCGAAATACAAGGTTTATTCGATTGGGAAAATTTGACAGTATGTAGCATGTAAGTACTTGATATTACACAATTATGTATAGGTACCTACCTAGATACTTATTGATACAGGGGCGTAGCTAACGCCGTATCTGCCGTATAAATTATACGGGGCCCCCATTCCCCCAACGTGCGTAAACAAAAATTAATAAAAACTTAATGATTTATTAAATAAAATAGTTATTTACTTTCACACAATTTATTTGTCTAATCTATCTCTGGTGTTTTTATTATTACGAGATTGTCTATTAGAAATCCCGGGAAGATCCATATTAATATCAACATTTCGATGCAAGTATTAAAATAACTCTACCTGATTCCGACCTCTGGACTGATCAGTCGCATCTTGAATTTTTTTGATAACCTTTGTCTGTTGTTTATATTTCGGCGTAGATACAGAGAAATGCTTTTTTTTGAGTGATAAATCTTTACCCTACCTAAAGGTTAAAAATTTGTTTGGGGGCCCCAAACAAATTTTTATACGGGGCCCCGCCAAGCCACGCTACGCCTCTGTATTGATACCTAGTATCAACACTTTCACTGTTCACAAAGCAAGCAACAATATATAGTTAAACCATGAGACATTACGTTTGGCAATTCATGGGACTGCGACATATTATTTAACAAAAATACGTAGGCAATATACTTTCGGAAGGTAACAATTAATAAGTATTTAGAGAAAAATATGTGTACCTACCTATGTAATAAGTACATACCTACCTATTTTTAACAGAATAATACCAGTCTTAAAAATACGCAGAAAGATAAAAGGAATCTTTAGAGAACCACTTATGGCATTACCATAGGCATTACTCATTGTCTTGTCAAACAGCGTTGTTAACACTAGGTAAACAAATGTGTGTGTAACTTTATATTCACCTATGTCCAGCTGATTATACTTCAAGATAAGCATGTAGGTACGCGTTAATTCGTATTATGGCCTGTCTTCAGATCTAGTCTGATAGTTCCTTCATTTATCCTCGCTCCACTACAGTACTATTTTTCCTGTATTATGGATGCGTTTACAAACATTAAACTCACATACATTTGTATCAAAATGTACTATTCTTCCATTAAGAGCCTTTTTTTTAATTGTGGAAATCCTCATGGCCTTCCTCCGCTTGGGGAAGACGGAGGGGTATGTCAGACTCGACTGACTAAAACCACACGGTGTCCTCTGCTGCCTTTAGCCAAGGGTGCGGGTCCACTTGCGCATTCACCGCTCCCCGGCTCCAGATGGGCGAAGATTGTACCAGTACCTACGGGTATATGTACATACGTAATTTAAAGAATTAAAAGTTGCTCTACCAAACAAAACACTCTAGGTACCTATTACGGCATAGGATTTATTGAATAAAATACTAATACGATACCTACTAAAAAGCGCAGCTCACAAGCGTGCATGCTTTTGAAAATCGAATAAGAAAATTAGTAAAAAGGTCACAAAAAATTGATATTTCTGGCTGATTTCGTCGAAAAAATGTATCCTTGCCATTTGTCAGAAAAGAGAAAAACTTTAAAAACAAAACTTTAATGGCATCTCCTAATTTTTCAGCAGCAATTGCCAGTTTTCTTAAAGAATAAGTATTCAAAAGAGGTTGCGCTCTACAACAAAGGTCTTACAAGTTTGTTTTTCCTTTTCTATGGTTCATCTATTTATTACCTAATAAAAAGCTTCAAGGGATCAAATCGATTTGTGGTATTTTGTTAATCACATTTAATTTTAAGTCCACCAATATGTTTTACCACAGTAGGTAGGTACTCTAGTTTCCTTAAGGAAAATACTTACGACGTTATTTTTCGTTGCCGATTTTTCTACCGTCAACCAACAATAGAGTATAATTATAAACTTGTTGGTCTTCAAAATAATATTAAGTACTTAGTAATTTTAAATGTTTAAGTTAATCTTAGTGAAATCAAACCACTGGAAATACTTAGAGGAACTGAATCTTTAAAGCATTTAACACAATAGACACTAAACGCCTGTAAGTACGAGTATTTTGCTATTGTTTTCATCATTTCAACCTACCTACCTGACATTTTCGTATGTGCTATGTGTTACTATGTTACATAGTCATGTAAGCAGGTAATGTATTTACCTATGTAATGTAACCATGTACCTACATACTAACACTAGCGCTCTTTGTTTCCCTGGCTAACCTAAAACGACCTAACCACGACATTTCAGAGAAGACAAGAAATGTAAATAGGTAAGCAGCCACTTGAGTAGCCTAATTATCTGCATGCTTCTAAATGATATTAGGGAATACAAAAATGGTTCGAGTGTCCCAGTTCCTGAAAACTCGTCAAATAAATACCTGCATATTGATAAACAATATTGTTTAGATACGTAAAGAATTGTTGAGGATTGTATTATATCGTATTCTTACTTTGTCTATGACTTGCTTGGTGTAAAAATATTTATATTTTGTACTTTATACTTCTTCTTATTCACATAAATATAGGTAGGTACTAGGTACAGTAGGGGTTCAAAAGTGTCTAAGCGCACTTACAAGGACGTAAGTCAAAGCGAAGCGTCAGGCTATTGCTTTGAAAAGTTGACGAAGGATTTTTGAATTCGACTGTACCTATATTCATAACATTTTTTGTATACCTAGGTATTTTTTTTATTTCGTCGTCTAGCTACACTACCTACATATTATTATTATTATATCAAATGGACGAGAGGGGCTATCAGATTCGTACTGACTAAAATCCAAAGTGTTCCTTTCCTTCAATACTCCTTTGCGTTCCATGGTCACAGTTTCATGATAATACAATCCCGCGGACCCGGCAGGCTTTGGTAATCTAAGATATTCATACATAGCATTACGTCACGCCTTGTAATCCCCGTAGGGTTAGCCAGAGGTAGCTACTACGTACAATACGCCAGTTATGATTAAGCCCTAGGAGGCGAAACTGTATATCATCCGACCTTACCTACTAGGTCTTGATTTTTTTATGTGTTACGATATTGATGCATTATGTCATATTTTTGCATTAAGTAAGTAGGTACCTAGAGTTAACATCCGAAGGTGAAAAAAAAATACATCATTCAGGGTCAACCTCAGAGCATAGGTACAAAAAATAAGCATTTCTCGAACTCGCAAATGAACTTGGAAAATTATTATTTCGTGGAAAATTCAATGTTGACAAAAAAGTTCTCTTAGTTATGCGCATTTTCTACAGCAACATCGTATTGGCAGTTAGATGATATCACCTCCTAACATAAACATGAAACAGGCTTTCAATAACGGCTTGACCGTGTTGTAATTGTAAACTCTGCAAGATACCCTTAGCAACTGTATTATAGACCCATGCCCGAGCTATTTGCATTTAGAAATGTTTTCCTATACAATTTTCTACCTAAATAATAATAGGTACAAATTATGTAAGTATTCACAGGTAGGAAATGTGTGTTGATGTCATCGAAAGGAGTAGGGATATTATTTCAATGTAGAAAGAATTATATTTATCAACATTATATTTTATCATCGATATATTCGATATAAATAAGTGGTATTTATTACTGAAATAGATCGCAAATTAATGGAATCAATGTATGTAAAAAGTGCGCTGGCAGTCACCTGCCTGGTTAATCTAAGGATACGATGATAGTAGGTACCTACCTATTTGTCACGCACTTGCAACCGTGTTTGTTATGGAAACCAGCAGCTTATTGAGTGATTATCAAAATGTTTGCGTTGTCTAGTGTTGTTGAAGGTTGTACCAACTACCGTGACAATTACTTGTTATCACATTAATTGCACGATGAATTTTGAGTGCGCCGATACTACTCCAGATAAAGCGTTTATCGTCAGGAAACTTTTCAGCGTTTAATCACTTATTTACCGCTATCGCAGCTGTATTTAATACATCCAAATATTTATGAATGTGATGCAAGAGCTATGGAAATATTTTTAGTTCTGATTGATATGTAGCTGAATACATATCCGCGATTGTGAAGCTAAAAATAGGGGCATAAGCAGAAAATTGTGTCAGAAAACTGGAACAATATGATATGAAACAGATACTATTTCCAAAATAATGTATGAATTGGGGAGATTTAACACCCCTCAATATAGACGAAATATGTCACCCCTAACCATTGCCCGTAACGCTTTCTTTGTTTTCCTCAAACAATCGGGGCGAGACTGAGATGGACCTTGCAATCTAAATTACAATCAGATCAAATAAAATAAATCTATTGCTGATCGCTAGGTAAATATTTTATGACTCTTTAAATAAGGTCCTTAAAAATGTAAAATTAGCAGGGAATCTTGCAACTTTACATTTTTCCGAGAGGAAATCTTCACGTACGGGCTGTTCCCCTTTGCAGCAACAGTGATCAACTGTTACATTTTAAAAAGCTATTACATCAATAATAAAAATAAATATAGACTCACATCAATGTTTCAGGATATGAGTGAAATAAATGAGATCACATGAACTAGCGTGTTCGGAACGAGCGCTATTGGTGGCGGCGCGTATCTATCGCGGTTGCACCGATACTGGCGGGCTGGCGCGAAACAGAGGGGACCGAACCGAATGTTGACAAGCCCAGAGATGCGCGGCGAATTGTGATACTGTACTACGCATGCGCTGCACAACGTACACCACGTCTGCCGTACGGATGCCGATGCCGTCTCGATGGCTTTGGCCTAATATACGTATACGTACGCACCATGAAGCGAGCACGATCTTATAATCCCTAATCGCAGTTACCGCATGCAGTTGTATCGTCCTAAATTAATTTGTGGGCTGGCACTCTAATTTAACACTCATGTCTTATGTACTAATTTACCTCTGATATTAGTTGGGAGTTCTTATCTATACAGGGTGGTCCAGGACAAATGGATATAATTTTTTTTTTAGGTAGTCGACTAAGGGACCTATTTGTACCCGCCAGGAAAAAAATCGCTTGTCACCCGTTTATAAAGATACTTATGATTTTTTTTTGTAATTTTAGAAATATCACCACTTTTAATGTTTTCATGATTTTTATTTACTTTTCAAACGAAAAGTTATATTATATTTTTATTTTAGGTGCTTACTTAGACATTGACTATCTCAAAGAAAAAAATTGTGTGAGAGTGTCAGAAAGAAAAAAAGTGCATTTAATTTCATATCAATGCAAGAATAGTTACTGTCCTTGAAATCGACTGATGATTCGAAAACTCCAATTAAAAAAATAAACTTTTTTTTAAATTTTCCAGGCGGGTACAAATAGGTAGGTCCCTAAACGGACTATCTCAAAAAAAATTATATCCATGTGGCCTGGACCACCCTGTATATGGAAAATACAGGCACCTACAGTCAGCAACAAAAGTGGAATTCATTTATGTATAATATTTTATAAATTATAAATACAACGATTAAAATAACACAAACTAAGTATGGATATAATAATATTGTTGAACCACTGTATCGAATCTCTAGAGACAATTGCTGATTGTCCTTTTATAGTTTATGATTAAGTACAAAAAAAAACTAAATACTATGATTGAAATATATTCTGTCCAGTGGACGTGCTGAGCTACCGCGCCTAGTTTTTACATATTGCCTAAACTGAATAAAACTAAGATGAACGATGTAAATATTTTATTAAAAGCAACATTGTACATTATATATACCACAACTGTAATAAAATATTAATTTATCTGTACAAGAATGAACACATACAGTGATGAGTCAACAAAGCCGTTTTAAATAATATAAAACTCCTTATTTGATAAATTAAGTTTCTTTATAATCCGATACAATAAATACTTACATATATGTATTATTATTATTATAATAATCCCTTGGTATTTTATTGTTCTACAGTTAGGAAGGATCCCTTCACATTATAAGTTCTCACTATCTTTGTCTCACTCAATGAATAAAACATTAAGATAGGAAAGAACATAATTTAATAATGTCACTGGGAATGCGGATATAAATGGGGAAACATAAGTATGTATACAGTTACTGTCTAATGTATTACGTAAATAAATACTATGAATAAGTATAAAAAAGTGATAGGAACGGAAACATAAAATGAGTACCGCAATCTTGATAGTTGGTTTAAAATGACCCTTAATGTAACTTGCAACAGTCACAAGACTTAGCTTATCACAATCATGTTTATTTTACTTACCTAGTGGGCGTCATGTCTCAGATCCAAGTTACATAACATCATCCACGCCAGTATTCATCAAATGATTGCGCTTAAGTACATCCAAAATACGGTAATCTAATCTTTTTATCGGTCAGGAAGCGTAAGGCTCCTGCCTCGAATTTCGCGGTGAACGGGGCAGAAGCGGCAGCGGCGCGACGTTCCCGAAACCAGCAGGTAGATCGTGACGGCATAGTGTTGTGTCGTCGAGCCATTTGTTTTTGTTCGCAATAACCAACAACATATTTTTGATTCTAATTGATTCCTAACTCTAGAATTATTGTGGGTAAAAGATGTGCACTACAAATGCAGACGCGCGGGGGGTCATCGTTCGACTGGAGTGCATCCCGGTCGCCCGCTCCTGCGCTGGTGTTTTAGAGGGCAGATCCATTTTTTATATGCATAAAATCGTGTCGTTATTGCGCCTCTGCCGCCGCCCGTCACCGCAAATTCGAGGCAGTAGCCTTAGAGAGAATAATCCGATAAACGGCAAGATAAAATATCAGCATACAATTTAACGGTGCCGCACTGCTTACTCGTAGCTTCACTTTTTGAAAGTTGTGATCATAGAAAAACAAAATATTTTAACTCGTTGAAATAATCTTGGAATCAGCAATATTATGGAAAAGCTAAACAAATAGCCAAATAATCAAAATTAAATCAATTTAAATTTTACTATGCGGTATAAATAAGGAGAGTTGCTTCCCCCACATTGTAAAGTCATGCAAGATTTCCGTAACACTTCCACGCTTCTAAATAAACAATTACCATATGAAAATAACTCTAACAAGATAACAAAGATAATTCACACTATTAAAAATAATTTTCATTACGTATTTTATTGCTAAACGTTATTTTCAAGTGACAGTTGACCTAATAAGTATTACGCAATTAGACAAATCAAAGACAAAATAATGAGTCGTAACTTCAATATTATACATAGGTATTATACATAGTAATTGATATGGTCTCTAGAGGCTAGGGTGCTGCTAAAGTGACGCTACATTCAGCAGGTAAGGTGTAGTAGAAGATAATGATGTTTATAAACACTACTTTAATAAACGATCATAGATCAACATAGGTGGGCCCCATTAATATTGCTCTATTTACACCCGGTTTTTGGGACGAAAACCAACATAAAAAATAATGGACAAATTGTCAACCACGAGTAAACTGCTGTGATTGGTTAAAACAATTAATATCAACAATAAATCGCTTCTATGTCGACAGTTTTCGTTCTAGAAACCTGGTGTTTGTTTACCTATAACTATGTAAAAAAATCACAGATTAATAAAACACAGTAAGCGCGCTGGTAACGGTATGAGTTAAATTAAGCTAGTTAATAAATAGAATACAAAACTTATCAGATTGTGCCGGTTAAATATTGTACTTATCTAATGCATTTTCTATTTTGAATAGTTTATTGTAACTTAATAATACATGTGTGAGTACACTGCTTATGAATAACTACCCTTGCTTTAAAATTGACCTATGCTTTGAACATTCTACCATAATTGTCTACGGTTTTGTCTATGTGTTGATCGGCTATGCTATAAGAGAGAGAAGGTCGCCTAACTTCGGTAAGACAACGTCGGGAAGGGGTGGGGTTTTGTCGGTGCGCAGTTTCTCCAAATCCTTAGGGTTGGTGACGCCTGACATGACCAGCAGTGTCTGGAAACCACATCGCACGCCCAATTCTATATCCGTATTACACCTGAAAAATAATTATTAGGTTGCATTATTCATAGGGCTAAGTTCAAATCAATGTCGAAGCTTTAATTAATATAAATTGAACTTTATCTATACTTCATAGAGTTGTAATTTGTTTGCAGTTTCAAGGGTAATAATTGCAAGTGCTACGTGTGTATTCTCGCGATAGCGGAGGCGTTGGCGTGACTTTAATTAGCTACTTGAGAAAATTGTCGTTTATATTTATGGCTCCATCATTATTAAATAAGGTCCTTCAAATAGGGCGGGTCGTTGTTGACAGTTTGTAGCGGCTAAGTTATTGTGGCGGCATCTATCAAAATGCGCTGGTATTTCTTCAGCTATTGATGCCAAATCACCTTGGCAAGTTTCACGTCCGAATGATAAACCTTACGTCGCGCATTACGTCCATTTTACGATAGACGCGGTGGCCCTTCAAAGTCGACTCTCTAGCGTTTGGTAGACTAGACTTTTTCTTGTGGGGTTTTTTCAAGTCACTGGTCTATGCCAATAATCCGCAATCATCCGATGCCCTGAAGGTCAACATAACGAAGGCCATCGATCAGATTCAGCCGGATATGCAGTAGAGTAATTGAAAATTGGACCTCTCGGAGCAGTGCCACCGTCCGAAGCCGCGGTGGAAATTTAAACGATGGCATATTTCATAAATAATGGCATAAACGGGCCTTTCATATAAAAAATAATTTCTTTGATATCTCACATACTTACAGCTTGTTTTATTTAATTTCAACATCGACCCGTCCTTGTTGAAAGACCCTATATAAACTGTCGACTAAGAATATTAAATATGTCACAGAACCAGAAAGTGAAATATCATACCTATCTCCAATCATCAAAGTCCTAGCCGGGTTCAGTCCACAAGACTCGAGATACTTCCTTACGTAGCTATGAGGCTTCCCAAGTACCAGAGCTTTTCTCTCTGAACAAGTTTCAACAGCTCTGACTATCGTGCCTGTACCAGGGACTACAATAGAGCCACCTTTAGGAAACCTTTCATCGGTATTTGTGGCTATAAACAGACATTCTTCAGACGCGAGGTAGGAGGCAGCCTTCATGAATTTTGGGTAGCTGACGTGTTCGTCGAAACCCACAACTACGGCGCCAACCTCGGGGTCTAATTCTGATGGCTGCATTGATTTGAACTCTGGCTTCACATGGTCTGGCTGCAACAGAGAAATATGAAATTAGTTATCAGTACAACATACTTAGCCTTTTTGCAGTTTCACGCGCGTCTACCGTCGGCTCACTCATTATTTAGAAGCTGCTAAGCATTTTTCTATTGTTTTAGGTAGGAACGCTCGTTTAGGCGCAGAGAATATCCAATTCACAAAATGTCCTTTTCGCAGAATATCCAATTCGTAAAATGTTTTACGCGCACACGTACAGATCATGGTTGGCCAAGAGTTGGGTGCTTTTGAACGAGAAGAAAACGTGAGAGGAAAATGCAGTTTGGTTAAGTTTCTTTAAACCTTGCAGCCCAAAATAGGAGTTCCGCGCAGCAGGGCTCCGCTCACCTCAACGCGTAAAACATTTTGCGAAATGGACATTCTGTGCCTAAACGAAAACGCGGTATGACATACTCGCAGCATCATTTGCTAGTAAATTAAGTGTAGACCCACTTAATTTGCGAGATTGTGGAGGGAAAGAAGAGTGGTATTACCTATGCCAGGGACCTGAGAGGTTCCTGGCGGCGACTTAGTTAACTCTGACACTACTGGTGTCCTCATACTCACACAAATAAAAGACTACAATCGTGGAAGTAGAAAGAGCGTCGGCTGCAGCTGGCTACGTAGTTTGCGTCAGGAGCGAGTGATGTTTAATAATATTATATTTTATATTCAGTTTCTATCATGCAAAATTGCATACCCTAGTAAAAGGATGACAAACCATTAGGTGCGTCCACATAGAGCGCGCAGCCTCGCGAGGCATTTGCCGCACGAAGCAGCTTTATAAAAAAATGGCACATTGATCTTAAAGGCTTGTCACTCCTGTAGTTAAACTACCAAACATTGCATTTTTATGAAACATTTTTTATTTATTTTATTTAATATAAAAATTAAGGTGTCACCATTTATGGTATACCAATTTATTGTAGGTTTTGTTTAAAGGCTGGTGTCCGCAACTCCACGTCAAGAGCGCGTATTTTTCATATATTACAAACTAAGAAACATAAAATTCATCACTCACCCCAATACCAATATGTCTAATACCAACAGCTTTCAGTTCTTCTCCAATGCCATTGGATCCTAGTAAATAAACCTTCTTGGTGAACCCAATACCCTTCAGGTAATGAGCTACTAAATAGGCAGTTGACAAGATTTCATCCTGGAATAAAGCAATGTTATCAATAAAAAGTACCTATAAAAACTTATAGTAGATGACTTATTATCTACTTTATGTGCCAATGTGAATGTTTTACATAAGCATCCTTGTACTAGGTGCCAGGAGATGACTTATTGCAATTTGCAACCGGTCTTCTTTTTCCAGTCTCCCTTGATCACAACTTTCAAACACACTTTTTTTCTCTTTCACCCAGTACTTTCAGTCTAACCATCTGTTCTTTGACTTTTTTCCAAGTCAGATGCAATGGATTATGGTCAAAGAGGAGGAGGCATATAATATTTCTTTTACTCTTTAATTGTTCCACTTTGACTGCTAAGCTGTTTTATAATAGAACCACATATGGGTGGCCTTGTCTGGTGCTAATATAAAACAATAAAAGTTTCCACACATTAGGAACTCCTGTTTCATGGTGCACTTATAAACTCTAAGTTTATTTTATAAAGTTTTGCACATTGGTTATTCTTTTTCCTGTATACCTATGTACATTTAAACCTGGAGCCCGTCATGTCGGCATGTCCCACTAGCCTAAAGGGGTGCAGGTTGGTCAATTTTATTTCACATAAAAGAAATAATGTTTATGTGAAAGTGTATTATTTATTTCATTTATGATATTGCTGAAATTGGTTAGTAGTCTATTCTTATACAAAATTAAAATGCTTGCAACAATTAATAACTTGAATGTCTCACCGGATTGGCAATAAAGCCCAATTGTGTAGCTTTGGCAGCAAAGTCACTGCGGATTTTAGTAGAATTATTTGTTACATAAAATATTTTCTTTCCTAATTTTCTGAAATGGTTCATTGCCTCCGCAGCACCGGCGATAGCATTGTTATCAATCCACAGTACACCTAGAACAATAATGTTTAATTGATATGGAGATAAAGCACTCATTATTAGACATACAGTAAAGTGCATTATGGGCCGAGTAGCTTAACAGACTAGTTTGTTATAGATATTAATTTATTTATGCAGCAACTACAGTAATCAATGAAAATAGGTAGCAGTTCTATTTAGCGAGGACGTCGAAATAATCTAATAAACTAGTAGGAAATATGTATTTAAGATTTATCTTACCATCACAATCAGTCAAGACTGTATCAAAGGAGTCTAAAAACTCTTGAACTTGATCTTTCGATGCTTCTTGAAGATTGAAAACCGCTGACTTAAACATGGTGCCACTCGTACTGATTTTTTTATGAATAGGTTGCACTATAATTTTACCATATAGTTTTGAACAATGTAAGCTATTACGTTTAAGGATTTGACTAAACAGTTTATGCATTCCCGTCCGCTTAGTTTAAATAATTATCCAGAGGGCTAGGCTAGGTCAAATTGGTCAAATGTGTCAGGTTGTCAGCCCTTATCACTTTCATCATCTGACGTTTATTTGAAATAATAATAATGTCACTGTCAAAGTGTCAATGTCTACCTCAGAACAATATGTCTACATTTTTTTTGTGTTAATTTTGTGTAAAATACTCAAATGAGTCCTCTCTGTTCCTTCAATAGCCCTTTTCGTTCAGGGTCACAGTTACTTAATAAGACAGTCCGAGAGAGAATCATCGATGAATTATAATTCCACCCCCGACTGAAGACCAGTCCTGCGGGCTTATTCGCTAATTTTGACAGGTGAAAGTGATCAACACTGAAGTGAAATCACCGAGCTCAGTGACCAACCGAACATTCCGGTGTTTTGGTATTCAGTAACGCTTCTATGTCACGTGATCGTTCAGTGAATAACTAAAACTAGCGGTGCTTATCGACTTGAAATTGTTCTTGCACTAGTTATTACCCGACTTTAGGGAAGTTAGGGAATACGAAATGTCAGTTTTGACAGTTGGAAACTATACTCGGTGATCATCATTCTCAACTGTCATTAGAGATAGCGAATAAGCCCGCTGAGCCTTTGATCATTTTCCCGATTTTTCAGACACATGGACTGATTTTACAGCTTGGCAAAAACAGTAGAAAACCGGAAGTCGCCACTGTCCTCTCGCTACCAACACTTTGAATGATTTTATTTTATTTATTTTCACTTATTACGTTAGTTTTATGGCACAATAATAAATCTTACAAACCTGCGTCTTTGTTTACATCAAATATTTTAAAACGTTGTCAGCAAATAAAAATATTAGTTCCGTTTCAAGACGGAAGAAGGCCAAGCTGTAGAATTCTTCTTTTGTCTAGAAGGGTATTCTTCTCAGGTGGTCCCAGGTTGGGTCGGGATCGATGTGATGTGGACTAGGACTAGTTCTTTGACGCAATAGCGTTTTTCATCCACACCACATCGTAAGACTTGGTTTGACTGGGTGAAATAATTGAACGCACCTTATTAAATTAATACATATGACATTTGGCATAAAGGCCTTGATGCTATGCCAAAAAATTACAAAAAAAAAAACATCTGACATCTGTCAATGTCAAACGCGAAAGCGAAAGAAATACTTAGACTATGAAAAAAAGAATAGACTCGGCCTATACAATCTATACAAACAGTAGTTATAGGAATGTGATGTATTTCGACGGCATAGTTACTGACATATCGGCATCTCTTTTTAACTTACGATGGTAATCATATATAGAAAAGGACAACAGTAGTTTTATCATTACCAAAATTAGCAACATTATCTTGGTGACGTCACAAAATATCTCGCTGTGGCCGGTCGCCATGTTTTGTCACGGCTTTTTAATCTGTGGTCCTAATAAGTAGAGTTTCGGTTTGACATTTTCAATTTATCGATAATAATTATATCGACAGGTGAATATTATTTAAACTCGATTTCTTTTTGTGATTTTAGATTGCCAACAGTGGTCTCCACGGTGTCTTTGGCCGCAATTTCGGTTGCATACTACGCCCACAGGAAAAAGCCAGCAACGCACACAGTTTTTATTCGTGATCGCGGCGGTGGCAATTGGGAATAAATGAGATAAACATACCATAGTAAAATTAGTTTTATTATGAACTTAAGTACCTACATGTCATTGTACAAGTAAAAATAAAGAGGATGATAATTTAATTGCGATAGAATCTATTTATTATCCACGTGCCCTGCCATATAAAATGACACTCTGAGCGAGTGCGTTTTTATTATAGCCCGCATTACCACGTAAATAAAACTGAAGAAAGCTAATAGAAACTCGTTTTCGAAAAACACCGTGCAATTCAACTTTTTTTTATTTAATTCTATCGATAATAAAATGCGCGCAGCTCTATGGTAAGCCGCCATCTTTGTGCCAGACACATTAGTAGGTATGCACGTTTTTTTCGTAGGTATTTCATGTCTACTCTTTTCCATAGTCTAAGAAGAAATATGGTCGTTGATGGAAAGAAATAACAGCCGTCACTGTCAGGCCGTCAGCCGCTAGCCCGCTATTTAAACTGGGTTTGGGTTTGTTTATATTCATTATAATTCAATATACAAGCATAATAATAAGATAAAAAAGTGTAGTTTATAATTAATGTAAAAAGCTAAATAAACTGTGGAAATTTTAGAACAATTGAATTAATAAATCAAGAAACCAAAGTGAACGTTTAAAGAATATTAGATCAGATTAACCTTGGTAGAAATTTAAGGTTTTGTTACTATAGAAACCGGAATTTGGACAGAGCGGACTTTGGCCACAACGGACTTTGATCACAGAGGACTTTAAACTTTTCACTAGGTATCAAGATGGATATCAAACAGACTATTATTGAAACTCACCAAGGAGGTATTAAAATAGTTCAATACAACAAGCCTAACAAGAAAAATGCCATAGACGGTGAGATGTACAAGCGGGTAATAAGCATACTGAATGATGCAGCTACTGATGATAATATATCGGTGATGGTACTCACAGGAACTGGGGATTTTTATAGTAGTGGGAATGATTTCTCCTCTCCAAGAGATGCTAGTTCAAACAATCACTTGACTATACTCAAAGACTACATCAATGCATTTATTATGTTTCCAAAATTACTGGTTGCAATTGTAAATGGACCAGCAATTGGCATAGCTGCTACCACTTTAGCACTGTGTGACCTAGTCTTTGCTTCAGAGAATGTAAGTCTTTTATCATCTATTCATTTGTTTTAATTTTTAGTTAATGAAGCAAATCTGTTGCATATAATATTACTGTTATATTTAAATATAAATTTTATTTATTTTTATATAATTCTTGTTTCAGTCTTACTTCTATACTCCATTCTCAAAGTTGGGCATTGTAGCTGAAGGGTGTTCAACATTTACATTTCCACGAATCCTTGGAGAAAGAAAGGTAAGAATGTAACAGATAAAACCTTTATTAAAGGCAGACACTGCCATATACCATATATGATATTTATTATATGATAAGGTCTTGTAAGTAAACTACTACTATAACAAAAGTTTACAAAATATTTTTTGTTAAAAATTTCAGGCCCTTGAAATGTTACTATGTAACTACAGGATGCCAGCAAAAGAGGCACTGGAGTATGGTTTTGTGAATTACATTTACAAACCAGAGGAGCTTCAAAGTAAGGTTTGGGATAAAATAGTAGAGGTGTCTAAGCTTCCCAACTACTGTGTGACAGCCACAAAGAAACTGTTCAGAGATGCTGTGAGAGGAGAATTGTTGAAAGCCAATGAAAAAGAAATGGATGAACTCAATGCTATCTGGATGAGAAATGTGAAAAAAAGCAAAATATAGACGGAACAGATTTAAGTTTAACAAACTACATTTTAAAAAATATATTTTACTGTACTGTAAGTACTAATACCTACTTTATACTTATTAAGAATACTTATTGTTACTTCCGATAGGTTTATTCTTGTTGCATTTAAAACGCTTTCATGTGTTGATTTTAATACCTCTTCTAAACACGCATTTTAGCATTATGTTTGCAAGTGAAATAAGTATGAATATGATAATATAAAATATATAGGTAATGGAGCTGAACAATTTGACTTATCATTAAAAAACTTAACTACATTATTATTCATGTATATTTACAATCAATCACTCCAATTTGTCTAATTCATTATAAAAGTTACAAGACCTTCTTGTTTTCTAGTTAGAGTGTATATTTTTTTTGTAATTGTAAAAATCAGATAAATTTACATTACAATTATTTATCCTTGCCTGTTAAAAGTTAATATAATATACGAGTATTTACTTGTCTATAGGTATTTTGTAAAACATGAGAGGGTGTACATAAAACAAATACAGTGATATCAGGTTAAAGCTAGTACAAAGTACAAAGGTCAACTTAATGCCTTTGGCATTTTCTGCATACCATACTGATACTGCAATATTTATGTAAATAACTAGATATTTAAATGGATATACAATTAACTATATACCTATAAAAATATAAATTTCAGAGAACATCATTCAGTACATAAATACAACTTTAAAAATAATATTTTTGGCATTTTCATTTCTACAAATTGGTGATTGTTACTTACATAATATACTTAATTTATCTAGGTATTTAATTTATCATAAACAAAATCACGCCTATAATCCCCAAAGAGTCAAGTAGCAGAGGTGTACCTTACCACGCGTAGCATATCATTGTAGAAATGGCTTTTTTCGACGGAAGAAAAGACAAAAAGACAGAATGTAGAAAGATTTTCACCTAGAAAGTTTTTAACATAGCAATGTTAAACATAGAAATCTTTCTATTCTTCAATGCCGTACGGATACTGCCATAGATATATTAAAGAAGGAGATATGGCGTGGAATTCAAAATGTATAGAAATCCGATGAAGCCACAATTGCCCCTCCATAACGGTAATATTGCGCACACAATTCTGTCAAAACAATACTACGAACAATTGCACACACGCGCCATCGATAACTCAGTCATTTAAATATAAACCTAATTCTTTACACTACAGCGTACTTTTTCCGTATAATTTACTCACACAAACAATTATCATTGTGTGTTGTCGCGACACGGGGGGCGGATACGACTCTCCCGCGGGCTTATTACGTATCTTGCAAAAGCGTAGCGATAGCAAAAATTGCGGAATAATTGCTCTTTAATTGCAAATCCGTATTATGTACTAGCGATAGCAACACGATCGCAAACTAGCGATAGTGCTGCCTCTATGGAGCAATAGGTAAACTAAAACTGCATGGATCTCTACTGACTAGCGAACATTTTGTATTACGTATGGTTTTTGACAGCAAAGCAATAGCGATCGGCGGGCAAATTCAACTGTCAGATTGCGACGACCTTAGAGCTAGATGCTGATCGATTGCTTACTGCTCTCTGATTGCTTCATACATTTATTTTTAGACATTAGTCCAATAATTTCGTATTTTACCAAATATTTACCTACAACAAGTATTCTACCTATCTCCGTAATGTGTCGTGAGTTAACTATCATTAGAACAATGTGTTTTTGTTGTGACTGTGACGATTAATTAAGGATGGCTCGTGCTGTTCTATGATTTTGTGTGTATTATTGTAATGTTGATTTTTCTGAAATTTATTGTATTGTGGTTTGATTAGTTTTACTCAATGTTGTGTTAATTAATGTTTATAAACTCAAAAGCAAACCCTTGTCCTTTGCAGTGCCCCGACTGGGTTCATCAATGAAAACTGACAGTAATAATAATGTATAAACATTTTGAATAAAATGAGCTTTTATTTGTCTTTATTTCATGTTTACAACAACAAAAATAGAAATAAACATTTTTTTTAGGAATTTGACCCATCTTATAGGAAATAAGATAGAGTTATAATTATAGCTATAGCTAGGCCAGATGAAAATTAAATTATAGTAAATAATCTAGTTATCATGTGGCCTAGCTGGCTGACCACTGCTCAACTGACGCAAATACTGGAACTCTGTGTTCAGTGTCACCATACACTGCTTGTTCCCCTAAAATATTTAATATCTTGATATCCGTGTCAGATAAATCCTCCTGCGTGCTGGGGCCACCACCCGTAGCTAGGGCATCTTGTCTTCGTCTAGTTAACCTAGATTTTGTCTTATATTTTAAATCAGCCCAGTACTAAAAAAAAAGAAAACATGTAGCACTTATTGGAAACTGATTCAAATCATACAAAGTAAAATTCTACATACCCTTTTCCACCGTTCACCTGTCTTCGTTGACCCAGAGCCAAAAGCATTGAGCCTCGAGGCTAGGTCATTCCACTGCCTGTCCACAGTTTCTCTGGATCTAGCTCCAAGCCCAATGCCTTTGGCTAACGCCGGATGCAGGGCCAGGAACTCAAGTAGTGCCTCCAACTGGTCGCTTGACACTCTATTTGCCATTGTATACTGAAATTATGTTTTATTATGTATTTATACAATGCAAAACTTTCACTTAAAACCACTAAATAATCACAAATAAACTTACTAGTTGATGAGGAGAGAACAGCGGAATATCGCTTGGAATCCAAATATAAACTGATTTCGTGCACTTGAAACCATCTTAAAACCGACGCCACGCTATTTTGGGTAAATTTCAAGTGGATTTTAAGTTTTTTCATTGTGTAAACAAAACTTTGGTCACATCTGTTTGACATTTTATTAGTACCACTGATTGCTACTAAATGGTTTTGGCGCTAGTATCGTTGCGATAAATGCATGCTAGCAAACAACGAACAATTAGCAATCAGTTTTTACATGATACGGATTTTTTTAGCAATAAGCGATTGATCGCGCGATGACTGCGCGATAGTTGCGCAATTTTTGCTGATTGCTATTTCATACGTAATCAGCCCGCCGCTCAAATACAACGGACGCACCATGCGATATTACGACTTGGTGAGGTATCGTTATGTCAGTTTTACATTGCTTGTCAAGTCACTCGGTAATAGACTGAGGTGGTTGTAAAAGAGCAATGTATTTAATGCAAAAACAATACGGTCGGAGTAATATATGAAAACAAGAATAAAGTAGTACAAGTGATAGCTGAGCTAAACGATCAACACCAAGGCTTCACCGACACGCCCCCTTGCCACTTCTCCTGTTTTTAATATTTCTGTGGATACTGCAAAAAAACAGTCGAATTGTATAGAAATAAATAACCATGTAATAACTTTGCCAATTCTGAATCTTGATAATAGAGATAGAATTGGCCATGTTACTTGTGCTGTACTCCACCACATTTCGCCAATTATGTTTCGAGTAGGTACCATGTAAAAGCGGGCGAGCCCATTGCCATCAAAAGGCCGCAAACCCTGACTCTGGCTCCAGCTTAAAAATCCCAATGGTGAAACTCCGTAATAGACTAACGAAGCCAAAACGAAGCAGGATATTTTAGTTTTAAATGTAATTTGAGATCTATTGTTGTCATAAGACTCAAATTATTATACTATAGTACATTATGACATGATGAGGAAAGAAATGATGAATGAATGAAGAATGATGAAAGAGGGGCAGACGCGCGTGGCGTGTGATTAGCGGACGCATGACGTTTGAACGCAGCCTCAAAATACACTCGGCTGCAGGTCTAAAAGGGCCACTTAGCACTTAGCCCTGACTGCTATGCCGGAGGTCGTGGGTTCGATTCCCACCCGTCTGTCCGTATGTTTATCAGTTGTCTAGTACCCATAACACAAGCTCTGCTTAGCTTGGGACTAGATGGCGTTGTGTGATTGTTGTGGAATATATTATTATTTTCTCTTTATTTTTCTTTTTTCTTATTAATAACATTTTTAAATATTTTTACAAAAAGAAATAAAAAAACATTTAAAAAAATATAAAAAATAGCAGTCCACCAGGATCGGGAACAGGGTCCGGGCCGCCGGTGGTCAGGGCTCCTGAGAGAGGAACCTCCTAACAATACGCGCCGTGTCCAGAAGTACTGCCTTCTGAATCAGGCGCATGATCCAGCTGCCAAGCGAGAGCCTCCTCAGATGTTGTTCGAGGCTCTTGGCAATTATTATTATTTTTATTCCTAATGATTGAGTTTCCAGCAATATCATCTATACATATAATAAATCTGTAGAAGGGTCAATTCTGTACATTGAAAATATTGAAAAAATAAATAGCGGGGGGTGTTGCTGGATCGATACCAAACCCAAATATGTGATTAAAAAAATTTTTGTCTGTCTGTCTGTCTGTATATGCAGGCATCACGTGAAAACTAACGGTTCGATTTCGATGAAACTTGGTATAATTATACCTTATTATCCTGGGCATAAAATAGGATACTTTTTATCCTGGAAAAATACGTAGAAAAAAAAATCTTATTTTTCAGTTTTATTCATAGACGTTGGTAGAACCGCGAACACACGTTGCATTACCCGCAGTGGATTCAGCGCCGTAACCTGTAGCGCCGAAAGTCGAATTTGGCTTGAACCGTTTGCGGCACACGCGGGCCACGCCTCCCCGACTCCTATATAAGGAGCCGCGTTCCGCGCCGCGCGATGCATAATCCGACCCAGCCTGACCCTAGCTGCCCCCCCTCAATGACCACACTAAGCCTAGGCCCGAACCCCACAGGGGGTGCCCTTAGTGTTGTTCATTTAATGAACCCATAGTTGTAAGCCCTGGCTGGGGGCCTTAAAGTAATTTTTGGCCACCACAGGATTGTCCGATTAAGTAGCTTCAACCTTATAGAGTTGTTGTGCTATGAGAGGCCAAATCAAAAAAAAAAAAAAAAAAACGTCGCGCGATGCATATGAATTATGAATTTTGATGCAAGCGGACGTGTCCAGTGTGGCGAGCGGTCGTCCGTGGGATTAATATTGCATGCGTGTAATTTTAAACCGTGCTTTTCAGCGCGACCTTTTTGATTACTGTTCCGATCAGTTATTTGTAAATACAAGGTCGGAATTACTATGAAAAAAATACTTACTACAGAACGCGAGTTCAACAGCAGTAGCTCAATAGAGGGATCTCCTTAATTATAGGCTTAGCCGTATTTGGGTCCAATAGATATTTATAAGATGTCATTGTCAGAGTTACTCAAAATGGAGAAATAAACCATCCACGCGAAGACCGACATCCGCGCGGACGGAGTCGCGGGCGGAAGCTAGTTAGCAATATTTCTGATATTCATAAAACGACACAAGCAGAATTGCATAGTTATCATTTCTGAATATAGTCTTATAGCATGGACTGAACCTTACCTAGCCCCAACGACGATATATAACTAGCCTAATATCAAATAAAATTCTGTTATTGTGACGTCTGATAGGGGAGAATGGAAGAAAAAAACGTGTTGCGCCGACCCCATGTAAAATGGAATAAGATAAGGGCAGGAAGATGATGATGATTCCTTTCCATTACCAAAGACATTATCTATTTCGTGATGTACGAAAGATATATAGATTGTCCTACAATTGTTTTTCGCTCTTTCTAGAAATGTAGAGAGAAGCAATTTTAACCCGCTTAAGCTCAGTCCATGCTAATACGGCTATGTTTATGACAAGCAATTCTGCTTGAAGTGCGTGTACCTAACCATTTTACAAATTTTAGGAGAACTGCTATAATGACGTTGGAAATTCACAAAGTGAATCATTAAGAGTATTGCTAAGTGTCCGTTTCAGAACCGCTGGCAATAAGTTCAACCAACTAGATTATATGCGAAAATCATGTTGTGGGTGTTTTAAGTCTTACAAAGTAAGTGCACTTCTACTGTTCATATTTAGCATTTAGATCTTACCAAAAATGTCTTCAGTAAGTTCTAGTACCGCTTCGTTATCGGAATTCTTTCGTCCAATCAGACCGAAAGGTTTGAGATCAAGGGACTTAAGTAATACGAGACTAAATCTACTGAAAAAAGAAATAAAGACAGATTTGCATATGATACCATTGAGTAAGTACCATAACTAACTACCGACTCGTAGACATTAATAGTAATTAGGTACCACACAGAACGAGCAGCCTCGCGAGGCATTTGCCGCACGAAGCAGTTCGGTTAGGCCGAGACTCCACCAAAGCTGAGACGTGTGCTGTGCGCGAAGAGCTGTTTTTCAGCTCGGGTGACTCCACCAAAGCTGTGTTCCGTGAGACGTGTGCTGTGTGCGGTGTGCTGTGCGAGTAGAGATGTTTTTCAGCTCGGGTGCGAGGCGTTGAGTGCTTTTCTAATTCACCATTTGTAATGAAATATTAACAAAATATTATCAATGGAAAAAAAAACATCTAATGTTTTTTTGTTTTAAAACAACTTGTTTTAATCATGCCAACCCTGGTACTAAGTATCGAAAGGAAGTATCGAATTGAATACTAGTATCGAATCAAAAGCGATATAAGTAAAGTATCGGATTCGATATCGTGTCCCTATTCGCAGCACACGTGTCACAGCACGCCGTTCGCAGCACACGTCTCACAGCACGCCGCACGCAGCACACGTCTCACAGCACGCCGCTCACATCTCACGTCTCGCCATACAAATATTACACAGCCAGCACAACAGTCTCCACTGAAGCTGTGCGGAGTGGAGCTGTGTCAATAAGGCAATTCTATTGATTGTTCAAAACACATCTCGACTCCGCACAGCTCGACACAGCTTTGGTGGAGTCTCGGCCTTAGTGTGGACGTGTCTCGGCCGAGGAAAGCGCACATTTTATTACCCGTTAATTAAAAAAAAGTCTTTGAAAACAGGCGAGCCTATCCTCCTCCCATACATCACCACGCTCTTCTACAGTCCGGTAATTTTCCAAAACATTTTTGTCATTCCAACATCATTCTGCTCCACAAAAAAGGCGATAAATCAGATTTCAATAATTACAGGCCTGCCTATTACTCTCATATCGCACATGTATAAAAATAAATATTTTAATAAATTAATAGAAAGTCGTATATCCAGTCAATTAGATGAGCATCAACCTCCTGAACAAGCAGGCTTCCGTCCTGGCCTTTCCACTACGGATCATCTTCATACAGTTTATCAAATAATATAAAAACACTATGAATTCAAACTACCTCTATATCTAGCTTTTGTGAACATTTATACCACCTACATTAATCTACTACGTAACATTTATAGAAATGGATGGGTGACCATCTGCCATAGCAAGTTTCCTCCGTGCCTCGGAAAGCACGTACAGCCGTTTGTCCCAACTGTCATTTGTAGATCTTTGACAGTCGTTACTGTTACTCAGAAGTTTGACAACCAGTCCTACCATACAGGCTATCGTATCACCCAGTTACTGGGTTGTGGAGGTCCGACAGGCAGTCGCTCCATGTAAAATACTGATATCCGGCTGAATCTGGTTTGACAGGAAGCCGACCCCAATACAGTTGGGAAAAGGCTAGGCAGATGACACAAAAAGAAATATCGGAGAAAGGCGCAAAAAATACAAGCTCTCTTTGCTCGCTGTTACATTGTTCTTAGTTCTAGATGCCTATAGTGTCAAAAGGGGCATTTATCACCCCCTCCGCTATTTAACTCCTCCCTTGTTCACAAGGCAATTGCAATAAAAATCCAGGTATTCTATTCTAAGGTTTTGACAATTTTACTGACGAGGGGGCACCACTATCAAGTTTTGCGCTGGTTTGAAAATATTGTAGATCCAGGCCTGTGTTCACGAGTCACTATTGTCGCGAACTCCAAACCCTATCTGGGTTGCGCAATTCAAAACCCCTTCATCCAGCCACAGGGTTTGACGGAGCTCGGTATACCTACCCTAGGTGTGAAAATGAGAAACTTACTACGAGATCTCTAAAATATGCAAAATAAGTTCTAGTCTGTTCTAGTGTTCTCTACTTCAAAGTTGATTACTATCAGGAGTGCTCTACCTCTTACTTGAGGTATTGCCCAAGTTCAATAGAATCAGATAGGTAATCCAGTAGAAATTATCAAGTAACAGCATCGTAAAAATCTTATGACTATACATCCAATTTTGTAGACGAATTATACGACCTACTGCAGACAGACCCTGTAAAAGGGCTGACGACAGAAAAGGCTCATGAGTTGCTAGCATACTATGGCCCAAATAGACTCACACCTGCATCAGAAAATGGATGGCTCATAGTGCTATTTAAGTCGCTATGTACAGGTATTTATGCTTCTGCGTCATAAGGTAAAACATGATAATCGAATATTGCAATGGGCGTGCTAGCTATGTTTGTTCAATTATTTATCACGCTCCTAATTTGATACAAAAACAAGCTATGGTTGCTGTTTCAAACAAAAATATGATCACAGCCGACGTGGTTTCAGTGCGATCCGCACGTCAGTTTGTACTTGTAACTGTAACAAAAATATAAATTATTTTAATTAGATCTAACTTAAATGAAACTAAAATAATTTATATTTTTGTTTTTTGTCAGTGGATGGTTGCACTAGTAGTAAAAGATCGGGCGTCATTATCCTCAACGGATGTCTTTAATATTGAAGATTGACCCAAGACATCACTCAATTTTGATATACAACCGCTTTACAAAAAATTTATAAGTTCTTTTTGTTAGAAATTGAGCGAATCCGTGGCGGGTCGGTCGCTAGTTAATATGTGTATAAAAATAAAATAAAAAAATAATACTCTTACTTTCTTTTGTCTTTAGGTTTCTCTATACTCATTTGGTTGGGCGCACTGATGTGTTTGTTGGCGTATGTCATAGAATCGTCATCACGGCTGGACCCTTCTATTGATAACCTCTATCTCGGTTGCGTGTTAATTTTCGTCGACGTCATATGTGGGCTCTTCAGTTTCTATCACAACTATAAAAGTTCCAAGGTTTGATATTATTTTTCCAGCTAGATAATTATGATAGCTTAGTACATATTTAACTGACGTAGGTAACGTAGGTATGTTCATGCATCTGAGACTTTGGCAATTATTGGGTAGGTACTAGCTGTTCCCCCGTGGTTTCACACCCGCTGCTCGGTTCCTTTTGGTCGTAGCGTGATGGGTCAGGGTCTTTTTTGAAATTGGCCAAAGGGATAATTCTTTCTTAGGAACCTTTAGCTCTTTTTTGATGTTGACAATTTTGGCGATTTTTTTTTGGTCAAGTGTGAGTTGTACCTACACAAGATGAGTGAAATTGGGCAATTTTTTTTAATGCCATTCGACTCTGTTTCATGTAAGGATCATTTTATTGTATCGGAAGAAAAAATCGGGACGGCGCGGCGGAAGTTGATCGTTAGCAAAATATTTTTTTATACAAATTGTATGTAGGTATGAAAAAAATTCCATTTTGTTTTATTACACAGTTATTTTTTTATTTTGTTATGTAGGTACAGTTCCTGAGATTCGCGCGTTCAACCAAACAAACAAACTTTTCAGCTTTATAATATTAGTATAGAGATGCATGTAGATGTAGAAATCCTAAATACGAGATAAATTATCTAAATAAGAGTTCTTTTTTAATAAAAAATATTACGTCTTCCTTCGGTTGAAAACTTGAAACAGCAAATAGGTAAATAAATGGAATATAAATACATAGAACGTAGTTTGTAAGTGGAGAACAACAATTGTTGCCGCCCACGTTAGTCTCTGGAAAATAATTGAGCGGTAGTTTCTTATCCTGTATCCTGTGTAACCATGCCTGTAACGAATCATAATGATGCGGCTACAATATGCTACCGCCCGTTTCAGATAATGAAGACGTTCAATAGTATGATACCAACTTACGCGAGCTGTATCCGAAATGGGGTGCTAAACTCCGAGACACCAGTCTGTGACATCGTCAAAGGTGATATAGTGCAGGTAGCAGCGGGAGATATTGTGCCGGCAGACATACGCATTATCGACAGCAAGGGATTCAAAGTAACTACGCATCATCAAAGCATTATCTCTGAAACATGCACGTGCACATTCCGAGGAAGGAGGATGCACGTGTCCGGTTCATATCGTGTAAAGGTTATCTATTCGCAGGTTGATAATTCTTCGTTGACTGGCGAGTCTGTGGCAGTAACTCGAAGTAATACGGAAGGACATCAGAACATCCATGAGTCGGGAAATGTTGCTTTCTTTTCGACCCAATGTGTAGAAGGCTGGGCATCGGGTATTTTTGTATTCTATAACCTATAGTGACTTATGGGTATGAGCTGTCGTGTGTCGTGTCCATTGTTTTGCATTTTGATTTAAAGGTACTTGTATTGAATATGATGTTGCAGGTGTCGTCCTATGCTGCGGTGACCTGACTGCTTTAGGTCGTGTGGCCGGCTTGGCAGCGAGACTGACGCCGGCCCCCTCCCCGCTAGCCCGAGAGTTACGCCGTTTTATGCGTTACATGTCCTTCTGGGCCCTGGGACTTGGCTTCTTCATAGCTGCGGCATCCTTAGCTCTTGGTTATCCTTTCATGCAGACTATCATATTCGTGATCGGTATAGTCGTCGCCAATATACCTGAAGGTAGGTATATTTTATAGGTAAAAATCAAGCAAGTGTCGACAACTTTACGGAATCTCATTGCTGTCCTTGATGTTCTAGGTTTACAGCCAACTGTAACAGCATCTTTAACTATAACAGCTCAGCGTATGGTTAAAAAGAACTGCTTGGTAAAAAATTTAGAGGCCATAGAAGCTTTGGGCGCTTGCAGCATTATCTGCTCGGATAAGACGGGCACACTCACTGAAAATAAAATGATCGTGCAACACATATGGACTTGGAACAGAATCTTCTCTGTGCAGGACCCCGGTTTTAATAGTAAAGCCTTTCATTCTAGCCTAGAACTAATCTGTAGATACTTATACTCCTGTTATAGGTAGTTAAGTATACTACCTTAGCTATTACAAAGAAATACTTTAAATGATGTTAATTAAAATGAAATTATAAACAACTATCCAAATGATTCAATAAGTAATATTAGTAGCGAGTCCATTCCAGATCCGTTAATTAACACCGCACAGTTAACCGATAAGATAATACAACTAACGGTACTAATAACAGCATGATTATAATATTATTACGACTGCTAACACGACACAAGCCTCCTTCCTCTCTGTGAGAAGGACTGGGCTGTAATGAACCACGCGAGCCCAGCGCGGGCTGATGGAAGTCATACGTTTTCGATGTTTCGGTTCTAGGATATGGCGGTTTCCTCACGATGTTTTCCCTCCCCGTTTTGAGGGTAGTGGTGTTGAAATACATTACACAATAGGTAGGTACACATATTTATAGTAATGCGTCTGGCTGGGTTCGAACCCTCGACCTACAACTCTTTAAGTCGGGGCTTATTCCACTGGGCCACCACTGCTCTCACTAAGGTACGATTAAGTTACTGAAGGTAAATATTTGCTTTGCTTGCAGGTGCAGTACAAAACAATAATGGTAAGACAAAATGAACCATTTTAGTCAAACAAAATACCACTGCACAGAGGTTATGAAGGAATAACAGGAATATAGATCCTGTATCGGATAAATATACTTTGTCTTCCCTTGATCTCCTTAAGTTCTAATATCTGAAGTTAAGATAAAAATGGTTTATCTTTCCAGCCTACAACTATTTGAAAATATGTGGTGCGTTGTGCAGTAACGCCGATGTTAAGATTGGCGGCGGAATTCGCGGGGACGCATCTGAGGCCGCCATTTTAAACTTCCTGTTCAAATACAACGACCCTATTGGTATAAGGGGAAATTTTCCCAAAGTCGCTGAAATTCCATTTAACTCTGTTAATAAATATCAAGTAAGAGTTACCGATAATACCTTTAAGTAATTAGAAAATATCAAAAATCCAGTTAAAGCCGTTTACGACGAACAACTTATCGGTTATATTGACCAAACCTTTTAACTAATATCTACGGAGAATAATTATATTATTACAACCACCAGGTGTGATATATCACTACAGTATAGTATAGTATACAGCTTGAATAGGTAACAGTATCCACTTCTGGCACTAAAAGTAGATACGTAGTAAAAGTCTAGACATCTAAAATGTTGATAGGTCGAATTTGAAGATAATCTGCAGAACTTTGCACCAATTTATATCTCATTTCTTTTGTCTGCGAAATCGACAACCACACATAGTCTTAATATTGAACTTAGCTCTCATTTATCATAATGATGGATCATGAGGTCATCAAGGACTTCCGCGGGTAGGAAAACCCAGCAAGATTTTGCTCACAAAAATAATCAAGAATTTACTGCCGTTTTCCTTATAAGGTAGGTAATATCAGTAGCACATCAGATAACTCAGTCTAGGTACTAATTTCCATGCTATGATTTATAGATAAAATATACCTACTTAACTAGTTGACGATAACCCAGAAAGGAATGCCCTATTTATTATGACGCATTTTTATTTTTATAATATAGGTCAGTGTGCACCTAGATATTTTGTCGACGCGATTTATAGTTGTGATGAAAGGTGCGCCCGAGATAATCTTCGATCGTTGTATCACCGTGGCCACCGACAACAAAGATATTAATTTTACAAACGATATGAAAAAAATCGCTGATACAGTAATTGAAAATTTAGCCAACACTGGTTAGTATCATAGATCTGTATCTATTTTTATGTTGATATAAATCTTTCCTGGCACTGCCTATTTATTTGAAACAGGTTTATAAAAGATTGCAGACGTGTTTATGGGAGATAGTCATAGACACATTAGTGTGTAGTTACGTATCTATAAGAAAATTAGCATAAAAATCATCGATCAGACCAAATAATTCGAGTGGTTTTACGTATACCAGATTCAAGCAAAATAATACCAAACCGGACCTTCACTCGCCGCCTGCTCACAGTCTGGGGCTTTTAGTATGTTCATCTGGACTCAACGAATACAAACCTGTACCAACTTTCAAACTACACAAATTATTTGATCTGATTTCCATAAAATCAGGCTACTTCTATGTATACTCGGTAGTTGGTACAATACCAAATGCGATTATGTAGCATAAATAGGAGGTACCTACCTTATGTACCAGGCTAAGTAGGTAAACTTTAGGTAGTAGGTATAATACAACAGTAGTTGCAATTTTTTTGGAGATCTGTGAGAACACACGTATAGAACTGTCTCGATTTTAGTTATTGGTAACATTAACATCCATGCTTATTTTTTAGGTGAAAGAATTATGGCTTTTGCCGATATAATACTGAATCCAAAGCAATATCCGCTAAACTTTCCATTCGATACAGATAGTATTAATTTTCCCGTGAACAACTTACGTCTGCTTGGAGTAATGGGTCTAATGGATCCACCTCGTGAAGAGGTTAGTCGTAATTTGATTTTAGCATGTAATGTTTATTCAAAAGCTAAAATAACACACAGATACGTTAACTATTGGACTAGTTTTTGGTTCAGTCTGTTAGAAATGTAGGTATAGGTACCTACCAGTCGAATTGGCCCAGTAACGATTCTGTCAATGAATGCCCATTGCCTAACCTTAGCAACTAACTTATCCTAATATGTAACTATCTCAGGTGCGTACAGCCATAGGCCGCGTGCGCGAGGCCGGGGTGCGAGTGATGATGGTCACCGGTGACCACCCCGCCACCGCCCGCGCAGTTGCTCTGAAGGTCGGCATCGCCACCAGCGAAAAATGTCATGTTGTTACTGGCAGCGAACTGAGAAGCATGACACCTGAACTATTGCATTGGACGCTTGAAAAAAATTATGAAATTGGTTGGTTACAAAAAAATCATAGATTGGATACTTAGACATGGTAGTAATAATATAGTAGTAATATAGTAATGCAAACGCGCATGTGACAACGTTTAACTACTAAGAACTAAAAGCACTGCATCGTACTGAATGTGTTATTTAAGAGAATCTATGTATGGAATATAGATAGATAGATAGATAAAAGATTTATTTAGTGCAAAAGAGACACAAAAAGCAAATAGGTACATAAGTAAAAGAAAACACAGTAACAAGAAAAATAAATAAAAAAGTGACAGATAACAAAAAAAAGATATAGACTCTGAAAGCTCTTGAATGTTGTCTAAATGTGATGATAATGTGCAGTTTAGTTAATGAAATTAGCTATAGTTACTCAAATAAATAAATGGTTCAATTACTTTTTGAAAATACTTATTCCTAATCTTCTAATCCCTTGTGCCACAAAGTGTTTGCAAGGACTTCTCCAACACAAAAGTTGCAAATAGTGGAGGCTTGCCAGCGGGAGCAGGCCGTGGTGGCGGTGACCGGCGATGGCGTCAACGATGCGCCAGCGCTCAAACGAGCAGACATCGGCATCTCGATGGGCATAACAGGCTCTCAAGTAAGATTTAATCACCCGTTAAACATACGAGTAATGCCTGTTTTTACCTAAACGAATACTCGCTGACGGATTCTAGCTTTCATTTTGAGTAGAGCGTTGCAGTTCCCATCATGATTCGAGTAGGTATACTCGTAAGTAAGTATACGGCATGCATTTAGAACTCATTTGATTATACCACCCCAGTAAAAAGGTAGATATTGTATGGTCTAAACTAGTCTAGAGCAAGAAAAAAATGGCTTGCCTGCTAGATAAATGTTTTTGTAAGTAGTAAACGGATATTATTCTATTTTACAGGTATCGAAACAAACAGCAGACATAATTTTGATGGACGATAATTTCGCTACTATCGTGGTTGGTATTGAAGAAGGAAGGAGGATCTTCGACAATCTTAAAAAATCAGTATGCTACATCCTCATTTCAAATGTTCCTGAAATAGCTCCAGTTTTAATGTTTATCTTGTTTTCAATCCCATTACCGTTGGGTAAGTACATTACTAAATCTATGTTCCAATGACTTAGCCCAAGTACTTATATGGGGATCGGCTGTGCCAGTCTAACCGGATGCAGCTTTATAGCGAGTAGTAGGTACCTTCACAACCCAGTTAGAACCTACTGGGTAAAATTATGATACCCGTTGGTAAAACTGGTTGTCAAATTTTCCGGCCCTTGACTACCCATAAATGTTGAAATGACAGCTAGGACCAAAGTCCGAGATATGATGGCAGAAAGTTGGTAATAGATGGTCACCCCATCTACGGAACCTTGGCAAGCGGAGCTTAACCAAAAAAATCGAACCATGCTGCTACTAAGCCACGAGCTTATAAATTAATTTTACATGTTTTGTTGAAGGTGTAATGACCATATTGTGTGTAGACTTGGGCACGGACATGTGGCCGGCAGTGGCGCTCTCATACGAGCGTGCCGAATCTGACGTCATGACGCGACAAGTTCGCATCCGTGACCCCCTCGTGTCAGGACGAATGTTACGATTAGTGTACGCACACTTGGGCCTCATTGAATTCGCAGCTGGTATGTACGCCTACTTCATTGTCATGGCTGAACACGGCTTTTATCCTGAAGACTTATTTGGTAAGACGTAAGAATGGTTTATGGAAACTTAATTGATTAAAAAATATACGAATACAAAACCAATTCTACTTGGTGATCCAGGTGTAAGGCAAAGGTGGGACAACGAAGCAGTGACAGACTTTCAAGATGCCTTCGGCCAAGAGTGGACTTACGTTCAACGTAAAGAGTTAGAGCGAGCTTCCCAAGCGGCGTACTTCGTAGCCGTGGTACTCACGCAAATGATGAATGGCGTCATTTGCAAGACCAGATATAACTCTTTGTTTCATGTCGGTGAGAGAAATGGATCTTCTATAATTAAATTTTGGGCCCCTGCCAATGTAAGAACTCAATAATTTTTTGATAACGCATCTAAATGAATATCTGTTTGTGTTTTCCAGGAATGAAGAATCAAATTTTAAATATGGGACTGGTGTTTGAGCTGGTGCTTTCAATTGCTATCTGTTACATTCCAGGAATAAATAACTTTTTTCATACTTATCCTCTAAGACTGAGATGGTAATGACAGTTATTTGATACTTATTTGTAGGTTTAAAGGAACTTTATTCTTCGCCCATAACATTGTTATAAACAGAGTTTGCTTACAGGTGGTTCCTGGCTCTGCCATTTTGTTGTTTCATGTTTGTTTTCGACGAATTTAGAAAATACTGTATTAGAAGAAAACTTTTTGGAGGATGGTTTAATAATTTAACGTATTATTAATGTATAAATACTGGTAAATCTACATTATAATAACGACCTAATAATAAAGTTTCCTGTTCTAATTTAAGGAACAAAATCACATTACTACGTTGCATCCGCTGATAACTGTTTTATTTTTAGTTGATAGATAATAAACTGGTGCTATATTGCCGTGTATACATGGTTTATTTATTTATAATTAGATCAGCACAATGTAAATTATAAAGCGATAGGTACAGAAATTTAAAACAAAACAAAAACATTCAAATAATAAGAGTTTACTGTTTTTGATCATACACACACTCAGATCTCGAAATAATACAAGACAGTTTAAGTACTTAATTTAATGAGCAAAAATAATATGACATATTAGGATCAGGTCACATTAACAACATCACAATAGTTTAAGGTCAGTGCACGACTACGGACCTTGGTTCCAGGAAGTGAGCGGAGGCTACCTAATGCTCTAAAGTTAAACATAAAAATAATAAAATTAATAAATTGTTCATTTAACACTTAGTATACCAAAAGATTCACATCTCGTTAAAAGGCAGGCCTACTAAGTATTTGAGTCGCATTTTCACTTCCCGAATAGGAATGTTGTTTTCAATTTCTCAGCGAGTGATTGGTCTAAGTAGTAAGAAGGAAAATAGATATCAATCACTTTGGGAAAGTTTAAAAACTTTGGTTTGGTAGTTACTTAATAATGGCAATTATCAAACATATTCTATTTTAGATTAAATAATGACATTTACCGTAAACATAAAATGCGCTTGCTTTTTGCAGATAAAGGAATGATTTGGATTTTCTTAAATTATGAAAGTACCCAGGCACGAGTAAATAAAAACTACTTACTTGAATCCCCCTACGTAAGTCACGATTCTATAACTAATAACAGTAAACACGTAGTATAATTTATATAGGAATAATAATTATTTAATAACTAATTAATAAAGAGTAACAGATCAATAATTAATTATAGTTTAAGAACATTTTGTTCATAGACATTTCTCCATACCTACTTTTGATGACTGCTTTGAAGGCTTGGTAATAACACAAGGGATGGCGACCTTATATCTAACACAGCGTTACTATTTACCCCTAAAAGTTGATTCTTTGATATCTAGGTAAATAGATCTTTGAAATATTTACAGAATATTTATACCTATGGCATATTACAAAATTATGAGAAGAACGATCTGAACTAGACCTGTAAGCAGTAGTAATATGTACATACGAACACCTGTTTCAAGCAGATAGGTCAGGGACCCGGGGACAAAGGTACGCACTGTTTCAAATTAATTGACAGCCTTACAAAAACCAACTTATTAAAGGCAATAAAGTCTGTTATTCAAGCTTCGACGACAGACAACAAAAATCATGTAATTAAATAAATTCATTTACGTCTTAATTAGAATATGGAGAGTAAATTATCAATAAATATCAATATATTATGAAAATATAACATCTATTTACATTACAATTTACAATAATAATAACAATTTTAGATAAACGTTTTGCTTTCTTTTCTTAATGTCAGGCAAGTTTGATTTATACCAGTATAATGACTAAGACATAAACAAGCAATTAATATTAGTAGTCTTTGGACTACACATAATTTCACATGATAAGTACTTAGTCCACAATCACACGTAGGTTCCTACACATGTACACAATTTGACTCAATTTAATTACGTACATATTTTCTATAAGTTTAAATGATATTATTATTAGATTTCAATTTTTTTTTACCATAAGCTCCGATATACCTACCTAGCCAGTACCTACTCAAAGAAGAAAATAAAATTAGATACCTAATGAAATAAAAAATGTCTCTAATTTTTAGATTTGTCCTATATTATAAAGAGATAAACAAGTAAGTCGGTTTCAAGTGACTACTAATATATTTTAGAATTTACCTATTGGTTTTACGAAAATTTTTAATAAGGGCTGTGACCTCAAAAAATTGGATTTAAATTTATATTATTGAATTAAAAAAAAAATCTATATACGTAAGTATGTCTGATAACTTGATAAGTGTTTTAAAACTTCAGAATTTATATTTTTCGGATAAAACGCTTAGTCTTATTCTGAGGATTACATAAATTGTGATTTAGTTTTGTGATAAGATCCATATTACTATTTGTTAATTGATCCATTTCATGGTAATATAGTTTTTCATTAGAATAATGTACCTACTAAAAATCCCTTTACCAATTATGTACATATTTTGAGCGTATAATTTTGAGCTAACTTGGAAATAACATTGCATTGGTTGGTCCACAACAAAATATGTTATAACCGGGTTCATTGAAGAAAGGAATCTAAAATGGCGGCGCTTATCGTGTTCTCTCGCTCGCACACTAGTGCCGTCTGTACTCACTCCAGCGCGTAGCGTAAGCAGAAAAAAATTATTCTTGATGTCTTGACGCGCTCAGTGATCTTTTTTACGAATATTTGCTTGCTATAGTTTTCTTTTATTTTTCCTTTATTACCTTTTTGTTATTGTCGTTGAGTTTTGTTTTGTTGTTAAGTTTAAGAAATTATTGTGATCCAGTCTTGTTTTTATTATTTTTAATTTGAAAAAAACTTTAACTTGAAATTTTATATGCTGACTGTACTATCTGTCAACGCAAGTTCAAGCCACCATTTTCGATTCCTTTCTTCAATGCACCGGCTTATACCTATAACAAATCATTTTATTTACACGATACGCGAATTAAATAATGAGCTTATAATTCAAATATTATATCGGCGTTAACGTAGATGAGGTCACACGTTGTTAGTTGTTGCGGGTCCGCGCGGCGAGGATTGCTTTGAGGTTAGGTTGAGCTCGCATGTCCGCTATAGAATGTCTGGCTTTTATTAATGCCTCTTCACGAACAGTTTCATCTTGAAGAATGCATCCAATTATTTTAGCTACAATTGTCGACGGTGGAACATGAGGATTCCCTGAAATTGTACAAACTGAACTAGATATCTACGATTTTGCGACAGCGTAATATTATATGAACATTTATAAACAAATAAGAAGTAGGTAGGTACGGTTTATTTGTTCGTGAATCAATAATAATTAAAAGAATGTATTTAAGCAGTGTATCTATACTTTAGCCTATTAATATTTTAATAAATTCTTCCCACAACAGAATGATAACTTTCCTTCAGAGATTATGAAGCAACAAATAATTTATTTTAAACTGAGGTAAGTATGCATCGTTAATAGGTTATAGAATAATATTTTAGTCACCTATTAATAGGGTATTTATTTGAAAGGTGTTACCTCGTTGATCTTGTTCGATTTCATTACATAGCATTGAAATACCGTTTTCGTTATTTCTTATAAACTGCCCACTTTGTTGTAGAAAATCTTATGTTAAGTTAAGCCTTGAAGACTGTTTGCATTTTTTAACAAAACCTAATCGAGTGCCCCATTTGTACCGAATTGCGAACAAAATCATTTGGTACCTTTTTTTCTGAAAAACAACAATACAATACAACCCACAACACAGACACCACAACAATGTTAGTTCGATACTTACTGCACTGCAATCTCAGGAACTTGATACGACCTATGACAACTCGAAGAAACGGGTTTCATAAAGCGGCATACAGGCGTGCAGTGTTCTGTTAGTAATTTTATTAAAATTGTTAATGTTGTTAGTATATTACCTTCTTTACCAAATAAATAAACCAGAAAAAATAAATATTAAACAAGGTTTATGAACCGAGTATCGGAATTAGGTGAGCTATTTAATTTAGGGAGGTAAGTATATTTTTAGCCGCTATCATAGTCTTATTCAGCGCGACCGCATGCCGTAAGAAATATCTGCCAGAAAAAAACAGATGCTCGCCGGAAGGCACTCGCTACATACGTACATTTTGTAAGATACCTCACACTGTAAGAAAAAATTTTGACGCGTCGTCCGCTTCTGATGCTCGCCGGAAAGCACAAATGGTATTGAAAAAGATGCTTGATTATAATTTCTGATACCTAGTACGCGGAGTGCATCCGGCGAGCATCAAAATTTTTCTGACAGAAATTTCTAGTAGTAAACGGTCGCGCTTATACTGCTGGACGTTATGTTTATTCTCTACTATTCGCAAGTCGTGACTTTGCGGACGTGCGTAAAGGGTTACCAACATTTTTTCTTTTTTTCAAATATAGTATTTTTGAAGTTTTAACTTAAAAAATATAGTAGATGGCAAAAAAATTAAAAAGAAAATAGTATGTGGTTAAAATATGTACTATTTTTTTAAATGAAATTTTTGCCACTCTGCGCCTTAATAGTTCAATTTTAAGGGTTCCGTACGTCCGAATACAAAAACGGAACCCTTATAGGATCACTCGTGTGTCCGTCTGTCTGTCGCTTACAGTCAATTATCTCCGAATCTACTAGACCGATTGAGTTGAAATTTGGTACTTACACATATCAATTCCTGTGACCCCAAGCACAGAGGTGTGACGTGAATAGATGAAATCTGTATGTTAAAAAAATTTATTGAAAACTGCATCGTGTGACAAATCAAATGAAACGTCTTGTTGAGAAGATCTTAAATGTATTTTTTTTGTAATTTTAAAATAAATAGTTTCCAAGTTATTCAAGAAAATAGGCGAAATTTGACCATTCCCCCCTCCCTTATCTCCGAAACTACTGAACCTACAATTTTGAAAAAAATACAGAAATTAGTTTTCTACTTATAGATTGTAGGAAAACCTATTAGAAGTCCATGATATTAAAATAACATGGTAAATCACTCAATATTGTGCGTACCAATTTGGGTCAGATTTAAAAAAACGTGATAGGTAACATCGTACGGAACCCTCTTCACGCGAGTGCAACTCGCACTTGGCCGGTTTTTTTTTTTTTAAAGCAATCATATGATTGAGCGGGCTTTAGTTTTAAAGCTGCGTTCCGCTTTACGCAAAATATGGTAGTTTCGCCTACTATATATATTTTTCAAGAAATATAGTACTTATTTGATCCCTTAAAATACTAGGATACTATATTATATAGTAGGGTTGGCAACCCTATGCGCAACGTGTAGGATGGCACCAGAGAAGAGGTGGCACCAACGGGTTTTGTCGACGGATGAAAAGACAAAATGGCATCATGTAGAATGATAGATTGATATAATAAGTCCATGATGCTTATATCAATAATAGCTCACATAATTCATAGGTATTTAATACATTATTAGTTTAAATAAAACATGATAATATTAAGCGACACCATGGTTCCAAAGTCAGTAAGGTTAAATAAAGTTTTTCTTGTGAATTGCTAAAATCTAAAAATACAGTTAGTTACGCTGATTATAAACTATTAAAATGTGTTGTTGGTGTGCGTCATTCGTTGGAGAATTTTTACTATCAAACTTTCTAAAAACAGCTAGTAGTTAGAATTGGGCTATTAGATCCCTATGGCAGTTTTTGGATGCGAGACACTACGTCATTATGGATTTGTACTCGGAATATTTTTGATCATTGCGAAAAAAATATTTATCTAGTCGTAAGTATACACGGGTACGCGGGTTGATATAATGTAAACATAAAAACACAAAACTGATTTTAGGTTGTATGACTAGAAATATGTACCTAGGCACTTATCACATTTTTTTCTCTACTGTAATCTTTAAATAGTAAGTATCTATCAGTCGCTTAAGGGACTTTACTAAGGCGCGATACGCGATTCGACAGATTCCAACTACAAGTGAAAATCAACCTTGCCACTAATGCCCGGTATACACGACAACGATTAAACTGCGCAAACGAACTGCACAGTTCATTTGCGCAGTTTTATCGAACGTATGTACAAAAATCGGCGCAGTTTTTTTGGTTGGTGCAAGCCATCGGAGCAAGGATTAAAATCTATTCGATAAATCGTTGCCGATCGCGTTTGCACAGTTTTATCGTAGTGTGTATACGGAAGTCGGGCCAATCATTCAGTTTGTTCGCAGAGTTTGTTGTAAACGGACGTAAAAACATGTCGCTAGAAGAGTAGCGGAATACGTGAGTTATTGGAAGAGTTTATCCTGTGCTATTAAAGTGAAGTTTGCTTGTGGAATAAGAAAAGTAAAGACTATCACGACCGGAAGAAGAAAAATGCTGCCTACGATAGGCTATTACTTCTCTTTTTGCACAAAATAAGCCAGGCTAACGCAAGCGCTTCATCGTCTTCCATCGCGAATGACGTGTTTTTCGTCTGAGTATCTGCGGAGAACTGCCGATCGACGCAGGTATAAATAGACGTGTGGACACACAATGGACTTTCGATGAACTGCGCAAACCGACTGCACAGTCAGATCGCTACGATAAATCGTTGTCGTGTATACCGGGCTTAAGGGTGTTACCACACCAATCGATCGACAGTCGATCGATGGTAGAATGGATTAGTCGACGTCGATCGATAGTTTCTACCACACCAATCGATCGATGCCATCGATCGATGGTAGAATGGATTGGTCGACGTCGATCGATAGTTTCTACTAGAACGACTAGATCGACGATCGGTCGATGGTAGAATGGATAAGTCGACGTCGATCGAGCTGCTTGAGCTCCCCATATCATTTGGTGCCGGCACGCGCCCCGAACCCCGCGTCCCGCGAAAAGCATCCAAAAAACCACTGTTTAAAATGTAATTTTCAAAATGTGAGCGATCTTTGGCTTTAAAAAACGGTCTCATCCAGAGTGTTCTGCGTTTGCGTCTCTGTAATAACAGTACGAGCAACATCGTACTGGCCAACAACGCGTCCTCTTGTGAATACATTTCGAAAGAAACTGATGGAATATAGCCGGGGTTAATCGATCTACGTCGACCGATGCCGTCGACCGATGCCGTCGACCGATGCCATCGACCGGCAATCGATCGATTGGTTAGTCGACCGGTATCCGTCGATCAATTAAAGCTACTACACCAATCGATCAACGTCGACCGATGTCGATCGATGGCATCGATCGACCACCGTTCGATTGGTTAGTCGACCGGTATCCGTCGATCAATTAAAGTTACCACACCAATCGATCAACGTCGACCGATGTCGATCGATGGCATCGACGATGATTGGTGTGGTAACACCCTAAGAAATATTGAGGTCGTCGTGGCGATCGTGTTTTATTTTCATCTACCCGTAGATAACAACGTGTTTTATGTCATAATATATGTCGTAGTGGTAAGGTTGATTTTCACTTGTATTTGGAATCGGTTGAATTGCAATCGCATCGCGCCATGGTTTAAGTCCCTAAGTCTGTCTGTAATCCATACACATACATACTTCTGAATACCTGCACCAAGTTGGATTATTCTTATTTTTGTGTTCGTCATTGGCAGGACCACTGCATGGTCCAATAGTCATTTAAAAAAGAAATCCATTACCTAGTCGCAATTAAAAGTTTTATTTTATTAAAAAATCTCCATGAACAGACAATGCAACGGCATGTTATTACTAACCAATTATCCCATTGTGTACCTAATCAAAATAGATACCACTTACCTGTAAGGCCTCTGTAACCAAATATACCGCAGTCGTGCATGCGCATTGAATGTTGCTCTTTTTTTATGAAATCTTCTGTGCTTATTCCTTTAAGCTAAAAAAGATTTAAAATGTTAGAAAAGAAATAAGCGATTGCAGTTGATTTAAAATACTGTAATTTGATGAGGCAATACATACTTTAGATGGAGCTAAAAATCTGTCAGGTATTCTTTGCAATTTCTGCTGCTTTTCACTAGGCCCAAAGCCCAGGGCCAGTAAAACTGATTCAGCATCTACTTTACGAGCTCCCAACACATTTAAAACTGAGCTGCCACTAGATCCACTGTTATCAGACTGAAAAAGAGGTAACATCATTCATAGCTAATGAGATATAAGATTCAGATGTTCTAAAATGATTTTGACATGGCAGTTACCTGGAGAGAGTGATCTCTGAGCAATGGGTTTTTAACCTTTGGAGAATATCCCTCTGATTGTATTGAGTGGTCCCGCTGCAGTCTCTTCACATTTGTTCTCTGTGGAGTGCTAGACAGGAGTGCACTGTCAAGTGATTTCCTCTTCCATGCCTCTTTAATAGGAACTTCTAAGTTTTGGTCATCTTCCACCTTTTCTTTGATAGGCTCTATGACTGTGTTTTCTGTCACTGATTCATCTGGTTTGCTATCATCAGACTTGGGCTCAGTTATCTTCACTTCCTCAATAGGATTCTCAGTCTCAACTGCTGCGTCAGCTGGTAAGGAATCCAGCCATTGTTGTACTGGACTACTGCGTCGCATGTCGTCAATCACTCCACTTAACCAACCTCTAAGTTTCCTTTCTATTATTGTTGACACGGACTCATTAAATGTATCTACAAAAACAAAACTTTATTATGACATAAATAATAATTAAGCTAAAATCTTCTTACTAGAAATACTTGCACATTTATATGAAAAGTAGGCAAGACATCTATAAATTGTTATATTGAATACAATAAAAATATAAATAATAAAAATTAATTGTAGATACAAGACAACATTTTATGTATATGAATGTACAGACGCTAGCACATCAACATTTGAAACCTGTCATAATTTCAAAATACTTTTTCATCTATATCACAGAATAGATGCTTTATTTCCGATTGGCAAAATGGGGTAGGTATATGTGCTGGTGTCTATGGATAAAATATAAAAACAAAAGAGATATTTCATGCAGACAGAAAGTCTTAAACAGTTTTCCAATATTGTGTAAAAATTTCTCTTTTGTTGACTGTACATTAACCTGATCAATAGCTCCATAAATTATGGCTTAAAAACTTTTCAAACATATTATTATGCAACTCATGCTTCTTATAAATCTCGCCCATAGGATGATCCCTTGACTAAAACAGCTGTTTTGTGATTTCCTACAAAAACTGAACTGACTTATGCTACATCTAGGAAGGTAAAGTACCTACCTGTCAGAATGTAGTATGCAATATCAAGTCAAAATTATTATTTACACACCAAAGAACATAAACATAGCAAAAAGCAGTGATTTACGATACAGTTGAATTTAATATTTGGAAATGAACATTATTGTTTATTTTTTATGTCTATTACAAGAAATACACTACGGTAATGTAGCTGGTGAAACCAACCTTGTTTAGGATCCATCTCCAGTAAAGGTAACGCTGCATGCAATACGAGGAAGTTCATGAATTAACGTGCAAGATGCGTTCGATGGTCACAAATACTCTTATAATACCTACAGTTTTCCAGAAACGAAAATACTACATAAAATTTATTCATGACTTACCTTGAATTAGCTAATGTGTCCGAATCCTTCAAGAAATAATCACTGATACAAATGAAAACACAATGCCAACAATAAATTCACAGAAGACACTTATCTTGTTGATTTACGTCTGATTTAATCAATTAATTAAAAAAATACGTATACACTATCCGCTGATAGCAGCAGGTAGCAGTGAATAAATAAATCTGACTGACATTCTATTGGATTGGCTTGATTTGATGTTTGGCTGACACTGGCAGTGACAGTTGACAGATGGTTGACAGTGACACCTTGACACATTAATGATAAGAATTTTGGGATACCATACCAAAAAATCAGCCATGGAATTAATAGGTACTGTCCGAGTCATAGAAAATGGACTGAGTCTTCCCTACCCAATTGTCAAATAAAAGCGGACAGAAGTGTGCGAAAGACAGGCATAAAAGTTGGCAGCTTTGAGTTTTTCTGGTATAACTTACAGGAAAGAAATAATATGCAGTGGCCCACTTTCTCGGTTTCTGGAAAGTGGACAATTTTTCATGTATGAGATAGGCTGTATGCTTGTTTGTCGCTATTGTACTTAGTGTAAATAATCAACACATGATCAGAATCAACGTTTCCTTTCTTTAAGTCAAGCCGTTTATTTCAATTATGTTGACAAAATACTCCTTGAACATTCATTCATTCTTTAATTTCAAAATGTTGACAAGTCTCAAAAAGGTAGTTAGGATTGTGTGTTTTGCTCTTGGCATTCAATAGCGTTCACTCTTGACACGTCATTTAGATGACTACCATGGTTGCATTCGAGTAGTCCCGATTTTGGCCACATGCAAAGATATCTTGCGAGTACTTATGCCCAAAAAAAAGAAGTGTTGTGTTGTTAATGGTAGCCATACACCATACTGCCTATCATCTATCGATCAGTTAGAATTGACCGTGTGTGGGCGTGGAATCTATCAAATTGGCATGACAGTTAAATTTGATAGGCTTTATCATTCTGATTTGATCATGCCGATTTGATCCTTCCGATTGTATCAAATCGGCATGATCAAACTTCAAATAGGCAGCAGTGATGCCAACTTGGCAACTTTATAGCTAGATCTAGCTATAAAGTTGCTAAGTTGGCATCACTGCTGCCGGTTTGAAGTTTGATCAAATCGATCGTCATGCCGTTTGGACGATAGGCAGTATGGTGTATACGGACGAACTGCCAATTTGATCCAATCGGCAGCGTCATGCCGATTGGACGATAGGCAGTATGGTGTATATGGACGAACTGCCAATTTGATCCAATCGGCAGCGTCATGCCGATTGGACGATAGGCAGTATGGTGTATGGCTAGTGTAAGGTTTTCTTTATTCCACCTGAACTTCTGAACGTCTTCACCGATTTCAATGCGTTTGGTATAATTAGAATCTTTGAATTAGGTATCCTGAGAAACAGCTAGAGAAAATTTGAATAGCAAAATTATTGTGGAGGAATGAAAACCCAACTTTTTCAGCATTTTATTAGGGATCACCATCACACGCAAAAACGAATCTTGGAATTGCAATGTTACAAGGAATATTGGCCGACTTGTCGCCGATTAGTTGGGAATGATAAAATGATTACTAAAATAATTTTACCTTTTGTGTTTATAATTTTGCTGTAAATATAAAGATAAACAGATCTTAAGTAGATAGCTGTTCCCCATAGTCTCATTGAGTCGTAGCGTGACTTTTTAATTTCATAAGTCTAATAGCCTTTCTCGATAAATGGGTACTTATCCTACACAAAAAAAAAACGATTCAGATCAGTACTTAGTTCCTAAGATTAGTGCGTTCAACCAACCAAACAATCTCTTTAACTTTATAATGTTTGTAGGTATAGATTTTAATCTAAAATAAAAATAGTAAATAAATGACTGTGACAGTAAAGCGGCTGCGATCGAGAGCATTGACTAGTCAGCCTTATTGCAGCCAACTAAGCCAGTCGACAAAAGTCAACATCAACCAATATCTAGTTACAGGCAAATTCGGTATTACCGGGAGCCTCTATTTCTAACGTACCTATACTGCTCAAAATTAAATCAAAGATTTGTTAAATTACAGGCGAATGCTCCAGTGAGGGACCGCCTCCGTCTTTAACCGACTTCAAAAAAGAAAGAGGTTCTCAATTCGGTCGGTTTTTTTTTATGCATGTACACCGATTACTCTGAGGTTTCTAGTGCGATTAGTGTAATTCTTTTTTTGTTTGATGCAATATACTTTCCCATTGGTCCCATAAAATTCGTCCAATTTGGTTCAGTACTTTTTATTTTGTGAGCATTTTTATTGATGGATGATGCGATGATCTTCACTTTTTGAGTGTTTGTGACGCGATTACTCCGCCAATTGTGGACCGATTTTCAAAATTCTTTTTTTGTTGTACGAAGTATAGTTCACTTTTTTTTTTTTTTTTTAGCGTGGTAAAATCATCAAATGAGTCCTCCCACCCCGGGCAGGGCGGGAGGGACTGTCAGACTTGTACTGACTAAAATCCACGGTGTCCTTCAATAGCCCTTTATGTTCCGGGGTCACGGTAATGGTATAAGTCCCGCGACCCCGGCAGGCTTTGGCCCTCTAGAGAGGGGGCCCCGTCATTATGCTGACGCTCTTTGAGGCGCGCGTGGAACACAACGCGCCGTCGACCCGGGCATGGTCCATGATCGGGCAGCGAGTTGCCCTTTACTCGCCGCCCGCATGCCCGCGCCTACGGTGGCCGGAGATCGTCTGGCGACGTCCGTCGCCGTGGGCGTCCACCACTGCGGGTGGGGCGGAGGGAGGACACTGTCCTCTCTCTCACGCGGCCCGCCTCCTCCTTCGCGAGCATGACTGCTTCGCAGAAGGAGGCGACCGCTTCCCACTCCGTCTCGCCCCGCAGCATGGCCGCGACCAATGCCGGGCGCGAGAGGTCTCCGCCTATCGCCGCCGTGAGGACACGTCGGTGCTCTGCCCAAGCGGGACAGCCTTGCACCGTATGCTCTACTGTGTCCTCCGGGCGATCTTCGCAGTGGTGACACCCAGGCGTTTCCTCCTTTCTCCTCAGACACAGGTACCTCCCGAAACTTCCGTGTCCGGTGAGGACCTGCGTCATGCGGTAGGTTAGGACGCCGTGACTCCTATCCAGCCACTCCTCAAAGAGGGGTCTTACCGCCGCGATTGCGGCGTGCCCAAGTACTTATAGTTCACTTTAGGGAAAATTGCAAGTTTCATCAAAATCGGTGCAGGAGTTTTTGATAGGGAATTTTATTACCTTATTGTACTGCTTACATGAGCGATGTTAATACCGGTGCTAAGGATTACCAAATTCTAGTGCACATGTAAGAAAATGATGTATTTGACAAGAATTTGGATTGATTATTTAAACTAAAAAGAGTAAAATAAAAAACTTAACAAAAAAAATTTAACCACCTTCAAAAACAACCACAAAAAAGGGTAAAATAACCTACAAAATAACTTTTCTTTCGGAAGTCGGTGGCATAAAAGACAACGAAATAAATAAAAACAAAGCCACCGACTTCCGAAAGAAAAGTTATTTTGTAGGTTATTTTACCCTTTTTAGTGGTTGTTTTTGAAGGCGGTTAATTTAAAAAAAAAAGTTTTTTTTAAGTACTCCGATTGAAGGTACTCTTATTTCTCGATGATGTACGCAGAGTCGTAAAAACTACAGTAAGTGGTTGGGACCAATGTTACACGGGGTGCATGTTGCCATGTGCCAAGCACTACTCGATTAGTTTTGGTACAGTAGTATCCAAACGCTATTTAGAAATTCCTAATAATAAAAGCTCGTAAAAAAGTCCAACTTCATTATGCAAATTATGACCTGGGTATCGAACCCGCCTCTTTCAACCTACCTCATAAGTAATTGCGATGGAGTGGGGTGACCACCATCGTCATGACGAGGATAATATGTCAATGTTGTCTACCCATATCTACTAATATAAATGCATATACCTACTATAGGTACTCGTATTTAATAAAAATCGCGTGTATTATAAATAAAGAATATTTATTTTTCTATAAACACATTATCCTTTTATATCATCAATTGTTGACATCATTTATAAATCGCGGATCGCATTGGGCTTTCGTCAACGAAGTCGAGTGCATGGATGGAGAAGAGTTCAGCGGACTAGCCGCGGCCGACGCGCGACGCCGAGACGAAGCGCCCAGCGCGCGCGGCTCCTTAGCTAAACAATTTGTGCATCGAGGTTCAGGTAGAGATTACTTTAATCGCTAAATCACATTTGGACACTAATATACATGTATAACTACGTTCAACAAGTGTCAATATTGAGCAGTACGAGGGGGGCCGCGGGAGCGCGCGGCTCTTAGCCTGCGTCACGCCGGCCCGTACACGCAGTCGCCGCGGCGCGCGCCCGCCGTCTCCTCGCCCGGCAGCACGGCGGCGCGCCGCCACTGGTCGCGCACTCGCTCCACGTGCTGCAGCACGCGCACCACGTTCATGCCGGCCAGCTTGCGCACGTCCTCCTCGCTCCAGTCGGGGTCACGCAGCAGCTCGGCCAGCAGGTGCGGGTAGCGCGACACGTCCTCCAGCCCCTCGGGCGGCGCGTCGATGCCGTCGTAGCCCGCGCCCAGCCCCACATGCTCCACGCCGGCCACCCGCCGCACGTGGTTTATGTGCGCCACCACGTCTTCTAGAGTGGCGCGCTCCCCACAAGTTACTAGTTTTGCATAGAAATTGATCATGACGACGCCACCGTTCGCAGCAATCATGCGAAGTAAGTCATCAGGAACGTTTCTACTCGAGTTGCACAGGGCTGCAGCTCCCGAATGCGAAAATACTACAGGCGCCTGCGACATTTCTAAAGCGTCGCGTGCGGTCTCTTCTCCCGCATGCGACAGATCTACAATCATGCCGAGCCGATTCATTTCACGGACGACTGCTTTTCCAAATTCGCTGAGACCTCCTGCGGTGCCCGCTGCTCGTGCCCATCTTGTATCACACGTATGTGTCACTGTTAGATATCGAGCACCGAGTTGGTAGAGTGCCCGAAGCACTGCAAGCGAATCTCCAAGAGCGTGTCCACCCTCCACGCCAATAAGGGAAGCGATTCGTCCGTCACGATGTGCATCCAGAAGTTCACCTGCATCGGTCACTAGCGCCAAGTGCGCAGCATTCAATTCTACAATACGCTTGATAACGTCCATCTGTTCAAGAGCCAACTGAACTGCGTCACGATCTCTCGCGCCACATGGCACGTACGCTGACCAAAATTGAGCACCGACCTGGCCGAGTCTCAGGCGCGGAATATCCGTATGCGACCAGCGCGACCGCGCCCAAGGTTCGATTCCGTCGAGGCCGGCACTCAAATTAAAATCACCAATTTTATTGTGTAAAAACTTTCGCACGTTCCACGCTAAATCATTATGACCGTCAACTAGTGGCGAGTCTCGTAGCATTCGACGAATGGTAGTGAGTCGTTGTTCGGGAGTGGCGCGTCCCCCGCCGCCGAGCGCGAGCGGCAGTGCCAGCGCGGCGCCGAGCGCGGCCAGCACGACCAGCGCCGCGAGGGCGATCCGCCAGCGCGGCCGGCGCGGGATCGTCTTCTCGTCCGAGCTGCCCGATGCTGACGCCGACAGCGAGTCAGGCGCCCAGCGCCCGCACCGCTCCGCCACGTCCGGCAGCGGGCCCGGAAATGTCATACCTTCTGGCACAGCGGCCTGCAAACGGAAAAGCTTAAAGTTAGCAATTTTGATAGTAAGTTGTAATATTAATCTTAATCGTATAGTCTTTAATTTGTTTATTTAATTGAATTCTGAAAGTATTTTTATTATAGGTAATCTAATCAATTAATCTGGGTCCGCTTGTAGCAATGCCGAAACTACGCCAGCATTGGCCATTATGTAGTACATAAGCATCTCATTTAACTTTGACCCACTTTAACCTAATTGTGGGACACTATCAAGTACCAATTAAGTAGGTAGTTCTATGTAACTGTCGTTTCCTACTTTTTGTCAGTATATACCTACATATTTCGACAGCACGGTTGGCGCAGTGGCTAAACGATTCTACTGCTGCGCTGCGTGTCGCGGGTTCGAATCCCGCACGGAGCAAATATTTGTATGATCTACAAGTAGTTGTTCCGGTTCTGGGCGTTTGTGTATGTGAGTTTATGTTTGTCAACGCACCCACGCCACAGGAGAAATTCCTAGTGTGGGGCAACGTATTTAAAAAAAAACCTAAATTAATAATTATTATATTATTACTTATACTACAACCTTACTTACACTACAACCTTGAAAAGATGAGAGAGTAATGATCGGGGGTATACGATTTTTACTAACGTCAGACTTATAGACGTAGCTACATTATGTACCTATAGTAAAATAAAACAGTAAGTGTCACTTTCAGCCATAACGATAATGTAATTACAAATCATCACAATCACATAAAATAACAGTATAGGAAAGGAAGACTTTAAACTAAAAAACGTCGATGGTAATCAAGAAATACCATTGGGTATATAGCATCATCTTCTTAATAGCCTTTTTCCGATTCGGTTTTCGACACCATTGACCAATAGTTCCATAGCACAAGTTTAATATTTTTCAAAAATACCCTCATCAGGCCCGAAAATCCAATTAACTTTCAAAGTAATGTTATAAGGTTTTAAAAGGTCTGAAATCAATAAAGAGTAACACCATTGAGTTAACTAGTTAATAACTTCGCAGTTTGCTATTGCTATACGAAATCAACGGGAGAATCGTGTTTTGACGGCTCATAAAAGTATGTCAATTGATTGGTGGTGTTAATATATTATCCTATTTCCTACATAAGTTTGGGTCGGCTTTCTGGAACCAGTACAGCTCAACACTAGTATTTTACATTACCATTCGATAGCTACATGAGTAAGAATACATGCACTTCTTTTCCAAACTTCAAGAATGTAGCCAGTTATATAATAGATTGTATCGTTGTATAATATTTAGGAAGGATATAGGCCATGCTTTGTTACGTAAATTAAATACATCTACAACAAACAACTCTAGGCAATCCAACAAGTAGGTACATCCAGTGGGGCAAGAAAATATCTTACATAGGTGACTTATTACAAGGCCGCCCGCCTGCTTTATCCCACATCATGTTTCCTGATTAAATATAATCTTGCAGACGCGAGGCGGTTAAAGTACAATGGATTTAAATGACTGACACATTTATGTTGCTACGGCACGCGACTTAACTAAGCGAAAACATATATACACGCTGTATGTTCATCAGCGCCGTAATTAATTTATTGCTAACTGCTGAAACAGACGTTACTCGCATTTACGTGACTGTTTGTTTTTTGTATAATTAAATAGTGGAAAATAAACGGAAAGCGTACGCGATAAACAATAAACGGAAATCCGAGCACAGTTTTCACACGAATTTTTCAGCGCAATTTCAAAGAAGAATACTGTAAGCGTTCATATCAGTCGATTCAGGCGTGACAATAATTTGCCGCGTGTTCAATTATGCAAGGGGCACACACAGTTAGGGGATGAGACTGTGGGAAGGGGCGCAGGGTGAGCCTGAATAGCTTCTGACCCATTTACAGAGAGAACTGGCGCGAAGGCCCCAGTCGCCTGGATTTCAGTCTTAACTGAAAACCTCCTTTCTAATTACGATGCTCATATTTTGCGTTCTATCTTGTACTCTAGTGTTACATATATTTTGCTAGTACTATAAGAAAACGTATATGCGTAGGATAGTATCCGTGGATAGATTAATTGTTTTTATTATGAAATGAGCAGCTACAATGTTGGAATTGTATGACAACACTATACTGTTATACAATCCGCTTATCTGCGAATAAGCCTAAGAAGTCAATACACAAATAATGTACTGCAATTCCAGAGTTCTTACATTCTAATTGAAATGGATTAGACGCAATCGGCGCAGAAAGTTCCGTCACTTGTCATTCCACCAAAAAGTAAACAAGCCGTCCGCCATAGCGATCTATCGTCGTGATTCGTATGTAACATGTGCCAATTTCAGGCATTATTTCCCGCATCTACATCACTCTATTGCACTATGCCAAGCGCTATTGCTTGCTACATCAAAGTACATTGCTCTATTTGTATTCAAGATGTTAGGTCAATGTAATCCGTTACTTTACTATATGGGGCTCTATTTTAGTACAACAGCAATTGTATAACTAAAGATTATAGAATATTTTATCGTCAATTGATTGGTTATTTGTGGATACGAAATAGATTTATAAAAGAAATAAATCTTCTTAACTACTTAAGTGCCGATTGTCCAAATTATCGGATATTACTTAATGGGCACGGATACTATCGGAGTTCATAATTGATTAGCTTTATTTGTAAACACAAAGTTATGCGAGTCAATTTCAAGTGGAATATTATAGCTCCCCGATCGTAGCGCTCCTGAGTATCGCCGGGACTTAAAGTGAGACTTAACTTTTAGTTTCGTACTCCCCAAAGGATTAGACGTTGACTTGCAGTTAATGAACACGGGAATACACTAATTGGACTGACTACCCGAATACCTTTAGTGAGATTTTCTCATTTCTGGAACTATCTCTCTATGACATTGTGTAGCGAAGTCTTACTGGGATACGGCGAGAAATTCGACTGAATTTAATACAGTTTTTTTTAAATTATTTTATAGCTCTTTAGAAAAAATACAAAGCACCGACAGCAGTGAGTAGCGTCGAGATTCAAAGTCATTGACCGGCTTTATGAGCACCGATGTTACCGAGAGACGAAGGTCATCAAAGTAGATTTGCGCTCGGAAATCCAAATAAAGTCGTTATTACAAGTAAAAGTTATGCTACATTATTAATTATCGTATAATTTGTGCACGACAAAAGTAATTTTTACTGTGAAATTGAGAGCAAAATCACAATAACATTGTCGGCGGGGCGAGGCAAGTGCGGGGGCGGAGCTGCATCGATTCGCTGCATGCCAGACAGCGAGATCGCGGGCCCTGGAGCATGGCCCGGCCGCGGCCACGGCTCACAGGCCACGGCCCACGCTGCCGTTGTGGCCCCCACTGGCCCCCACAATGACATAATGTTGCGTGAAATTTGCGCCCCCATTGTAACCTTACCTACAACTAGCCGTCCGTCCGTAACGCGTTTATGGAGCACGGACCTGGATACTACATGGACCGAGTGTGAATCACTCACGTGATGAGCCGCGATCCTGTGGGTTTTATTGTTTCCTATTATCATTTTTTTATTAATTTCTCTTAGGTACCCAAACTTCTTTAATCTAGAAATACATGAACATACGGTTAAACATTAGAAATTACTGTAAGAAAAAATATTTACATGATGGTGGAATGCAATATGATAATGACTCTGAACTTTTTTGTCTATTTGTTCTTTGACTCAGGTCATGTAAGGATGCAATAAGATGGTATAAGATTAACATTATAGACAAAGTAAAAATTGTATAAGATTAACATTCTAAGTATGATGCACGTATGGACCCTTCATAAAATACCTATGACCGTCAAACAGAAGACAAAGTTTAAAATAGACTTGTTTTTGCACGCAAACGAACCCACGACCCGTAAAATTGCAACACACTAGATTAAAATTAATCAAAAAAGTCATTAGATTTTGGATTGTTTGATGTAGAAAAGGAAAAATACCTACCACCTGTTCTTTTTAAATTCAAATATCAAAAAGTTGAAAAACTGACATGGTATTTAACTTTTATAATTAAAGAATAAAAAAGGTATTTAAATATTATACGCAGTAACACATGGGTCGCGGATTCCACTCTTTTTGTGAAAAAAAATTATAATAGAATTTTTCATTTCACAGAAAATCTTAAAGATAAAGAAGATTGCGGGATCTGGGACCAGTTAATTTAAGAAGCGTTTATCAATGAAAGTATATACTTTATATAGAGCAGGTAAAGGGCTTTCATTTTAGGGATCATCCTCATTTTTATTATATTGTAGAAAGTAAAATAGGAAGAAACAGATATTATGATAAATCTGAATAACTGAACGTAATTTATTCGCAATATCAAAACGGACAATAAGGGAAACGAGTGTATGTCATACTGGCACAATGAAGAAGCCATAAAAAATATTATAACGAAAAAAAACTTGTGTCATCCTTAATGTCTATCTTGTCAAATCTTTCCGCTGTCATAAGGTTTCAAATCAATATTCAATGATTTTGTTAATGTATTTCGTTATTTTTCTGAAATAACTAAATGAAGGTGTTCTTACTGGAGTGAATAAGTAATTGACACCCTGATCAAGAAGGTCCGTTAACCGGTTCAACAGAAGGATCCCCACGATCTTCAATGATGAGACGAGGCTCTCGCTTGGAGAATAGGTGAAGAGCTTGAATAAGAAGACAGTACTTCTAGATACGGCTTGCATTATGAAGAAATTCCTATCTTTGAGGTCCTTTGTGTTTCATAACAAAATGTTTATTTTGTATTTTTATATGTAAATGTTTGAAATCCTTATGAGTAAATGCGAATGTTTGAAATCCTTATGAGTAAACGCGAGTTTGTTTGTTCTGCTTCATTCACGTTATAATGCTGGACCGATTTTGAATAGCACAGAGTAAGTGGGGCCTGGGGACAATGATAGGCTAAGGGGCATACTTTTTCTTGACATATTTAATGTATTGTAAAGTGTATGTAAAAATAAAGAAAAGCTTTACGCATGTTCTGTGTTCGATGATTTTATTAATCATGACAATAATATCAATCAATGAATAAGCAATGATTGAGGGCCTGTTATATCTCATAATCCTGCCATACCTCCTTTACCCGACATTTTTCATGTCATGTCAAGACAAGAATGACAGTTTAGGTTTACTAAAGCTCCGTATACATCTCTAATATATAAAATTCTCGTGTCACAGTTTTCGTTGTCATACTCCTCCGAAACGGCTTGACCGATTTTGATGAATTTTTTTGTGCTTATCCGGTATCTATGAGAATCGGCCAACATCTATTTTTGATCCCCCTAAATGGGATGAAAAAAATAGGGGTAGTCCACCCCTAATTTTTATTTTTATTTTTTAAACATAATTTTTAATTTATGGCAAAACAACGTTTGCCGGGTCAGCTAGTTATCTATAAATATGTGCCGATCAAGGTCACAGGTATTTTTGGTTTTCTATAAGGAAAAGCTTTTTATTTTTTTAACTGTTCACTTATTTGAGGATAATAAATCAATAGACCTATTTATTTGTCTTATCAAAAGATCATTAAGATTGTTTTGCATATTCGTGCAAAGAATAGCGTTTTTGAAGATTGCAAATGTGTTGGGATCTTACCAAACTTATTCGACTACTAGTGTCATTTTCCAGTACAGTGATCATCTTTGAAACTGATCATTTCCGCCATCTTTGAATGTTTTCTTCACTTAAATGCGTATCATACTCTTTGGTCTTCTGCCATGGGGTCCTGGCGAAACCCGGAAATTCAGAAATAAGTTAATCCCAGCATATTTTTATATGCTGGGATTAACTTATTTCTGAATTTCGCCGAGATCTATCTATTGAGGGTATTTTCATGTATGAAGGCGAGCTCTAACCGTGGCACCCAGACTCTACAGACGCCTGCCATTCTCCTTTATCTTAACTGAAAATGTGTTCTTGCCATAATACAATTCATACAATTTCACCAATCATCACTATATCAACTAGGCTGTATAGTTACTACAGTTAACATGATCTTGCCATCCCCGTAGCGGATGTTTGATCAGTAGCCTCGCCCTCGCGAACACTGCCAGTATCTCATAGTCAATTTCAATTAAGTCCGTTAATTGTTGAATCGTTTCAAACTTAGTGCTTTGTGGCTTCCGCTATAACAATGTGCCAATGTTAGGAGTTTGATCTTCGCTAGCTTATATCAAGATGTGGATCATGTTAAAATGATAATGGAAACGGTGAAAATTCTATCAATAAAAGGAACCATCACAGTTAGTTGAACGTTGTTCCCTCGGACTAATCTATACTAATATTATAAAGAGCTATTTGTTTGTTTGTATACAGGGGGTAATATCCGGAACTGATGATTCAATTACATTTTCTTTCTGGTAGATGTCCTTTCTCATGAGGAAGGTTATGTGTAACATCACGGTACGACCCTTAAGAATCGAGAAAAATAGAGATAATGAACGCTAAATGAAAACAAAGTAATAGAGTAGTAGGCGATGGAACGCCACGGAGGCAAAGTCGTGAGCAAAAGCTAGTAATAATAATAAACCCATCATATTTGAACGGAAAGCAAATAAGTCCTTAAATTAAAAAAAAAAACATAATAAATAAAAAAGGAAGTCTCAATGTTAATATGCAAGAAAATATTAGACCCAAAACAATAAAAAAATACACAAATGATAATTATCCAATTATCTCTTTATTAACAGCTCAGATTAAAGATTTATCACTGGAAACGATATACACTATCTCTTTGATTTCGCCTACATTTCTACTACGCATGTTTTGGTACAGATACACTTAAATAATACCGAAACAGACTATCGGATGCTGGAAAGAAACAATCAAGATCGCTTCAACAACTCCGCGCTGATACAAATCACATTTCCGAAAGAAATGTGGCGGAGAGTCGGAGCGTCCGAGCGGTGTCGAGTGTCGACCGATGTCTACATTACTTGTGAGGGGAAAGAACTTCACATTCGACTAACATGTACAACATTCAACGTACAACGTACAATCGCAGAGCAAATTAACAATAAATGCTAATGATTGTTATAGATTAGATCGAGATGGTTTATTCCAACATTCTTTAAAATCTCCCTTATACTGTTTGTGTTGATATTTATTTATTTACCATCTGTTGCCAGCGTTTTCACCCGCAACAACTCGAAAGTTATACCACGGGAGCAAAAAATAACTATCCTGTGTGTTAATCCAGGTTAAAAAACTATCTATGAACCAAATTTCTTTTAAATCTGTTCAGTAGTTTTTGCGTGAAAGAGTACCAAACATCCATACATAGATACGCATAAACTTCCACGTTTATAATATTAGTAGAATTTGAGATAGCTCTTGACACTTGCCGCAGGACTAACTAAACGGGTTACCGTGACCCTAAAACGTAAAAGGCATGCTTACGGTGGATTTTCTTAGTACGAGACTGACAGAGTCCGCCCCGCACAGGGCGGGAGGACTCTTTTGATGATATGTCCACCAGAAAAAAGGGGTGACAGAAACAAAGTCGACGATAGAGTGAGCTTACTCGCAAGAAGCCTGTTCAGGCGATAGCCTAAAAGATATTTTAAGACATTCTCACAAACATATTATAGTTTTTTTAGGGTTCCGTAAGTCCGAATACAAAAACGGAACCCTTATAGGATCACTCGTGTGTCCGTCTGTCTGTGGCTTACAGTCAATTTTAAATAAATTTGATAAACATTACCCCACACTAGGAATTTCTTCCTGTATCGTGGGTACGTTTACAAACATATAAACTCACATACACAAACACCTAGACCCGGAACAACTACTTGTAGATCATACAAATATTTGTTCCGTGCGGGAATCGAACCCGCGACACGCTGCGTAGCAGTCGACCGCTCAGCCACTGCGCCAACTATAACTAACTAGGTATATGTAAACTATTTCAATTATTTATAATGCAACTAATTACATTCTGCTAACAAATAAAATATGATCTCCTTATTAGGTGAGAATCAAAAACTGATTTCGGTTTAATATTTTTGCAAAACGTTAAAATTACTAAATTATTATGCCTCATTTCAAAACGCATTACGAACAAAGTTAATTCGCGATTAAATTGTTAAGTTTATGAATTATTTTATATTGAAAACTAGCTGTTAATTTTGAATTTTAGAAACAATACGGACCGTGTAAGTGGCGCCATCTGAATTATGAACGTGACTGTTGTTTTTTCTCAGCAATTACAGCTCTCTTCTGTTTTTCAGGATGAAAGGTACCCTATATCCGTGTCAATACTCCTGACAACGTATATGCAAAATTTTGGGACGATCAATTAAGTAGGTAGTTTGAGCGTGAAAAGGTAAAAAACAAACATACTCGCATTTATAATATTAGTTTAGATTAATAATATTAGACGTCCTTGTTTCGGGAACGCCGCAATCGCGGCGGTAAGACGCCTATCCCGCCACTCCTCAAAGAGGGGTCTTTGAGGAGTGGTGGGATAGGCGTCACGGCGTCCTGTCCTACCGCATGACGCAGGTCCTCACCGGACACGGAAGTTTCGGGAGGTATTTGTGTCTGATGAGGAAGGAAGAAACGCCTGGGTGTCACCACTGCGAGGATCGCCCGGAGGACCCGGTCGAGCATACGGTGCAGGACTGCCCCGCTTGGGGCAGTCATGCTCGCGAAGGAGGAGGCGGGCCGAATGAGGGAAAGGATAGCGTCCTCCCTCCACCCTAGCCGTTTTTAAATCATTAACCTCAAAACAATAAAAAGTTTAAAAAAATATACGAATTACCTACCTAAAATTTAAATCAGCGCAGATTTATCCTAGAGAACTATTGAAAAATGTTAGAAATATAAAATTGCAAATAATATGAAAAAAAAAGTATGCATCACAATCGATCCCTTATCTCAAAAAAAAATATACGAAAAGAAACAAATATTCAATGTACAGCAATGACAGCTCTACGATTTTAATGTATAGATTATAAATTTCAGTAAAAATCTCTTTTTTATATAAAGAAACCTTGTTCATTTTGATACACATGTATTATTATTTTATTACCACAATGAATGGCCGTTTAATAATAATCATATTTCAATCGGTGAACAAAATTATGGCTGTTGAATTATTAAAAAAATCTCGATGTTTAATGGTGGTCAGCTCCAAACTCATTGACATCAGTATTGTGGTTAACGCCAATTTACACGCGCATTTAATCAATGACCACCGCAAACACGGCTGCACGGTTAATAACACGCAATATACAAATTAAATTTGACAATGCTAATAATTATTTAAATCGTAGCACTGACATGGACGCGCTACGAGCCTATAACTTCGTAGCATTTTCGTAGACGCTCTACGAAACCGTAGCACTCTTGTAGATACGTTACGAATCGTAGACTCATATCGTGCATTGTATGTAGCACCTTTCTGAGAAGCGCTACGAAAACGCGTAGCACTTTCGTAGACCCGCTACGTAAATGTATTAAAAGCTATATCGATTTCGATTAGAATTAGATGCATTGAATTGATGATGACTAAAGTAATGAAAATTACGATTCGACACGGTTTTATTTTTAATAAATTTGATTTGGTTTGTAAGAAACTGCGTGTTTATATATTTTTTTAAAGACTTTTTGCATATATTGGTCGATTCATATTTTATTTATCAAACGTTTTGGCGCGTTACGATGACGACTGTACGAATGTGTGTAATTAAAGGCTCTATGAAGATGAGTCTCACACAGCTAGCTGTACACTGCACGTTGACATCATGCAGACTTCTCGAAAATCGTCCTTATCGACGCGTATACCGTAAAAATATTCTTTAAGGAACCAAAAACACAATTCATTACAAATAGAGGGAATTTCCACGAAAATTTGCATAACGCAGCTATAACATTTTCCTAAACGTAACACACTTCAGAACAAAGTGGCTGCTTATTGTCCGACGCACATTTTCGCCTTCCGTACACATCTAAAGCGACGTTAAATTTAATACATCCCCGGCGCGTGCTATACGTGTAAATAAGCTATAAGTATAACATCACATTCTTGTATAAATACCCGCCGCTGGCGTCATTGTTTTAAGTAAATTCTCTTTTGGATGACCGAATTTTTCAACTAGGTCATCCCTTAAAATTAGATGGTGGACGCGAACCCTCATGAGCACACGGCTGCTCTAATGTTCCACAAAGATAGCTCAGATCGATATCTCAATATGGACCGTCTGTTTCGAACAGTGCAAATAGCGAGTTGACAAGGGGAAAGATAGAACTTCTAAGTAAACCACGCGGCCACTTTGATGTCGGCTATACATAAACAGTGATGCGTGAACGAGGCGATATTTCCAACGTCAAGTTTCCCCTAATACCTAAGTACACCGAAAGGAACTCATAAAAAGGTTCCAGGAAAATATTTGTTAAAAACGGTGCGCGCGGCACGCCGTTTACCCGCTATGATTAAGGAAGAGATATCTGATGTTTTCCTTCCTCTTTGGACCTACCCCTACCTCTACCTCTTACCTGCACGACTACACAAACGTTTCTCCCCACTAACATAATTTATTAGAAATGGGAAGACAAACTAAAGCTATCTACTTTATCGAAAACTGAGTCTTGGTGATTGCTGACTCAATGTTCGTACTCAGTTATAATTAAGTAAACGTCTAACTGCCCAAGTTATTTGCAGAGGTATGTGTACTTATTTGTAGTTTTGACAATATTTTGATGACGTTTTAGATATGCTCTTACGTTACAATAAATAAATACCCTTGTGTATAAACCGATACTTCAAAGTACCTGTCCTTATTCGCTATCATTCTTCCATTTATACAATTCTAAATTGCAATAAATATCTATTTCTACATTTGCTTTTTTTCTCTAAATTCAGTTGTCCACGCTGCTGTTTACGAGCTCGAGTACGAGAGCGGATATTTCCACAAAAGGTTTGTAATTACAGACAGCTCTAGTTCGATTTATCGCGTTGCCAAGCGAGCTTAACACTACATTATATAGGCTTGAATAGGGAATTTTCTGAAACTAGATTATGCCCGCGGCGTTGACCGCGTGAAGTTTAGCAATTTTCCCACGGGAACGTCTTACAGAGATGAAAAGTATCCTACGTGTAAATCCCAATGATAACATAACTGTGTACCAAATAAACAAAACTGTTATAATAATATCCATCCATACATCCTCACACACTTTTACGTTTATAATATCATCACGGCCCTGGACGACCGAGCGTGGCTGCAAGCCACCCTCCCTATCCGTTTAGGTGGACTCGGCGTCTGCAAAATTTCAAGTGTGAGTTTACCGGCGTTCCTGTCCTCTGTCCACAGCACTGAAACCTTAACCAGGAAGATTTTAAGTCTCTCCCTGGTTGACTCTGAAGTGCCGTGCTTGACCGATGCGGAGAACGCCTTGAAAATGACTTGCCCGGATTCAGATCGACCCGTGAACCCATCTTACCAGAGGCAGTGGGATGAGCCGCTCTGCAGGTTGGTACGGTACAATCTTGTTGATACGTCAAACAATTCTGTAAATATAATGGCTTGACTAGCAGCTATGTATTTGAGTCGTTTGGGGTTGAAACACTAGGGCCATGGGGTACGAGTGCTCATCAAGCTTTTAAAGAGCTTGCTAAACGGATAGTCGACTCTTCGCGTGACCAAAGGGCTGGCCTATTCAGCGTTCTGGGCACTTATCCCGTTGACAGCGATGTGTATGAATTTTTTAATGCTCTTTGTTAGTTATTTTAATTATTATTAGGTTTGTTAATTTAGTATTTAAATAAAATGTAAATACAAATAAATAAATAAAATGTATTTGCAATAAAAATGAAATTAATTGATAATTCAGTCACAGAGATATAGTAAGACTAGATTTAACTCTTTGAATGAATGTCGAGATTATATTTGTACTATTATCTCTTTCCCGCATTTGACACAAAATAATAAATATTATTGAAAGTTAATTTGCATGAAATATTTTTTTAGCTAAAGGTTGTTTTAAAGTGACAGTTCATAGATGGAGGTTATTGACTTTTCCATTATTATCATGGTCTCATAGTACTGGTATGGATTAATCTATAATAACGATTAATTGCCAATTTTTGCTAATGTAGGTAGAAAACTGGCGGAGAAAATACATAGTGATTCTCAGCCTTTAACCCTTCCGGTGTCTCATACCGGATCCTTTGTTTTGCTAGATACTGATGAATTGGAGGTGGAACGTTTAATTCTATCACTTAAGAGTGACTGTGCGACCGGTTGGGATGGCATTTCCTCTGGTTTTCTTAAACAATATAGCAAAATTATTGTCCCTCCGCTGACGTATATTTGTAACTTGAGCCTTAATACGGGCATCTTTCCGGATTCCTTTAAAAAAGCTATTCTCCATCCTATATACAAATCTGGGGATCGTGACCGAGTCGAAAATTACAGGCCCATTTCAGTTCTACCTGCGATGTCCAAGATATTAGAAAAAATTATTAACACGAGGCTTATCGCATATTTGGAGACGCGAAACCTGTTGTCCACAAATCAATTTGGTTTTAGGAAAAATTTGTCGACTGCCGATGCTGTCCACAAACTGGTTAACCATATAGCTCAGAAACTGGATAGCAGGCAAAAATGCGTTGCGTTGTTCCTCGATCTAGCAAAGGCATTCGACACGGTCTCGATTCCCATCCTAATATCTAAACTAGAATGTCTGGGCATTCGAGGAGTCCAGCTTTCCCTATTTCGAAGCTATCTTACTGACAGATTACAGACTGCTAAGATTGGGACCTATTGCAGTTCTGATTTGCATATTTCATTTGGGGTGCCCCAAGGCAGTGTTCTTGGCCCGAGCCTGTTTTTGATTTATATGAATGACTTGTGTACTCTCATCCTGGAAAAAGGTGCAATGTTTTCCTATGCGGACGATACAGCACTTGTATTTTCGGCGGAAACCTGGGAAGAAACTTATCGCCTCGCACAAAAAGGTTTTGACAGGGTTAGTGTATGGCTAAAGAATAACTTGCTCACTTTGAATATCACAAAAACAAAAATACTAAATTTCTCAATCCGTAACTCGAATATGGCACTAGCCAACTCATTGAACGTCAATGCTAAGTCTTGCCAATCCAGTAGCAATAATAATGCACATGATGAAAGTCCCCTCAACATTGAAAAGCTCACGTCCATAAAGTACCTTGGCATAGTGATTGACTGCAACCTAACATTTAGAGAATACTTAGTGCACTTATCAAATAGACTACGCAAGCTTATATCTACATCTTTAAGCAACTACGTCATTCAGCTGATCCAGTCGTCTTGAAAATGGTTTACCAAGCAATGTGCCAATCAATAATAACATATTGCATCTCTTCCTGGGGCGGGGCTGCCAAAACCAACTTCATACAGATAGAACGTGCGCAAAGAGCTATTCTTAAGGTATGCTGCTTTAAACCACGGCTTTATCCCACAGTCAAGCTATATGAATACTGCCAAGTCTTAACTGTTCGGCAGTTATTCATACTGACCACTGCCCTCAAACAGCACACCATTACTAAGTACTCTCGGGAATCCACTCGCCGTAACCATATTGTTGCAACAGCCACTCCACTTAGGACTTCCTTTAGTCATAGGTTCTTTATATTCCTCGGACCGTACCTTTATAATAAATTACATCAAATTTTGGCCCTACACCCATTGAATAAACATAATTATAAAACGGTACTTCAAACTTGGCTGCAAAATCAATCATACACGGCGACAGAAGCCCTCATGGATGTTCCAGTTTAATTTCTAAATAACCTATAGGTACACTCACAATCACATACACTCCTCTACATACACACGATCATACCTACATATACAATCTCACACGTACCTACATACATAAAAACACTAAACTTGCGAAACTAGGTTGGTTATATCATTCTTTCTTTTTATTTTAAATTTATGTTTCAGTTTTTGTTTTCGAATCACTCACTTTTTTGGACATTTTTATTTTAATCTAATATTTTATAATTAAATGTAGCACTAAGCAAAAATCAGTTTGCATCTTGAAAGAGGTGGGGACCTGGTGACCTGTATGACAGGTGTTACTCTACCTACCACAGGCACCAGCGATCCACAACCAGAATCTGTTCAATCTAACTAGTATTTTTGTATTCTTTTGTATCGTGTTTTTTTGGTTTGTGGTGAGAAATAAATGTTATTATTATTATTATTAATTTATTCACACATTATGCTAATGAAAGGCGTAACTCAGCAGAATTCTCTAACTAAGTAAACACTAAAAATCTGCCGTTTTTTCTGTAGAAATAAAAAACATCCCAAAGATTGAGAGTGAATCGAAATTAGATCTAATAAATGTGATAACAAATGTTGGTACCGTTCTGGATACTTCAGTTTCAGAATCGGATATTAAAGATGTATACAGGATTAACTCAAACAATTCTATGAATAACACCATCATAGTAGACTTTACCACAGTCTTACTTAAATCGAAGATACTTCAATCAGTCAGAAATTTTAATAAAAATAATAAAAGCTGTAAGCTAAACACAACTCATCTACGAGTCCCTGGCCCAAAGCTACCTGTTTACATTTCTGACAATCTCCCCGCAAAAACACGAAAGTTGTTCTTCCTAGCGAGAGATTTTGCCTCCGAACATCAATATAAACACTGCTGGTCGGCCTATGGCAAGGTATACTTACGCAAGGAAGAAGGCGCTCAACGCATCACTGTGAACTCGGAAATGGATCTTGCTAAAATAATAGAAAAATGACTACATGAACAATATTCAATTTCACTAAAACCCTGCATGCATTTTAAAAACCAATCTTTAATGTTGATGAATATTTGCCAATTCTTTTTTTCTACCTATATAACACCTACATACACAAGCAATAAACTACACATTAACAATGTCATACACAGTCATACACTTTCTTCTCATATTTTTTGGGATTTTCATCGTACAGGAGATAAACATGGAAAGTATTTTAAGGTTGCTGTCTTGTTACTGATTGTTAGCCTACTGATTTCCCCACGACATTACAAGGTGGATTCGATGGAAAGCGATCGGCCATATCTGACTCATCTGACGTCTATGCCCATTATTTTGTGCCTCTATCATCCTAACCGTACTCTTCGATAACTCTAATTTAATAAACAATGATATTGATAATTTTTCAATAGCTGAATCTACTACCTGTGAACTGGACGATTGCTTAAAACTCATACCAAATAACGATAAATGTCTCAAGATTATAAATCAAAACATAAGAAGCATAAACTGCAACATGTCAGGTTTTAATGTCCTCTTGGCACAATCAAGAACTTCTTGGGATCTAATAATTCTCACGGAATGCTGGTTAACGCATTCCTCAAATCTTCCGGTGTTAGCTGGCTATAACTTTTATTCAACTTACAAAAACAAAACGCAAAATGAAGGTGTAGTTGTCTACATAAAAAATGGTATATGTGCTAAAGTTGTCGAACCAGACTTTCTAGACGCAAATTGTTTAACAATACAAATTAATAATAACACCGTGGTTTTAGCTATCTATCGCCCGCCTTCATATAACAATATATCAAACTTTCTCCAATCATTAAATGAATTATTAACTAACTACTCTTCTTGTACAAATATTATTCTTACAGGTGACATAAATATAGATATCAGTACCTCAAATCATGACCGTAATGCTTCACCTTATCTCGATTTGACCTCGTTTCACGGCTTGCTACCTGCACACGTTATTCCAACACATGGGAAAACATGTCTAGATCACGTTATTCTTAAAACTAAATTGCCTGCGAACGTTCTTATAGCTCAAACAACCCTTACTGATCATTATACTGTCATCCTGTCATTAAATCAATGTTTTCCTAGACACCTGAAGAAACATATGTTCTCACGGATAGATTCAGATGGATTACTTTCCGACTTAAACAAAGCCAGCTTTCTACCAGTTCTCGAGACAACTGATGCAAATGTAGCTGCTGATGAACTGGTTCGCATTCTTAAAACCATAATAGAGTCAAACACTAAAACGATTATCGTGTCAAAGAGGAAAGCAATTATCAAACCCTGGATTACCCCAGGTCTTCTGAAATGCATAAAAAACAGAGACAATTTAAATAAAAAAACAAAAAAACATCCTGAAAATTTAATACTAAAGACAACTTATACAAGATATAGAAATTATTGCAACAAAATTTTAAAAAAAGTTAAAAGGGAATTTGAAAGAGAAGAAGTTAAAAAGGCGGGAAAAGACAATCGTCGTCTCTGGAAAGTTATAAATAAAGTGGCCAATAGATCAAAACCCAAGACATCACCTACTGAGTTAATAAGCACCCAGGATCCTCCAGCTCATTCCTTAAATAAAATAAACCATTTTTTTGCCAATATTGGCTCAACCTTAGCTAGTAAATTAACCGACCAACAGCAGGGTCATGTTAACCCTCCTTTTAGTACCCATCAACCCACCTCTTCCCACTCCATGGTTATTCTTCCTACAGATGAGGACGAGGTAGCCTCCATTATTTCCACTCTTAAGCGCGACTGTGCCGTCGGCTGCGACAATATTTCTTCAAACCTTCTCATTGCGCATAAGAATATATTGGTACCATCTATTACTCATGTTTGCAACTTGGCGATAGAATCTGGTACCTTTCCACTTGCGTTTAAGAAAGCTCTTATCCATCCCATTCACAAGACTGGGGACCGACACTGTATTAATAATTATAGACCAATAGCAATTCTGCCAGCCTTGTCGAAAATTTTGGAACGGCTATTGAACAACAGATTGGTAAAATACCTAGAATCAAACAATCTGCTGTCCCAGTGTCAATTTGGTTTTCGTGCAAAAAAATCGACGGCCATGGCGGTTCACGAACTAACAAACTTTATTGTTTCTAATTTGGATGATAAGAAGAAATCCTTGGCCATCTTTTTAGACCTGGCCAAGGCCTTCGATACGGTGTCGGTCCCTTTCTTGCTACGTAAACTTGAAAACTTCGGCATTCGTGGAAATCAGTTGGCACTCTTCAAAGATTACCTAACTAACCGCACGCAATTTGTTAAAATTGATAACAACTTTAGTGACACTCTTCCCGTACATTTTGGAGTTCCTCAGGGAAGCATCCTTGGGCCTACCTTGTTTCTGGTCTATATCAACGACCTCTGCAACCTCTCTCTTCCAAATGGACGTATTATTGCATTCGCAGATGACACTGTGCTTCTTTTTAGTGCAGACTCATGGGAACAAGTTTATAAAGATGCTCAGGCCGGGTTCAATACTGTGAATTCTTGGCTGAAAAGTAATATTCTTACCTTAAACTCCAGTAAAACTAAGTATATAGCCTTTACTTTAAGGAACGGCCCGCAGTCAACTCTCCAACCTTTGTCCATTCTCGCTCACAACTGTCCATTCCCTCACAACGGTGACTGCTCTTGTTCCGAATTGCAGAAAGTTGAAAATATTAAGTACTTGGGAGTGACTTTAGATACTAAATTAAACTTTGCTGCACACATAAATTGTCTCACTAACAGAGTAAGGAAATTTATTTTCGTGGTTAAAAATCTTCGTTCGATACTTAACTCCAAGCAACTACTTTCTGTATATTGTGCATTGTGCCAATCGCTACTGACATATTGCGTCACTTCATGGGGTGGAACGTTCAAAACAAACCTTTTACCACTTGAAAGGGCACAAAGGGCAGTCCTTAAAGTCGCACTATTCCTACCTTTCCGTCATCCCACTATAGAAGTGCATAAGTCCTCCAAAGTTCTTTCAATTCGGCAGCTTTTTATTCTCCATACAGCTTTGAAGCAACGCACTCTAATTCCTCCTATAAAACACCATCTACATTCTGAAATGAGAAGCAGAAGAAGGGACGTATGCCAACCTCATCAAGTAAAAACCAAATTTGCTCGAAATTTCTTTTCTTTTCTTGGCCCGTCCCTATATAACAAACTAAATCATCTGCTCTCTGTACATACCCTAAACAAAACGGCCTTTAAAAGAAAGATAACTGACTGGCTTATCACTTTAGATTATACCCAAATTGAAAATCTTTTCAAACCCATATCCTAAAAAAAAACACCACACACTCTCACATCACATCACACGCACTCACCCCATACATACACACATTCACAAACATTCTCCCCTGCATGCATCCTAAATAATAACTACAATCTTTTATTAATGTTATTCTTTTTTTTTGTAAATCGAGTATTATGAGCAATGTTAGAATTTTATAATAATTTTCATTTTAATATTACCTATATGTGAATGTGATCGTCTCCATTACAACAATTGTTATGTACCTATATAAGAACTTTGTAAGGGGGTCTGGTGACCTGCCATTCAGGTTTTGTAAAAAACTTAGTTTAGGCACCAGTCTTCCACAAATTAATTTCAATTTGTGTCAGTAGACTTATAAGTACACTCTCTGTTAATTTGTGGTAAGAGAATAAACATTATTATTATTATTATTATTATTGTTTAACCATGTCTCGGAATTTAAGTGTCATGGCCCACAGTGGCCCACGGTGGCCTCTTGTGGCCAGGTGTGGAGGGGGCTTTAGCGGCAGAAGTCTTGGAACACGTTCGTTAACTATTAGCCAGCATATTAAAGTTGTCAAGACGTTGTATTATCCTGTGCACTAAATGTTTTACGACCAATTATGTTTAGGATGATTTCTCAAGATCTTATACATTACATTATTCAAAAATAAATTGCATTTATGATGATATATTTGTAGTGTCGACTAAAGTAAATTAAAACTGAAACTACGCTTATAATTGTTAAGCAAAAACATGTTTTTTTTTTCTATACAAATTAATTTAATGCAAAAAATGGAAATCGTCTATCTTGGAATGGACATGTGATGAGGAGGGATGACACTCATGTGACTAAGAGAGTGATGAGTATGAATGTTGATGGATGGAGAGGAAGAGGAAGGCCAAAGAAAAGATGGATGGATTGTCTGATGAAAAAACGTGTTGCGCAGACCCGAAGTAAAATGGGATAAGGGCAGGAAGAAGAAGCAATTTATGCAAATAAAGATTATTCTAATAAATATGTAATGTAATGTGAAATATCTACAGAAAAAAATATAAGTGTGAATGAATAAAGTAAATTATAATGTACTCGTAGGTACCCCAGGTAATCACTTTTATTTCCTATGTTTTTCTCTTATCACTCACAATTTTTAAAATGAACTGAAAAAAAGTATAACTTCGCTGTATGAACATAACTACGTTTTAAAAGCCAGTTTATCTGTCCACATTGGAATACAGTATTTCCAAATATCCGTGACCAATTTAATCAGATGTTCCGATACCCGCTCACCGGAAATGAGACCGAGTAGGTAACAGATAAAAATAAAGCTGCCGAGTTTAAATGGAAAATACCAAACTGTGTTATCTGTTCAAAGTTGTCTGCTGCTATCTTAAATAATTGTTGCTTCACTACATTGAGTTTGTGTACCTAATATGTAAGTTCGATGAAGCTCAATATAGTTCAACTAAAGTGCTATTTGCTAGTCACAAATATTTACATGATTTTATGTTAGAGGAAGATAAACATCAAATTGCGACGTACTTGTTTTACAAACTCTATATTACGCCCTCAAATCTATTCAATTTTATGCTTATGCTCTCTCTCGCGTGTATTTCGTTGGAACAAAATAGGGGAACTTGGAAAGAATTGTGGCGGTAAATCTTTTTAGTGCAATAAAATTGAATGCCGACGGAATTGAGATGTAAAGTAGAGAAGTGTCCTGGCGCATGGAGGGCCGAAACGAACTCATACGTGTACCAGTTTATGACCCCACAACCTAATGTGCTATCAATAAAATGTACAAATAGGCAGTTGTTTTATACTGCTTCTGCTTATTCAATTTTTATCTCCTACGTAAGTCGTAACGCGGTTACTGATTTCCAGCAGCAATTCAGCCTTTACCTGAATTACCTATCGCGCTGCTGCATCAACTTATTTTTGTCGAAAATAAAAGCATGTCTAAGTGATGAGACTTTCGCGGTGGTGGCTATTGAAGGACACCATGGATTTTAGTCAGTACAAGTCTGACAGTCCTTTAATGATTTTACCATGATAAAAAAAAAGTGATGAGACTTCAGAATCTGTCTTTGAAGAAGTAATTGATGAAACATTTATTTTATGGTGTGGACAAAAGAAACAATACAACGTTTTTTTTTTTACCAGCAACGGTTTGATCTCGAAAGATCTTTTAACACGGTAAATATTTTTTGATTAATTAGTGTGAATCATAATTATTTTGAAAATGATCACTACGATAATCAGATTTTCATTTATAGGTCTGTATAATATAACTATTTCACTAATAAATATTAAAAAAAAATCTCTAGTGATGTAGTTTTTTACGGACATAAATATGGAACAAGCAAAGTAACTTAATTATATGAACAACAATTAGACGCATCAGAGTCAAGTACTCCTCCACATAGTTGTTATCCGGAAACGTGTCCCGGAGACATTCATACAATACTAATTCTTTGGCCAATGACAGCAATTATTTCAGGAATGGTAATTTAAAATCGTTAAAGTTATCTTTTCGAAAGTTTTTTCCTCATGTACGTATTAACCTTTTAACCGCCCGACTTCATATCAATTGTCGTGCCCCCAGCGCCAGGAACAGTAAAAAAAAACCGGCCAAGCGCGAGTTGGACTCGCCCATGAAGGGTTCCGTAGTAGCAAGCATAGATTATGGATATAATTATATTGAGATTAGTAAGTAATATACACAAACAATAAATAAATAAAAATAACTTTGTTTTTCATAGTGTTTGTATGAAAAGCAAAGTTATATTTGCGGTTTTTGAAAATGTACTATATCTCAAAAACTGCTAACTGTATCTCATCCAAACCAATTTTCGTTGGAAGTTTTTGTTGAGATCTACATTATATATTTTTTTTAGTTTTATCATTCTCTTATTTTAGAAGTTACAGGGGGGGGGGACACACATTTTACCACTTTGGAAGTTTCTCTCGTGCAAACTGTTCAGTTTAGAAGAAAATTATATTAGTAACCCCGATATACTTTTTAAAGACCTATCCATAGATATCCCACACGCACCCCCGAAATTTGTTTTTTTTTATTTTTGTGTGAAAATCCTAATGCGGTTCACACAATACATCTACCTACCAAGTTTCAACAGGATAGCTCTTATACTTTCGACAAAAAGTGGCTGTGACATACGGACGGACAGACAGACAGACATGACGAATCTATAAGAGTTCCGTTTTTGCCATTTAACTACGGAACCCTAAAAAGATCGAAAAACAGATTCCTACAACAAAGACGAACGTACAATACTCAAAGCTCATTAAATGAGTTGTGGTATTTTAGTTGGATATATCCTGCTCTGGCGAAATGGGGCCCGAAAATATTTGTCGGATATATCCGACGTTGGCGGTTAAAAGCTTTAAGGATTCTTTAAAAAAACAGTTTTAGGGAGCAACTTTGTTCACCTACGCCTGGCCTCGAGATTCTCTTTGACTGACGGATTAAGCATTCTTCCTTGAGGAGATTACAAACACATGCTGTTGTTAACTGTGAATGGCTGTTACTACCGCTATTTAACTGAGACAAAATTTATACATGTTATAAAGAGGTGAAATGTGTTTGTTTGTATTTAGGAATAATCTCAGTCTGGGAATACTGAACCGATTTAAAAAATATTTCACTAGCAGAAAGCTGTGTTGGTCCTGAGAGACATAGGCTATAAGGGAGACGCCATAATGTGGGGACAATTAATTTAAGATTTAGACCTTAAATTATTCATCTATATCTATTATAGATGAATAATTTAATGTGAATAGTTTAATGTGATGTATAGTAACTTGACAAATGAAATAGGTACGGCTAAATTGCGTATAAGACGACAGATTTAATAATTAATGAACATAATGAAAGCAAGTTAGGTTAATCGCTCTGAGGAAGCGCCGACTGAAAACAACGCTGAAGACAGATTGCGGTGAAGAATGTTGGCGCTGCTGTCACGAGGTACCTCTGACGTTACGCATTGCTGCGACGTGTTTGTGTTACCTTTACAGATACCTATTTATACAGAGGTATTTAAGGTATAAATTATTATATAGATCCTACCTTATGTCAACGTATAATTAGATCTGCTATAAATGGACATAGACCTTTCGTGCGTTAGGCGTGAATATCACTTATTAAAATATACCTACATCATTTTCTACACGTGATTCATGAATTTCATATATTTTTTCATGTTGTAATTGAAAATTGAAAAAAAAATACAATTAAGAATAACCATCTCAAATATACAGTGTCACCTTCGAGTGTCACAAATCTCGGGCGGAATTTGAAGCGGTTATCTTTTATTTTCGACAATAGTAAATAAACAAAAACTGTGTTGGGTGGCAGCCCTGACTGGTGCCGCTAATTTATGTATTCACCACGCGGCGTCCAATTTAGTAATTTAGGCAAATTAGATAAAAAGCAAGCCTTTTTCCTTCTAAAACAGCTCGGTACTTACACGCTCTTTGTTCGTACCGGGGTGAGTAGGGCTGCGAGCACCACAAAGTTTAATATAAACGTCAAGTGCACCGTTTGAAGTCTTATTAGAAAGTTATGTAATTCTGAGTAAAGATCAAAGTGACCAAATAAATTTTCCTTTGAAGACCCGAATTTATTATGCAAACCTTTACTTTACGTTTCATGTTTTTACAATACAGTTAACCTTTATTTGATGCTTTGATTTAAATCTGTAGAAGCAAAATCTTTTCCAAAAGCAATTATTTTCGTTCAACCGGTACTAATTTCATGATACAAAGAACTTTACATAAAATAAATGGCTTTTGTATAATACAGACTCAGAACAACCTCTTGATACTATAATGAAATTTCTACCAACAGGAAGTTAAAGATCCGGTTAGAAGGCGACTTAGTGTACTCCGGAATATCAGGGGAAATTAAGAAACCATCCAATGTGAGCGACACCCTAGCAAAAGAAAACATTCTTAGAGAAAATAAGGCTGTTTGTTGTGACAGTGCGTAGAAAGAGACGCTCAAGAATTAATGAAAATGGTTGATGAGACTATTGGCTTTGTTGATAGAGGCACATAGAGGTTGGTCATTGTGATTGCTGTTTATTTAGGTATCTGTATCTATCTATACTAGTCCATGAGAATCCATGTCAAAATCAGAAACTTTACGGCTGACAAAACCAATAACACGATACAAACACTGACAAAAACATTTAATTTGTCTATAACTACCAACAAGCATGCACGCACACAAATTAAAAAGTTTGAACTACTTTTTAAGATGTTGAAACTGATATGAAATGCGGAAATGAATAATATTAACAAGAATTGCCAAATAATTAAACGACTTCTGTGGAGTCAATCGAGAAAAACAACAATCAAGGTTGCCTTTTTATTTGGTACTTTACTGCCTGAATGGCTTAAAACTTGTGTTAATGTAGACACTCAAATAATTGTAGGCGTGTAACAATCTGCGTAAAACGCAGTCATTTAAGCTTGAAATCGAAATAAAAGTAAAACGAGATGAATGAGAAAATTATATTGTGATAACTTCACTATAACAAACATCAATGTTACATAAATAAATCACAGGTACAAACCGAGCACGCTACGTTATGCAGTTGAAATGACATAATACGAGCACTACAAACAAATCAGCGTGAAGACGGTCCCTAGCGGACCGCGACAAGATCATGCGGGAGAGGGCCGGACGATGCAAGCGGACGGCGAGCGGCCAGCGCGCGGCCGGCGCGCGGCGCGGGCTAACAACACGTACGTGGGCGTGCGGCGAGGTGATCGCGCGGCACAGGCAGGCGTGCGCCGCCGGCGCCACCTGGTAATCCATGTAGTTCCCGTAGCCCATGTGGTCGCAGGTGCATTGACAGGTTTCGATGTGCCGTCGCAACTCCAGCTCGATCTCCCACGGCGGCTCCATGAGCGCGTCGAGGCGGGCGGGCGCGCGCCGCGGCGTGCCCGCGCCTCCGCGCGCTGCGAATGCGGCCCCGGGCCGGGCGCGGGCCGCACCTGCGCGACGCCACCTGCCTCCCCGCCCCCCTCCTGGCGCGCTCCACCATACACCGGCGGCTAGCGCGCGGAGGCGCCGGCGAAGCGGCCCTCGCAGCGAGCTTGGGGCCCTACCCCCGAAGAGCGGCGAACCGCGGCTCGCGCGGACTGTCGCGTGTCGGCGCGCATAGCGTGGCGGCCGCCTGCTGGCTGGGGAATGCCGCGCCGCGAGCTCGGCCGGGCGCGAGACCCGGGCGGCCCGGCCGCGCCGGCGCCCCGAGCTCCACGTGACAGCCCGCGCGTCCCCCCCTGCCGCCCCGCCGCCGACCTCCAGCATCCTGAGCCCGCTGCGACTCTCACCGCCGGACACGTCTTCAGATGCACAATCGTCAACCATCAATTAACTCGGCGAAGTAGGTACATTACAGGAATTGATTTGAAGATTAAAAGAAATACCAACTCGCAGTCTCAAACATGGGAAGCCTGATTTTCTGAATTAGCAGAATAGTTTTCATAAGGGTTAACAACTCTAAAACATTGCAATACTGTTGGAAATAATAGAGGCACTATATTGGCGTTGACCGAATTCATCGGGTTCACGTAGATATTGATGGGGTTTATTAGAAGAATTAAGTAGTAAGGAAAATTGTCAAACATGGACTTAACTATTAGGTTTTGTTCTTCGAGGGGTAAACATTTTTTCTGTGGTACATGGGCGTTGCGTACGTATTTACCAACTAATGTATGAGAGGCAGGTTGGGCCCGGACTTCGGGTGAATCGGGTGGCAGCTTCATCTCAATTCTCCCGCCATTTATTAGTGTAGATGTTTGAAGAAAAAATATACCAACTGCTTTTTTTCTAAAAGGCAGTGTTCAAAGGAGAGCCTGCAATCAGCAGTGGATAGAAAAATGCTGGTGATCTTCGATTAACTTTTCCTTTTTCTTCGAGATAGGTTTCCTTTTCCTCACAATCAGCCATGGCCTAGCACCACGGCTTAGCCATTTCCTGACTGCATTGACGGCAACTTCCTGTCTTATTTGATCATAGATAGGCATATTTGGATGAAACAGAAAATTAATTTGATGTAGAATAAGAATTTAAGGAATAAGAAAAATCATGTTATATCTGGGGGACAAATTCTACATATCAGTAAAAATGGTTTGGCTGTTCCGTTACTTACTTCAGAAACTAAATATTCCCATCACCCCTACGACGGTAGCGAAATGGCGAAGCCATACATTTTTACTGATATGTAGAATTTGTGAAGTTAGGGTCGGTAGAGTTAGGCCGTGTAGATTAAGAAGCTTGGTTCTACATGAGATCTGATATCTTTTTCACAGGGCAAACCTTATGTGGTCGTCTTGGCAACATTTTACATGCAATGTTTTTGGTGGGATCCTATCATTACATTCATCATCATCATCATCATCATCATCATATCAGCCCGGGATCATCCACTGCTGGCTATAGGCCTCCCCCTTTTTGTGCCATATCTCTCGGTTCTGTGCGTCTCTTATCCATCTATTCCCCGCGATCTGTACGATATCGTCAACCCAACGAGCTTTTGGGCGGCCCTGGTTTCTTTGGCCGAACCTTGGCCACCATTCGGTCAGAACCTTACTCCATCTGCCATCTCTGCGTCTAGCCAGATGCCGTGCCCAACTCCACTTGAGGCGTATCGCTCTATCCCCGACGTCATAGACTTTCGTCCGACGACGGATTTCGGTGTAAAATATTAATGCCAAGCATGGCTCGCTCCATGGCCCTTTGTGCAACTCGAATTCGGTGCACAGTCTCCTTTGTAAGCGTCCATGTCTCGGCACCGTAAGTCATCGTTGACAGGACACATTAGTTGAAAAGGCGAGTTTTGAGACATTGGGGTATCTTCCGAGCTACCCGAGCTGTATTCTCCTCGAAAGCTCTTTGTTTGAATTCTCCTTTTCAAAAGATAGAACATGTCCCAGATAAACGTAATGGTCAACAAACTCCAGACGCTCGTTTCCAACCATTACAGCAGAGTGAGTGTCATCTGGAATTCGAGACATCACCTTCGTCTTGGACATGTTCATTCTCAAGCCAACTTTTAAGGAAGCATCATTGAGTACTTTAAGCATGTGTTGCAGATCTTCCATTCATTCAGCAAACAAAATTAAGTCATCCGCGAAACGAAGATGCGACAAGTAGACACCATTGATGTTTATACCACGCTGGTCCCATTTAAGTGTTTTCATCACGTCTTCCAAAGCAGCAGTGAAAAGCTTAGGTGAAAAATAGTGTCTCCTTGTCGCACTGCCCTCCTGATCGGTCTTGGAGAGGTAAGATCATGCAGCCTGACTTGCATTGTTGCCGTTTCGTACAATTCTTTTAGTACGTCCACATATTGAGCATCGATCTGACAGCTATGTAGAGAGTTGAACACGGCCCAGTGTTCGACACTGTCGAATGCCTTCTCATAATCGACGAAACCTAAACACAGAGGCCGGTTGTACTCTGAACTCTTCTCCACCAACTGTTTTACGGTGTGGAGATGGTCAATCGTGGAGAATCCGCTCCGGAAACCGGCTTGTTCAACGGGCTGGCATTCGTCCAACTGGCGGGTGAGACGGTTACACACAACTTTGACAAACAGCTTATAAATTTGAGGTAGGAGAGATATAGGACGGTAGTGTTGCTAAGGTTTGCATGGTCTCCTTTCTTATGGAGGATAGCTACTACCGCTTTCTTCCAAGCATGTGGTGACTTAGCACTAAATAAGACTTCGCTGTAAAGTTTTACAAGAACTTGTAGCACAGATTGACCACCAGCGTACAATAATTCCACCGTAATACCGTCCTCACCAGGTGTTTTATCACTCTGCATTTGCGAAAGTGCCTTTTCTACCTCGTAGGCCATGATGTTAGGTAGGCTATCTGGGCTTCGGTTTTCTATGGGTGGAGCTCTAAGGCCGTGACTCGGCAATGATCATTACATTACATAGTATAAAACAAAGTCGATTCCCGCTGACTGTCTGTCCCTATGTATGCTTACTCGTACATCTTTAAAACTACGCAACGGATTTTGATGCGGTTTTTAATAGATAGTGTGATTCAATAGGAAGGTTAATATGTATGTATAAAACACGGATATTATAGTAGAGATTGCACCCGTGCCGAGCCGGGGCGGATCGCTAGTATACATATAATATAAAAAGAGCAAACAGCGATTTTTCTCTAGCCAATACTCAGACAATACCTTAATTCACCCTTTATAAATGAAATATACAGGCCTCCTACCGAATATGTATAATATGAAGTGTTAACAGCCAGTTTACGTATGAATGCGGTTCTAAAGTTAAATGTGAATCTCGTGACGAGGTTTAGTTAGCCAGCATTTGACGTACCTACGTACCTCAACGTTTCCACAAATCATGTTATAAACATAACAGACATTAGTTTTACGATAGAACGCCATATGAGTGTGTTGAATGTGTAATGAGTTCACATGGTAACTAACTGTTATGATAACTGACTGATTATAATGATCAAACTGAGATATATGCCTACTTTTCTAATCATCTTAGCAAACATGGCTACAATGCGGTACTAATAAGGTCATCTAAAACTTAGATCTACGATTCAGATACAGATTCAGATTCTTTATTCGCTCAAACATGTGTGTGCAACAATATAATGCATGCAAGGTGTTATAAATAAGTAAATGGAGTTGTGCTAACACAATTATATGTTTACCATATTGTCACGATATATCGCAGATTCGTACATCGAATAACGTGCTTCGTAAGTTGTTTTTGCGGCATTGAAATGACGCGTGATACAAACCAAACGAAAACTTAATTACTGGCTGTTAGTCAAACCACAGCAAAATTAAATGCGAGAGACGGTGTATGTATACCTTCTAGCTTTTATCGTTGTATATTGAACAACCGTTCTATTCAGATGTAACAGTACAATATACAACAATGATTATTTTGTAGGTATGTATTCCAGGAGAACCCTAGTTACCGTTTGGGGTGCATGCACATTATCAGTAAGTGCACTAATTAAATCAGTCTCCGATTTCGTACGTTCCTTAGTCGGTCATTATTATTTATTTTAGATATGCAATATTTTCTATATATTTTTATTTTAGGTATATGAAGCAAAATTATCTTGCCTAAATCGTTGTTTGCTTTAGAAAATAATTACAAAAAATATATGTATATATTGCGAGCCTTTTAATACATTCTAATCGCAACCCACCTACATTCGTAATCTTTGTAATCATTAATCTTTCGTCCCTGCGAACCCCGTTCGACTGAAGCATCATCTGTACAATTCTCAAGCATCGTAATTTTTATTAACGGAATTAGGACGCAGGTGGACTGGAGCTGAGAGGCTGCATGCGCGCGCAGGGCCGCCGCCACCCGGAGCCGCCGGGCGCGCGCCAGTCGGCATGAGGCGCGCGCGGAGCGTCACCGGGCCGCTGCGCCGCGCCCACCCGGCCTCGGGCGCCACCTGGAACGTCCAGGTACCTCCACACGCCACCAGCTCGACCGTCCCTTCGTCTGCTAGTAGACCACATTCAGTGCTACTTCTATGTAACCTCCTACCACCTGACCCCTGGGACAGCTAGGCTTTCGGTCAATGTATCACCTCGTGAATGTGATTGCTGGAAGCTGGAATTCAACAGTTGGCTGAGGACTTGTTGCACGATGAACTCTGATCTTTATAATCTTTGAATACATTGAAATGATTACCATCTAATTGGATACCGTTCAGGATAACATTGCTTTTTGCAAAAAAAACTTCAAATATAAACAAACATTGATGAAGCAATCAGTTGAAAATGATTCAGTACGTTTATACATTCAGATATAAAACGAATTATGCAAATATGTCCATGGAGATAAACATTATATAGTCAGTCATGTGTGTTTAGATCATAAAGTCAGTTGATTTGCTCGTTTATGACTATGTCCACTGATCACAACATTAGAATGGCTTCAATCTACATTTGGTTATTATTCTAATACTCGTATGTATACATATTTATTCTGGTAAATCGTGAGACAACGTCGGCAGTGAATGTATGTCGAGTACGTGACAGCCGAGCGTGAAATCCGCGCGCTCTCTCATATTGTTTTCAGTTTCAGTACGCCAATACTTTTATACAAAGTAAAAGAATATATTGTGGTGAATGAACTAGAACAGCGAAGTACATTACCCGTCTCACAATATATGACAAAACAAGTGCTACAATCGCAATGCTAAAAACAACGTAATCCTAATATTGTGTTCCTCTACCCTCTATTATCTATATACACTTTTGTCAACCTGCTAGGATTGCCAAATTGTTTTCAGATAATTATGATATGTTCATAAGACGTTTTGTACACTGTGTTTAGGTGGTGAAGGGCAAGATGAGTTCCACATGTCTATGGCACGCCTGTCGAGCGCTGTCCGCCGGCCTGTTGCTGATGCTGCTGGGGGCTGCCATGGCTGTCATAGGTAACAACATTTTCTCTAAAAGTTAAGACCTTTCATAGTTAACATCCTGAAACACAGTTATTTATGAAGGGATTATAGCTTCTTTTTCTTTTAAATGGTACTACTTTTACGTTACTTTTAAATTGGTACGTACTTTTAAATGGTCACAATCAAAATTAAATTTCTTTGAGTCATAAGCCTCGCTGAAATTGTAAATTAGACATCACTTTAAACTTGTTTATTTTTTGTATAAGTACCGGCGATGTTTTCCGTAAAGTATTCAAAAACAAACAACTGCCCTGGTTTTCGAGGCAAAAAAGTTGATAAATTGATTGAAATCAATAGTCAACTCCAACTGAACTTGTTATGCAAACGATGGCAATGAACACAAGTTTCCGTTCGTGACCTCGAGTAGTTCTTTTTCCTTCATATATTTATAGTATTTATTTATGAAAGAAAATTGCATGTAACACAGTTACTTTGAATAATATAATATTTGCATAGCCATATCGTGACTAACGTGAAAACCTATAGTGTTGTAAACAAATAAACTCACAGAAACAGCTTATAATAAAACAAATATCTTTCCCATCCGCCTTGAATTATGTTGCTTCCTCTATGAAGTAATTGAAGCAAACCACAATCGCTATTTTAAAGAAAATTATTTAGTTTTGTCGCTATCGGTTCTTTTATAAAATCGCACAAAGAATGTCATTGAACTCGTCCGCGGTGCCACACAGCTGCAAAGTTGCATTGGTTGGGCTGCTGGGCTAGAATATTTTACTTTTGGAAGATGGAATAAAATCACTTCATGAATATTTATTTCTATAATTTTATATTATTGCCTTGCCATTTGAGAATCAATTATATTGCTTATGTACTCAGAACTTCATGGGTCTAATTGAGAACTAGAGTAATAATGATTCATGGAGATGAAAATACAGTCTTGATATGAACATAACAATGAATGAGTATCATTTTAATTTGTCAAAACATTTCGTAAAACTGTACGAAATATTCTGCAAAATAGACGTACATTTCCGCCTCTATGAATCCCACATATAGGTCAGCTGTATCCATTCTTGAATCTGCTAAGTAGTGCGAGAAATTCACAACGCATCTCATTCCATGTAACCAGAGCGCAGGGCGCAGAGGGGCAAACCTTTTAATAGTAATGTAACACAGGAATAGCATCCCATGTTCCTATTACTAGCCTTTAATAGAAAACCGGTCAAGTGTGAGTCTGACACACGCGGGAACACCAAATACTCCGAAATATTTTATTCCGAATTCCATATTCCGATTTTCAGAATTCCTAATATAACAACTCCGATTGATCATTATTCCTATTTTCATAATTCCGAAATTTCAATATTCCTAACGTTTATAATTACTATCTTCAAAATACCGAGTTTCTATAGACCGAATATCAAAAATTCCGACTTAATGATTTTCCGAAACATCAAAAACACGAATTCCGATTATTAAAATTCTGATTCGGGTCCGTCAGGTCAAAAAGTCCGAGCAGGGGTGCCGTATTATTTAAATTAAAAAAAAAAAAAACTTTTCAAAAAAAAAATGTAACCGACTTCCAACAAAAAAAGAATTTTTCAAATCGGTTGGTAAACGACGGAGTTATGCCCGAACAACCATAAAAAAAAAACATCCGAATTGAGAACCTCCTTCTTTTGGAAGTTATATTTATGACAAACGAATTTAGAACATAGTATTTAGGAATTCCAATGTTATGGCATGTGATATTATGTGAAATAAGTTCGGGTAAGTAATCATTCGGACAAATGATGATTAGATCAAAAGAAATTATGGCACTTTAGATTATGGATAAAAAAGTTAGGTAACACAATAGAGAATCACAGCGGAATCTTAGTAGTAGGGTCCCGTACCCTTTGGGTGGGGAACTCTAAAAAGCTACGTACATATCGGACACGTTTGCCACGTTGAGTATTCAATACGTGTCGTTTCACCGCTGCGGGCGACATAACCCGTCAGCAACAAAGCAGGCAGGGGTTGCAAACATATGTACATGTGTATGATGTTCAGTACCTACGTGATGCAATGTGTGCGTTGCGGGTAGGCAGCGCTTCCGGTGGCGCACGTGACGGCTAGCGCTTCCGGCTGGAGCCCCGGTCCCGCACGTCGTCTCTTATTGATGGAGCTCCATACAACCCCCCCGGCTATTGTTGTTGCTGTGATCCATTTTCTGATTGCTGTACGCTTGCAGTGTCTGTAACTCTTCGGTAATGATATGGAAATATAATCACTGTTTACTTTTAAAACTGGGATAATTCAGCTTTAAACTCTTTCCAAAGCCCTGGGACCACACAATGAACTTGCAAATACCAGGCTGCTATGAAAAGTGATATGGTGCTTTACCGGAAATCGAACCCAGGATCCAACACCCACTCACGCTTGAACCTAAGACCACAACATTTTTAGCCCAGTGCTGTTCGATAATAGTTTCATTTTCGAGGCCTGTCAGTTTACGAAGTTCTTTTTACTATTTTGAGAGCAATTTTCAATAAATAAATAACAGCAAGTAATGTGTCTACCTGGGTTGGAACCCTCGACCTTCTACTAACCACCATTCTTGTAAGGCGCTATTAATAAATAGCTTTGTTTGTTTGTTACACTTTCACGCCTAAACTGCTGGGCATGCGGATGGCGAGTAATGGGTGACTCACGATCCGAACATGGACCATGCCCGGGTCGACGGCGCGTCGTGTTCCACGAGCTATCTGATCGCGCTATAAGATCTGTCAGCAATCTGACGACGCCCCCTTATGGACGATGGGAACTGTCTAATCCGGTAACCGTGACCCTGGAACGTAAAGGGCTTTTTAAGGATCACCGTGGATTTTAGTCAGTACAAGTCTGACAGTCCCTCCCGTCCCGCCCTGGGCGGGAGGACTCATTTGATAATTTTACCACAATAAACGCCTAAACTGCTGAACATACTTTGATGAATTTAGCAATGCACTGTTCCAGGGTACTACGCCGACACGCTGTCCGTGGCGCAGGAGGTGCGTGGCAACGCGACCGTCTCCGTGAAGGACGAGGCGCGCGGCTTCCACCTCAACAACCTGTCGTATGCTGGTCCTATTGTCATGGGCTTCGGAGGTAACATAAATACATTTAGATAAATTAACAACCAGCTTTTAAAATTATATAATTATTTACTTGAGCATTCACTTGTTATGAGCATGTAACATTACAGAAAAATAAACGTGAGCGTTCTGGCGAGCATTCTAGCGAAAGGACAGTTAATTTTGATTCGAGCTATTTGCCGGGCCGACCTTCAAGTCATCTTCATGAAGAATATTTTCAGAAGAGTATCGACTAGAGCATTAAGCTAGAAAGATCATGAAAATGTTTGGCTCAGTTTAGTTCAGTCCGACATATTTAAGGCGAATTCTCGATGTTCTGTTACAAGTGAGCGCTCGAGTCTATCAGAAACTTTTTGAATTTATATTTTTTTTTAGCTGTTCCCCGTAATTTCATTCCCACGGCTCAGCTTCTGCTGGTCATAGCGTGTTGTTTTATAGCTTTCCTCAACAAATGGATTATCCTACACAAATTCTTCAATTCGAACCAATCTGTTCCCGATATTCAAACAAACTCTTCAGTTTCATAATATTATTATAGATGAACAGTCAAATAAAACCCGCAAAGCGAATAGGATAGTAGTTCGGACGCTACGGAAGTCATTGCTACGCCGTAGTCGGTACAATATCATTGCTACGGCGTAGTCACTGTCGTTGCTACGGCGTAGCTGCTCTCTGCTACACTATCGCCGCACTACGTAGCACTGACTACGGTGCGCACCGTAGCGGCTACGCGATTGCCCACGATCCATTTTATGTCAGTTTACCAGCTCTCGGAATATTACAAGTTATTATCGCAAATTGTACTACTGGTAGCAATACTGGTAGCACCACGAGCAACAAACAAAAATAAAGACACCAATGGCGGTAGTAAGCGCACTTCTTTTTGTTATATTACTTCCAAGCGAAGCCGGAGCGGGTCACCAGTTAATAATAATTTCTTAATTTATACTACTAATATTGTTATAGTTAATATTTGGAGAAAATTGACTCAGTTTCGTTGAAATGTTTAAAGGTTTCATCGTAGTGGCGGCGTGTGTGATGACGTTCGAGGCGCGTGACAGTGCAGCGAAGGTGACTCCGGCTCGGCCTCAGGTAACATACCAAAATTATTTAGCCATCACTTTCCATTTGTTTACTTTTCAATTTTTAAGTATTTCTTTACAATGGCAAATCAATACATTACGACAACAGACAGTTTAATAAAATGCCCTTTATATCAGAGAAGAGACAGTTGCGGACAGATTGTGACTCTGGACACTGAGGTTTTATTACTTAAAATTTGCTGAAATTGTCAGATATATTCACAAATTCCATTTTCCAAGTTTCGGATTCTGTTCCGGTCGGTCGCCCCGACCGGCGGCCTTCAAATATATACTAACGTAGTTTATCTTGAAAAACTGTTACCAACACAACAATTTTAAGACAGTTCTGAGCCAACAAGCTGAGAGACATTTGTCTTTTAAATTATTTTATAACTTAACTAATAGTTCCTGAGATTAGCGCATTCAACCAAACAAACAAACAAACTCTTCTGCTTTATAATAATAATTAGTATAGATTCACATAAAATACAATATGGACTATGAAAAAACAATGATTGTAACATAATGTTCTTTTTTATATTTTTAGCAAATATCCAGCTTAATAGGCGAACCGTATCCGCAGGCGTTGCCACGACCGCTGCCCCGGCGCGGGCCGGCGTGCGCGGCCGCGCGGCTGGACACGCTGGGCGTGTACCGCCTGCCGCACGCGCTGCCGCTGCCGCACTCGCTGCCGCTAGCGCCCCTGCCGCATCGACACCACCGGCCTAGCCATCACAGGTAACAATTCTCAAATGTGTTGCTGCCAAATAACAACAATAGTAGTAATTGTCCCTTTCTTTATATCTTTGAGAATTCGAATAATAAAAAAACAAGGTTTTTTAACGACGTTATCAATGAAACTTTCAATGGTGTTGGATTTCATTTTGTTTCTAACCTTCTAAAAATAATGTAGAAGGGTCAATTACCACTATTGCCACACTAAATTGCTGGCACAGTTAAACGCCATCCATCTATAGTTTGCAACATCCAATGCACACAAACTCACTACCAATTTTTTTTTTCAGTAGTTGTTAATATTTTAACTGTACACTCTCAAACAAATGGAACGTGTGTTTGCTTTTCCTTACACATACAAAGGTTATCTACAGTTTAATTAGATAAGTTAGGAGGCACGACAGCAAATATCAAAGGCTGAGTCTAATCAAAATTACAGAAGCAATGTAAAATATTGAAAGAATATTTAATTACAAACAAATACATAATGGTAAAGTAAGCACGCGTTATTTGTAAGACCAACAATAAGTCAAACTGCGTAGTTACCTACCCCGTAGCTAAGCTATTTGTCGCTTCAATGCCTCAGACACATTCACTTAACTATTCATGTCATATTGCTTACCAATATCGGCGGAGCGAGAACCCATACTCGACACTCGTGTAGTCATATTACACAACACAGTACACAACGTGGCTCACGTTACAAGAATACAGATCTGGCACATGAGAGCATTTCGCGTCATAGGAGCGTCCGATTAAGATGGATAGACTGACGTGTTTGCTGTATCAGATGACTTGCATCTTGCGAGATGCGGCCGCCACTGTTACCCAACACACACCTGTCAAAAGGCTAGGGCGATCATGAGGGCAGTCAGTGTATGTGACACAGAAACGCTGCAGAGAGAGGGAAGGTCCGCGCTCGGTTCGGCTCGGCGCCCGACCTGCATAGCGCGAGTGCGCGCGCCGCCATGCCGGTGACCGCGCTGCGCCGCCCGCTGCGCCGGTACGCGCTCTCCGTAGACGAGCCGCCGCACTCAGCCGTTAGGTAATGTTCACCTACATCACGGACGCTATTCTTCATAATCTTCATTTAGGTACTTTACCATTTCCGCTTACCCTTTAAAACCTTGCTTGTTATGTTTTTCCTGTCGTTTACTCGATTGTTTTTCTTTATATTAAATTCAGAGAAATTAAAGCAGATCAAACACTAGATACCTACAAAACGCGGCACGGTTGGTTATGAGACATGCGATTTTCCTTGCAAATAATACTAATTACCGGCCTCAGTGCAAGATCCGCATTATTGGTGTAAAATAATCATAAATTAATAATGTATAGGTTATTAAAGTGTTTGCTGGGTTGTTAGCGCGAGCGCTGCGGAGTCGGAGTGCGGGTCGCAGTCGTCGCTGGCGTTAGACCTGCACGGCAGCGGCGCGTGCGCCGGCATCACCCTGCGCGTGCGCGACAACACCCGCCGCCGCCCGCTCGCCCGCCAGCAGCGCCTTAGAGACGACACTGTGCATCGTGAGTATTGAAACCATTTCTATTATTATTACAAGAGCCAAGTTATGGTCCGCGTTTTCCTCTCAAGCTAGAATTAGTAGAATGCATGAATTGTATTATATAAAGATTCGTGGAAGTTGCGCTTCCGCTGGTAGAATAAGCAGCGGTACCCTGCCACACATGAAGAAAAAAATATACATTCAGTCAGAAAACTTGTTTATATTGAAGCTTCCCAATATCACCCGAAAAAACTTTTTGAAAAAAAAGGGAACCGACTTCAAAACCAAACACAAAAAAAAAAACTGTGAAATAACTTTTCTTTCGGAAGTCGGTGGCTTTGTTTTTTATTTCATTGACTATGGCCACCGACTTCCGAAAGAAGACGATCTCCGGCCACAGTAGGCGCGGGTATGCGAGCGGCGAGTAAAGGGCAACTACAGGACAACAAGGGCTGCCCGACCATGGACCATGCCCGGGTCGAGACGGCGCGTTGTGTTCCACGCACGCCTCAAAGAGCGTCAGCATAATGACGGGGACGTGACCCCGGAACATAAAGGGCTATTGAAGGACACCGTGGATTTTAGTCAGTACAAGTCTGACAGTCCCTCCCGCCCTGCCCGGGGTGGGAGGACTCATTTGATGATATAACCAAGCTAAAAAAAAAATACACAAACCGCCAGACCCCGAACAACTACTTGTAAGTCATAAAAATATTTGTTCCGTGCGGGAATCGAGCAAATGTCACGCAGCGCAGCAGATAATCCATAGACATATAATCCTATGGACTGGAAATACCTACACCAAAAACGTGTATGCCTACAAGTTCGCTGGTCCCATAAAATGGCGGCCAATGCTAGGGTTGTGCCAATCAAGAAACATTGTGTTAGTGTAACGAGTATCGATACCAGTATCCCTAGTACTTTTAGGATTACATAATAGTATTACGACTAGATACCACGATTGAATTCTAATTCATGTAGTTACGTAAAAATAATGTTTTCACATTTGCGTTATCGCTTGTAATTAAATATTATATATTTATGAGTTGGCGTTAATTTGTTCCCACACTGTTCCCACACATTGATGGGTCAACTGCAATGGTGCCTCCATTACGGTAGACGGTACCTTTATTTATTTATTTAAACTTCATGTACATAAAGTGGTACAAGGGCGGACTTAATGCCACAAGGCATTCTCTACCAGTCAACCTTTGGGTTAAATAAGAGAATATTGTGGTAGGGTACAAAAAAAAATCAAAGACATATATAAATTAATATAGATACTAATACATATATTACTGATAAAATAAACTAAACAATATAATAGAATAAATGAAAAAAAATATATACATATATACATATAACTTAATAATAACTATTATGACTAGACTTGAAAAGAAAAAGAAGAGAGCTATTTATTGTGACTTAAATAGAGGTTACGTAATTTTTTTTTAAAGTGAAATCGCTTTCAGCTTTTTTAATGCTATAGCGAAAGAATTAGACATAAAACCGGTGCGGTGTGAAGGAATTTGGAGAAGTAGTTTTTTGGAAGCTCGAAGGTTACAAGTATGAGAACTGCCCAACACTTTAAATTGAGTTTTTAAATAATCAGGAGCACGTGGATCGTTCATAATCTTGAAAAGCATGCAGAGAGATCTGAGGGATCTCCTGAGTCGGATAGGCAACCATTTAAGCTGAGAACGGAAAGAAGAAATGTGATCATATTTATGAAGGCCAAAAACGAAGCGAATACAGCTATTGAGAAGTCGATCCAATTTGTTAAGAAGTTCTTGGGATAGTTTAGAATAACAAACATCAGCATAGTCAATAATGGGAAGCACAAGTGACTGGACAAGAATGAGTTTGGTGCTAGATGGGAGGAAATGCTTGAATCTATAGAGAGACCGCAGCGAGGACTTTATTACACTAGATTGTTCCTCTATTACAGTAAATGTACAAGAAACACCAGATTCTTGAGTGTTGCTTGTTTCACAGAATACAAATGACTCTGGAAGTTGTTTTTTAATGGATGTCTGAAAAAAAAATTAAATACACATTACTATCTATATAACTTCTTAGGCTAAAAAACCAGGCTGTTATTTAACAATAATTTTAATACACACTTACCGAAAATATTGTAGGTACAGAGTTCTTATGTAACCTAATAACATCAAGTGTTCTGTTAAAACATTTTTATTCAAAGTGAAGTGAACATATAAGCCAGTCTTTACTTCGTGGACTAATATTTTCCACATCGATAGAGTCCAACCACTTTTTCTTCAATCTTTCATTTTTGGGAAACCTGTAAATGATTAGTATATTTGTATCAATATATCATTTGGTAACAGTTTCAGTGTAACGAAGGACTAGTATCGGGAACTATTACAGCAACGGTACAACACTATTATTATTGTAAACAAACGAACGAAAATAAGAAATGAAAAATATTGTCTGTAGGGCGGAAATAAACCCAAATATTAATACTCTAACCATGAAAATATGATCACATAGCGATTTCTTTACCGAAATTGTTCTAATTCATGTAGTTTTGCATGAAAACCTGTTACTAACCTGTGCAAAGTCAATTCAGGCTGATTTTTCTTTTTTCTGGCACGACAAGACACAATGGAACATCCAGGCATGTTGAATTACTGTTTGTTAATGGTGACACGCACTTTTAAAAGAAAACACTCCGTAATTTACTCAAAAATCTAAATTCAACAAAAAGTAAACAACTATTTGACAGCAGAACTACCACGAAACTCGGCCCATAAAATGGCGAAATGGGCACGTTTCTGTAACTGTGGGAAATATCCCAACAAATTATTCCATTTTGAGCAACAACCGAAATATTGTTGTCTCTTTTGTCAAATATGATTACTGCATTAGAAAGAAAGAGACAAATCAATATTTCACTCTCTGTCTCATGTTTGACTCATATTTGTATACGCAAAATGTATGTATAGAACATCGGGGCGTCTCCATATAACTTCATCTCAATGAGATAATCGCTCACCCACTGTGACAACCGTGTCATCACATTATATGTCTATCATTTGACAATACGGCATAATGGCAGTTAATTATTATTTTTATTTACTTTGAAATCAGCAAGTTACGGCCACATTCTATTCCTAAAAATATAAACAGTTGACACACTCTTCGAGGCAATTCGGCAATACTTTGAGCTCCCCATGCTTTAAACTAGCACTTATTTCCGAATATGTACATCTTTTTTGTTTCATCTACTCATGGCTCCATTTTATGTTTTCTATTCATTTTTCAGCTACACCTGTGGCAAGCGTGAACAACATAAATAATATGGAAGATACTACGTTAAGGTAACATTTTGAAAACAAGTAAAACAACCCATTTATTAGTTTATAGTTGACTTAAGAACTACCTACACCGTAAAGTAGTTATTTGAAACAGTAATCCAGTTGGCTTAACGATTAACAATAAAGAATTTTTTATCTGAAGCGTCTATTCTATTAACATAATTCTATGCATGCCATAATTTTAGAACGGACGAGGAAGACGTAAGTAAAAACAAAATAGAAGCATTGCAACGGAGTGTGGAGCAAGAGGAACGTGCGAGTAGCGCCCCGCCCGCGGCCCCGGCGCATCCTTCACCACCACCCTCGCCGCGCTTCGTCGTGACGTCACCATTCCCGGACTCTCCCGCCACCCCGTCGGAGACCTGCATCACCATCGAGCTCCCACACGAAGCCCCAGAAGACCCCCCTCCCCCTCCCCCCGACCAATGAGAACAAGCTCTGTCTCGCCTTGACGAGACACTCCAGCAAGCTATGAGACCAGACGAGTCTTGTTGATACAGTTTCGTATGAATTATACAATTTTGTATGAATTTTTCAGTTACATACTTAGAAAAAAGCAATGTACAAAAATATGTACATTAAATTACTAACCGAGTTTTTTAATGTGTCTTCATAAATTGACGACAATTATTATCTATTTTTTAGAACCACTATTGTAAAGTATTTATAAATTGGTATACCTACCCAAGATAAGCTTAGGACATTTACATGAACTAACGAGACAGAAAGATGTAGGCCTAACCATTGGCGTACTATAATAATATATCTTTCAATCTAAATATTATGGTGCCGTTAGCAAAAGAAGGTCATTAGAATGTTGTATGATGATGTGTAGATGTATTAACTTGTTAGGTTTGAACTGGTAACAATAAGAATGTGTAAAAAATATCGGTATTACCGACCTGTCCGATCCTTGAAGGAATTCTTAAGTGTAATGCTAAGACTCTATTTGTAATATTCACAAACAGAAAAAAATAATACAATTAACATAAAATCTGGTTATGTGTAAAATAATTACTAGGTTTCTTTTAATGGTTTAATCACATTGGGCCAATTACACCACAAAATAAGGAAGTGCATTCTAAAAGTTGGCAACGTCGCAAATTGCAGTCAAATATTGAATTGTTTTAAGAATCAATAACTTTACTGATATTGCTATATTATTAATATTACTGGGTTGCGCTTAAATGTTGATTTTCAATTGCAATATGCACAACTTACGTAGTCAGTTACAACTCGTAGCACCGCGTCGCACCACGTAGCACCACGTAGCACCGCGTAGCACCACGTAGCATCGCGTAGACATCATAAGCATTGTGGGCCCAAATGTTGATTTTCGTAGTTTTTGAATGGGGTATATAGGTGTTATGAACATTGTGATGTTGCTAAAAGCCTACGATGGCGATGTCTTCTCTATGTACAGATGACGCCCATGTTTTGACTTCATTTTTCAGAGAAACTGATTACAATAGCACAGCTATACCTGAGTAGCTGTGACAATATCGCACTAACTACCTACTTACTAGGCCATTATTGCACAATAACAATATTGATGTTATCTATTTGAAGAAAATACATCGTACGGTAAATTTAATCTGTCTATGTCAATCTACAAAGTATAAAAATATAGATGAACATTGAACAGTTTGAAACTTTACTTTAAGACAATGCACTTCAATGTAGTTCTAATAAAAAAAATATAAATTAACAATAATCAACTGAATAATTAAAACCATATTAAATTTATGACCCGTTGTTAAATTAAAAGACTGATAAAAGCGAATTTTATAAAAAAAAAGTCACATAATTTTACAATAAAAACGCCATTAAACTTTCTAGATGAGTGTGATACGTATATTCTCATTAGATCACATGATGCATATTATTTCACTTATAACACTGTAAACATAAAACTATTATTGGTAACTGTTAAAATAAAATAAAAAATACGTGTGGCACTCAGGGACTGCCGCGGTTAAGCTATTGCATAGCATTTTTTATAAACTTATTCAATTATAATTATTTATTTATTATATTTATTAATCTACTAATTAGGCCATGGTCAGCCACGTCAATCAAGTGGAACGTCAAGAAACGTTCTCCTTCTCCCTCTCCCTCTCCTGGTCCTGCCGTTTAAAATCAGTAAGAAAAAGTAAATGGTCTTTATGTTTATGATTGCCGAAATCTCCCGAACTGAAACGACGTTAGACGATGCGTGGTGTTAGGTAATTTCCTTAGGTTTTTTTCGTTAGGTTTTTGGGATTTTTTCTTGATTCGGTCGCCGCGCTGCGCCGCGCTCAGAGCCTGCGATAAAAGCTATGCAATACATACACAAAATATAACTCACATATTACATTAGCCCTTCGTGCTGTTAATATTTTGATAATACCTATTTCGTTGTTCGTCTCGTATGTTTTCGAGGGCTATCTAACGCTCTTTTATGACAGCACACAGGATCTAATTATACATAAGTATATGAACACAGTAATGTTAATTGGCGAATCCTTGTAAATTACAATCACCACAATAGGTTTGTATAAGAATCGCGATATCTAGTATATAGGTACTTATCTAGATGTTATTTATACTGACAAGCACATAGTAAATGTGTACTCTCTGTGGAAGTATTTTTCTGGATATAAAAATGTATTTTATTATTATGCAAACTTGTGAACTTACGAGTACTTTAGAACACATTTTCATTACGTCTGAAAATTTCCCCCACTTTTTAGTATGACCATAATACATTCAATGCATATGATAGGTCTTGAGAGACATTGATTAGGTTGGGATATAATATAACATTCCAAAATATTGATCTTGTCTATCTGTAAGACAGGTGGAAGCAGGAGAGAAAGGAAGTCGGGTGGGAAAATATTAAATCTTGATGGTTTCGTCCAATGTCTATACCTAAATTAATCTTATAGGTGTTTTAAATAATCTGTGTGTGTTTAACGGAAACGATTTCACGAAAAAGATTTTAAAAAATGCAACAAAATGTATTGTGAAGACAAAATATTGATTAATATTGAAAACTCGCTCGCTGAAGGCCTAACCTGAAGTATAAATTACTAATTTCCTGAAAATAACTAAATGGGAACGTTACTTAACAAAAGGAGTAGTGTTAGTGTTTTTGATGTGATAGTTAAATGTAGGATATTATTCAAATGCGGTGTGGGGCAACAAACTCAGTACTACCTATACAAGTTTATTTGTTTAAATTTGAATGAAATTTAGGAATGTGAATGTGAATTTGGGTGGTGGAGCCTCATTTATATAACACTGAGCAAACAATACCCAAAACCGAAGAGCTCGACCTACGGATAAATTTTTATTTTCAAGAATGTTATCCATAACACATTACCAGATGTTAATAATAATGTTCTAATTGTACAGGTACCTAGACGTTGTTTTACTGATAAAAAAATGAGCTAACTTCGATTTTACATTTAATATATTATACAAAATATATGTTACGAATACGTTGTTTGATAAACATGGAAATTGTACTAGAACCAAAATCTACTACAAACTACAGTTACATATTTATTTTAATATAATATGTAGGTCCACTTATTCTAAATTAAACCAAAATCAATCGTGCCAACCTGTGAACTGTAAAAACGTTTTTGATTATTTAATCATTTTGGCGCTTTAAGTTCCCTTATGTACCTACTGTATAATAATTTATTGGGTTTTATGGATCTTAACTGAACTAAAGAATCTTAACTAGTGTGATATATTTCACTTTCTAAATGATACGTTTTGAATTGTTAATACATGTATTTCGAGATTTTTAAAGAAACGATTGGTTCTACCTAGAGGTACTTAGATCTTTAAATCTTCAATTAACTCTTGGGTGAGTCTGATGGGTATCATATAAGAATGAGTGATACAGTCGTGTTCTGACTGATCCGCGTAAATATTAGTTGTACTTATATATATATATAAAAAAAAACTTTAAAAAAATGTTTTATACGGTCTGTAATTGTAAAGATTTCTTGTAAATATATTAGTAATAATTATTTTATATAATTAGAAATGTGTACTCAATCCAAATGGTTGTTGTGATGTCTATTAAAATTGTTGATTATTTATTTCGTTTCATTAGATAAGTACTGCCATATTCCCACACGTTATCAGTAAGGGCTCCCACACATAAACACGATACGACGTCGCGTCGTGGAAATCTACGATACGACGTCGAGTCGTGGAAATCTACGATACGACGTTGTGACTCACGATGCAATCCTGCGCAGTGGTTTTTCGAAATTCAAAGATGACGGATGGTATTGAAGTCGATCATTTAATTACGCTAGTCAAGCAGCGTACCGTACTATGGAACAGAATGCGTCTAGAGCGGTCCATTTTTCGGAATGAACTAAAACACCACCCCACTGTAACGATGCTCATCGTAGATTTCTACGACGCGACGTCGTATCGTGAAACCACGCCGCATCGTTGTACGACGCGACGTTGTATCGTGTTTATGTGTGGGAGCCCTAAGCGCAATGCAATCGACTACTTTACTACTTTGCGTCACCAACCAACTACAAATGACAGTCATACAACGACATAAAATGCGCTGCCAAATATAAAAAACTTTGGATGCCGGTGGGTAGATAAAAAAACAGTCGACTTGCATCATTTTCGCAAATCAGGGAAGCAAGGGCGCTCAGATGCACATTTTGACAAATGGCTAATGGTAATGATTATTTTATTAGGTACCATCTCTCTCAAAACGTCGCAGGCCGTAAACAACAACGATTATTGTCATTGTCAATCTTTAAAATGGAAATGGACCGCACATGTATACCTACGGTGTAGTTCATCTATGAAATCGGTGATGGAGCGAAATAATAATCACATAGGCAGATCCACACAAAAAAACGGGAAGAATAACTCAAAAAACAGATAGACCTAACTGGAATTAAAGCTGCACAATCTAGAGTGGAAGCAAGTTACGGGGAGCCGTATACTTATATTTTTTTTAATAAAAGCAGTACGCAATATTTATTTACATACTCGTATATTAGTAAGTTAACAAAAGAATCACGAGCCGCAAGTGAGATGCTCAAGGGGAGCCACACATAGCCGACCGCTGCTGATCTAAAGCAACAGCTTAATCCATGGGCGTAGCCAGCCATGGGCCCAGGGTGGGGCAGCAATCTAAAATAATAATGTAACTAGCAAACTATATATCCGCAGTCTTACCCCTGTTATTTTTTTATACCTACAAAAAGATTGCAATGGAAGGGATTGTGGTTTCAAATTGTTGGCATTTAGCTACCGATTACTTGAAAGCATTAAAAAGTAGTCATAAAAGTAGGCATAACGTGCCGAAACCCACTGCCAGGTTGGGGCAAGAGCCCTACCCTGCCCCACCGTGGCTACGCCCATGGCCTAATCAAACAACTAAACTTAGTTATTAACGAACAAATTGTATAGGTAATGATAACACAGAACCTTTAATATTACTAACCTTTTTCCTTTTAGGGTTCCGTAAGTCCGAATGAAAAAACAAAACGCGAAAGATGCAAATATAAGGATCATTCGTATGTTCGCACTTCACAATTTTTTTTTTTCTACGAACCTACTGGACCTACTATGTTGAAAGGCCTATGGCCCAAAGACGGTGGTGTGCTACTTACTAATTCATTAGTTATAACTAATGTTATAAGGCTTCCTCGGGCATTAGTTTAGCTTCCTTATACTACATTACATCCATATTAGCTTTAAACACATTACGAACGACATCAACAGAAATCTCTGCCCATGTGAGCCAAATCTCTATTAATCCTATAAAAGGTGTCACAGCGGATAATCCATTGAATCTGGTTAGAAACGTGTGATATAAAAGCAATGTGCGAGCTGTTACCGACAGCAGTCAGTCAGTCCAGTGGGCAGTCAGGCACACTACCGAGGACTGCTCACTCCTGCCCAGCGTTCAATCAACATGTACAATCAAACAGAAAATTCATACTACGATGCACACTTTGCACCTTTCAAGTAAGTAACATTTTTGATTATTAGTGCAGTTTTTGATTTTGCTTAGAGGTCGCATGCGCGACTCCGGAATATGAGGTCCTGATGGTTTCGGATTCTCAGGTCGGACACCAGTGTTTGGTTGTTTTACAACAAGGAATCTGTTCTTACTTCTTACCAGCCATGGGACTGTATTGCCCGGATTAAGAGTCTAGGGTCGCCCCACAGATTTCTCACACCACCTGCTCGTAAATGTCAAATTATACTTATGTCATGTAAACCTACTTACTGTAAAGCAAGACATTGCTGCCCCCGCTCTAGCCGGGCAATAATATTATACTGAATTTCATTATCACCCGCTGGTCCATAAAGTGATTTGAATTTGGAACCATAAATAGAACATACAATATGAAAACTTTTACCAATGAGTTGTAGTAGTAATGGCGGCCGGTCACCGCAACAGCTGATCGCTTTCTGTGGTGCCCACTTCAAGTTCGAAGGTTGTCGTACCACATCAAATTTCAAAAAACGAATTTATTTCTTCGCAGTAGGTGTGAGAAGCAGTAGGTATAGTACGCTCCTCGGGAGCTGTAAAGCTGCCTTGTCTTGGGCTTACTTGAATCCCTCACTACACTAAGGATTCTTAACTTAATTCCCTCGTTTTACTCGGGAATTAACACTTGAACCTTCTCGCTGCGCTACGGAAGTTCACCCCCAGAATCCTTAGTGTCGCTTCGGGATTCAATACGCCCATGACGTAAGGCAATGCTTTACTCCCTTGGTGCGTAATCTAGGTACAGTCAGCATCAAAAGTTGCTGACCACATTCAGATTTTCAAAATCGCTGTAATGTACACCGTAATAATACTATTCATTTATTGTATCCTTGTTAATGTTGAATGATGATGACAGGTCTGGAGGGCCGAGTGGCGTGGAGATGCTGGGCGATGGACTGACGGGAGATGACCTGGCCATGGTTCCGGAACACTGGCTGGCCTTCCCTGCCCCCCCGGCTAGCGCGCACACTGCGCTCGCACTGCTTTACATATTCTTTACTGCGGCCGCTTTAGTAGGAAATGGACTAGTTATCTTCATATTTTCCACGTTAGTTTTATCGTTTATGTAACATTTTTTTAAACTCTGTAACGCTTTTCCACTAAACGTTTTTGTGTTTTTTTTTTACAGAACAAAAAGCTTACGAACTTCGAGCAACCTTTTAATTTTGCAACTAGCAATTTTAGATTTCATTATGATGGCAAAAGCTCCAATTTTTATATACAACAGTGCAATGCGAGGCTTTGCCAGTGGAACTATAGGCTGTCAGCTGTTCGCGTTGATGGGGGCGTATAGTGGTATCGGCGCAGGCATGACCAATGCTTGCATCGCATATGACAGGTAATAAACATGAAAGATTTTCTGTTTATTAAAATAATAGCGATACGACACGGGTCGATTCCGCTACGCTTGCCTCGGTGGGTCCTTGGTTGGGTGAACACCATTCATTCATACCGTCCATCCACACATACCCAGTTTACTCCTTTAATAGTAGTTTGAGAGACTGGTTAAATTTTATTTTAATTTAATATTTCAGACATTCCACAATCACTCGCCCCCTGGATGGGAGATTGTCCCGCGGCAAAGTTCTGCTGATGATTGCATTTACTTGGATATATAGTACACCATGGGCTCTTCTACCCCTTTTCAAAATCTGGGGCCGATATGTTCCTGGTATGTTCGACTTCATTTTTTTCTTGTTGTTTATGATACAATTATTGGTAGGTGCAGCCCTAATGTTTATTTATTTATTTCAGAGGGTTATTTGACATCCTGTACATTCGATTACCTGACGAATACATTCGACACCAAATTATTCGTCGCGTGCATTTTTACGTGCAGTTACGTGTTCCCCATGTCCATGATCATATATTTTTACAGTGGAATCGTAAAGCAAGTGTTTGCACATGAGGCTGCCTTGAGGTAAATTTGTTTTTTTTTAAACCAAATCTGGGGCCACGGTAGTGGCCCCGCCAAGACGAGCCAAGCGAAGCGCAAGGGCACTACTTACCTTTTCTCGAAGTGTTTCGTCGTTTTTTTGAACCCTCATAGAGAGTTGGTTTCCGATGTACCAGATAGTTCATATTCTCAGGATATGATGTCATTAATAGATTTATTAAACATACAAAGTTTCAATTGAATAGCTCTAATACTCGTACTTCAGATTTTATTGATATCTAAAATACACCGATTTCGTCACTGACACACTGATGATCATCAAAATGTTTGGCTACTTCCTGAAGTGCTTTAAGAAGTACCAAATTTCAGCTTTCTAAGCTGAAATTTGGTATGTAATCTCAGTTTAGTATACAACCAACAAAAAAAAATCATAAACTTATAACTTTCGCCCCCCCTAAAATGGGGGGGTGGACCTTATAAAAAAATATAAAAAACACTATCATGCCCCCAGATAAGCTTATAACTTTCGCCCCGCATCCCCTTAAATTAGGGGTGGGGATGGAAGTTTGAATGAGATTTTCACCAATTTTATGAATTCGGACATGAAACTTTACATGGTACTGTAGACAGTGTACTAGACAGTAACTAAAAAACCTAATAATAAGTACTGTCAAACTTTCGTAAACGCCACAGGGAAGTTTTCTTCCCAAAAACATAAAAAAAAATAAAAAAAAAGAATAAAAAGTCTACCTAGCAACTTACAAAAAAGAACTGAAATCCCACCAAAAACATTTCATGTAAAATGTTGCCAAGACGACTACATAATGTTTGGCCTGTGAAAAAGATATCAGGATCTCATGTTAAGCCAAATTACTTCAGAATCTACACGGCCTAACTCTACCGACCCTAACTTCACAAATTCTACATATCAGTAAAAATGTATGGCTTTGGAATTTGTGAAGTTAGGGTTGGTAGAGTTAGGCCGTGTAGATTCAGAAGTTTGGCTTAACATCAGATCTGATATCTTTTTCACAGGCCAAACATTATGTAGTCGTCTTGGCAACATTTTACATGAAATGTTTTTGGTGGGATCTTATATTTAGTCAATCCATCTGTCTCTCTGTGTGAAAAAGAAACATAAGTTAACCAAACGAATTTGATTTTTAGAGAACAAGCTAAAAAGATGAATGTGGAATCACTTCGTTCGAACCAGAACGCAAACGCAGAATCAGCTGAAATCCGAATAGCTAAGGCAGCACTCACCGTGTGCTTCTTATTTGTAGCGTCGTGGACTCCTTACGGGATCATGTCGCTTATAGGAGCTTTTGGAGATCAACAACTACTTACACCTGGGGTAAATATTTTAAGCACTAAAAACTTTACGAAGTTAAAATTTTTACGAAGATTCTCTCTCATTAATTCTTTTGATTGGTGACGTTAAAGGCCTGAACTATATACGTACCTACTGAGATGGATATCTGAGTTATACAGATATGATTTTGTTCACAGGTTACAATGATTCCAGCAGTAGCATGCAAAGCTGTCGCCTGTATAGATCCCTGGGTTTATGCCATCAGTCATCCGAAGTACAGGTACTGAAGAATACATGTATAATAAAGCAGAAGGTAGAGGTACCTTCCTGCCTCAAATATTAAGTTAAACTTATTAGAAAAGTTACACTCCTGATTACAGAATCGAAACGACACACCTCACAGATTTTGCTAAAGTTTAACAAAGAAAAAGTAGATTTCACCAGAATTTTGCTCATTTTTAGAAAAAAAAACCTACCTAAAAATGCTCTAGCTAATATGTATTAATATCATATAGTTACGCTTCGAAAACAAGGTTTATCTCAAAAACAAAACTTATTTATTTATTTAAAGATATTACCAAAAGTATAATTATTGTTCTATTTACAGGCAAGAATTGCAACGTCGTATGCCATGGTTGCAAATCCAAGAGCCGGATGATACCGTATCAACTGCGACCAGCAACACTGTATCCAGCGCCCCGGCCGCGGCACCTGCTTAAACAACGCTTTATGAATGTGTTAATATTTGAGCTCAAAATGAGAAACACACTGCTAGGCAAAAAAGTACCTACCAAGCGAATGAAACTAATATTTATTTTTTATAATAATTCTACGAGGCATCACGTCGATGCTGTCTATAATTCTCAGGTAATCAGGACACCTTCTTCTTAAAAAATAAAAGTTGCCAAACGGGTTGTAAAACTGCATTTCATAATAGCTATAGACGCTCGTATATGTTTAGAAGGGCTTACTAAGGACTCTTTTCGCCTAGCTGTACCTACCCCTTACATTTAATTCATGGATATTTCATCTATTACAACGACAACGGCATGTTTAACGGACTGAAGTATTACCTATTAATATTATTTGAACTATTAATATTAATTGACTATGTAACTTAGATGTGTAACTCGATTGTTTACATTCAATACAAATGATGAAGTCAGAATATTGTTTATTTTATCGAGCACTCTGGGGGCACGGTAGTGCCCCCGCGTAGACGAGCCAAGCGAAGCGCCTAGATAGGCGCTTAGCTTGGCTCGTCGAAAAAAACGACGAAACACTTCGAGAAAAGGTTTTCTCGAAGTGTTTCGTCGTTTTTCTGAACCCTCATGAAGTTGGTTTCCGATGTACCCGATAGTTCATATATTCTCAGGATATGATGTCAATAATAGACTAATAAAACATACAAAGTTTCAATTGAATAGCTCTAATACTTTAGATTTTATTGATATCTAAAACACATCGATTTCGTTAGTGACACACTGATGATCATCAAAATGTTTGGCTACTTTAGTAATATACAACCAACAAAAAAATTCATGAACTTACAACTATCGGCCCCATCCCCTAAAATGGGGGGTCGGACGTTATAAAAAACACTACAATGCCCCCAGATAAGCTTATAACTTTCGCCCCTCATCCCTTAAAATTGGAGGGGGGGGTGGAAGTTTAAATGAGACTTTCACCATTTTTTATATTATTAGAAGCTTTTTATAAACTTGCCATGTAGGTATGTTTGTTCGGGTGGAATCTTTGAACTCAATTTTGAAGTAGATATCTTCTTTTGAAGTAGACATTTAGTTTGGATGACAATGCACGATAAGGTACGTGACGTCATTCTAAATCCAATATGGCGGACTATCCAAGATGGCGGAATAGTTACTTTTAATAAACTTCTACAACACGGGCTCGTTGAGAGCAACTTTCATTCAGTCATTTAAAATAGTTAATATTATAAGTAGTCTTAGCTATCGCATTGGGTTTCTAGACCTGTAATGATACATAGTTTAAGATTTTTAAATAAATAAATAAAATAAATAAATAACTCGGAGAATAATGTGACGTCGTTCGAAATCCAATATGGCAAATCATCCAAGACGGCGGAAAAGTTATTTTTAATGCACTTCTACAATATGGGTATCAAATGAAAGGGCTCTTTGAGAGCAACTTGAAGAATAATGTGACGTCATTCTAAACTAACGATGGCAGAACAAATATATTTAATGCACTTCTACAATATGGGTATCAAATGAAAGGGCTTGTTGAAAGCAACTCGAAAAGTGATGTGACGTCATTCTAAATCCAAGATGATGGAAAGTTATTTTTAATGCACTTCTACAATATGGATATCAAATGAAAGGGCTCATTGACAGCAACTCGAAAAATAATGTGACGTTATTCTAAATCCAATATGACGGACCATCCAAGATGGCGGAATAGTTATTTTAATGCACTTCTACAATATGGGTATCAAAATGAAAAGGGTCGTTGAGAGCAACTCGAAGAATAATGTGACGTCGTTCTAAATCTAATATGGCGGACCATTCGAGATGGCGAAGGACAACTACAAAATGTCCTTTTTAGACCGCTAAGGTAAAGGCACCAGTAATGGACAATGAACCAATAATGGACAAAAAATAAAGTAATCATCTAGAATAAGAACATAAATCATTTTTTTTATATTGGCAGCACTGTGATATATACTATAGACAACTAGCTGTCAAAATTTAACGTTTTATTTAATTCGGTTTGTCAGTTATACAAGATGACGTGAGTGCAAAGTGTTTCTGTGATTGGAAATTGATATTAGCGGTTTTTCTTAAGGAAATTGTTAGTGCGGCGAGTAGAAAGTTTTATATGTAAACTGGTATTGCTTTGTTTTAATCAGAATGTGTTTTGTCTGTTGGGTTAGCTATGAAATTAAGACCATAATGCACATTGTTGTAACTCCAGAGAGGTAATGCTTGTTGAGATTTTATTGATGTTTATAACTGGTGCATTGTAATTAAATGGTTCCAAAAATGGACAGATGTCGAAACTTAATATCATCTTGATATATTCAAATTTTTAACTTATTTTACTCTTACTATTATTATTTGCTACATGCTAGTTGTAAATTTGAAAAATACTGATGTTTACCAGTAATGGACGTATGTGTCCATTATTGGTTATTTTATAGGAATCCAGTTATGGACATTGATAAAAATGATACTTATTCTTTGTTTTAGAAATGGCTCCTATAAAAGATTATACGCCTCAACAAATGGGCTGGGCTATTGAAGCAGTAAAAACAGGGTTAAAAATATCCGAAGCAGCCAAAAAGTTCAATGAAACTTTTTTTTAAGCGGTGAAAAATGCTTAACTCATACCCGAACCGCCCAGGGGACGGCTGGGTTATGTGGGGCTTGCACCCACTAAAAACACCGCCGTGAGCCTACACTCGCCTTCATGGATGAGCCGTGAGAACTGCTACGCATGACTTTCACGACTCATCCAACGCAGCCCGCTTTCCACCAACTGTTTTCGCGATTTCCAGGCCTAACACATCGCCACCACTCATGAAGGCCGTGCTATGCGACGACGATAGTCACCCCGATCTATCGCCCGCTGGCACCTCTTAAGTAAGGTGGCATCAGGTCGCCGTGGCGCCTCCTCCGCCATCCCGTCCTCTTGCGGCGAATCGCGTCAGCTAAGGTGTCCTCCTCTCTGACGCGCTCCGCCGTCTCATTCTGCGAGATCACGTCCTCGCAGAAGGATGTAACAGCTTCCCACGCCTCTTTGCTGTCCACCACGGCTGGCAAAGAGAGGTCTGCCCCGATTGCTGCTGCGAGAACACGACGCTGCACTACCCAAGCAGGACAGTACTGAAGAGTGTGAAGGGCCGTGTCCTCGCTGCAGCCGCACTGGTGACACACTGGAGTCGCCTCCCGTCTAGCCACTTTGTGCTGGTATTTGCCGTAACAACCATGCCCTGACAACACCTGCACAAGCCGGAAGGACAGTGTCCCATGTCCCCTGCGTAGCCATCATTTTTCCAGAGTGGCCTGGATCGCCCCCACGGTCCAGTGACCGGCACTGAGCGTTTCCAGCCTCACCCTCCATTGGTCCAAAATTTGGGATTGGGCTTCTCTTCGCCACCTCGTGACCACTTCAGGTAGCGGACGCCTGCCAGTCTCTGCCTGCAGGTCTGCCCCTCGCTGGTAGACGTCGGCGAGTACCTGCGTCTCTAGGTCCCACGGAGGGGAGCCCGCCAGGGTGCACGCCGCTTCCGCGGATATGGTACGATATCCACGTATGACCCTGACTGCCATGACTCTTTGCGGCCTTCGCAACAGAGCCTTATTTTAGGCAGACAGGGACTCTGCCCACACCGGAGCCCCGTAGAGCGCCGTTGAGTGGACTACACTCGTTTATAATCGTCGGCAAACTTCATTCGGGCCGCCCAGGTTTGGCAACAGCCAGCTAAGGGCGGACGCAGTGCAATCAAAACAATGGATCCAGACCGGGGAACGTGCTCCAAAGAAGGCGAAAACTGTAAAATCGGCCGGAAAAGGTATGGCCACCGTTTTCTGGGATTCACAAGGTGTGATCTACATCGATTACCTCGAGAAGGGTAAAACAATTACAGGGCTTTACTATGCCGATTTATTGGGCCGATTCGACGCCGAATTAAAGAAAAAACGACCCCATCTGGCGAAGAAATAGTGCTGTTTCACCACGACAACGCACCGGTTCACACGTCTGCCGTTGCCATGGCCAAATTGGTCGAATTACGGTACGAATTGCTGCCCCATCCACCATATTCTCCAGATTTGGCCCCTTGTGACTTCTTTGTTTCCTAATCTGAAAAAATCACTCGCCGTGAATAGATATGGATCGACGCTAATCGAAATCGATGGCTAAGTGTATCGAACTAAAAGGACTATGTTGAAAAATATATTGCCACTTTTCCAAAATTTTGGTTTCCTTTTCGTAGGCTAAGTATTTATTGAATGACCCTCGTATGTAGTCATAAGTAGGTACTAAATGTATCTGTCATAAGTAGGTTCAAGTTCATTATTGGATGTCCATTACTAGGTTTAAGTTCATTACTGGATGTCCATGACTAGGTTATGTTCATTACTGGATGTCCACAACTGGTTTTTAGCTGTCCATGACCGGGTAAAAAAATAGGATTTTTATTTGTTAAAAAAATTAATACCAGCTTTGCAGTATCTCACGCGTAACACAGTAAAAATATTGAATAAGGACAGGACTTTACACTTTTAGTATATTTAGTACTGAAACTTTCACGATATTGATAAAACTTCACAAACACCACAATTTTTTCCTTAAACTGTCCATAACTGGGGTGTTTACCTTAATGAGGCGGAATATCACGAAACCGGCTAGAAAACGAAAATACCTTGGATTTGGAGGAGGGACAATTTCTTAACTTATATAGAATATCAAAAACAATGAATTATTATTTGGTGGTATACATTTGTGTATTTGATGACATTAGGTCACCAAATACAGTTTACCACCTGTGCGAGGAAATCAAATTTTTGATCAACCCTCTAGATTTGTGCCAGCAACGCGCCTATGGCGTTGCTGCTCCTTAATTGAATTGACTTAAAATATGAGGCAACAAGATAGCACAACTGCTAAAGACCTTCTGAATGCATTACAAATTGCTGAACTTCAATCAAAGCATTTTGTTATTGTAATGAATCGGCTAAACAAAGAACCTATTGGTGAATTTGATAAAGTCTTGCGAATTTATCCTACTAATCAACAAGTATATAATCACAACAAAACTGTCCTCGAATATTTCCGTGCTCGTGGTATAACTATTAACAAAATCATAGCACAGGATAGTCTAGATAGGCTATCATGTGTAACTAAAACAGTAACTAAATAAGTACCTACTGTCAAACTTTTGTAAACGCCAGTGGGAAGTTTTCTTCCCAAAAACATAATTTAAAATAAAAGTAAAAATTATAAGTCTGCCTAGCAACTTACAAAAAGAACTGAAATCCCACCAAAAACATTTCATGTAAAATGTTGCCAAGACGACCACATAATGTTTGCGCTGTGAAAAAGATATCAGATCGCATGTTAAGCCAAGCTTCTGAATCTACTTGGCCTAACTCTACCGACCCTAACTTCACAAATTCTACTTATCAGTAAAAATGTATGGCTTGGCTATTTCGTTACTTACACTTACTTCAGAAACTAAATATTAGCATCACCTTCACGACGGTAGCGAAACGGCGAAGCCATAGCCCCGTCAACGAACGTTTTGAGCATTCGTTGATTGGGCTATTTTTAAATAGGAAACTTAACAACCCTGTTCCCTATACCAGTGGGCCACTAATGTTTATATTTTTTAAAGTCCTATCCAAAGGATAATGTATTAAGCGGCCCATTAATTAGGGGCCACAACTAATAGTCATGTCACTGCCTTAGCCCCCATTCGCACGAGGCTTTGAGGAAAAAGCGATAGATAGAACAAATGAAATTCCGTATAACTGATCACACGTTAGCGCTTTTAAGGCGCGGCGCTTTTTAACCGACTTCAAAAAAAAAGTAGGTTCTCAGTTCGACCAGTATGTATGTATGTATGTTTGCCAGCGATTATCTCGCGTTTGGCTGAACCGATTTTGATGCGGTTTTCAGAAAAGTGTTCGTTACGAAGATGAAGATTTTAGTATATAGGGTGTTAAAAAATCAACTGCAGGAATTTCGTGTGCGTACTCGGTATCAAAAACCAAGTACATTCCAAATTTTTTTTTGTTTTTGAACATTTTTTTTCAAAAAAAAAAAATTTTTTTTCAATTTTTTTTTTCAAAATTATTAATTTTTTTTTCAAGCATATTTCTATTGGCCTATTAATATGGCCAATAAAATAAGTTATTTGTAAGTATTTCGATAAATTGCCAGTCCAAAGTCTGCGAAATGTGACGGGAAAGTTGGAATCAGCTGTGAACGCTACACACGGGTGAACGACCTCAAAGAGCAATCAAATTCATTAACATGACCAAAAAAATGCTTGAAAAAAAAAATATTTTTTTTAAAAAATGCTCGAAAAAATTTTTTTTTCTTTGGAATGTACTTGGTTTTTGATACCAAGTACGCACACGAAATTCCTGCAGTTGATTTTTTAACACCTTGTATAACACTAATGGATATCTCGTGACGTTGCCCGCGTGGATCCGTTTTTTTGCTTACTTGGGTTGTAGATTTTTAAAGACGATTGCATGTTTGTCCGCGATTATTTCGGGATCGGCTGAACCAATTTTGATGCGGTTTTCAGAAAAGTGTTCGTTACATTCTGATGAAGGTTTTAGTGTATAACAATAATGGATATCTCGTTCGTTCGATCCGTTTTTGTTGCTTACTAGGATTGTAGGTTTTCAAAGACGCCGATTATATGAAGATTTTTGTTGAATATCTAAACTCAAAAGGGGAAAATAAAAACTTTTTGAAAAAAAAGGAACCGACTTCAAAACCAAACAAAAAAAAGTGTAAAATAACTGTTCTTTCGGAAATTGGTGGCCATAGTCGACGAAATAAAAAACAAAGCTACCGACTTCCGAAAGAAACTTTTTTTTGTTTGGTTTTGAAGTCGGTTCCCTTTTTTTCAAAAAGTTTTTTTTCGAACTGTACAGTTTGGCAAGAAAGAGTCTGATGCGGTGACACTTGAAACTAGGTACGAAACGTTTGTTGTGAAAACACTATTGAAAAAGTCAACGACGAGTAGGTTCTGTGAAGTTCTGTGTCAAAAAAAATTCCGTCGTCTTATTTCACTATTTTCTACATTATTTCGCAACGATCAGTGCTTACTTGTTTATTCTGTGATTCATCCTCATCCTCACTAATATTATAAATGCGAAAATAACTCTGCCTGTCTGTCTCGCTTTCCTGCTAAAACTACTGAACCGATTTAAATGAAATATGGTACACAGATAGTTTAGAGCCTGATAAAGGACATAGGCTACTATTTTTTATTGCGGAAAGGAGGTTTTAAGGGGTTGATGACGTCTTAGCACGAGTTGTTCATCCATCAGAGTGCTCATCAGAGCACTCTCTGTTGACGTATGAAAATTGAAGATCTGGAACACCTGATGTGGAACTCCAAGAGCCCAGGTACACTATAAAAAATACAGGAATGACGTGTTAGCAAGAGTTGTTCAGCCTGATGAGCATTCTCTTTTGACGTATTAATTTAAGATCTGGAACACCTGATGTGGAACTCCAAGAGCCCAGCTACACTATAAGATTTAAAGGAATAACTTCTTAGCAACAGTTGTTCAGCCTGATGAGCGCTTTCTGTTGACGTATAAAAATTGTAGATCTGGAACACCTCTTGTGGAATTCCAAGCACCCAGCTACACTATAAAAATACAGGAATGACGTCTTAGCAAGAGTTGTACAGCCTGATGAGCATTCTCTGTTGACGTAAGTATAAAAATTGAAGATTTGGAACACCTCTTGTGGAATTCCAAGCGCCCAGCTACACTATAACATTTATAAAGGAATGACGTGTTAGCAAGAGTTGTTCAACCTGATGAGCATTCTGTGTTGACGTATAAAAACTGAAGATCTGGAACACCTGTTGTAGAATTCCAAGCACCCAGCTAAACTATAACATAAATAGAAGGAATAGGGATGGAGTTTTAGCAAAAGTTGTTCAATCTGATGAGCACTCTCTGTTGACATAAAAAAATCGAAGATCTGGAACACCTGTCGTGGAACTCCAAAACCCTGCGACACTATAACAATATAGGAATGACGTCTTAGCAGCAGTTCTTTCATCATCATCAGCCTTCAATGTTCCCACTGTTGGGACACAGGCCTCCTCTTTGTGAGAGGGAGTGGGCCATAATCCACCAAGCGGGGCCAGTGCGGGTTGGTTCAAAAGTTCTTTAGTCTTACAAAAATGAAAGATCTGGAATGTCTCGAATCGTCTCACGCATCCCGTTGTTTTCCCGAGCCGGGGCTCTTAGAATTCGACATCAGACCTTTCAGATCTTCGACTTTGACGACCCCGTTCTCGCTGGCATAAGCAACAGGATCCACGTACGAAGTCGCGGGCAGAAGCTAGTAATGAATAAAACAACTAGTATATGCCGGAGCAATGAAGAAAGGATTCTTAAAATGGGGGCTGGTACTTGCTTTCATTATATAGGTATATTGTAGTCTTTGCTTGCTTTGACAGATAGTACAGTCAGCATAAAAGATTTCAAGTTAAAGTTTTTTTCAAATTAAAAATACTAAATACAATACTGGGTCACAATCATTTCTCAAACTTAACCTAACAATAAAACAAAATTCAACAACAATAACAAACAGGTAACAACGAAAAAAATAACAGAAAACTGTAGCAAATATTCGAAAAAAGGATCACTGAGCGCGTCAAGACATCAAGACTAATTTTTTTCTGCTTACGCTACGCGCGTGAGTGAGTATAGACCATAGATATATTATAATAATCTAGATTGAGTTCTTCAAGTTTTTTGCCACACAAAAATGAATCTTATAAGTCACGATTTAGATTTCCTTTTTAGTCTGGCAAAACTAACGAGAGAAATGAGAAGTTAACTTTGAAGTTCGCTATCTCTTTTCCACAATTGCCAGGAGATAAGCATTAGTAGATAGGTAGAAAATTTTATAGCTTGGGGCTTATTTAATTTATTTGTAATTTATGTTATTTATGTTATTTTTAAGCTACAAGTAAAATAAGTTTGTGAGATTGCCTAAAAATGTATTTTACCATATTTTAACAATACATAGAAAATAGTAATCATTATTTTTTTGTAAAGTTATATTTATTATATGACTATGTGGTAGTAATTATTCTGACAACACTGAATTTGACGGCTGTTTTGCCGGCGGCGGCCGGCGGCTTTTTTGTAAACCACAAATAAAAATACGTTTTAACTACAGGTATCTTCTATTTTTATTGTGAAAATAGTAAAATTGATGTATTAAGACATATAGAAGTGATTCATAATATTGGTTGTGGCATATCATTTCACAGGTAAGGAATATTTAAGATTTTTTTACCTAACGTTGGTTAGTGTGACAATACTTCAGAAGTTTTGAAGACAAATCTACTTATTCTTTCATGACTTTGCGATGAAAACTAAGGAAAATATGGAAAATATAATTTGAACCTACGAGTAATTATCACATTGCAATAGTTTATAGATTAGTTTAATTTTTTAGTTGGACGTGACAAAAACTGTTGTGTGGAGACTCCATTTCAAGCCAAGCGAAACTCTATCCTGTGATAGTTAGACAGTTGAAATTTTCACAGATGATTCATTTTTGTTGCCGCTATAAAAACTAAAACAATGGAAAAAAAACATATTTAAGGGGGCTCTCATACCCGCGTCCTGAATTTGACGTATGAATAAATGGCGGCTTTTTTGTAAATCTTATATAACAATATATAGTATAATACGTTTTAACTACAGGTATATACCCGCGGCCGTCCGCATGGACCATGCCTGGGTTGACAGCGCGGGCCGCGGCGTGATCCATACGCGCCTCAAACAGCTGTCAGCAATCTGACGGAGCCCCTCTTACAGGGCATTTGCCTGCCGGGGTTGCGGGACTGTCTTATCAGTTGACCCGGAACGTAAAGGGCTATTGAAGGAACACCGTGGATTTTAGTCAGTACAAGTCTGAGAGCCTCTTCACGTCCCGCCTGGGATGGGAGGACCCATTTGATGAATTTACGACGATAGAAAGAGGGCCCAGAGTTTTTTGCTCTTGTTTACTCGATAACGGCAACAAGTAGACGTTTCAAATACTTTATTCACAAAGTATTGAGTTATATATTCTCTATAAAAATTAATAATTAAATTAAAGCAAATATTTAAGGGAGGCTCAAATATAAAAAAATGTGTTTTTGCGGTCTGTGGGTACTAAACTGGGTACAATGAAAATACTTTAACAAATTCTCCACTTTAATCAATAATCGCCTAATCAAACCTTCCGGACCCTGTGGAATATTCTAATAGTAGGGTGGTGAAACAGCGTGGGGTCATTGATCTTGAGGTAAAAGTCAAATCCGAAAGTCATGAACTCATGATCCGCGATTCTCGTGGAGTTAGTAACGTTAAGGTCAAGGTCAAATGTCCTTAGAGATAAGGTAAAATGACTTTGAAATTAAAATCAAATGATTCCGAGGGTATTATTTATATACCTCGAAGGTCAAGGTCGAGTGGAAATTATGGTCAAGGTCAAGTGACTTTAGATTTTAGGTTCATGATCTTGAGACTCACAGTCAAGGTACTGGAACTCCAGTTGACTTGACTTCAATTGCAATAGTATATTTTTCTCTTCTTTTGTTTAAATCTCCAAAACAGTGTGTCCTGTCGCAAAAATAACGAAAAAATTCAGCCAAGTTATAGCGAGAAAAATCTTGTTCCAGAATCTTATGGCCAATTGGTCACCCTACTAGAAAGAGACGGTTACCTCCAAATTAGCTCTCTCAGCTGGCACGTTTTTCGGCATGAGTACTCAATCCAGATTGTTATCATACATCCATGGTATAGACGGGACTAGTGCGCGAGCGAGAGAACACGTTAAGCGCCGCTATTTTAGAATACTTTCTTCAATGCTCCAGGTTATAGCGACTTCAATTTTTCCACACTCTGTTTTGCCAAGCTGTATTTAATTATAAGTGTTGGGCAATGACATTTAAGTTCGATTTACCTTTTTGACCCAACTCAGGGCTTTTTTAACGCCTGTTAAAAAGCGTTCGTACGAAACGGGGCTTAAGCTAGTGGTGTTTTTCTATTTAGTACCTACTAATGCCATTTAAGAGCTTGAAACAGCAACACTAATTTTCATTATTTGTAATACTGTAGAAAAAAATTAATTTTTGTCATGTAATACCTAATTTTATACATCCTCTTATTTAGGTATTCAACTGAAGGACTTTGTATCCACGGTCATGAATAAATATTAAAAAAAAAAAATTGTTAGTTGTCAATGGTTGTCAACTTCCCACAGTTGTCACTGTCTGTCAATCACCTGTCAATGGAAAATATAGCTGAATATTGTTTCTTTATCCATACTATTATCCAGAATTAACATCAACAGAACCAGGAAATAGAGTACTCAGTCTAGTCTACTAAATACGCTCTATCATAGTATTATTCAAATAGTAATTCGTTCCATCAATATGAAAAACAGAGAATAAAACAAATTATTGGTAACAGTAGGTCATATCCATTCGAGTTCCATCATGGATAAACTCACCGTAATATCAGGAACATTATTTATGGCAGCTGACGTCTTTGCCATAGTAAGTCTTGCTATGCCGGACTGGATAATTACTGAAGTCGGAGGTAAATACAAGCAATTACTTATCACCAATTTGACGACATGCTAAAACATTATGACCTTGGTCATTCAGTTCTATTGTAAATAGCAGGAACACAACTTAATCGATTTTAATGAAGAGCAAAAGATAAAATCTATTATTTCAAGTGAAGCTAAAATAGTTTTACAAAACCTTGGAATGGGTCATAGTAGAACTAAAGGGGATTCAGAAAAATACAAAAAGTATTTTAAAATTATTGGTCACCTGTGCTGCCATACGTTTTTTTCATGCTATGGTTGCTTAAACTTTGTCACAATGAAAATTTTTCTCAATTTTTTCACTAAAGTACCAATTCAAGTTCATTTTTTAAAAAGCTGTTTAGTAGGATTGTTACTATTTACTGCTCATCTATTTGCTCAGTAAATGTAGATTATTTTAACAATAAAAAAATGATGAAATTCATCAATTTTTGGTTGTAGTGTCCAAGAATGTAAACTCGGGTACCAAAAATTATCAATATTCTTAAAAGTGACATATCTTAGGCAATACTCGGTATTGTATTTTTTTCTGAATCACCTTTTTTTCTACTATGACCTGTTCCAAGGTTATCCATTCATTACTGGACACCCTGTATAATTATACTATTGCAACCAAGCCAGATATTAAACAGAATTTTTGACCAGCAGAAAGTATAATTATTGGTTCCAATAGTTACTTGGCTTTTCAAATTAAATACATTCAATAGTTCATTGTGATACTATTTATCGCAGCACCAGAGAACTAAATGTTTTGCAAATTAATATTTAATAGCATTCTCTTAATATTCAGGTGACACAAGGCTGGGTTTAATGTGGTCCTGTATAACACTGTACAACAGACCTCAAGTCTGTTACACTCCAGATCTGCAGCCTGAATGGCTACTTGCTTTAATTTGTATATTCATTGGTTGTATATGCATAACTACTACTGTGATACTCCTAGCATCCAGCCATTTTGACAGAAATGTGATACCGTATGCACGATGGGTTGGATTTGCAGCAAGTATGTTATCCAATTTATATATTATTGTAATATACACAAAAAAAGTATTGTTTCATATTAAAATATTTTTTTCTTTTTCAGTGGTCGTTTTTTGCTTAGCGGCAGTAATATTCCCAATGGGATTCCATGTGGATGAAATTGGTGGTCAACCATACCAGCTACCAAACAGCCACCAAGTTGGCATATCATACATCTTATTTGTTCTCTCTCTTTGGATTACTGTGATATCAGAATTATTTGCTGGCAAAGTGTGCTTGCCTCATTTTTAATCAGATGATGTTATGGTATAGTGGTTAATTTTATTGTAAGATATAGACATTCCATGTAGGTAGGTTAATAATAATAATTTAGTTGTTTCTATTAAAATTCTCTTAAAATCTTTAGACTATGTATTTTACTCTGCTCAATACTGGCTTTTATTTTACTCATGATTTTGATCCTGTTCTTCAAAATTTATAAATGAAGTTTCGTAATTTAGACCTTAAAATGTCTCCAGATTCCAATCTATCTTTGTACAAAATTCATCAAAATCGGTGCTGCTGTTTAGGCATGAAAGAAAATATAATAGTATAATTAATAATGTTTATGGCCGTCCGCTGCGTTTAAGCGGGCGTCCGTCGCGGGTGCCCGCGTGGCGTGCTGTTTCATGTGATCTCATAGATCACCGCTGCGTGCTGCGGGTCGCACGTCTCGCACGCGGCGCGGGCGCCGGGACCCGCCACGCGGGCGACGGGTGTCCGTGACGAAGCACGCGAGCGGAGATGCTATTTTGCATCATTTCCCTTGTACAGTCGATTTCAAAAATGTGTTGGCAATGTCAAAGATTCAAAATATTTTGAGCGTTGATAAGCTCAATAAATTCTACAGAATCTATAGATCAAAAATATGTCCTCATGTGAACGGTTCAATAATATATAATTTGCATAAGGCAATAATTGTGATCACCTTTTAAAAAAAATATATTTTAAATACTCTATTAGCTTTAATAATATCTGAGCAGGGTAAGCTTCATAATTATCTCTACACATTCATAGGAAAGTATTTTTCTCTTAATAACGTAAAATGTGCAATAATCTAGACGTGACATATGGGCTGATTAGCTGTCGCTCTTGTCTACGTCGTCTTTTGGCTAGGTAGTATATCAACAAATAATCCATGATATCGACTGTACACCCGCGCGATCAAAATTGTACTGGCGGCGCTGCGAGAGGCGCGACGGAGCACGGCGCGGGTGCCCGCGACGGACGCCCGCTTAAGGTGAATGCTCCAGGGTAGCCCGTGAAATTCAAAATTTCGCGGGCTACCTTGGAGCATTCACCTTAAGTATCCCGAAAAAATAAATACACGTCGTCTAATACTACAACCCCCCGCCCCCCCTGTGATATTTCGTGATTTTATATAGACCCCCTCCCCCCATTTCGAACCTCACGTGATTAATGGACGGTCCCTAAACATTATAGATAATAATCTTATCTGGAGAATGGTCGGACCTCGCATCAGAGCGTCTCACGGCGGCGTCCTGTACCCCTAGCACGAATCACTTTCGAAAAAGTATTCGTATCGTCTTGGAAAGCATTTTGTATGGGAACTTGAACAGCGCCTCTGGTGAGCGTAATTAAACTAATTTTCAGAACATAATACACCTAATTAACAAAACTAACAGTTTAATTTACGCTCACCAGAGGCGCTGTTCAAGTTCCCATACAAAAATACTTTCCAAGACGATACGAATACTTTTTCGAAAGTGATTCGTGCTAGGGGTACTGTACTCTCTGCGACGGACCAGGGCGACGACGCGGCGCAGTTTGGGAACCCCTGATCGGTATAAAGAATATTATCTAGGTATCTATTATTTTTTTACGTCTGATGCAGTGTAAAAATAAAACAATTAGTAAAAACAAAATCATTTATTGACTATCTCTAAAATAGAATATTTCGCGTGCTTGAACCCTTTACCGGTCTTAACGGTTAGCGTGCTTTTAAAAATATTTCATAATTATTCATATCTGCAGATGAAACTTGTTACAGAAAATCATAAAATTACAATATTTACATAACTATAGATAAACGTAAACACATAGTCCATTGAATAGAACAAATAGTCTTCTGCAAGTCTTTGATCACTTCACACTTAAGAAACGTTTGTTTTTAAAGAATCCCACTTTATTCCATGCATCAGCTTTATTCATTTATTTCTTGTAGTTTTTATTCTCAGCAAAATTTCTTCATCACTGTTCAATCCATTTCTGCTGTACAACTGAATATGCGGCTTTTCATTGTGTCTCCTCATCCTAGCAAAGCGCCTTAAAATTAAGATGTTAATTATGTCGAGCGATGATTAGACTGGCTGATTGGCACGCAGCAAACGGAGGGCAGCTTGTTACATCACTACGCAACAACACGCTAATAAACTAGGACGGAAATCAAATACGGAATGTTAAATGCCTGGAACAGCTGGAAGACTGGCCTTGCAATCTAATATCGATTGATCGCTGCCAGTATAACAAAGTGGGTATTGACTTAAGAACTCAATTGCTTTAGAGCTTGAATCGAACGCCAACTCTCGAATGATGAAGTCCACAGGAACACTTTGTCTGTAGCTGCACATATAAAGTAAAAGTTAATACAACACGACCAGCAATGCTGGCAAAATAGTACAAGTATATAAAAAACTTATAGTACAAGACCATGAATGCCAAACTTATTGTATGGTTATATTGGGTATAAGGGATGCTGTAAAGACGTCTGATTACACAGAAATTTCTGATGTAACATTAAGTTGCTATAATTACTAACATGTACTCGATACAGAAGCTGTATTCTTTGTTTGCCTCTACTTTATTTACACACAAAAAAAAAACTTCAACCGATATACATAAACCAAGCAAGATTCATCAAAACATTAAAAACTAATCAATACACAAGAGCGAGCTTAGCTCAAAAGAGTTTGTTCCGGGCCATGGATAAATAAGGTCTTTTGTAAATTAAAAAAATAAATTGAACAGAAGAAAGTTAATATTCAGTTTTGAATAATAACGGATGTATAGCGAGTGAAGCGAGCAAGTTGGTTTCCCTTAATTAAGAAACCTTATAATCCTGGCTACGGCCATGCCAAAACGAGAATACGTGACTCCGACTAGAATATTACATACTAGCTGTGCCCGCGACTTCGTTCGCGTGGATGTCGGAACTTAACAATGTATTTTTTAGTGCTTCTTTATTAACAACATTAGCTGTGAACCATCATTCTGGAGCATACATAAATATGCGTACGTAAATCATCAAATGAGTCCTCCCACCCAGGGCAGGGTAAGAGGGACTGTCAGACTTGTACTGATTAAAATCCACGGTGTCCTATAAATCTTATAATAGGCCTTTACGTTCCGGGGTCAAGGTAATTCGATAGTTCCGCGACCCCGGCAGGCTTTGGCCTTCTAAGGGGTGGGCCGTCATTGTGCTGACACATTGAGGCGCGTGTTGAACACAACGCGCCGTCGACCCAGGCATACTCGCCGCCCACATGCTCGTGCAAGAGAAAAATCTACGTTTAAACGCCTCTGGGACCTGAGTAGTATGGGCGAGCTCCGGAGCCTGACGTTCCTGCCTTTGCCGGCGCTGGCAGCCCCAGGACGTAAGCAGACATGGGCGAAAGTCATTCTTTCAAGGAAACAGGCCGTACCTATGCGTGACCCATCCTATCCCATCGTATCACATCGTACCTCATCCTATCACATCATATCCCATCCCATTCTATCCCATCCCATCCTTTCCCATCCTATTCTACGATTCCTTTAAATCGCTTTAATTAATTTACATTTTTTGTTTGTAAGGTGTAAACCGATTACGATGAAATAAAAAACACAATGTTACTTCAATTTAAAACCTCTATTCCAGGTTTTTTTTTTTTTGTTAAAATATGTTTAGATTATTTATTTGAATATGTAGTTTCTATTCGAAGCTAGATGGCGCTACTGAACTGCGCGTCTCGGTGTGAACTGACCGTAATTTTACTTCTGTGTAAAATTACGGTCAGTAATTTTACTCACACACACACACTGTGTGTGAACTGACCTTAATATCACTTTAAATTCCAATATCTTTTGATAGACTGAACCGATTGCAATGAAACAAAAACTAAATGTTACTTCAAGGTACGTTAAATCGTTGTGTATAAAAGTTATCTACATTGATTTCGTACATTTTACGTGATGCTCGGATAACTAAACAGACAATCAGAGAAAAATGCTGGAAATGAGTTTTATTGGTTGTCCTTTAACACCCTGGCTATATTTTTTTTAATGTACAAAAACTTCTTTTCTACAGTTTTATTATATGTATAGATTATAAAACAAGCCCCGTCAAAGAGAGTTCGACCGCCAAAGTAGACAGCTTCGGATCTTGCCGCCGTTTTGAGAAAATCAGGTTGTTGATTTTGATGTTCTTTTGGCACACCATCCCTTACACCCATTTTAACTTAAATAATTATCATCGTCTTGCCAATATCCCATTCGACTTGGGTCGGCGCAACAAATTTTGTTCTTAACTTAAACATCAGCTCATTTTCACTGCTGGACAAAAGCCTTTTTAACCGACTTCAAAAACGATTCATTCAGATCAGTTCTAAAGATCTTTTTTTCTTTTATTTGTGTGATTATTTTATCCTGTACAGAAGGCATTGATTAATGAGTAGGTAGATCATGACCTATCATCACCAAACATTTTGATAGGCTACGCTTTTGGAATGGAACCTTAGTTATTGTTTAACAGAAACCTCAAGGGGTCATGCCCGTAACACACCCCCGCTGCGAATCTAAGTAGACAAAATCGCGACGCGCTTTCCGTAGCGGGACCAGAGTCTCTACCATAAGGGTCCCCACATACATCAGTTTTCCTGATCAGGAATTCCGAACGGAATTCGAAATGATGAATGAAATACGATGAAATATGAACAACACACACAAAATATGCACACACACTTGTAAGAATTCACTGTGTTCGTATAGAAAACGGATCAGGTTTCCTGATCAGGAAAACTGATGTATGTGGGGACCCTTAGTTGTCATTACGATACTCGATCATACGCATCGACCGCGTTTGGCGCTCTAAATGGTTTTTAAAGTTCATACAACCATGGAGCGGGCCAACGAGAGCGCCAAACGCGGTCGATATCGATGATCGAGTATCGTAATGACAACTCATGGTATGGGTACTGGCCTCAATGGCCACACGCCGCGTTCGCCTAGAGCGGAACCATTATTATTTGGCGAGAAGCTGTGTGAAAATAGTGAAATACCATTATGTCAGAGTAAAAAGGGAGGCAACCGGATGGCGAGTGGTAATCTGGGATTTGAAATGGTAGAGCCCCCTCATATCGACCAAATGGACCCCAAGCGTATTGGGCACTGTAATGGGGGTGGGGCAGTGATTACTTTTTGTTTTAAGAAACCGGATGAATATGCGATAATGATTGGAAGGTTAAGAATGCCTTAAATTGTTAACTATTTAATTTTACCAGGCGACGTATTTGCATCACCAAACGTTTGAATTTTTTTAAATTTATTTACTACTTCAAGATCCTCTTATTATCAAGGAAATAAATACCTTACAGAGCTGCCTCTAGAAAGACAAATTTGAAGGACTTAAGAAAACATCCTCCATTCAAAAGCTACTAGCTAGTGCATTTTACACAGTATTTTCGTAAATTAAAGTACGGACTACACTGAAAGCCAATAACAAAATTATGACTTCTATAAAAAGTACTCGAAAATGATTTCCCTTTAACATTAGGTATGGACCCATAAATATCAAACTTGTTTGACAGAAAGATAAAATCGACTGCAATCAAGAATCAAACCTGTAACTATCTGATTCAGTACATCAGAAAGTCTTTTTCAACCTAGCCATTGGACTTCATTGGTGGTTTTTCAATTGGAGTTTTATTGGTTTCTCAAGCTACTTAAATAAAGGGTTTTGTGCCTTTTGTACACACGGCCACACATCAAGCTATACAAAACCAGTATAAAGCTGATCGTTGAATACACGGAAAGACGGATCACATACAAAGCGAGACCACGGTAAACTGGTTTTGTATAGCTTGATGCGTAGCCGTGTGTACCAGTTTCTTATCCGCCATTTTGTTCTTTTTTTCAAAATGTCAGCCATGTCTGATACATTCATAGATCGATAGATCACATCAATACAAACATAAAATGTAAGAGGCTAAACCTCTTAAAACGTCTCGTTTCCGAGTTATGAGCTGTCAAACATGTACAAGTAGTGGCACATTTTTCTTTTTCTTATATATTTTGATGTTTATTGATCAAAAAATCCTTTTTGATCAATAAACATCAAAATATTAGGTTGGGGAAAAAGTCTTTTCGCATTATAGTATGTGTGAACTTGTAATAAAATCTCTTTGGCTATACTATTTGTATCTGGCTGGTTTTGGTATCATTGAAAGTTTAAATTTTAAAGAACATAATTCCAAATTCAAATTAGGAAAATGTGTGATTTTCATTTGTTTTTCGTACCTTCAAGATGAGTGAATCTAATGAAGAAATTCGATACATTTTAAAATTTTACTACAAAAAAGGTAAAAATGCAACGCAAGCCGCGAAAAAAATTTGCGATGTTTATGGACCTAGTGTAGTGTCTGTGAGAGTAGCACAAATTTGGTTTAAGCGTTTTCAATCCGGAAATTTTGATGTCAAAGATGCACGTCGCTCTGGTCGCCCTATTACGGATAAAATGGATGCCATTTTTGAAAAAGTGGAGCAAGATCGGCATATCAGTAGTTACGACGTAGCTGAAGAACTGGAAATTGACCACAAAACAGTTTTGGCGCATTTGAAAAAAACTGGGTACACAAAAAAGCTCGACATTTGGGTACCTCACGAGCTCACTGAAAGAAACCTAATGAACCGTGTACTCATTTGTGATTCTTTATTACGACGTAATGAAACCGAACCATTTTTGAAGAAGCTGATAACTGGTGATGAAAAGTGGATCACGTATGACAAGAACGTGCGAAAAAGGTCGTGGTCAAAGGCCGGTCAGGCTTCACAGACTGTGGCGAAACCCGGGTTAACTCGCAACAAGGTGATGCTGTGTGTGTGGTGGGATTGGAAGGGCATTATTCATTATGAGCTGTTACCACCAGGCAGGACCATCGATTCTGAACTCTACTGCGAACAACTGATGAGATTAAAGCAAGAAGTTGAAAGAAAGCGGCCGGAATTAATCAACAGAAGGGGTGTGGTTTTTCATCATGATAACGCTAGACCTCACACATCTTTAGCCACCCAACAAAAATTAAGAGAGTTTGGCTGGGAGGTGTTAATGCATCCGCCGTATAGTCCTGACCTTGCACCTTCAGATTTCCACCTGTTTCGGTCTCTTCAAAATTCTTTAGGCAGTGTCAGGTTAACATCACGAGAGGACTGCCAAAACCACTTGTCGCGGTATTTTGACCAGAAGTCCCAAAATTTCTATAGCAATGGGATCATGTCCCTACCTACAAGATGGCAAAAAGTTATCGAACAAAATGGTACCTACATACTTTAGTTAAATGTAAATAAACTTTATTAAAAAATGTTTTGAATTTTCTTAAAAAATGCGAAGAAACTTTTTCCCCAACCTATTATATAAGAAAAAGAAAAATGTGCCACTACTTGCAATAAAACTAATTGAATATTAGTTTTATTGTTGAAGTATCCTTTTATCATAAACATCAAAATGTCAATAAAAAAAAGAAACTGTGTCACTACTTGTACGTTTGACAGCTCATAACTCGGAAACGTGACGTTTTACGAGCTTTTGCCTCTCTACATTTTATGTTTGTATTGATGTGATCTATCAATTTATGAATGTTTCATGCGTGGCCGCGAATTTTAAAAAAAATAATCAAAATGTTGGAGTGCACCTGGTATACTCCCCATACGAAAATGTTCAAACCCCTTTCTCTAACTTATTTAACAGCATTTTACAAACCCCGTTTTGTTATTTGGCATGATCTGGTGCTAAAGTTTAAAGATACAAGGCATTGCATCATTTCTTGTAGAAATGTCGTAATACCTTGTATTCATAAACTTTCAACGCTAGTATGTAAATTAATTGAAGTAAGGGACGTACGACTTTATGATGTATCTCAGGTATTGCTTGCGTTCTCGATCAACAAACCAGTCCATGAGATATCCGGCCATCAAAGGTGCAGTTTTATATAGCAAGAAAAATTTATGAAGATTTCCTGTGGCCCAAGCACATCTCGTTTGCAGTGCATGTTTGATGCACTCGTTTTCTCTATCTTCTTTTGAAAGAAACTGAAATATTGTGGTTAAATCTGAAAAGAATAAATTAAATAGCTTGAAAAAATGTATATAGGTTGTTAACAAATTAACTGCAGGAATTTCGTGTACGTACTCGGTATCAAAAACCAAATATAAATCCAAAAAAAAAATTACAAAACTAAAATTTTTTTTTTTTAAATAAGGGTCAGTTCAGACCGAGACGCAAAGCGACGCGACGATGCGTGAGGAGGCCTGTCATTTCACGCTGCGTCGCGCTACGCCTCGCGGCGCCGCGATGCGCCTCGCTGCGCCGCGATACGCATCGCAACATCGCGAGGCGCATCCAGACGCCGCGCGGTGCTACAGAACGTGTCTAGATTTTCCACGTGCTGCCGCCCCGCCCCGCGTCCTCCCGCAGTCCCATTTGCAAATGGCGGCCTCAGCTACATAGTCCAGGGGCTAGAGGTAGTTGAGTATGCAAAATCCGAGTGACGGCAACTATGACCGAATTCATAAACATAATAATAATAATAATATTAATAATATTATATAAAGTTCTTACATCTATTTTGAGAGCTAAAATTAGTAAACACATTGATGAAAATTCTATCATGTCTGCTTCTCAAAATGGATGTAGGAACGGGTCCCGCGGTACTAAGGAGCTGCTCCTCATTGATATGGCCATTAGCCAACAGGTTCGCCGTTCTCGAAAGGATCTGTCGACATGTTGGATAGACTATAAGAAGGCCTATGACTCGGTGCCACATACATGGCTCATGAGAGTGCTGGAGTTGTATAAAGTTGATACAACTCTATGCACTTTCCTGATGTCGTGTATGAGGCAATGGAAGACAGTCCTTCGCTATCCAGGATGTCGGAATATCCAGAGAACAAGCGAACCGATAAGGATAGAGCGAGGTATTTTCCAGGGTGATAGTTTGAGTCCACTTTGGTTCTGCTTGGCCCTGAATCCCCTTAGCACACTGCTGGAGGATTCAGGTCTAGGCTATCGGTTGAGGAGAGGTGGTCAGGTTATATCTCATCTCCTTTACATGGATGACCTCAAACTCTTTGCCCCCAACAATTTGCAACTGATGAAGCTACTGAAGGTAACTGAAACCTTCAGTAGCGCCATCAGGATGGAATTTGGTGTGGACAAATGTGCGGTCATGCATGTAAAGCGAGGGGGGATTGTGGAATCTGTGAGCACCCAACTCACGAATTCCATAAACCTTAGACCCCTCTCAGCAACCGAAACCTATAAGTATTTGGGTATGTCCGAAGCGTTGGGTATCAATGTTGCTGACATGAAGCAAGCGTTGAAGGAGCGTTTCTTTGGCCGCCTGAAAAAAGTATTTAATAGCCTTTTGTCAGGTGGTAATAAGGTGCGCGCCTTCAACGGCTGGGTCATGCCAGTATTGATGTACTCTTTTGGCATACTCAAATGGACTCAAACAGAACTTGATGCCCTGGATAGGAGGGTCCGTACATTGCTGACTGCATATCGAATGCATCACCCACGGTCTTCGGTTATGAGATTGTATATCCCGCGAAAATGTGGAGGTCGAGGTTTTCTAAACGCTAAGACTCTCCACAACCGCGAGATATGCAATCTCAGGGAATATTTCCTAAAAGCCGACGTGGGAATGCATCGAGATGTAGTGGCGGTGGACAAGGTCCTCACCCCGCTCTCCTTGGCTAAAGAGAACTGGCACAAACCTGCGGTACTTGACACTAATGACCGCATGGAGGTATGGCAGAGCAAGGAGCTTCACGGACGCTTTTTCCGGGCTCTACATGGACCTGATGTAGATTTGTCAGCGTCCGTGGCCTGGCTACGATCCGGGGACCTCTTTGGTGAAACCGAGGGTTTTGTCTGTGCAATTATGGATGAAGTTATGATGACGAATAACTACCGGAGATTTATTGTGAAGGATGGCACGGTTGACATATGTCGGGCATGCCACCGTCCTGGCGAATCAATCCGTCACATAATTTCCGGGTGTTCTCGTCTGGCTAACGGAGAATACTTGCATAGACATAACCTTGTAGCCAGGATAATCCATCAGCAACTTGCTCTGAAATACAGCCTTGTGGAATCGGAAGTGCCGTACTACAGGTATGAGCCCGACCCAGTTCTTGAAAGTGGCAATATCACACTGTACTGGGATCAATCCATCATCACTGACAGGACTATTGTAGCCAATAGACCTGATATAGTGGTGGTGGATCGATCAGAGCGGCGCACAATGATTGTTGACATAACCGTCCCGCATGACGAGAACCTCGTGAAAGCTGAAAAAGATAAGCAAATTAAGTATATTGATTTGGCTCGCGAGGTTGTCGATGTGGGATGTGGATTCAGCGATCATTGTGCCGATAGTCGTGTCGGCCCATGGCTTAATTGCCAAGAGCCTCGACCAACATCTCAGGAGGCTCTCGTTAGGCAGCTGGATCAAGGGCCTGATTCAGAGAGCAGTTCTTCTGGACACGGCGCGCATTGTCAGGAGGTTCCTTTCTTTGGAGCCCTGACCGCCGGTAACTTGGACCCTGTTCCCGATACCGGTGGGCCACTATTATTTATATTTTTAAATGTTTTTTTTAATTCTTGTTTTTGTAAAAATATTTAAAAATGTATATAGTAAGGTGAATGAATGAATAAATGACAATAATAATATAATAATATTCCACAACTATCACACAACGCCATCTAGTCCCAAGCTAAGCAGAGCTTGTGTTATGGGTACTAGACAACTGATAAACATACTTATATATTTCTAAATACATACATATTATAGATAAATTACACCCAGACACAGAACAAATGATCGTGCTCATCACACAAACATTTGTCCTGGGTGGGAATCGAACCCACGACCTCCGGCATAGCAGTCAGGGTCACTAACCACTAGACCAACAGGCCAGTCAATAATATTATTATGCGCTTTATTTATCTGTCCCGCAAAAAGCTGTGATCTGATTTTTCTATAAATTATTACGGAAGTAATCATTAAAATGATTTTATATCATGTACTCAATAATTATGTAAAGTGTAATTTATCTATAATATGTATGTATTTAGAAATATATAAGTATGTTTATCAGTTGTCTAGTACCCATAACACAAGCTCTGCTTAGCTTGGGACTAGATGGCGTTGTGTGATAGTTGTGGAATATTATTATATTATAATACATTCCGTTTACGATTAAGAGAAGAGGGCGAAAAAAAATGAACCAAAAAATTGACCGGCAAGTTCTACATTGTTATTCTTTGACCTTTTCTTAACTTAAATCGGTTGGCGAAATTCGTTACGGTACTCACAATTATGCATACTTAGTCACCTCTAGCTACCGGTCTTCACCTCGCATCGGGGAGCGGCCGCGAGCGGCGTCAAGCGGCGTCGCGCTGCGCCGCGCAACGTCGTGAGGCCTTGAGAGGCGCAGCGCAGCACCGCTGCTTTGAGATGCGTCGCGTTGCGCCGCGAGGCGTCGCGCGGCGCATCGCTGCGCATCTCAACGTATTCTAAATTCTCACAACGAAATGTGTATCTTTTGGTGTAGAAAATAAAGTCGTATTTTGAATGGCTCTTAAAAGTGTGCGCGCATCGTCGCGTCGCTTCGCGTCTCGGTCTGAACTGACCCTATAACATTTTTTTTCAAGCATTTGTTTTTTGGCCAATTAATATGGCAAACAAACAAGAAAAGTGAGTGTATAAAAACGTGGTAAAATAAGTTATTTATAAAGTTTGATTATTAATTCCAGTCAGTAAAATGACATTTCCAGTGTTCAGGTTTGTTTCATTTTGTTTGTATCAGTGACAGTTGCACGTGTCATTTTACTGACTCGAATTAATAATCAAACTATACGTATTTCGATGAATTCCCAGTCCAAAGTCTGCAAAATGTGATAGGAAAGTTGGAATCAGCTGTGAACGCAACACACGGGTGAACGATCTCAAAGAGCAACTAAATTCATTAATTTGGCCAAAAAAATGCTTGAAAAAAAATCATTTTTAATATGCTCGAAAAAAAATATTGGAATATCATAATTATGTATTTGGTTTTTGATACCGAGTACGCACACGAAATTCCTGCAGTTAATTATTTAACACCTGAGCCCGTATCACGAGTTTTCACTATTTTACTTTACAGCGTCTTTCCAGTATTTACAGTGATTCTTGTGGAAAAATGGAACAGCGCCTCTGGTGTACGAAGAAGGAACTAATTTTTACCTTGAAATTAAAGGAACTGGAACTTTGACATTTTCAATTGACTATTTTCAATGAAAAAATTAGTTCCTTCTTCGTACACCAGAGGCGTTGTTCCATTTTTCCGACGCGACGCTGTAAACTAGTGAAAACTCTTGATAAGGGCTCTTGTATATTACAGTCAAACTGATTAGACAGCTATTCTACATATTTACTACCACTCCGCCCGCGATTTTGAATCCATGAATGCATTTATTTTTGTTGTTTGAAAAAAAAAATGTCTCAAAAGAAGCGCACACTGCAGTGGGATATTGGACAAGTTCTTTAAACACATCGTGCCCAGGGTTCCGCAGAGCACATTTTGTATATGCCTGCCATAGATGTCTTTGGTAACGTACAGGAAAGAAAAGGTCCTACAACAAAATTCATGTTTTTCTTTTTCTAGAGTATGTTGATTTCATTTGACATTTGGTTAAGGAACGCTCAGAGCATATAGGTCTAACACTGTGGACACTGTGGTCGATGTTGCGGAAGAACGCTGCAGTGTTGCCAAGGTCGCGATGTAATCTCAAAACTCAGAGAACATAGCCTTCTTTCAGGACACTTGTCTATCAACATCAAAGAAATTTAAGATTTATACAACTGGAAAAATAAATACCACATACCTAATGTATTTTTAGTAAAAATGTAATACAGTATCCTGTATGCAGTAAATTCCGGCGCATTGGATTTGCAGTCAGGCAATTCACTGTAGAGCATTTTAAGTTGTGTCTGGCATTGATTGAACTCTTCATGATCACCTTTCTCAAGAGCAATCCGAGCATGCGTCTCATAAACTTCAACAGTAAAATTGTCGCGTATTCCTTGTACCTGGAGAAAAGTTTATATTATAGAAATCACTCAATGATAACAGGATATATATTTTGCAGGAACTATTGTTAGTGAAAAAAGCTTAAGAGGAAACACAAGGGCCGTCTTTCCATACAAAGTAGTCCCCTGTTTCCTCCCTAGATAATGCCAGTAGAGCAATAATTTTTTTACAAAAAATCTATGGCCACTTGTTGAGGCCACTAGCCTCAACCCAGCAGCCACCATCAACAGCACGCCGCACTCCGCGGGAGTGAAAGAGGGGTGCGGGGGCAGTAGAACGTCCATCGGCGCCGGCGGCCGAACGAGGCCCAACGCCACACAACCAGTCAGCTGTTGCGCGTCTCCAAGCACGGCTGCGCTTGCCCATTTAATTCATATTTCATTTTGGTGTTTTTGATGATAATAATTATTTAACTACATACGTCTTACAACCGCGAATAATATTTTAATCAACATACAACCTAGCACTGGCCTGCAAATTGCTAAAAATGCAAGAAATTTTGAATTCCGCGGGCTGGTTGGAGCATTCCGCTTAAAGGTTTTTTTATCTTTCAATGGTTAGTACTCTTTGTTGAGCTGTTAGTATGGGTGATTAAATCAAGATACTTACAGTTAAATCTTGTCTAATTGATTTCAACTGATCACAAGCATATCTGTAATCTTGTTTGTCTATCCATCTCTCTTTGACATTTTTGAGGGAATTTCTCAGAACTGACACGGGTCGGACCTCACATGGTTCTGGTGCTTTAGTAAGCCTGAGGAATGACTTTTCAATATCTGAGCAAGTCCCTACTATGTGCATGTTATTGACTTCATAATCGCCTTCACAATCCTGGATGATAGATCTTCTTGCTGTTGGTTCCTGTTTCTTGATTCCACCCTGCAAAGAGCTTGCTATGGAAGGAACATTACCTACATTATTACCAAATCTCTCCGCTCGTTTGAGCAGTTTCTCAGCATTACCCTGAAAATCTTCAACAACAAATTGGTCAAATGAAGGTTTTTTTTTATTTGTATTTTTCTGATATACTTTTTTCTGATCCAAAGATAATCTATCTTTTACTTTCTGACGCCCTTTGCCCTTGGTACTCTTTTTTTCTTCAACCTCATCACTAGAATTAGATGAAGCACTGAAAATAAAAACATGTTATTGCTTAATGTCAACCAAATAAAATAAAATAAGGTCAATAACTTGCTTATTGGCATATTAAAGTAATTATTATACAATTAACATACCTCAACCTTTTTCTAGGAGGACTCCTAGACCTAGATCTGCTCCTAGAGCTAGGACGTCTTCTACGCTGTGGAGAGTTCTTATGACCATTGAAGCCTCGAGCACTTAACAGACCTCTATTTTTGGGTAGATCCTGAGCATTTTCTAGTTTTTGATACAAACTTAAAGTACCTCTAACAGGTTTAACTGACAAATTATTTCGTTCACTATGAACACTCGGAATCGATTCCTCATCCCAATTCCTTGTCCATATTTCATCTTTAGCAGCAGCAGCTGTTATTCTGCCTTTCAAACAGATATCAATTTGATCACGATCAAAACCAGATTTGCATTTTTCATAGCATCGCTTGATATATCTCTCTAAGCTTTCAGGCCATGAGCCTGATGATTTGAAAAAATTTGAAGAATTGTTATTTTGATTATTACTTTCTTCATCTACATTTTCATTTTTAGTAAGCTCTTCTGGTTCTGGTGGTTGAGGTATATCTTCTGTTGCCAATGGAGGAGGCATTGGCACATCAAGTGGGGGGGGCGGGGGTTTGGGAATGTCTGGAGGAGGAAGCGGTGGCAGTGGAGGAGGATGGTCTGGTAACGGAGGTTGAACATCACTTGAGCCTTCAGTCCTGTCTTCATTAAACCTATTGTTATTAGGCTTCTTGCGTTTCTTTTTAGGACCATTTGCATTTGGAAGCAGTGGATTTTCATTAAGAGGTATAGGTGCAGGTTTCCTTACGTTATTGAGATTAAACCTGATAGGAGGTTGATTAAAAAAAGGACGGTTGGTATCAAGGGGGGACATTCCAAGCAAGGGAGTGCTTGGTGGCGGCTTCAAGAATTGAGGATGACTAAGATCCATCTTCTGGTCCTTGTTTTGGTGAAATTGATTAGGGTTATTCGGAAACCCTCCGTTATTGTTGGCCATTTGATTGAAGTACTGATTATAATACGGTGGATACATGCCACCATGATATCCATTGTATTGGTGGTGATGGTACATATTGTATAGCCAAGGATTATGATTAGGTGGTAAACCACTTACAGTTTGTAACGGAGGTTCTTTCGAACTATTGTCAGTCATGACGATGAATAACAGTAGCGTGCAATCAATAAAATCAAATACCGTTCACTGAATTAGTTATTTTCTTTTCTCAGACTGACCTTAAAACAAAATGGCGACGAGATTTATTTTTAAGTTAAGGTATTGCTTTCTGAATAAATCTGGTTTAAACGACTGCGTTATCCATATATTTACTTTAAATTACACTTAACTGCAGTTTCACTCTTTTGTAATCAGCTTCTACAAGCAGCCACGAAATAAATTACAACAATGATCGATCAGTGATTCAGTTCCACAGAACACCAGCTAAAATGTACTCTGTGACACCAGCCACAGAGCATGTAATTTTAAGAGTCGGAACTTAGAACATTTAGGTCCGAGTTTATAACGGAAGTGGTACCAATCACAACAAAAAAACATGGCTACCAACATAAAAGTTTCACATACACAGAAATAGGGATGCCCAACGCATCATAGAGTTGTCATACCTTATCGATATTTAGTTTATCGATATCGATAAAATGCATACTACGCAGGTAGTAGGTAGGTTCCAAAATTTATTGATTTTAAAATAAAACTTGGTGAAATAAAACACTGATTTATATAATTTCAACATTTATTAATTTATATAAATTATTAACGACCCGCCTTTGCTTCACAAGGGTAAACCGATCGTTACCAAACCGCTCCTAAGCCTTCAGAGTGATCGCGCCCGGCATTGGTTGCGGCCATGCTGCGGGGCGAGACGGAGTGGGAAGCGGTCGCCTCCTTCTGCGAAGCAGTAATGCTCGCGAAGGAGGAGGCGGGCCGCGCGAGAGAGAGGGCAATGTCCTCCCTCCGCCCCACCCGCGGTGGTTGGCGCCCACGGCGTCGGACGTCGCAAGACGATCTCCGGCCACCGTAGGCGCGGGCATGCGGGCGGCGAGTAAAGGGCAACTCGCAGCCCGACCATGGACCATGCCCGGGTCGACGGCGCGTTGTGTTCCACGCGCGCCTCAAAGAGCGTCAGCGTAATGACGGGGCCCCCTCTGTAGAGGGCCAAAGCCTGCCGGGGTCGCGGGACTTATACCATTACCGTGACCCCGGAACGTAAAGGGCTATTGAAGGACACCGTGGATTTTAGTCAGTACAAGTCTGACAGTCCCTCCCGCCCTGCCCGGGGTGGGAGGACTCATTTGATGATTTTACCACGATAAAAAAAAAAAAAAAGCCTTCAGAGTGAAGGCACAACTTTGCAGCAAACACCTCAATAGCTGGCTTGTGGAAAGTATCTGAAATGAAACATAATAATTTGTTAATAATATTTCGGGAAAACGAAAAGTATCTTATAAAACTTACAACAAAATAAAAACAAACCGTCTTAAAACAAGATAAACATCTCTTGAAAACTAAAGCCTAAAAAAATTGTCAACATCAAAACAACATTTCATGTTGATATCTACGGGTTGTTTTGCAACTCAACTCTTTTTTTAGAAAACCCTTCCACAGTTGTTTATTTTTATGTGGTGATGTAAGGCTTCACAAGTGTTATGAATGTGCTACAGAAACTCAGCTTTTTAAATATATTTATTATTAAAATATCTTTAAAAGTCTGTTTGTTATTTTTTACATTTTAATCAAATTCACATTTTTTTTATAATTATTTACTTTTTGACTCTGAATAGGTGTAATGATGTGGAAATTTTGATAATTGTCTGTCAGTGAGAGGTAAAGCGGTCAAATTCAAAGTTGGGATTGCATACCTTCCAACGGTTTCCATATTTATTGAAATCCTTTTTTCCGAAGAGTTCAGCACATACATTTCGCTGCACATGTTGTTTTACTATTGGTAGATTCACCGATTCTTCAATACCAACAGCTTTTAGCCTCTCCTAATAGCTGGAATAAAAAATATAAAACATTACTTCGAAGATCACTGGCTGTTTCACTGCAAATTTATAAAGTGTGATTTAAAGAAAGCACACTATCAGAATAACTAAATGAATATATAAATTATTATGCTTGGAACATGAAATTCTAAGATTAATTATAGATTCGCAGTATAATGGTGTCACAGGTAGATAATGTCTTTAGGCTCGACCAACATGAACCAAAATTATAATTTTGTATGTAGAAAAATATTTAAAACTTTTCTTCACTAGTTTCAGCTAATTTTGATTGGTGATGGTTGTATTACAGATGTTGATGATGCTTTTAATTTCAAATTAGTGCTGTGAGAGTAAGAGAACAAAATCACATCAGCAGATGTACTCACCGGTTTGGATACAGGGAAACCTTGGAAAAAAGTTATTTCCAGTATGCCAGGACTCCTTTGTGACCCTAATCCCACAAACATCGAGTCGATGTCTAGTTTTATGTTCAACAGTTCTAAATTATTCATTTTCTCGTTAAAAATATGTAGAGAAATTGAAAAGCAAACCACTTCTAAGACGACGCACTGACTAGACACTCCACTCAACGTAACGTTAACACAATCACAGAAATTATTCTTGTAAGTTATATTCCCAAATCATACAGAAAAAGGAAAAACAAACTGAAAAACACAACACGAAGGCAGACATATTTGTTTCGGTCTCCATAATTTAGTCACGTGGTATCATTATTTAGTACTGTGATGTTGGTCAATATGATTTTCTGACGTGTTTTTGAATGTTGGCAATGGATTGGGAATAAATTCCATACATTGACCTGATTGTTCGGAGTTACACAGGGCTGGTGTCAGCCCTGTGTAACTAATCCATTGCCAACATTCAAAAACACGTCAGAAAATCATATTGACCAACATCACAGTACTAAATAATGATACCACGTGACTAAATTATGGAGACCGAAACAAATATGTCTGCCCTCGTGTTGTTTTTCAGTTTGTTTTTCCTTTTTCTGTATGATTTGAGAATATAACTTACAAGAATAATTTCTGTGATTGTGTTAACGTTACGTTGAGTGGAGTGTCTAGTCAGTGCGTCGTCTTAGAGGTGGTTTGCTTTTCAATTTCATCCTCACATATTTTTTCTTGTAAAATGATTTCGGCGAGAGGGGAAACTACTCACTCTGAGATCCTTCTGTTCGTTCTGATTCAATAAAAATCCATGTAACTTTTGCATATACTGTAATCTTCCATATTAAAATACACTGTTATAAAATAAATCACTTTCACAATACTTTTACATTTTTTTCTAATCCAATGCTATATCAAAACACCAAAACGATTCCCCTGCTTTATTCCCAGTTTGACAATTCTCTTTTTCTTTTATTTAAACAAAACTAGAACAGACCATAAATCTCTGCCATAGAGTTTATTTCTAGCCAGTTATAAGTAACATAAAATTCCTAAAAAACTAATTCCCCAACATCCCCTCTGAATTTTATGTTTATAACAATCAGAACAACATACTGAAAACAAACTTATAACTAACTCCCATCAACTCATTTAAAACCCAACTTAATTAAACCCACCCATCTTAACTAAAAACTACAAGTACTACAACCAAACTTTTGAATTAATTAATCTAAACACCTTACATAACTAACTTACAACAAAATTTCAAATTAATTCCCAAACAGCCTTATCTCCTAATTAAACTTCAAACACAATACATAACTCTTCACATTAAAGAATGTCCTTCAATTATCACTCACTAAGCATTGTCTCAATCTCAAGAACTTTGTTCTGTCCAGTGGTTTAGTTAAAATATCAGCCAAATTATTTTTAGTAGGACAGTAATTAATTTCCAACAAATTTTTATCTATCTTCTCCTTAATAAAATGATATTTAACATCAATGTGTTTGCTCCTTCTATTTAAAATTCCATTCTTAATCAATACAATAGCAGATTGATTGTCAACAAACAACTGTGTTTTCGGCAATTTATTAGTCAATTCGTAGATCAGAGACTGAATGTATAGCAGATCTTATAGACATTTGGCTGCAGAGATGTATTCAGCCTCAGTACTCGAAAGAGCAGTGACTGACTGCTTGCGTGAACACCAATGAATTGGACCACCACCATAAAATATTACAAAGCCAGTCGTACTTTTTCTAGTGTCTGGGTCACCTGCGAAGTCTGCATCACAGTAAGCTTTTAAACTTGAATCGTTCCCACGAACATACTGTATGCCACTACTAATTGAGTTTTTAATATGTCGAAGGATAACCGTCTCCATCGTCATTATTGGCACACAATGTAGGTCCTCTTTGCTGTGGGCGTCATCGGTGGGTAGAGTTGGATAAAGAAAGCAGTGTTTTACACTTGACAATCATCTTGGTTTATTTTTCCTATTTAGCACTAATGAACACTGCACTATAACTGTACTTAAAAAATGTAGGTATACGTATCTCAGATCGCGGGATGGTTTTAGTGATCCGCTCGCGCCGGCTGCCAACAGTGAAGTGCCGTTGACCATCGCTAGCGCGCCTCACACTAACTCCATCGAGCGCCACCGGATGGCGCTGGCGTTCCGAATACGTCTCGATTCCGACACGGCCATCCTGCTTGCACACGTCCTCGTGTGATCTTCTTCTTCTTCTTCATCCTCTTTCTATCATCTTGGTGTAGGCCTCTTTCAACTCTTTCCACTCGCCCTCGTGTGATAGTCATTCTGAAACACAAAATAGTCCACGACAGAACACTGTTCCACTCGGTCATTCCTGACCAAACTCTAGATTCAGTTCTTTGGTGAAAATAAGGAAGTTTCAGAACTCTACTGTATCATTAAAACCAATACTCTTTAAATTAATCAAACACTGGGAACAGGTAATTGAAAATACAACAATCACTACCCTAGGTCACTGACAACTACCCTAGGCCTCTAACAACTACCCTAGGTCACTAACAACTACCCTAGGCCACTCACAACTACCCTAGGTCTCTACCAACTACCCTAGGTCACTGACAATTACCTTAGGCCTCTAACAACTGCCCTAGACCACTAACATCTACCCTAGGCCACTTACATCTACCCTAGGCCACTATCATCTATCCTAGGCCACTAACATATCCTAGGCCACTATCATCTATCCTAGGCCACTAACATCTACCCTAGGCCACTAACAACTTTCCGATGCCACTAACAACTACCCTAGGCCATGTACCACAGTCGTTCGCATCAACTTTCACAACTCTATTGCAAAAAAAAAACCTCCAATTTTCCAGTATCATTCGACTTTCGAGTAAAACCTCTAACGCCACGGCTCTCCAGCCGACCAGCAATCACATTGCTTTCACACATCCACGCATGGATCAAACTTCTGTGCGCATCCACCACGTGGATCGCCCGTGTGCATCACCCGCTGACTACACACTATGGTCTCTCAAGACCCCAACCTCCACCAGGGTTAAACGCCTATCGCTTACCCACGGTCTACTTGAGTTGCCTCAACAGATACCGATTTCTACGGGCTACGACTACGTAATAACCACTGGTGACAACACACTATGGTCTCTCAAGACCCCGACCTCCGCCAGTGCCATCCGCACACCGCGTATCCATGGACACCAGAATGTCAATAAGTTACGGACTACGGCTACGAAATAGCTACTGGTACGGTCGAAAACAATACGGCCTATAGACCGCTTTACTCGACCTCTCACCACAACTTAATCAGAATCTATGGTAACTTCGACTGTTACATGACCCGTTGGCGTGTTTGTAGGTACACTTAGAATTCAAGGGTTTCAATGTCTAACGGTCACCATACAAAATCTCTATCACTCTAAACGAACCGTTGAACTTTGCATCTAACTAAGACTGATTTCGTTCTTCATTTTCTAATAACACAAAATCTTGCAATTAGCGTTTTTTTTTGCCTTTGTTTTGCCAAATCGGGCTTTATCATATTCCCTACACTATTCCATACACCCTACACTATAATGAAAAACTCAGAAAATTCTTTAAGCGTTTGCAAAAGCCTAAACTTGTCATTGCTCGTTATATCCGTCGCGATAACGGTTAAATCCGATTGAAATGCGTTTTCACTATTATGACTCGCTGAATTTACACAAAGGACTTTTCGTTAACGAAAGCTCAGTTGCCATGGAAACATGTCGGCATGTTTACAGAAAAACCCCTGAATTATTCGCGACCTCACTTTGCTAATAATTGTCGGGCAAAACACGTAACAAAATTTCAAGAGGATGATCACCCGTTAATCACTGCACAATATAAAATCTGTTCTAGACTGAATACTCGTGTCTGACCTGTACCAGTCACAGCAACAACATTACAAACACGTTTACCATAAAATTTCGCTGCAAAACTTTCTTTTACCAACGAACATTCAGCACCAGAATCGTAAGTAAAAATGAAACAATTCACCTGTTTTGTAACCTGCCTGATGGTGGTTGCACAACTCAGACATCGACGCGTCGCGCCATGCCGTTGACTGGTCCGCTGCCGCTGCCGCCACCACTGCTCGTACAGCGCACGGCTATGTGACCTGGCTAGCCACATTTGAAGCACACCAAGGTCTTCAATGCCGGCTGCTGCGTCACTTGGCTCGATGATGCTGTAGGTTTTACAGGTCTTCCTTCTGCACTCAATACGCTTATGACCGTTTTACCGCAGTTATAACGCTTAATCGACGTTATTTTTCCTCACTTGGTATCACTTGTATTCGATGATTCCCAGATGGTGTTCATTTTTCGCATCAGATATGAAACGACTGGCGAACGCGGGCAATGTTTCTTTATCACTTGGTTTTTTGCCACACATTTTTTTTTAATGAGGGTACCCGCCAATGCGAAATAAATCGTGTTGTAAAAAGTACCTTTAATTCCTTCGTAGGCTATTTGGGATAGCCAGGTTGATGCTTCACCTTTTATTGCCTTGCTGACAGCCAGAACAAGTCTACCGCCGCTTGGTGGATTCTCGAAAAAAAACACAAAACTGCCGTTGCGCACCATGATTTTGCTGAGGTACCTTTCTTTTTCGGGATTGAATGCGGGTAGTTCTTCACAGTACGCTGGCTTCGATTCTTTTTTTTTTTTTTTTTCCAACACGTATCCCAATTCTGATGTCGAAGGATAACCGTCTCCATCGTCATTATTGGCACACAATGTAGGTCCTCTTTGCTGTGGGCGTCATCGGTGGGTAGAGTTGGATAAAGAAAGCAGTGTTTTACACTTGACAATCATCTTGGTTTATTTTTCCTATTTAGCACTAATGAACACTGCACTATAACTGTACTTAAAAAATGTAGGTATACGTATCTCAGATCGCGGGATGGTTTTAGTGATCCGCTCGCGCCGGCTGCCAACAGTGAAGTGCCGTTGACCATCGCTAGCGCGCCTCACACTAACTCCATCGAGCGCCACCGGATGGCGCTGGCGTTCCGAATACGTCTCGATTCCGACAAATATATCTAAAAATACTTTTAACATTTCCAAAATCATTCAAATTCGGAATTTCCTGATGTCTACTGCAATAACCTACATGAAACGATAAATCCAATCTTGTTTTATTAACTAAATATAATAAAGAACCAATTAATTGTCGATATTTATGTACATCATCAACTCCACCTTTCCCCTCTTGATGTACATTAACTAAAATATCAGGATGACAACTATCCTTTAAGTTTTCAAATTTAAACTTTTCCAAAATTTGTTTAATGTAACTTTCTTGATAAATCTTAACTTAGTTTCGTTCTACTTTAACATCAAACCCTATAAACTTTTCAGTTTTATCAAATTTACGCATGTCAAATTCAGTTTCTAATTAATTAATAATTTTATTAAATTAACTTCGTTAAACTCAATAGACGAATCTCTAAATCAATGCGACGTGACCTGCGTGCCTATAGTGCGGCACGGATCAAAGAGGCAATCGAGCGGAACCAGGGCTCAAAAGTCTTCGCAAAGAATTCGTCTATTGGGCAAAGCCAAATGACAAAGCTGAAGATTAACGACGGCAGCATTATTTCGACGAAGCCGGAGATCCTGAGAGAGCTTGAGAGGTTTTACGGACAGTTATACACATCAACACGACAACCCAGTGTCAGTACACTTCGAGACGCAAGAGCTAAACTGACTCGACACTACACTGAGGATATCCCGGACATCAGCCTGTACGAGATTAGAATGGCTCTTAAACAGCTAAAGAATAACAAGGCGCCGGGTGAAGACGGAATCACAACAGAACTTCTGAGAGCGGGTGGAAAACCGGTACTTCTGGTCCTCCAGAAGTTATTTAATTCCGTCATACTCGAAGGTACTACGCCAGAAGCATGGCACAGGAGTGTGGTTGTTCTTTTCTTCAAAAAGGGTGACAACACCTTGTTGAAGAACTACAGGCCAATCTCACTTCTGAGCCATGTATACAAGCTGTTCTCAAGAGTCATTACGAACCGTCTCGAACGCAGGTTTGATGACTTCCAGCCTCCCGAACAAGCCGGTTTCCGAAAAGGTTTTAGTACTGTAGACCACATACACACGCTCCGCCAGATTATACAGAAGACAGAGGAGTATAATCGGCCATTATGTTTGGCGTTTGTGGACTATGAAAAGGCCTTCGATTCAATCGAAACCTGGGCAGTATTGCAGTCCCTCCAACGATGTCATATCGACTATAGGTATATCGAAGTGTTGAAGTGTTTGTATAGAAACGCCACCATGTCCATCCGACTTCAGGAAGAGAGCACGAAACCAATCCAATTGCAGAAAGGCGTGAGACAGGGAGACGTTATTTCTCCGAAACTGTTCACGAACGCTTTGGAGGACGTTTTCAAGCTCTTGGAATGGAACGGATTCGGCATCAACATCAATGGCGAATACATCACTCACCTTCGTTTTGCCGATGATATAGTCATCATGGCAGAATCGTTGGAGCACCTCAATGCTATGCTCAGCGACCTCAGTATCGTTTCCCAACGGGTCGGCCTTAAAATGAACATGGACAAGACGAAAGTCATGTCGAATGTCCATGTGGCACCCGTACCGGTTGTTGTTGGGAATGATACTCTCGAAGTTGTAGACCATTACACTTACCTTGGACAGATTGTTCAGTTAGGTAGGTCCAACTTCGAGAAAGAGGTCGCCCGAAGAATCCAACTCGGATGGGCAGCGTTTGGGAAGCTACGTGATATCTTCTCATCGAAAATCCCACAGTGTCTCAAGACAAGGGTGTTTAACCAGTGTGTGTTGCCAGTGATGACATATGGCTCTGAAACGTGGTCTCTAACTGCTGGCCTTTTAGAGAGACTAAGAGTCACTCAACGAGCGATGGAAAGAGCTATGCTCGGAGTTTCTTTGCGGGATAAAATCCGGAACATGGATATCCGGCGAAGAACCAAAGTCACCGACATAGCTCATAAAGTTTGCAAGTTGAAGTGGCAATGGGCAGGCCACATCGCTCGTAGAACTGACAACCGATGGGGAAGAAAAGTTCTCGAGTGGCGACCACGGACCGGAAGACGCAGCGTAGGTAGGCCTCCCACTAGGTGGACCGACGACATCGTGAGGGTCGCGGGCAACCGATGGATGCAAGTGGCGAATTGTCGTTCGGCGTGGCGGTCTAAGGGGGAGGCCTATGTTCAGCAGTGGACGTTTTCCGGCTGATGATGATGATGATGATTTTCTTTATCTTTAACATCATATCCTAAAGGTATTTCCATAAAAATTTCTTCATCTAACTCTCCATATAAAAATGCTGTCTTAACATCAAATTGCTTTATTTTCAAACCTTTTTGTGCTGCAATAGCCAACAACAATCTAACACTAGTAGTATTAACCACTGGACTATATGTCTCCTTATAGTCAACATTATGCTTTTGAAGAAAACCTCTTGCCACTAATCTGGCCTTATATCTTCCACCAGGCTTTATTGTAAATATCCATTTATTAGAGATTATCTTTCTATTCTTTGCTTCACTCCTGTTTACAATTTCCCAAGTCTTGTTTTTCTCCAACGAGTCTTTCTCCTCCTTCATTGCTTTACACCATAAATCTTTATCAAAACTATTAAAAACATCTGTATACGTTAAAAATGAAGTCTCTAAATCATAATCTTTTAGCCATGCTGGCAATCTTCTCTCTCGATTTGGTAATATTCTCCATCCAACATTAAGTGCTTCAACTGCATCTTCAAACTCATCACTAGTCTCAACTCCTGTGTCATTTCTAACTTCCCCTCTCAAAATATTATTATCTTCAACATCAACTCCAACTCCAGTGTCTTCAACACTAACTCCAACATCTTCAACACTGTCTTCAAAATTATCTTCAACATCTCCACTACTAACTTCAACTTCAACATTATCAAAACTATCTTCAAACACCTCATTATCTTCAATATCTCCTTCATCACCAACAGCTCCATCACCACCTTCACTACGAAAAACATCACCAACAACTACGTCATCATTAACTTCATTACTAATATCACCACAAATATCACCATTACCTTCACTACTAAAACCATTATCACTATCATCACCAATATTAACACTCACCTCTTTAAATAAATTGTCTAACTCACACTGTTTCACTTTACGATTACAAAATTTTAAATAATCCGCAACATCACTCTTATTATTATTAAACACTACATCTCTCGAATAAACAACTCTAAAATCAGAAGGATTCCATATCTTATAACCATTATTTGTAAACCCTACTAAAAGCCCTTTGCTACTCCTGGAGTCAAGTTTCTTTAATTGATAATTATTTTTATAATAAGCCAAAGATCCAAAAATGTTCAAATGTTTTAAATTCGGTATTCTATTAAACCACATTTCGGCTGGTGTTTTATTATTTATTGTATTTGCACTCCTGTTAATTAAATAGGCAGAGGTTAAAACAGCTTCACCCCATAAAACGCATGGTAACTGCATATCAAACAGTAACGCTCTAGTTCTTTCCATTAATGACCTATTTAACCGTTCAGCTTTACCATTTAACTGTGGAGTATAAGGAATTGTATAGTCAATATTAATTCCTTTACTATTGCAATAAATTTTAAATTGTTTACTATTGTATTCACCACCATTATCGCATCTAAATGTTTTAACTTTTGTTTGAAAATGATTTTCTACCAAATTAATGTAATTTATTATTTTTGAAAAAGCTTCGCTTTTATTTTTAATTAAAAATACTTTAGATAGATTATAGAATCAGGCGTTACTTTGCGGAAATCCATGACATTAAATGTTATGAAAAATATTTAGTTTTAATTCCGCTACAAAAATCCAGGCTTCATGCAGGATGCAGTCCCACCCTCCCGCCCTCATGCATATGCACATGAAGCAAAGGTCCCACCCTCCCGCCCACATACATATGCATACGTGCAAGAAAAATGGAAAAAACATGCCATGCAATCAAACCTATACTCGACACGTGTTTCGCCCCTCCACGGGGCATCCTCAGGAGATGTTGACTCGACAAGCGCTCGGCCTCGAATGAGCCAGGTTGACAGCTGTCGCCTCTTTATATAGCGTCGTGATGACGCAATAACAACGTTCGATACAAACGTCACAAAGACGTCTGTATCGATCTACCTGTAATCATACTTAAAAGAGGTGATGTAATTAAGTTTGTTTGTTCATTCAACAGTGTATAGTTATTATTATTATTATGTTTGGAGATTTCTAACTGCTCCAACACACACAACCGGAAATTTTTATCACAAACATGGAGAATATTAAAATTTCCGGTTGTGTGTGTTGGAGCAGTTAGAAATCTCCAAACATAATAATAATAATAACTATACACTGTTGAATGAACAAACAAACTTAATTACATCACCTCTTTTAAGTATGATTACAGGTAGATCGATACAAACGTCACAAAGACGTCTGTATCGAACGTTGTTATTGCGTCATCACGACGCTATATAAAGAGGCGACAGCTGTCAACCTGGCTCATTCGAGGCCGAGCGCTTGTCGAGTCAACATCTCCTGAGGATGCCCCGTGGAGGGGCGAAACACGTGTCGAGTATAGGTTTGATTGCATGGCATGTTTTTTCCATTTTTCTTGCACGTATGCATATGTATGTGGGCGGGAGGGTGGGACCTTTGCTTCATGTGCATATGCATGAGGGCGGGAGGGTGGGACTGCATCCTGCATGAAGCCTGGATTTTTGTAGCGGAATTAAAACTAAATATTTTTCATAACATTTAATAAAAATACTTTAATAAAATGTGTATCATGTCATCCAAAAAAGTTATAAAATATTTGTAACCATCCCATGTTTCTGTTTCAATAGGACCACAAATATCACTATGTATAATTTCTAAAGGTTTACTAGCTTTTTGTCTAATTGTTTTGAAAGGTTTTCGACATAATTTCGCTTTGGTGCAGACTTCGCAGATGTCGGTTTCCTTAACCAGGCCTCTCTCAATTCCTCTAACAAGATTCTTAGTTTTGACTATAGGTACATGACCTAATGCACGATGCCAAAACATAGAATTAATATGAAAAGTGTTTACTGACCTTACTTTCACGAGTGGCTTTGCAATTAATCTGATGTAGTACAAACTATCACGCTTCTGCTCAGCATCCACAGCACATTCAGTCTCCGATCCACGAATGTTGCATTTATTGCTGAAAAAATTTAAAATATAGTTATCATTTGTTAATCTAGATACTGATATTAAGTTTTTCTTTAATTCGGGAACAAAAAGGACATCTTTCAATATAATATTGTCGGAATAAATGTCGCCCATGATGTTTACAACGTAAAAATTTCCATCGGCTGTCATGATCTTATGGTTTATCTTCCTTTTATCCTTAAGATAATTCTCAGAAGTGACAATGTGACTGCTAGTTCCTGAGTCAATGATAAATTCAATAGTTGTTCCTTCAGTTTCTATTTCTTTACTTGTAAAACAGTTACTTACGTTTTTGTTGTTGTTTAAACAGAACTTTGTATAGTGAGTATTAACACTACAATTCTTGCAGTTAAATTTGGCATTACATTCAGCATATCGGTGTCCATTCTTCATGCATTTGAAGCACTGTAATGTATTATTAAAGGTTTTACCGTCACCACTCGATGTTGAAGTTCTGCAGAATCTAGCTATGTGTCCCTGTTTTCCGCATCTGTAGCAAGTCCTTACTAAGAAACTTGTGGCTTCTTGTCTGTTTTTATTATCATTCTCATCCGATGTTGTTGTTACAGGTTCCTCCATAAGATTGTTATTCCTCATCCTCAGTTCAAGACTAATCCGTGATATTAAATTTGTTAATGTTTTATCATTTAATGACGTTGCTTCCCAAGCAGTTCTAAAATGGTTCAATTTTTCTGGTATACTCGACAATATTTTTGTCATGATCTGTTTATCATCAAAACTGTAACCCAAACTTCTTAACTTCATTGCTATTTTTTCAATTTCTGATATATCTGCCATCAAATCTTCTTTTTGATACTTGTATTTATAAAACTCCTCCAATTGTTGAGATATTTGTACATCTTTGTGTCCCAGAAAAATGTCATCGAATTTTATAATAATTTCTCTTGTTGTTCTACAATTTATTGCATATGTCATATATTTTTCACTTCATCATCATCATCATCTCAGCCATAGGACGTCCACTGCTGAACATAGGCCTCCCCTTTAGATCTCCACATATACCGGTTGGAAGCGACCTGCATCCAGCGTCTTCCGGCGACCTTTACAAGGTCGTCTGTCCACCTCGTTAGTGGACGTCCTACGCTGCGCTTGCTCGTCCGCGGTCTCCACTCTAGCACTTTTCGACCCCATCGGCCATCTGCTCTGCGAGCAATATGGCCTGCCCATTGCCACTTCAGCTTGCTAATCCGGTGGGCTATATCGGTGACTTTAGTTCGTCTACGGATCTCCTCATTTCGGATTCGATCACGTAGAGAAACACCGAGCATAGCCCTCTCCATAGCTCGCTGAGCGACTTTGAGCTTTGAGATGAGGACGATAGTGAAAGACCACGTTTCGGTGCCGTAAGTCATCACTGGTAACACACATTGATTGAAGACTTTCGTCTTGAGGCACTGAGGTATGTCGGACGAAAAGACATTGCGTAGCTTCCCGAACGCTGCCCAACCGAGTTGGATTCGGCGGTTGACCTCTTTCTCGAAGTTGGACCTACCTAATTGGACTACTTGTCCTAAATAGATATATGAGTCAACAACTTCGAGTACCGAGTTTCCAACAGAGAATGGGGTGGGCACAACATTGGAATTTGACATAATTTTCGTCTTGTCCATGTTCATTTTCAAGCCCACCCGTTGTGAAACTCGGTCGAGGCCATTGAGCATCATGCTGAGTTCCTCCATCGACTTTGCCATGACTACGATGTCGTCGGCAAACCGAAGGTGAGTGATGTATTCGCCGTTGATGTTGATGCCAAGTCCTTGCCATTCCAGGAGTTTGAAGGCGTCTTCCATTGCGGCAGTAAACAGTTTCGGGGAGATAACGTCCCCCTGTCTTACGCCTCTTCTCAATGGAATCGCCTTCGTGCTCTGCTCCTGTACTCGGACCGACATGGTGGCGTTATTATACAAACACTTCAACACCTCGATGTATCGATAGTCAATACGGCATCGCTGGAGTGACTCAAGTACCGCCCATGTTTCCACCGAATCGAAGGCTTTCTCATAGTCCACAAACGCTAAGCATAAGCACTTATCGAGCATAAAATGAGTAATTTTGCTTTTGAATCTATTCTCTCGAAATCTTTTTTATTTTCTTCTCCATCATCCAAAACAGAATTTAGCTCTTTTGCTCTCAAAATTAACAGTAGTTTTATTTTCCAAAAAGAATATTCAGATTCGTTAGTCAATTTTGACAATTTTACATATTCTTCGGCCATTTTATATAATTATTTCTCCCTTTTATCAATTTCGGACTTTTAGATATTCATTCTCCACTCATTAACATCTACCTTCTGATAGCAGAGAGCCCATTTAGTTGTAGAAGGCCCATAACCTCTTGTAAAATGATTTCGGCGAGAGGGGAAACTACTCACTCTGAGATCCTTCTGTTCGTTCTGATTCAATAAAAATCCATGTAACTTTTGCATATACTGTAATCTTCCACATTAAAATACACTGTTATAAAATAAATCACTTTCACAATACTTTTACATTTTTTTCTAATCCAATGCTATATCAAAACACCAAAACGATTCCCCTGCTTTATTCCCAGTTTGACAATTCTCTTTTTCTTTTATTTAAACAAAACTAGAACAGACCATAAATCTCTGCCATAGAGTTTATTTCTAGCCAGTTATAAGAAACATAAAATTCCTAAAAAACTAATTCCCCAACATTTTTAACGAGAAAATGAATAATTTAGAACTGTTGAACATAAAACTAGACATCGACTCGAAGTTTGTGGGATTAGGGTCATAAAGGAGTCCTGGCATACTGGAAATAACTTTTTTCCAAGGTTTCCCTGTATCCAAACCGGTGAGTACATCTGCTGATGTGATTTTGTTCTCATACTCTCACAGCACTAATTTGAAATTAAAAGCATCATCAAAATCTGTAATACAACCCTCACCAATCAAAATTAGCTGAAACTAGTGAAGAAAAGTTTTAAATATTTTTCTACATACAAAATTATAATTCTGGTTCATGTTGGTCGAGTCTATGTCTTAAGACATTATCTACCTGTGACACCATTATACTGCGAATATAAAATTAATCTTAGAATTTCATGTTCCAAGCATAATAATTTATATATTCATTTAGTTATTCTGATAGTGTAAAGAGTGCTTTCTTTAAATCACACTTAATAAATTTGCAGTGAAACAGCCAGTAAGAAGTAATGTTTTATATTTTTTATTCCAGCTATTAGGAGAGGCTAAAAGCTGTTGGTATTGAAGAATCGGTGAATCTACCAATAGTAAAACAACATGTGCAGAGAAATGTATGTGCTTAACTCTTCCGAAAAAAGGATTTCAATAAATATGGAAACCGTTGGAAGGTATGCAATCCCAACTTTGAATTTGATCGCTTTACCTCTCACTGACAGACTATTATCAAAATTTCCACATCATTACACCTATTCAGAGTCAAAAAGTAAATAATTATAAAAAAAACGTGAATTTTATTAAAATGTAAAAAATAACAAACAGACTTTCAAAGATATTTTAATAATAAATATATTTAAAAAGCTGAGTTTCTGTAGCACATTCATAACACTTGTGAAGCCTTCCGCATCACCACATAAAAATAAAAAACACTGTTGAAGGGTTTTCTAAAAAAAGAGTTGAGTTGAGTTGAGTTGCAAAACAACCCGTAGATATCAACATGAAATGTTGTTTTGATGTTGACAATTTTTTTAGACTTTAGTTTTCAAGAGATGTTTATCTTTTTTCAAGACGGTTTGTTTTTATTTTGTTGTAAGTCTTTTATGATACTTTTCGTTTTCCCGAAATATTATTAACAAATTATTATGTTTCATTTCAGATACTTTCCACAAGACAGCTATTGAGGTGTTTGCTGCAAAGTTGTGCCTTCACTCTGAAGGCTTAGGAGCGGTTTGGTAACGATCGGTTTACCCTTATGAAGCAAAGGCGGGTCGCTAATAATTTATATAAATTAATAAATGTTGAAATTATATAAATCAGTGTTTTATTTCACCAAGTTTTATTTTAAAATCAATAAATTTTTATAACCTACCTACTACCTGCGTAGTATGCATTTTATCGATATCGATAAACTAAATATCGATAAGGTATGACAACTCTATGATGCGTTGGGCATCCCTATTTCTGTGTATGTGAAACTTTTATGTTGGTAGCCATGTTTTTTTGTTGTGATTGGTACCACTTCCGTTATAAACTCGTTATGACCTAAATGTTCTAAGTTCCGACTCTTAAAATTACATGCTCTGTGCAGAACACTGTTCAGTTCACAGAGATTCAGTTCAGTTTCACATGTTTCACACACAGACACAGAGACGAGCAGTGTTGCCAGGTTGCCAGTATGATTTCCCAAAAAAGGACGGACGGTTGGCTTTCTGAAAAGGTACGGGTTTTAACTTTAAGGTACGGTTGGGCCGGTCAGTTTTTTTCTTTTTCTATAAATTTGCTAGAATTTTTCAAAAAAGCTATAGTTTACTCATATTCTACAGCGAAAACAAGTTGGTTGTCAAAAAATTATGAAAATAATGTTTTAGGAGCTAAGGAAATTCCATGCCAGAAACAGTGACAGAAAGTATGAGTCTCATTATTTTCTATTAGTTTCTCGACAGACTGTAATCGTAATATAAAATAATTAATAGATTTAAAAAAATCTAAAAACCCACGTTTTTAAATGTCCTAAAAATAAGAAAATAACCCTACGGGGCTGAGAGAGGGGCCACTCAAAACGTGGGGGCGTATATTATTTAAGAGATTATTTATGGGATATATTTACATGACGTGTAATAGATCGTGGGTGTAACTTGCAAAGATACGCCCCCACGTTTTGAGTGGCCCCTCTCTCAGCCCCGTAGGGTTATTTTCTTATTTTTAGGACATTTAAAAACGTGGGTTTTTAGATTTTTTTAAATCTATTAATTATTTTTATCTTTGTTCATCGGGTTTGAAGCTACCCTGAAAATTTCAGCCTGCTAGCTTATCGGGAAGTGCCTCAAAGCCTGTCCGCCATGATGGACGTCCGCCATATTGGATTTAAGTCACGTGACTATTTTTTTCGTACTCCTGACGGTAAACCCTTTCATTTGATATCCATATCTTAGGGGTGCATTTCAAATAGCCTGTCTGCCATCTTGGACGTCCGCCATATTGGATTTAAGTCACGTGGCTATTTTTTTCGTATTCCTGACAGCAAACCCTTTCATTTGATATCCATATCTTAGGGGTGCATTTCTAATAGCCTGTCTGCCATCTTGGACGTCCGCCATATTGGATTTAAGTCACCAGACTATTTTTTTCGTATTCCTGACAGCAAACCCTTTCATTTGATACCCATATCATAGGGGTGGATTTCAAACAGCCAGTCCGCCATCTTGTGGAGGCCGCCATATTGGATTTGTTATGACGTTTCTTAGCTAGTCATGCATTGTCATCAGAACTCAGAGCGTGTGCAAAATTTCATCCTGCTAGCTTATCGGGAAGTGCCTCAAAATTGAGTTGCAAAAGTCCAACCGGAACGACAAACAAACAAGAAAAGTGAGTGTATAAAAACGTGGGAAAAAAAAACTCACCAACGTTAACAAGAAATTTATTTAGGTCGTGGTTCACAGCCGTCACTTGATAATTTATTGTTCCGTGAAAATAGGCGCACTAGTACTGCCCTGGCTATCGCGTAAGTGGAGCGACGCGACGCCGAGGAGTTGACCCTGAGGTGAGAGTGACCGCAGGGACGAGATGGTGGTTGCGCCGGCAGGTCTGGTGTGTGTGCCGCTTGGTGCAGTGACCGCAGGTCTCGAACGTTCGGTAGGGGGAGTCAGCTGAACTCACGAACGTTGAAGATGGAGTTATTTAACTCCCAATCTTGTTCCCTGGAATCAACGTCCAGCGGTAAATAAAAGTCCTCTGCTAATCCTTTCTGATGATGACCTCACAAGCTAGGACGTACGGCACTTAGGGTGTTTGTGATTATTGGTCGTCATCAGATCGGAGTTTACAAGGCAGGAACAATAGTTCTATTAGCGTGAAGCATTACACACAAAATCATTGTAAGGCCTACGAGCGTATGTAATACTCGAGGCTTAAAAAAAAGTAAAACCAACGGACAAAGAAAAAATATGAACACACAATAATTGAGTCCGTCGGTACCTACTCAATATAAAAAAAACAAAACATGAGCTAGCGGTTATAATAATTGTTTGGATTGCTTTTGGCACTTACCCTAATCCGGGGCGAACACTTAACTAATTTTATTTTAAATAAAATATCGAATACAAAAAAATATTTTTAAAAAAATCTGTTACGCAAGGTGTCACAAGATTCTAATGACGAGAGACAGTGTAACAGCCGACAAAGTTTAATCGTAAATGAGTCCCGTTGACGTCCTGTGCGAGCTTATTTATACTCATGAGCACATTAGGTACTTCACTTTAATTATCAACCGGTTAACGTTGAACAACGTCTTCCGACTACAACACCAAAACTCTGTAAAAATTCAGCTACTACCCGCCTATAAATGACTTTTAGTCTCGACGCGAAATAAAACAATTTTACGATACCCCCAAGTACGAGTTTTTTTCTGAGTCGGTTGACGAAGAACATTGCGTATGACTATAACACGAAAAGGAATGTGTAGGCATTCCTTGCATTCCATTGTAACTATTTTGTTAAACGTTGACTAATGGATTGATTATAGGTCAAAGGATAACGTTGATTATTCACAACGTTACACCATCTAGTCCCAAGCTAAGCAGAGCTTGTGTTATGGGTACTAGACAACTGATAAACATACTTGTATATTTCTAAATATATAAATATTATAGATAAATTACACCCAGACACAGTGCCATGAAACTAAAGTACAGCTTGGCCAGAACGTCTTGAAACGGAACTAATATTTTTATTTGCTGACAACGTTTTAAAATATTTGATATTTGATGTAAACAGAGACGCAGGTTTGAAAGATTTATTATTGTGCCATAAATCTAACGTAATAAGTGAAAAAAAAAAAAAAAAAAACATTCTAAGTGCTTGTAGCGAGAAGACAGTGGCGACTTCCGGTTTTCTACTGTTTTTTGCCAAGCTGTACGTATTTGTATTTAAATTACGTATTTCAATTACAAGTAATTCAAATACTGCCAACTTTGTAGTGCACTACAGAGCCATATTTCTTATTTTCATACAGTAAATTTACCAAATTAATTAAAACTTGTAAATATTTGACAGCTATTTGCGACGTTGCCAACTTTCTGGTTATGCGCCCTTAAACTACAAGACGCTCAACTATGCAGCGCAGTTCGGTTGCAGTGTAGTTCCATTGCCGCTTAGTGCGTTTAGTCTCGTATAATTTATGTAAAGAATATTTTAACGCGTCGTGTCTCGCAGTTCCGCTGCAGTGCAGTTGCGCCAAGTGCGGTTTCATGTTTCATCTAAAAGGTAAAACCGAACTAGGCAGAACTGCACTGCAGCGGAACTGCGCGACACGCGTTTCTTTGCCACGCAGTTCGGTTGCAGTGCAGTTCCTTTGCCTGATGTCTCGTATAATTTCAAATATAAGAATGATCAAAACATTCGCTCCATTTGTTACATTCGCACATAGATTTGTGCAAAATGAGAAAAAAATCCAAAATCTAACTTATCATGATGTGGTTAAAAGTTGATAAAATTATGGTCTTCTAATATATATGTATGTATATCTATTTTATATTTTAAGGAATGAACCCAAATACCGATTGTTGGAGAATTAGTTTTTAGGAATTTTATGCATAAACTCTATGGTAGAGCTTTATGGTCTGTTCTAGCTCTGTTTAAATATTTAGAAAAGAGAATTGTCACTCTAAGAAAAAACAGGAGAGGGAGTTGACAGCTTGATTTGGAAAATGAAATTGAGTTAAAATAAAATTATCAATAAATTTGAAACTGAATTTGACATGCGTAAATTTGATATAACTGAAAAGTTTATAGGGTTTGATGTTAAAGTAGAGCGAAACTATATTAAGATTTATCAAGAAAGTTATATTAAACAAATTTTGGAAAAGTTTAAATTTGAAAACTTAAAGGCTAGTTGTCATCCTGATATTTTAGTTGATGTACATCAAGAGGGAAAAGGTGGAGTTGATGATGTATCATGTACATAAATATCGACAATTAATTGGTTCTTTATTATATTTAGTTAATAAAATAAGATTGGATTTATCGTTTCATGTAGGTTATTGCAGTAGACATCAGGAAAATCCGAAGTTGAATGATTTTGGAAATATTAAAAATATTTTTAGATATATTAAAAACTCAATTAGTAGTGGCATACAGTATGTTCGTGGGAACGATTCAAGTTTAAAAGCTTACTGTGATGCAGACTTCGCAGGTGACCCAGACACTAGAAAAAGTACGACTGGCTTTGTAATATTTTATGGTGGTGGTCCAATTCATTGGTGTTCACGCAAGCAGTCAGTCACTGCTCTTTCGAGTACTGAGGCTGAATATATTTCTGCAGCCGAATGTATAAAAGACCTACTGTACATTCAGTCTCTGATCTACGAATTGACTAATAAATTGCCGAAAACTCAGTTGTTTGTTGACAATCAATCTGCTGTTGTATTGATTAAGAATGGAATTTTAAATAGAAGGAGCAAACACATTGATGTTAAATATCATTTTATTAAGGAGAAGATAGATAAAAATTTGTTGGAAATTAATTACTGTTCTACTAAAAATAATTTGGCTGATATTTTGACTAAACCACTGGACAGAACAAAGTTCTTGAGATTGAGACAATGCTTAGTGAGTGATAATTGAAGGACATTCTTTAATGTGAAGAGTTATGTATTGTGTTTGAAGTTTAATTAGGAGATAAGGCTGTTTTTTTTTTTTTTTTTTATCGTGGTAAAATCATCAAATGAGTCCTCCCACCCCGGGTAGGGCGGGAGGGACTGTCAGACTTGTACTGACTAAAATCCACGGTGTCCTTCAGTAGCCCTTTATGTCCCGGGGTCACGGTAATGGTATAAGTCCCGCGACCCCGGCAGGCTTTGGCCCTCTACAGAGGGGGCCCCGTCATTATGCTGACGCTCTTTGAGGCGCGCGTGGAACACAACGCGCCGTCGACCCGGGCATGGTCCATGGTCGGGCAGCGAGTTGCCCTTTACTCGCCGCCCGCATGCCCGCGCCTACGGTGGCCGGAGATCGTCTTGCGACGTCCGACGCCGTGGGCGCCAACCACCGCGGGTGGGGCGGAGGGAGGACATTGCCCTCTCTCTCGCGCGGCCCGCCTCCTCCTTCGCGAGCATTACTGCTTCGCAGAAGGAGGCGACCGCTTCCCACTCCGTCTCGCCCCGCAGCATGGCCGCAACCAATGCCGGGCGCGAGAGGTCTCCGAGGAGATAAGGCTGTTTGGGAATTAATTTGAAATTTTGTTGTAAGTTAGATAAGTAAGGTGTTTAGATTAATTAATTCAAAAGTTTGGTTGTAGCACTTGTAGTTTTGCTTCTTTGCGGGATAAAATCCGGAACATGGATATTCGGCGAAGAACCAAAGTCACCGACATAGCTCATAAAATTTGCAAATTGAAGTGGCAATGGGCAGGCCACATCGCTCGTAGAACTGACAACCGATGGGGAAGAAAAGTTCTCGAGTGGCGACCACGGACCGGAAGACGCAGCGTAGGTAGGCCTCCCACTAGGTGGACCGACGACATCGTGAGGGTCGCGGGCAACCGATGGATGCAAGTTTCGAATTGTCGTTCGGCGTGGCGGTCTAAGGGGGAGGCCTATGTTCAGCAGTGGACGTTTTCCGGCTGATGATGATGATGATGATGACTTATAGTTTTTATTTAAGATGGGTGGGTTTAATAAAGTTGGGTTTTATATGAGTTGATGGGAGTTAGTTAAAAGTTTGTTCTGAGTATGTTGTTCTGATTGTTATAAGCATAAAATTCAGAGGGGATGTTGGAGAATTAGTTTTTAGGAATTTTATGCAACTTATAATTGGTTAGAAATAAACTCTATGGTAGAGCTTTATGGTCTGTTCTAGCTCTGTTTAAATATTTAGAAAAGAGAATTGTCACTGTAAGAAAAAACAGGAGAGGGAGTTGACAGCTTGATTTGGGGATTAGATGTTCTGAACGAGAAATTATTGTGAGGTTTTTTGGAAGAGTTTGTTTTGTATTTATTATGAAGAAGATTAAAGTGAATTGAAAACAAAGATGTGTTTTCATTACTGAGAAGGATTCCATATTGTTATATATTTCGGGCGTGATGCAATGGGTTCTTCTCAATAAAACTCAGGGAGAAAAGGACTTGTATAATGTACGTAAAGCAGACCTGACATGATGTATATCCATAGACAATATTTCTTTTCTTTTTTAAACTAAGATCATAGACTAATATGAAACATGCCCCTTTTTTTAAAAAAAAAAAAATATGACAAGTGACATTGACAACTGGGCATACCCTTAAAATGTTGTTTACAATTTACACAAATAATGCTGAAATACAAATTACATTTATTATTAACTTATGTTTATCATTTAAGATAAAGTGATAAGTAAATTATACAATAATAAATTGATTACATTAATACATTTATAAGCAATACAATAGAGTTGTCCTGAGGTGAAATTATTACAATACAATGTTTAAATTTATAGTGATATTGAATTTAATGTATTACATTGTGAATAAATTATATTATAAATCAAATTTTTGTGTCTTTTTCAGTAATCTTCCTCTAGAACTATACTTATTTACATTCTCTGAAACATAGTTTCTTTCGTCAGGAGATATTATAGTATTAGGCATTACATCTGAGCATGACTGAGGAGGACTAGTTAAAATTAATTCATCTTGATATTCATAGTAGTCACAAAGACTTTGACTACTAGATACATCATCATTTACATTGACAAATTCAGGTGACTTTATGACTGACTGATTTGTTACATTTGATCCAGACTGATTAGATTCCAAAGATTGATAATTTTCAGATTCAACATTAGATTCTGTATTGTTACAATAAGAATTATTATGAACTTGACTAGGACTTGAGAATGAGTTTGTTTTTCTACGAGTTATTATGTATGTGTAATTCTGACAACTATCATCATCCCTTTCATTTTCAAAAGACTGACCCGACTGTGACTGAAAGTGTGACTGTGATTTTTGACCATTAAGATCATCAAACTTTATAGATTTTTTATGTTGTTTTTGTTGACAATAATCAGGTCGAATGTGTTGAGAATTTCGCCTATATGTTTTACCAAAGTTGTCTTGTATTATAAAAGATCTAGGGAGTTTAGTCTTAGAGATAATTTGACCTTTTGTCCAAATAATGTCTTTAGGATTTTTCTTGAAATAAATGTTATCATTGACATGAAATTCTTGATAATTTTTACAACCTTTATTATAATAATTTTTAGTTTTTTGTAAGTTTTTGTCTTTAATGTTAGAATATTCAGAAAATTTGACAATTTTAGGTTTTAATTGACTAATTTGACTCGGTAATTTTGTTCTCAATTGTCTTGACATGAGTAATTGAGAAGGGGAGTACATGTTTGAACCTTGAGAAGTTCTATGTTGTAATAGACCAATGTGAGGATCAGTACCTGATTCTTCACATTTTCTTAAGATATTTTTGACTGTTTTGACTGAGACTTCGGCTGGTGTAGCAATTCTGTGGCGGAAGAGTCTGTTCTCGATGGTTAGTGTAATAAAGTGCAGCAGTGTTCGTATCGCGGCGATAAAAGTGAGTTTGTGTGACAGAGATATGCTAGTATTTTCGGTTTATATGCCTACCAACTCCAATGACAATCTCGCCGAGTTTACTGACTGCTTGAGTGAAATCGCAGCTATAATTGACGGCAATGGTATAGAAACTGCATTTATGTTGGGTGACTATAATGCACATACTGGTGAGTTATTCCATAGTGAACTTCTTAAGACTTGTGAAGATCAACAATGGTTATGTGCAGATGTTCAGTGCTTGCCCAGTGACTCATACACTTTTGTGAGTGACGCGCACGGGTGTAGGCGCTGGCTCGACCATTGTATTATGACAGAGGCCGCGCAACAGACACTAGTTAATGTTAAGATACTGTACGATATATATTGGTCGGATCATATGCCTTTGGAGGTAGAATGTAATCTTAAGTTAATTATACCTAATATAGTATTACCTAAACCGAACAGTAATGACATTGTCTGGGGGCAACGTGACTCGGCTCAGATAAGTATGTATGTATGAGAAAATGTGTAGTGTGGGTTTGCGGGAAATAGATTTTCCGCAGGCATTTAGTCACTGTGCAGACATTCATTGTAGGAATGTGAGCCATTATACTGTTCTGGATGACTTATACAATAACATAATAAATATTCTCCAACGGTCTGCGGAATATAGTGCGGAGGCCAATAAGTCCCGAACATATAAACCTGTAACAGGGTGGAATAAACATGTTAAATTAGCTTACGAGGAGGCTCGCTTGGCTTTTCAGGTTTGGCAGTTATGTGGTAAACCACATACAGGTTTGGAGTATAATAAAATGCGTGATACACGGAGAAATTTCAAAAGTAAATTAAAATGGTGTCGTAATAATGAGCAACAAATTAAACTAAACTTAATAGCTGAAAATCATAATTCTAAGGACTTTGTAAATTTTTGGAAAAACACGAACAAATTGAATCCTAGGTCGGGCCTCCCTGTAGTGTTGGTGGTAAACATGATCCTGCACATATTGCTAATTTGTTTGTAGAACAATTCAAAGTGAAGCCCTTGGCAAATTCCTCTGCTGGTTATGTGACGCAGGAGGTGACTGCCACTGATGTGAGTATGTCACGGGGATTTAATTTATCCCCTAAAGATGTCAAGACAGTAATAAAAAATATGGTTAGAGGCAAGTCCCCGGGACATGATCACCTTAGTGTCGAGCACCTTAAGTATGCAGGTGTACACTTGCCTAGAGTATTGTCGATGTTTTTTAGACTGTGTGTGAGTCATTCTTATTTGCCCAGTGCACTTATGCGGACTATTGTTGTACCTGTTATAAAGAATAAAACCGGTGATGCTGCTGATCCCAGTAATTACAGACCAATATCCCTGGCAACGGTCATAGCGAAGGTGCTGGACAGTCTGCTGGATACATACATGGCCCCTAGGATTGATTTGCATGACGCTCAGTTTGGCTTCAGGCCTGGGCTGTCGACAGAAAGTGCCATTTTGTGTTTAAAGCGGACTGTCCGGTATTATACGGATAGGAAAACACCTGTTAATGCATGCTTCTTAGACCTGTCCAGGGCATTTGACCTTGTGTCTTATGACCGGCTGTGGGATAAGCTAAGGAATGAGAAAATAGGTTTTGAGGTCACGGCATTGCTGAGATTCTGGTATGAGAACCAAATAAACAATGTTAGGTGGGCAGGGACTATGTCCGAAGAATATAGATTGGAATGTGGGGTAAGGCAGGGGGGAATCACCTCCCCTCGCCTTTTCAATCTATATATGAATCAGCTGATTGTTGAGCTCAGCAATACTGGTGTCGGCTGTCATATTGATGGAGTTGCTATGAACAACATCAGTTATGCGGACGATATGGTCTTGCTGAGCCCATCAATCAGTGCATTGAGACGTTTGCTGAAGATCTGTGAGAACTATGCGGTTACTCTGGGGCTTAGGTATAACGTCACTAAGAGTGAGTTACTTGTTTTTAATGGTGGTGCCAGAGGATACCAAAATGTGCCATGCATCTCACTGGCAGGTACTCCTTTGAAACAGGTCTCAAAATTTAAATATCTGGGCCACTGGGTCACTGAAGACTTGTGTGATGATTTAGATATTGAAAGAGAGCGTAGGGCGCTGTCTGTTCGAAGTAATATGTTGGCCCGGAGGTTTGCACGGTGTTCTTACGACGTTAAAATGACGCTTTTTCGAGCTTACTGTCAGACTTTTTACACCTGCAGCCTTTGGGTCAAGTATACGCAGAAGGCATACAGCGCCCTGCGCGTACAATATAACAATGCCTTCAGGATGTTAGTGGGGCTGCCGCGATATTGTAGTGCCTCAGGTATGTTCGCCGACGCGAGAGTGGATGATTTTTATGCCATTATTCGTAAACGATGCGCTTCCCTCCGGCATAGAACACATACCAGCACTCACGGCATGTTGAGGGCATTGAGTGACCGGTGGGACTGCCCGATGCTTGGTCGATGGGTGAGACTGCACACACAGGTCGACTCTAGATAGCTGCGTACATTTCGATTTGGTTTGTTTTTATGTAATATTATGTTATATTATGCCTGTTTGTAATTTATTTCTAATTGTTTTATTTTTATGTTGTTTATGACATTATTATGTTATTTGTGATTTATTTTGATTATGTTTTGATTATGTTTTTTGATTATTTTGTTATTATTTTGAGTATTAATTGTATTTAATTTCAATAATAATTGTTATGTTACTTATCTATTTCATACTATGGACTTCAAGGTCTGCAAATAAACGTTTATTATTATTATTATTATTAATCCGTTTGATCTTGCCATGTATGGACTGCTGACAATGTGTTGAACATCCCATTCATGAAGAAATTGTTTGAATTCTTTTGAGTTATAAGGTGGTCCACCATCACTGACTAATTGTAATGAAATGCCATGTCTTGCAAAAATACATTTTAAACAATTTATTACTGATGAAGATCTAGTATCATTTTTTAAGTTAGCTATCTCAATGTAGTTAGAATAATAGTCTACCACAAGTAAATATTTTTGATTTTTATATTCAAATAAATCAGTAGCAAGTTTTTGCCAGGGGAAAATTGATTTTTCATGTGACAAGAGTGATTCTTTTGATTTATTTAAACTATACATAGCACAAGTTTCACACTTTTTTACTTTGTTTTCTATATCCTGATTTATGTTAGGCCAAAATACAATACCACGAGCTAAATTTTTAGTTTTTTCTATTCCTAGATGTCCTTCATGTAAAGTATTCAAGATTTCAGTTCTCATTGAAGTAGGAATAATGACAGAATTATTCTTAAAAAGTATATTATTTATGACATGAATTTCTTCTTTGACATTCCAATATGGGAGTACTAAACTATCGCATAGATTTTTTGACTGAGGCCATCCTTGGAAAAAATATTGTTTTAATTTTTGTAAAATTACATCATTGTTTGAATGTTCTGAAATTTTATCTAATTTTTCTTGAGAAATTGCTAAGTTTGAGGTTAGTAAATTAATATGAATATCCAAGTTTTGCTCAAATTCTTCTAAATTATCATCAAGATTGTTATCATTATCGACTGGTGCTCGAGAAAGAGTATCTGAAATGTACATTTTTGAGCCTTTAGTATAAGATACTATTAAATCATAAGCTTGCAAAGTAATCATCATTCTTTGAAGTCGTGAAGGTACTTCAGATAATGGTTTTTTGAAAAGTGTGACTAGAGGTTGGTGGTCCGTCTCTACTTGAATTGGTTTTCCATAAACGTATTGGTGGAATTTTTTACATCCAAAAACAATTGCATATAGTTCTTTTTCAATTTGTGCATAGTTTTCTTGACATTTAGTTAAAGATTTAGATGAATAAGCAATAGGATTGTTACCATGAAATATGACTGCACCAACTGCACTTTTAGAGGCGTCTACTGACATTCTAACAGGTTTATTGACATCATAATGATAATTCATTATGATGTCAATTAATTGTAACTGGGGACTTGCAAATAATTGATTTTAATTTATTAAACTGATTTTCCTGATTTTGTGTCCAAGACCATAAATTTTGTTTTTTAAGTAAATCTCTTAAAATACTAGTTTCTTCAGCTAAATTTGGAATGTATTGACCTAAATAATTAATCATACCTAAGAATCTTTGAAGATCTTTGACATTTTGAGGAGAAGGCATTTTAGTAATTGCTTCTATTTTTGACTTATCTGGTGACACTCCATGTTGGTTAAAAATGTGTCCCACATAACAAATTTCTGAAAGACCAAATTTGCATTTTTGTTTATTAAATTTTAAATTGACTTCAGAAGCACGTTTGAAAACTGACTCAAGCCGTTCATTATGTTCGGTCTCATTTCGTCCGTGAACTAAAATATCATCGACAAATATCACAATACCAGGCAAATCACCAAAGAGATCATTCATTACTCTATGAAATATTTCACCACTAGAATTTATACCATAGGGGAGTCTAAGAAATTTATACCTACCAAAAGGTGTGTTGAATGTACATAAGTCACTGCTCTCTTTATCTAATTTGATAGTCCAGTAGCCAGAACTTGCATCTAATTTTGAAAATATTTTACTATTAGTAACTTGTGACCTGAGATCATTAAATGTAGGATAAGGATAATGAGGTCTTCGAATAGCAACATTTAGGTTTCTCGGATCGAGACATACACGCAACGAACCGTTTGGTTTTTCTACTAAAACAATAGAATTAACCCATTTTGTAGGTTTGGTGACCTTTTCAATTATTTTCATCTTTTCCATATTTTCTAATTCAGACTTTAAACGATTTTGAAGAGAAAATGGTATTCTACGAATAGGACATACTTTTGGTTTCACAGTTTCATCGATATCTAAATGAACTTCATTTGGAAGACATCCTATACCTTCGAATGTATGAGAATATTTAGATACGACACTTTGTACTGACCTGTCACAATCAAGTTGTAGGTTATTTTGAATTTTATAAATTCTTTTGACAATTCCAAGTTTTTCACACGTTTTCCAGCCTAGAATTGTTTGGCATTTACAGTCAACTACAATAAAATATATTTTAGTCTTCAGTCTATTTTCAAATTCACATTGTATCACACAGCTACCTAGATTTGGAACTATTTCTCCTGAAAATGAAAAAATCTTATTATTTGTTCTTCGAATAAATATTTTCCTATTAGTCTGAGTCATTATAGAATTAAGTGTGTCTTTAGAAATAACATTAGTATCGGCACCTGTGTCAATTTGACATTTTATCAAAATATTATTTAAATTTACATTAATTTTCCATTCATCATTCCTATTATTACATTTATTATTGTCAGTCAATTTATTAATTATAAAATAATTTTCAGTACAAGAAGAGTCATCATAATTAATACAACTTACACTAGATTTTTGTTGTCGACCCTTGTTCTGTCTGTCCTTGTTGAAAAAACAGTAGTTGGCAAAATGGTTCTGCTTCTTACATATTTTGCACGTTCTTCCTTCCGCTGGGCATTTATAAATATGGACTTGTCCGCATCTCGTACAAGGCTTCTTCGATACTGAATTGTCACGTCTTTGCACAGAGTTTTGATTATAATTTCTATTATTTGACTTGCTTCTCTGTCTATAATTATTGAAATTGTTTCTTGACTTTGACCTGCTTCTGTGGGTTATTTTTGACACTTGCTGAACTGATGACATATTTTCTGAAGATTGATGACTTTGTGACTTTGTTATTTTTGTAGACCTTTCTTGAGATAATTCCATACTTTTTGCAATTTTTAAAGCATCTTCAAGTGTTAGTTTTTCTTGCTGTAATAATTTTTCTCTTATTTTTGAGTTGTTTATCCCGATAACAAACATATCTTTGACTAAAGAATCTTTCAAGTTGTTGAATTCACATGACTTGGCTAAATTATTCAATATCGTGACGTAGTTATCCAAAGATTCGTCTTGTTGCTGTAATCTTGTAAAGAAATTATACCTTTCCACTGTAATGTTGCTTTGCGGATTGAATTTGTTGTCAAAGTGATTCAGCACATTTTCTATAGTTGTAGATTTTCTATCGATATTTAGGGAATTGAAAACTTCTAATCCATATTCACCAATGAGATTCAAAAATATTGCTATTTGCTTCGTTTCTGTCTGCTTCTTTATATCATTAGCATCGCAGTAAATCTCGAATCTTTGTTTCCAATTTTTCCAATGTTCAGCCATGTTACCATTTTGACTTGTTAGGGGTTTGACACTGTTACTCAAGAAAATATTGGTCTCCATTCTTCTGTTACCCTGTTGATATCCTCACGATGACACCATGTTATAGGTATATTTCGGGCGTGATGCAATGGGTTCTTCTCAATAAAACTCAGGGAGACAAGGACTTGTATAATGTACGTAAAGCAGACCTGACATGATGTATATCCATAGACAATATTTCTTTTCTTTTTTAAACTAAGATCATAGACTAATATGAAACACATATAATGTAAGCGCATAATTTTTTATACTTCAACGCCGATCACCTGTAAATTTTGTTTTAAATCTAAACTCGGTTTTTGTACGTAAAAACAACCCAAGACTTGACAAAACCTTGAAAGCTATACACGAGGAGTTTATTCAACAATGATGCTGACTGGTACGCCAAAAAATGGTAGTTCACATTATATTTGACTCTTGGCTAGGGATGGTTCAGTCCATGATAAAAGTCTATAATGTCTATAGTCTAGCCCAAAGACCCATATGCCATACAAAAAAATTTTCAGCTAAATCTGTCATTGTCAGTGTCAAAGGGAATTAAATGTCAATTTTGACATTGTCAAATGGACTAGGATTTTGATTGATGTGACGAGGTGACGATCGTGCTAATCGTCATTAATTAAATCATTTCTTTAAATTTTCTTGTTACTTTTGCGCGGAGTACCGGCGAATATAGGGAATTCCAAATAGATTAAATTGGTAACTAGTGATAGAGACAGACAAGTCTCGAGGATCCTTCAGTGTGAAAACTTTTATCGTATTCTAAAAAATAATTATTAATTACTAAAATAAACTCGTCTGCCAGTCTTAAAAAAACAAATAATACTTCTAATTTATCTATCACATTTTTTTTTAATTTCACAGGTTTTCATGATTACCTCACCTACTAGGTAATGGATTTATTAAAAACACCATCTGTTCAATCTTTGTTAGACTCTGACTTGGAATCGGTTGAAAGTCTTCAGTATTTGGATTTGGATATTGAAGAGGTAATTTTAACTGTGTATTTAATTTACTTTCACTGAGTTTAAAAATTCTAGTATCCATAACAATCAAATAGAAGATAGTATTAATTTCCTGTTTGACTACTTTAATGTTTATAACAGTTACTTGAATTTTATCGCATGCTACGCCCACCTCTCGCTTTTGTGAATTTCCTATCAACTATTTCATAAATAGTTGTATAACTATCTAAATAATTAAACTTTTATATTGCTGTGTAGCTTATCTGATCATTTTATTTCCTATCCCCTTGATAGGTGGTTTTAGTGATGCTATTATTATTTTTCTGAGTTTGAACGTGGTCGATATTTTCACCTTTCGACGTGACGCGGTAGTTTATGAAACGAGAGGCTCTTATCACTATTTAGTCGTTTAAGCAACCAAAAGCTATGCAGTATTTGCTTTTCCTTATATTTTATAACTAAAATATATATAAAGTTATTTCACACAGTACCTAATTAATAATACTACTTTTTATTTTGGTTATTTTCTTTTTCACTTATGTAAACGTAACAAAAATATTAAGACACGGAACGCGTGCGAGACGGGCGGCACCGTGAACGGTGTGCGCGTGTGTGCGTGCCGTTTCATACCTATACCACATAGAGACCCCTCTGTAGTACTCTGTTTATAATCAAAGTCTGTTATTAAGACAATATTACACAGTATTATGACAGTATTGTTCAAGACAAATACTGATTCATATATGGGGAAAACAATATATTTTTGAATGAAGTAAAATATTGTCTTCGTTATATTGTCTCCTTCGAAGGCATTAGACTTGAATCAAGAATTATTAAGTTTAATTTTAAGAAAATATCTTCAGTAAAAACTATATATTTTCTTTAATTAAGATTGTAATAGTCTTTCAAAAATATATTCTTACGTCAAGAATTAAAACCAAGTATTTATTATTCTTAATTTGAGTAAACAGGTTTTCTTCGACTGAGTACATTTACTTACGTTAAGAAAATATTTCATCAGGTTGAACAACTGTTGCTAAGACGTCATTCCGGTATATGTTAGTAGTGTAGCTGGGCTCTCGGTGTTCCACATCAGGTGTTCCAGATATTCAATTTTTACACGTCAACAGAGAGTGCTCATCAGGTTGAACAACTTTGCTAAGACGTCATTCCTATACAGTTTACAGTGTAGCTGGGCTCTTGGAGTTCCACATCAGGTGTTCCAGTTCTTAAATTTTTATACATAAACAAAGAGTGCTCATCAAGTTGCACAACTTTTGCAAAGACGTCATTCCTATATATGTTATAGTGTAGCTGGGCTCTTGGTGTTCCACATCAGGTGTTCCAGATCTTCTTTATTCTCTCAGTAGAAAATGCTCATCACGTGGAACAATTTTTGCTACATATGGCACCATTTTTGTATCTCTTATAGTTTAGCTGGTCTGTTGCGGTTCTGCACCAGGTTTTCAAGTTTCCAAGATAAATTATTCCGTCATAAATGATTTCTGTGTAGCTTTAAGCATTAAGGTTGCACACGCGACGGAAGCTTAAAAAATGGAGTAACTTCTCCCGTTTTCCCAACATTTCCCTTCCCTGCTCTGCTCCTATTGATTGTAGCGTGATGAAAAGTATACTATAACCAGCTCAGGAGTATGAAAAATAATTGTACCAAGTTTCATTAAAATCCGTCGAGGAGTTTTTGTTTCTATAACGGTTATACAGACAGTCAAAAATTTTACTGATTGCATTTTTGGCATCAGTATCGATCTTTAATCACCCCCTGATAGTTATTTTGGAAATATATTTCATGTACAGAATTTACCTCTCTACAGATTTATTTTAAGTATAGAAGATATAGATAATAATACTAACATACAGTAGTTAGCTTAGCGCATGATATTCACAATCAAACATGGGTTCACCTCAAAATTATAAATAGTACATTTTTTGACGACCTTACCCTTATAAGGCATCACAGGACAAAAGAAACCCTACTTCGCATGTGGAAAAAAGCATAATAAAAAAAGACAAAGTTTATAATGTTACTTTGTCACAGAATTCCACACAAAATGTTTGAATTTCACTTGCAGTTGTTATGTGTTCATTTAAGCCATATTACAAAACCAATTTTATATTTTCCTTTCATGCTTCTAGGGCCAACACTATCATCTGTATGTTGATTGATCAGACAGTAGGGTGGAACGTTTTTTTTTTGTAATCGTTTTGGAATACCTGTAAAAAGTTGGTCATCTTCTAACACCCAGATATACACAAACAATTTTGTTTGGCACTAAAGATATTTCGAGGTGCCCCAACCTCATTTTGTAAGCGAAATTCACGAACATTGGTCAAAAAATACATTCATCTTATTTGCGCTAAATTATATTCTGTACGTTGCCCTGTTACTTTATAGTCGCGTCAATGAAGCCTTTGCTTCGGAAGTCCTCAAGAACAGCTCCGATTTTGATGTTTTTTTTTTTTTAAATATTTTGTTTTTTTATTCTCTTTAAAATCAGAAACCTCTTAGAGCGGGGACGGAACTATTTATATTGTTTAAACAATATCAACGACATTTATACAGGGTGTTTTTGTAATTGGATGCAGTCCTTGAAATGGGTGATACTAGACCTTATTTGCAACAATTTTTACCCCGACAGCATGGGGTCTAAACTGGATGGTTTTAGAGATATCGAAGTTTAAAGATTTTTCGAAAAATTTCCACCTCTCCCTCATGAAATGCTTAGTGTTAGAAAGTAGCGATGGTTATCACCTACAATTTATACTTTTCTGATAGAATATGAATGGCTGCATTTAATGGATACAAGTTTGTTATAAAACTAATCATATCTTGGGAAATTAAGTGTCATAAAGTTTCTGTTTTGAAATTTTCTGAAAACTTCCCTTGTCTTTCAAAGCACGTTTTTCAAAATAAATGTATGACACTTGGTATACAAATTACAGAAAAAACTTCCTTGTCTCGTTACCTTTCCAAAATGGTGCCACAGTACCCACTTTTAGTTAGTGTCTTACCAGAAAATTAGGGTTGTTACTGATAAGGTAGTAAATCAACGAGGATCGGTTATGTTTTTTCAACCCAACTTTTTTTTTCTGTAGTTTTTGTCCAAACTGCTATCTGATATTAGCTTTTTGAGTCAATGCGCTTAATCCTGGTTGATCATATCAGGCAAGAACGGTCTTTATCACGAGTATTTTTAGCTATGGACCAGATGTCAAAACATCAATTTTCTTCCATTTGAAACAGCCTATAAATCATCATCATCAGCCTATAAATGTTCCCACTGCTGGGACACAGGCCTCCTCGACGAAATGTTTGTAAGCTCGGTTTCACAAAAAAAAAACTAAACTGGCGTGCATAAAAGTTAGGTCACCCAGCTGGTGGGACAGGTAAAAATACTCGTGATAAAGACCGTTCTTGCCTGATATGATCAACCAGGATTAAGCGCATTGACTCAAAAAGCTAATATCAGATAGCAGTTTGGACAAAAACTACAGAAAAAAAAAAGTTGGGTTGAAAAAACATAACCGATCCTTGTTGATTTACTACCTCATCAGTAACAACCCTAATTTTCTGGTAAGACACTAACTAAAAGTGGGTACTGTGGCACCATTTTGGAAAGGTAACGAGACAAGGAAGTTTTTTCTGTAATTTGTATACCAAGTGCCATACATTTATTTTGAAAAATGTGCTTTGAAAGACAAGGGAAGTTTTCAGAAAATTTCAAAACAGAAACTTTATGACACTTAATTTCCCAAGATATGATTAGTTTTACAACAAACTTGTATCCATTAGATGCAGCCATTCATATTCTATCAGAAAAGTATAAATTGTAGGTGATAACCATCGCTACTTTCTAACACTAAGCACTACATGAGGGAGAGGTGGAAATTTTTCGAAAAATCTTTAAAGTTCGATATCTCTAAAACCATCCAGTTTAGACCCCATGTTGTCGGGTAAAAATTGTTGCAAATAAGGTCAAGTATCACCCATTAAAAGGACGGCATCCAATTACAATTCACCCTGTATACAGGGTGATTTGTTATTCGATGCGGTCCTTGAAATGGGTGATACTAGACCTTATTTGCAACAATTTTAACCCCGACAATATGGGGTCTAAACTAACTGGTTTTAGAGATATCGAACTTTAAAGATTATTCGAAAAATTTCCACCTCTCCCTCATTAAGTGCTTATTGTTAGAAAGTAACGATAGTCACCACTTTGAATTTATGCTTTTCTGATAGAATATGAACGACTGAATCTAGTGAATACAAGTTTGTTATAAAAATAATCATATCTTGGGAAATTAAGTGTCATAAACTTTCTGTTTTGAAGTTTTCTGAAAACTTTCCTTGTCTTTCAAAGCATATTTTTCAAAATAAATGTACGACACTTGGTGTACAAATTACAGGAAAAACTTCCTTGTCTTATTACCTTTCTAAAATGGTGCCACAGTACCCACTTTTAGTTAGTGTCTTATCAGAAAATTAGGGTTGTTACTGACAAAGTAGTAAATCAACGAAAATCGGTTATAATGTTTTTTCGAACCAACATTTTTTTTTGTGGTTTTTGTCCAAAATGCTATCTGATGTTAGTTTTTTAAGTCAGTGCTCTAAATCCTGGTCGATCATATCAGGCAAAAATCGGTCTTTATCTGGAGTATTTTTACCTATGGACCAGATAGTCAAACCATCAATTTTCTTCCATTTAAAACAGCTACTTGAAACAAATGTACAATGACCGAATGTTTATAAGCTCTGGTTTCGCAAAAATAAACTAAACTGGCGTGCATAAAAGTTGGGTCACCCTACTTGTAGGACAGGTAAAAATACTCCAGATAAAGACCGATTTTGCTTGAGGCGATCGACCAAAATTAAGCGCATTGACTCAAAAAGCTAATATCAGATAGCAGTTTGGACAAAAACCACAGAAAAAAAATGTTAAGTCGAAAAAACATTATAACCGAAATTCGTTGATTTACTACTTTGTCGGTAACAACCCTAATTTTCTGATAAGACACTAACTAAAAGTGGGTACTGTGGCACCATTTTAGAAAGGTAATAAGACAAGGAAGTTTTTCCTGTAATTTGTACACCAAGTGTCGTACATTTATTTTGAAAAATATGCTTTGAAAGACAAGGAAAGTTTTCAGAAAACTTCAAAACAGAAAGTTTATGACACTTAATTTCCCAAGATATGATTATTTTTATAACAAACTTGTATTCACTAGATTCAGTCGTTCATATTCTATCAGAAAAGCATAAATTCAAAGTGGTGACTATCGTTACTTTCTAACAATAAGCACTTAATGAGGGAGAGGTGGAAATTTTTCGAATAATCTTTAAAGTTCGATATCTCTAAAACCAGTTAGTTTAGACCCCATATTGTCGGGGTTAAAATTGTTGCAAATAAGGTCTAGTATCACCCATTTCAAGGACCGCATCGAATAACAAATCACCCTGTATATATACGTCGTTGATATTGTTTAAACAATATAAATAGTTCCGTCCCCGCTCTAAGAGGATTCTGATTTTAAAGAGTATAAAAAAACAAAATATTAAAAAAAAAATCATCAAAATCGGAGCTGTTCTTGAGGACTTCCGAAGATTGCATGTTTTATGTATTCATTGACGCGACTATTATGACAAAAAATTTAACCTTGAGATGTGTTCGGTGAAGCGCGGGGGTGGTGGTACGCGCAGAGGTAATTTCAGTGTACTCTCAGTAGTGAAATTACCTCCCCGCGTACCACCACCCCTGCGCTTCAACGTACAGAATATAATTTAGCGGAAATAAGATGAATGTGTTTTTTTTTTTGACAAATGTTCGTGAATTTCGCTTACAAAATAAGGTTGAGACACCTCGAAATATCTGAAGTGCCAAACAAATTTTTTTGTGTATATTTGGGTGTTAGAAGAGCAACTTTTTACAGGTATTCCAAAAAGATTACGAAAAAAAAAATAGTTTTTAGCTCCACCCTATCAGACAGCCAACAGATTTCTTCTTTTTTTTATAAACCTGCGTAGATTGTTTATTGAATCTACACTTATTGTTCCATGCAATGTTTAAAATAATCCCAATCAATAAAATGGTTTCTATCCATATTGGATATTTGCAGAATGCCTGTAATTCTCCTTTACATAACTTTGACGACAGAATGTCTTAAGAAACAATATCAGTGCAGCCATTCCTGTTCCCCTATATTATTCTAATTACATGTCATTTTAGTCTTAAATGAATGATCAAAGATGTACTTTGTAGTTAGATGAGATTGAATATGCATTGCCGGCAAGTGAAGCACCAACATTAGCTGAAGCATTATCTACAGAAGAGGAAGATGCCAAAAACAAACAAACCAAATACATTGAAGATCCTGCTGCTTGTTCCGCATTACAAGTGGAATTTTTACAAGGTGTATCACAACAGCTGCTACAAGCACAAGTACGTACTGTTAAACTGGCTCCACTTTCTATGTTAAGAACCCATTCTTTAAATTTACAGTTTCAACTACGTAATTTGATATCGTCTACGCCTGAGTGTAATGGATGGTTTTGGTAGAAGTTACAATTTTAGTTCTTTACAATACCTACATAAAACATCCTTGCTTATGATAGGGTAGTGTATATTCTTACTTTGTTAACAAACTTAAATTATTCACTGTTTAAGAAATATGAATGATTGATTGTCATTTTTGCCTTATATTACAGGAGAGATCATCAGCAGGTGCTGCTACAGCATTGAGTGTAGGAACGGAAACAAAATTAACGGTAGGAACAGCACATGGCCACCTTCTCTCATTTCATGAACAAACATTGAGATGGGTCTGTGACTTAAATACCGACCGAGGAGCAGTATCTTGTTTGGCTTACAATCACGACTGCACTCGACTCCTCGCTGGTTACGCGCGAGGGCTTATATGTCAGTACGAAAGTGTACGCGGAACTATTTTGAGACGTGTCACTCTAGGCGGAGAATTATGGGGCACGTTACGTGTCACGTGGGCTGGCACATCTGGACTGGCCTTGGATACGGGCGGATCTGTCTGGTTGATCAAGTTTTTCCGACCTTTAGGAGTGCGGTCTGCACGTTCTTCATGTTTATTCTCCGGTGCTCGAGGAGAAGTAGTAGCTATGGCGGCTCGAGATGCTCGTATTTTGGCACTAGCGACTTTGTCGCGCGTTATTATAGTAGCTGGAGGGCGGGCTGCAGGATTACGTCTCACAGGCCCCCCAGACACACTTCCTGTTCTAGAATGGAGCGAAACTGATGAACGACTACTAGTATGTGGACGTTCTAAAACATTACAATGGCTGTCATTGACCATCACTGGTTCATCTATATCTTTGAAACCAATCCAGAGAGTTGAATTGGCATCATCTCCTTTATGGCTTGGCTGGCTTGGAGGTAATCTCGCTATATTCGACGCAGATGAGAATCTAAGATTGTGGGGAGATGACTACGATAAACCCTTGGATTTGTCACATATGGAACCAGTCTATGCATCTGCTTTTTTTAAGGTATGTTACTGACTCCCTGCTTACAAGAAAACTATCACTCGCAAGGCTTATTTTAGTCACAATATCACATCAAATCAGTTACATACAAACAAACTAAAATCGACGGTGAAATCATTTGCGATGGAAAGGTCGCAACAGTTTCTCACCTAAACAAGCATCCGTTTGTTCCCACTAGTTCTACTGACCAGTTCTACGGTAGAACTAATGGGATTTTTTTTCTCACTAGTTCTACGATATTAGGTAGAACAAAATAGTAGAACTGTTGGGATTTTCTATTCCCACTTGTTCTACTGAACAGTTCCACTAACTATAACTATGTCAGAAAACGTCGACGGAGCACCACTTGGCGGTGCTCCTACTTCTGGGTGGTTTAAAAAAAATAACCACGAAGGGGACCCTTCTAACCTAACCTGTCCGAGTCGGGGTGCCCCCCCAGTCGTTTTTACGACATTTTTTTTTCTCAGCGTCCCGTAGAACTAGAACTCGTTCTACTGTTCAGTAGAACAAGTGGGAAAGAGAATCCCAATAGTTCTACTATTTTGTTCTACCTGATATCGGTAGAACTAGTGAGAAAAAAAAACACATTAGTTCTACCGTAGAACTGTTCTGTAGAACTAGTGGGAACAAGCCCAAGCATCCACAGTTGTAAAAAATACTATCGGAGGAACAAAGACCACATTGCATTGCACGTGTGTGTCGCAACCGTTTAGAAACTTTATGCTTTAATCAGTACAAAGTAAACAGACTTAATGGTTACCGAAATGACTGATGAGTTAATGAGAAGTTCTAGATCAAACTACATACTTACCTAAGACTTGCTAAAGAGCCGCGATGCCTTGTTTTACGTGGTGACAGAATCAAGATTTCAAACTCGTTGACTGACGGTCAGTTCACACCAAGACGCGACGCGGCGCGACGTGACGTAACGATACTTCAAATATGTGTCTTTTCGTGTAGTACATAAAGTTGGATTTTGGGTCGCTATTAAAATGCAGCGCGATTAGGGCTTGGCCTCCGGAATTCCGGAATCGGTGTAATTCCGGAATTCCGATGCTTTTCAATATCGTTTCCAATTCCGGAATTGGCGAGATCAATACCGGAGTTTCGATATTGAAGAAAATAATATTTTTTCTACAGCTTGATGCGCGACAAATTACCACAATATGAAGTAGAAGGGAAACTATAGTTTTGAATTTATATATTATAAGAATAGAGATGGCAGTTTTTGACAACGGTGGCATTGCGTATTTCCAATCTATAAAAGCTTTGTAATCCTATTTTTTAATCTGCGATTACTATCTATAGATGAATTTTGCGATTGTTTCATATAAAGTTTGTAACGTGGATGCGTACGTACAAATATGGATGGTTACAAACTATACTACATCACTTACGTCTGACAAAAATCATTGTTTTTATGCCTTTTAACGGGAAGACGGCCGACGTCAGGGGCACCCCGAGGTTCGGTTCGGTTTGGTTCCTTTAAGCCCTACAGACAGAAATAAGAGCCCAGCGAGTTAAGTGAATTATAATTTTGACTTGATTAAGTTTATTGAAATAATTGTAGGAGTATAGTACGTCTAAGGCGGGGACTTCATTGTAAAAAGATCAAATGGGCTTTGCTCCTATTTCCATCTACGAGGTTTATAGCAACCTAACCAAACCGACCCTTGGGGTGCCTCTGGCGTTGATTTTCTTCGGGTTCATAAGCGTAAAACATTGGGCTTATATGGCTTCTGCTGAAGTATGATGCAAAGTTTAGAATAGGCCCACAGACATTCATGGCAAACACCGCAAAATGGCGAGCATGCAACTGCTCGCGTTTAGATTGGAATCTAGAGTTTTCGCGCTTATTCCAAACCATACAGGATTAGTTCGTATGCGTACCGTCACACGCTGCAACTTTGCCTTGATAACGCGACGTCCACCTGTAAACTACCACTGCGTTATCATCGATAAACCTCGCGCGTCGTGCGTTGAAACAAAGAAGTCAAAATTGGGCATCATGGCAAATTTGCAGCGTTTGATCGGTAGTTGATTAGGTTACTACAAAGTACACACAAGTATTTGCGCACTACTGTTGTATGTATTGGAAGACATTAGTTAAAACGTGACTAGAAGCCACTTTTTATCTATACGCGATTAATTACACACCCTTGCATTTTGGCTTTATTTAGAATGGAAAAACGCGGTGGAGGACCATGCTTGGAAAATCGTTTTCAATATTCAAATACAATACCATCAGAGTGTAGAAGCAGAATGAGATTTCCTTCGGTCAGGTCAGACCTTTGCAATCAAATCAAAATTATAGTAGCGAAACCGCTGAACGATCCACCCGATCTGTCACTTGTAGCGCGCGCGAAACGTAACCATAGCTATGTTGCCTATTCTAATGCGGTGAATTTCTGTATGGAATGTACAAATTTTGGAGGCAAAACGAATGATTTTATTGAAAAATGACACTAAATCAGTTGAATTTACAGAAAATTAATTGAGGAAGTTCACAATAGAAGCAAAATTTAATTTATTTATTAAGTCATCCAAACTACAAAAATAACATGACTTTAGTCTCGTTTCAGTAATTTCATATACCTACTCAATATGTTCGTCTACTCATAGTTTAGAACTTTAGAGCAAAATCTCGTCTTCTTTTATCGTAAACTATAATTTGCTATTTGAACACAAGTTTGTCACTAGCATAATTAATGGTGGTTCTGCTTTGCGAGAAGGAGAGAAGCGAACGTGGCGTGTCTGGCTAGGTTTCGCTGCGGAACGCGTGTTGCGGTTTCACCTAGTTAGATTGGCGGAAAAATTAGGACCTTTTTTTTGCATGGTAAAATCATCAAATTAGTCCTCCCACCCCGGGCAGAGCGGGAGGGACTGTCAGACTTGTACTGACTAAAATCCACGGTGTCCTTCAATAGCCCTTTATGTTCCGGGGTCACGGTAATTAGATAAGTCCCGCGACCAGGACCTTTGCAATTTTTTACAGTTATGACTCAATAAAAAAAAATTCTATTTCACTAGTGTATACAAAGCCATTTTTCAGTTCCGGAATTCCGGAATTCCGGAACTGTAAAACCGAATATCGAAACCCAATTCCGGAATTGAAAAAACGTCCGATATCCAAGCCCTAAGCGCGATGCCGCGCGAGGGCCGCACTTGTTTGTGACAGGGGTATCTTTTTGTGTAGGAAATAGAGTTCGATTTTGAATAGCTCTATTGAAATGTGCGCGCAGTGTCACGTTTCGGTCTGAGCTGACCCTAAGAGTATTATTTCATTTCAAATATACCGTGTATGTATTTTATAGGTACTTTTGAATTAAAAATATCATTAGCACGTTAAGAATAAAAGAACTGTACTTCCCCATTGACTAGATCATCGAACGCTTGTACAAGGCAAGACTATTGTTTCAGGGGCATTGGACTGATGGACGCGTGTCGAGAGCAATGTGTACGGCTGGCGTGAGTGCCCTAGGAGGGGCGTGCGTCTCAGCCGGTGCACTGTCCTTACTAGGCCGGCGCGGCATCGTCCGAGTACGACCTCGGCACCTACTAGCTAGGGCACAGGCATTCTTGTCTTCAGGCCGATATTTAAATGCATTACGCTTACTTTGTTCTACCCAGGGAGATGAGGCAAAGTCAATAGCTTATCAATTTATAGACGATATTTCTGACAGACCGCACATCTTGAACAATAAGCAAGTAGCCGACCATACTGTCCAGTTGTGTTTAAAGTATAATCTAAGGTTAGTACCATTTTATTATACGTATTGTTCCATTACGATATTTGTTTTATCTACTCTCATATCGTTAAATTCAAAATACAAAACTCAAAACGAGTTTATAATGACGTACTTTACACACAGTATATCGAAATGAAATTAAAAAATTAAATTATGACACTATTTCTCTAACAAAATAATGTTATAATATTTTTTTTTTCATTACGATACAGATTACAGATCATAGATTCATTTGATTTTTTATCTGTGGCTGCGCGCGCTGTGGCCCATGCGCGGTGATAACGGGAATTTTGGCGCCATAATACTGTGTCAATCTTTATCTTTTATTTGATAAATTCGTGTTCAATGAAAGTAGATAAAGTAGTGTATGAAACTGTACATAATTAGGTATTATACACTCGTGTGATACTTTTTAACCGACTTCAAAAAGGAGGAGGTTCTCAATTCGGTCGGTATGTTTTTTTTTTTTTTTTTATGTATGTACACCGATTACTCCGAGGTTTCTGGTCCGATTAGTGTAATTTCGTTCGTGCAGTATACTTTCCCATTGGTCCCATAAAAATTTCATCCAATTTGGTTCAGTACTTTTTATTTTGTGAGCATTTTTATTGATGGATGATGTGATGATCTTTACTTTTTTGAGTGTTTGTTACGCGATTACTCCGCTAATTGTGGACCGATTTTCAAAATTCTTTTTTTGTTGTACGATGAATAGTTCACTTTAGGGAACACTGCAAGTTTCATCAAAATCGGTTCAGCAGTTTTTGATAGGGAATTTTATTAGCTTATTGTGTACATGAGCGATGTTAATACCGGTGCTAAGGATTACCAAATTCTAGTGCACATGTAAGAAATGATGTATTTGACAAGAATTTTGGGTTGAATATTTAAACTAAAAAGAGTAAAATAAAAAACTTTTTTCAAAAAAAATTTAACCGCCTTCAAAAACAACCACAAAAAAGGGTAAAATAACCTACAAAATAACTTTTCTTTCGGAAGTCGGTGGCATAAAAGACAACGAAATAAAAAAACAAAGCCAACGACTTCCGAAAGAAAAGTTATTTTGTAGGTTATTTTACCTTTTTTTGTGGTTGTTTTTGAAGGCGGTTAAATTTTTTTTGAAAAAAGTTTTTTTAAAAAACTCGCTTCGCTTGTTTTTTAAACTCACACTCGTGTATAATACCCCTCATTATGTACCAGTTTCATAAACTACTATTATGAGTTGATTGTTATTCTAAACAATATTATAATTCATTAGAGAGGAGCTGTGGACTCGCTTATGGGAACAGTGTTCTGATGTAAAAGCCTTCGTAGAAGCATTAGGCGACGCGGCAGCCCGTGGAGAGTTATCGACGGTTGAATTAGCTCCGTCACCAGACTCCACACAGGTAATTTGAACATACAGATCTGCAGTGTCATTTACGATTCTATCAGTCGTTGAGCCCGAAGATATATAATACAAGAAGCGAGTAAAGGGGCTTTTCAAAGCGTTCTGCCATTCATTCAGAAGTGGCAATAGATGCAATGGCCGAATAGTCCCATATTGCGGCAATGGATATGCTTCCACAAAAATTTATCGTAGAATTATTGAATTAATAGTAGTTTGACGCTCTATGAAAAAAAAACATCACGTTTCTTTTTCAGGCACTAATTGAGAAACTAGCGGAGTTTGAGCCGGCTTTAGTAGAGCGCGTCATAGCGTCGTTGCCCCTAACGTCTCTTGATCCTCACCGGGCAAGCGTCCTTACAAGAGAAAAAGGCCTGTGGCGCGCGGTCGGCGCCATCGCTGCAGCACTTGGTATAATAATATGAGCTATCTATCTATACTTTATACCCGGTTACCAACGGACGCTATGTTCATTTGAGGTCGTATAAAGGTTTATTTTTCTGCGTTAACAACTTTTGAGGCCAGTGTTATATATACAGCGTGAAATAGTGGTTGTTTTCCCGAAGCGAAATGAGTTTGTATCGGTAATACAATCGATTAATATATTAAATATAAAAAATGAGACTCAATAAACGGCAGATTTGTCATAAACAAAACTCGAAAGCGACTTGAACCAATGGTAATACATCGCGCGATATCTACGCGGAACGCAGGCCGGACGCGGCCGGGGGTGTACAAAACGGCGGCGCGGTCGTTGCACTTCGCGTATAAATCAGCTGATCACTACTCCTGACTAAATAAAAACTAAATCACAAAACCCAATAAGTTATTCCAATTTTCCCTTCATACTTTTCCGGGTTAGAACGGCATAAATACTTTTTTGCCTATAATTACTTTTAACACTCCCTTCAAATTCGAGCCTTCCTTCATCACGAACAAATTACTAAATATGTATATCTTAAGTTATGTTTAACATTCCAATACAGTTTCTAAATAAATCTATCTCGAGGCAAGGCTTTAGTAAAAATATCAGCGAATTGATGACTTGTGCTTACATAGTTGAGTGAGATAAGTTTGTCACAGTATTTTACTTTACATCTATATGCTTACAACGTTTATGAAATTCACTGTTTTTAATAACATTTATGGCACTCTGATTGTCAATATTTAGGCATACAGAACTTTGTTTATACTCTCCCATATCACAAAATAATTGTTTTAATGTACTTATAAAAATAAGTCGGGTTTTCCTTCCTGACGCTATAACTCCAGAACGCACGAACCGATTTCCACGGTTTTGCATTCGTTGGAAAGGTCTCAGGCTCCGTGAGGTTTATAGCAAAGAAAATTCAGGAAAAAAAAATCTTCTTCTTTTAATCACCAAACGAAATGTTACATAAAACGAAGCCATCTGGTGGCGAAACGGAGTTCGCCGGGTTTGCTAGTTAACCATAAATTCAGCCTCGGTCGTAGATAGTGCTACACTTTGCTGACGTTGACTAGACCAAGTTATAGCAGCACCACTTTTGATGAATACATATCCTGTCATAGACCGTCTTGATGTTACGTCATTGGCGTAATCCGCATCACTGTAGCCAATCAAATCAGTAGTCTGTGGCTTAGATTGATAACATAAGCCAAATCCTATGGTTCCTCTCAAGTAAGTACCTACTTCAATATTTTCTTTACTGCATTCCAGTGAGACTCATTGTAACAGTGCAAAAACTGATTTACCATACTAACTGCATACATAATGTCAGGTCTGGTTACAGTTGCCAAGTGAATGAGAGATCCAACTGCTTCTCGGTATGGCAGGTTTTTCACAGGTACCGTCTCACTTTTCTGTAACTTCACATGACCTGGATCAGCTGGAATACTATTTGGGTTAGCACTACTCATGTTAAATTTTTGCAAAAGTTTCTCTGTGTACTTAGTTTGATCAATAAAAATGTGACATTTGTTTGCATACCAACAAAATTAGAGGGTGGACAGGTCTTTATGTCAAAGTTTACTTTTAATTCATCAATTACCTCTTTTAACACCAGGTTTTCTTTTGACATTAATAGCCCATCATCTACATATAGGCATAGATAACAATTAATCCCTTTAACTTGACCAACATAGACACACTGATCAGCTAAGCTTTTAACAAAACCAAACTTTTCTAAAACTGAGTTAAATTTTGTCTTCCAGCACCTTGAAGCTCCAAGGTGCTGGAACACAAAATTTAACTCAGTTGACTCAGCTTGAGACCATACAGAGATTTATTGAGTTTACATACAGTATTAGGTGCACATTCTAATCCCTCAGGTGGGATCATGAAAATCTCTTCTTTTAATTCACCGTGCAAGAAGGCTGTTTTCACATCAAATTGTATTATTTCTAGATTTTGTTGAGCGAATATTGATAAAAGAGAACGTATGGAATCATACCTGACCGGCGTCGGTGAGAAGATTTTATCATACTTTATTCCTTTCGTTTGTGCATAGCCCTTTGCACACAGACGTGACTTATAATGTGGACCTGTTGGTTAATTCTAAACCCCCACTTACATCCAATTACCTTGGCAGTTTTAGGCTTTTCAACCAATGACCATGTCTTGTTTTTACTATGAGATTGAAGTTCTTCACTTATAGACATTTTACATTACAAAGAATCAGCTGATGTAATTGCGTCATTGTAGGTCAGAGGTATATCCAGATTACCTTCATTGTAGCATAAATAAGTTTCAAAATCTTCAGTTTCAGGATGTACCTACCGGTTTGCGTCTTGGTCTTAGTGTTATATTTAAAACTGGCAAATCTTCAATTTCCCTGTCTGGTACATAAATGCTGCTGTTTGGTGATTCAAATTCATCAGAACTTGTAACTGAGTTTGTGGAAGTTGACTCTAGACCTTCACTAGCGAGCTCTTCACTGATAGGCTCATCATTTGTTTTAATCAAGTCCACTGGAACAAAGTTTCTGACAACAGTTGATTCCAGAAAAACAGCATCTCTGCTTTTCACAACCAATCCAGAAGTAGGAATAATAAACCTGTAGCCTTTGGTATCACTACAGTAACCAGTGAAAATAGCTTTCTTTGTTTTCTCTTTCGGTAGGTATATCATAGCTTCACACCCAAATACACGGAGATGATTGACACTTGGTTTTCTTCCAGACCATAATTCTTCAGGGGTTTTGTAAGACAATGATTTTGTTGGAATTCTATTAAGTAAATAAGCAGCAGTCTGTATGGCCTCTGCCCAGTACTGTTTAGGTAATTTAGCATTAAGCAGCATGCTTTTTGCTTTCTCTACTAATGTCCTATTGATACGTTCTGCCACTCCGTTTTGTTGAGGAGTGTAAGGCACGGTTGTTTGATGTTGAATTCCATTACCTTTAAGAAGATCAGAGATATTTTTATTGATGAATTCCAGACCATTGTCTGTACGGAGACACTTCATTTTGCATTCTAGTTGGTTTTCTACAAGTATCTTAAATTCTTTCAATTTATCTATTACTTCTGATTTCTTCTTTAAGAAATAAACAAATACCTTCTTTGAGTACCTAGTCATCGGAAAAGGTGAGGAAATACTTGACTCCACCAAGGGATTCAGTCTCCATGGGTCCACATACATCAGAATGCACTAGTTCCAGCAGTTTTGTAGCTCTCGTCCCTTTATTTTTGAAGGGCAAATGCGTTTGCTTAGCTTCTAGGCATGTTATGCATGTTAAATTATCCTTTTTCTTCAGAATTTTCATACCTTCAGTATTTTCCATCATTTTAATAAAGTCATTAAAATTCAGATGACCCATACGCCGATGCCACAGATATGCATCATTTTCAACGTCAGATACATATCTGACGTTGAAAATTATGCATATCTGTGGCATCAGCGTATGGGTCATCTGAAAATGTGCTCTATGTACCAGAATTGGCAACTAATCTTAGATCAGTTAGCTAAATAATTAAAAATGGTGGCCAACATGCCTATGCGTGTTCATTGTACATATTCAAGCGATACATGTTATTATTTAAAACAGCTGTTGCCACTATGGTGTTTTTATTTAGAATAACACATCCCTTGCTGTTGAATTTAACTTGGCCACAATTTTTAATTATTTGGCTAACTGATATAAGATTAGTTGCCAATTCTGGTACATAGAGCACATTTTGAAGTAAAACTTTACTGCACTGACCTCTTTCATCACATATATTGAGACTTACTTGTCCAGAACATTTCACTAACAGGGGTTTGTCGTTAGCAACTTTTATTGTTTTGATAAGTGATTCTCTTCGGTGTGATAATAAATCATAGTGCCTGGTCATGTGGACGGAGGCTGTCGAGACAATGTACCATGCATCACTATTGTTATCTGAAGCAGTGAATGCAGCAGCATAGCTTGAAATTTCCACTTTACCTTTCTTCTTTGACTTGCACTCGGTGCTAATATGTCCATACTTGTTGCAAGTATAGCATCGAGGTCCTTTTTGCACAGACTTTACTGCCTTTCTTTTTAAAGTTTTCTTTTGTTGCGAAAGCTGAAGTTTGACTATCATTCATATTAACATCTTGCAGGATTTTAGATTTTACAGAATCTGCACTCCTCAAAGAGGGGTCTTACCACCGCGATTGCGGCGTGCCCGAACCTAGGTTGCGACAGTCGTTCCCTCCATACTGCCCTGAGATCGCGCCGGAGCTCTTCACGCCGCGCCTCGACTTGTCGAGGCAGCAATGGATAGGGGGCATCAAAGGCTTCAATTGCTTAGGGCATCAAGTAGTCTTAATCCGTCACTGTTCGGATATAGCCACCAGTCTCTTGGAAACGTTGGAACACTCGTCGAACGGCAAAACGACCCAAGTTCAGTTGCCGAGCAACATCACATTGCCGCATCCCTGATTGCAGTAGTGCAATGACTTGAGCGGCTTCATCTGCAGTGGTATCCCTCTTCTGGGGTATTTTTCTTGCTGTAGCTGTTCACATGTGTTCACTTCAAAGGTTGAATAGCGAATGACCCACATTACTGGAGTAGTAGTCGCTACACCCCCGCAAAGGGGTGTGGCAAGCGTAAGCGGTCCCCGGGCTTTGCCCCCTTCCCGGACGCTTGCCGCGGCCTATAACAATGGGCCGGTCATTTGGGTGGTCAGACCGTGGCCTATAATTAAAAATTAGGCATTCGTTGTTCCGGTGAGAATTTGCGTCCTGATTGCACTACTGCAATCAGGGATGCGGCAATGTGATGTTGCTCGGCAACTGAACTTGAGTCGTTTTGCCGTTCGACGAGTGTTCCAACGTTTCCAAGAGACTGGTGGCTATATCCGAACAGTGACGGATTAAGACTACTTGATGCCCTAAGCAATTGAAGCCTTTGATGCCCCCTATCCATTGCTGCCTCGATAAGTCGAGGCGCGGCGGGAAGAGCTCCGGCGCGATCTCAGGGCAGTATGGAGGGAACGACTGTCGCAACCTAGGTTCGGGCACGCCGCAATCGCGGTGGTAAGACCCCTCTTTGAGGAGTGGCTAGAGAGGCGTCACGGGCTCACGGCGTCCTCATCTTCCGCTTGACACAGGTCCTCACCGGGCACTGATGTTTCGGGAGGTTCCTTTGTCGCATCGGAAAGGAAGAAACGCCTGGGTGTCACCACTGTGAGGATCGCCCGGAGGACACGGTGGAGCATACGGTGCAGGACTGCCCCGCTTGGGCAGAGCACCGCCGTGTCCTCACGGAGGCGATAGGCAGCGACCTCTCGCGCCCGGCACTGGTCTAGGCCATGCTGCGGGGCGAGACGGAATGGGAAGCGGTCGCCTCTCTGCGAAGCAGTCATGCTAGCAAAGGAGGAGGCGGGATGCGTGAGGGAGAGGACAGCATCCACCTCACGACCTAGCCGCCGCGGGAGACGCCCGGGAACGGTCCATGAACGGACGGCGAGTCACCCATTACTCGCCATCCGCATACCCTACGGTGGCCGGATATCGCCTCGCGACGTCCGTTGCCGTCTTCCACTATCCTCGGTAGTCTCTGCCTTTATTTTTTTAAGTATTCTTTGGTGATAAAGAAGGTATTATGCAGGGAAGTACTTCGTTTAGTAGGTAAAACAGAGTCTTTTCGAGTCCGCAATAAATGTTTGAGTTTGAATCCTAGGGAAATGAAGGAGCGAGCGTAGTGAGCTCGATTTTTTTTTGCACCTTTCTTCTATATGCAATAAATGAGGCAACCAAGTTTACGCTTAATAGATTAGCGAGCGAAGCGGGCTAGAAAATTTAAGCAGTTTCAGTAAGTTTTTGGTGACGTGAGAGTGAGAGGTGATGCCCATGGGGGGCATCAGAAGAAGCAAAAAAAAAATCCGTCCATAGATTTTTTTTGTGCTTCTTCTGGTGCACCCCCAGACGTGATGCCCTAAGCACTTGCTTAATTTGATTAAGGGTTAATCCGTCACTGATTCGAAGACGTGGATCTGGAAGACAACGGTGCATATCCGAAAGAGACGATCGCTTCAATGTTTCAACGTCTTTACGTAATCGGATCTCCAATGCTGTTGAGCTGCAACAACAACTGCGATCAGCTCCCAGAACTTCTGTAAGCGTCTCCACGATTAGAAGAAGACTGCAGGAGAAGAAAATTGCAGCTCATAGGGTTGCTACAGGGCCAAAATTGACTGCACAGCACAGGAGACACCGGTTGCAATTTGCCCGTGACCATGTGGATTGGACAATAGACCAATGGAGGGCTGTGCTCTTCTCAGATGAGACGAGGGTGTGTCTTTTCTGCAACGACAGGCGTCGAAGAGTGTATAGGAGGCAATATGCGGGCTTTGTTGGCAGTTGGTTCACGTTAATGCACGATAACGCCCGCTGTCACACCGCTTTAATGGTAAGAGACTACCTGCAAGAAGTTGGAATCCCTGTTATGCGCTGGCCGGCGCGAAGTCCAGACCTGAACCCTATTGATCCTGCCCCTACCACTCTCCAAGATCTCCAGGATGCCGTCGTTGCAGAATGGTACAACATTCCGCAAGAGACTGTTGTCACATTAATTAGGTCCATGAGAGAACGCATGGAAGCAGTCATCAGGGCAACGACCATTTATATCTAGACTCCTAATCACAGGCGACCGATGTCTGTAAACACATTAGGTAAAAAAGTCTTATAACCGTCGTGACTCGACCACTCCTGTGAGTCCCCTCGTCGCACTGACCTTGAGTTAGCCAATCAGAACGCAGTACCCCGTCCCCGTTAGCCAATCAGAACGCAGTACCCCGTCCCCCTCGCTTACGTCGTACCTCAGCGACTTGGCAGAATAATTTTCGTTAGTCAGATCGTGCATGAGGCGTCTAGATATAAATGGTCGTTGCATCAGGGCTAGGGGGGGTAACACTAGGTTTTAAGTTGTTTTTAAGGACTTTGTTGTAATTTTTGCTGATAAAATAAAATTTAACTTTTTAATCATTTGCATTAGCTTGCTTTTATTTATTCCCTGGTAAACAAAAAACCAAATCCATTGATTTATTCTGAAATTCAAATAAATTGCCTTTCCACTGATACCTTACAGTCATATTTATGTCTACCATTGATTAATAGGGTTAATATGACTTTGAAGAGAATTTTTAAAGAGGTGCGATTTTAGTGACGCCGAGCGTAGTTTCGGATATTGAAAAATTCAATCCTTAAGACGAAAATAACACGTATGAACTTAGTTTATGTTAATCAGACTGGCACAGACCCGAAAACAGTAGGTAGTTTCTACTGATAAATATAACTGTTACCAAACAATATTAGCTGTTAACTAAAAAAACATCAAAACCTGGTTAAGTTGTTCGAGAGGAGAAGAATGACGAACACCTATCAAGAATAATGATAACGTGTGGCTCTATGGCAGGCGGCGGCGGCGGCGCGATGCGCTCGCTAGCGGCGCACGTGGCGGCCGGCTGCGGCGCGCGCGGCGCGTGTGTGTGTGCGGGCGGGGCGCTGGTGCTGGCGGCCGCGGACGCGCTGGCGGGGCGCGGCGCGGCCGGCCGCCCGCTGCCTGCGCACGCGCGACCCTCCGCCCGCCACGACGCACTGCAGGCGCTGCTCGCTGGTGTCGAGGTATTTATCGAAGGAGAATCAACAACTATAACTAGCTAACTAGTAATGGAAGCATGCAACCGCAACGGAATAATAATGGAAAAAGTAACCGAGAAGAACTTTTGGTTTAGGCGCAAAAAGCCCAATTCTCAGAATTGCAACCGAGTAGCAAAAGTACAAGTTCTCACAATGGCAAATTCTCTAAACGGACAATTTTCAAAAAGCCTGATTCTCAAAATGGCTAATTCTCGAAAAACCTAATTCTCAAAATGGAAAATTTTCTACTATAAAAGATGTCAACTCTTCGTTTTAACTAAATTGTTTCAAATCTTGCAAAAAAATCATACATATCCAAGAATTATACTCACAACCTGTAACAGTTCTGCTTACATTGAAATGTAAGCAGACAACATCCTGCTCAATTTACATGTAAACAGACTTGTTAACAAATAAATTTTATTTTAAATAAAAAAAAATACAAGAAAGTCAAAATATAAAAACACAGTTCAGCACTTGTCACGAACTGTAGCAGGTAGTGGCCTCTGCAGGTAGTGGCTTCAGCAGGTAGGGCCGCAGCAGGTCCCCACCGAATGTCTCCACGTTGTCGTCGTGGTGGGGCTTGTGTGTCTCAATGATCTTTGGAGCTATGCCGGTAGAGTCACTCATGCCGGACAGGTTCAAAGGGAGAAATCAGACTAAGAGAGATACGAAGCGTAGTCTTTTAATCGGACTGCCGCTAGAGACACCGCACCGTCCGTCAGCAAACTTGAACAGTGTTCTTGTTATTGGTCGGTGTGCGACTCGACCTCCAAATTCTATTTTTTTTAGAGAGTGTGACGAGCGACTATGAGGCGACGAGTTTATCAGACTTGAATGATAGACATGGTTTGACACAGACCACCGTTCGGTTCGACCCGTAATTCACATTGAGTTGACCGGGGGCTCTGTCTGCAGAGCCGTGGGGAGATAACCCCTTTCAAAAATCCATCTGGGGACCCCACCCCAAAGAAAAAGCAAGGTTGAGTTCAGCAAAACATGAAATCGCGTAAAGGAAAAATACTACCCCAGGAGGGTTCCTGCTGCTCCGCGGTAGGGGAATCCCTCACCGAGCAGAGCTCGGTCTGTCCCACTTCGTATTCTGGGGGACACTGAACGCGTCAAGTCCACTATAGATTATTACCCGTCCGCTGAGGACGCATTAAGCCAGGGTGGTTCACGTTTCTGCGATAAGGAGTCGTTGGGATCTTTACCCAACACGTCCGAAGCATCGCAATCACAAAAGCTGGCCATAGGGAGGGGATGTGACTCGTCAATTTTGGCCAGCTCAGAGGTGTCGAAGAGCATACTTGCTGAGGGGACACATAAAACACCAAAGCAAGTACCTGCCCGTGCTCAATTTGTGCGCCCTTCTACCACTATTTCCGGCGTGGTTGTGAGTGACAGTGGTGAGTCTTCGTGCTCGCTAATGTCGTTAAAATCGGGAGCGTCAAAGCGGCCATACCAGGCTAGCACACGCAGGCGTATCGAAGAAAAGGTTAACTTTGACAATTCGCAAAGCGATCGAGGGGAGGAGAACGGAGACTCTGAACGGACAAGTCCCCCAGCTAAGCAGCCAAAAACTCGGACGAAACCAAAGCAGCCTTTGCCAGAACCAGAATTGTTAGCGAGGACTATGCAGACACAACCAACGGCAGATCTGAGTGCCTGCATCGAGGCGAGCCTAAAGACGATAGAGGAAGTTGCGTATGCATCTCGCAACCTTAAAGGGTCTTTTGTCCACAATCTCAAAGTAGCGGCAGTCACAGTGCAGGCTGCAGTAGTAGAGCTTGTCAAGCGATCGGCCGTGGACGTCAGTAGCGAAAGGCTACAGGTCGAAAACGTAGAGCTTAAGTCTCGGCTTGCCGGTCTTTCAACGCAGCTCGAAAAGCTAACGGCGCAGGTTGTTACCCACCGAGGCCAAGACGATTTGCTAGCGGGCCCCAGCATGGCTTCTAAACCGCAAGGTTTTGAAAAAGTTATTGAGGCAGCGATGATACCTGATAGGGCGATTGCGGCACTCGGTTTAACGTCCGTGCTGGAAACCCAGTTTCGGCGCTCTATCACCCTGGAAATCGGGAATATGGTGGACGCCAAATTGGCCACTCTGGAGAGTAGATTGTTGGCAGAGAGGCCCGTACGCCCGCCTCTTGATTCGGAGAGGACGGCGGCTTTAGCGACCCAGTTGCATCCCGCTGCCGCATCGAATGCGGTACCCAATACTGCAACAAAGAAAAAGGGGAAGAGAAAAGGCAAAGCCGTGACCCCGGTGCCCGAGCTTCCTGCTGTTTCGGCTGCACCCTTGCAGCGTTTGCGGGCTGAGACGGTGACTGACACCTGGTCTTCTGCAGTAGGGAGGAAAGCCAAAAAAGCCGTATCCGATACCAGAACTGGTGCACCATCTACGCCATCTGCGTTGTCGACTTCTGCAAAGGGAAATAAACAGCTAGTGCCTTGGGTTCCCACTACGGCAGCGATAACCGTCCCAATAAGGGAGGGATCATCTGTCACTCTTGCCGAGATTATGTCTGCAATGAGGCAGCGGATACGGTTGGCTGATTTGGGCATAGACGTTGTGGGCCAGAAGAGGGCTGCCGATGGTGGAATTATAATCTCCGCCGCTGTCACTGACTCTTCCACCAAGGCTGACAGTCTTGCCAGCCGTATGCGGGAGATCCTAGCTGAGTCTGATGTGCGAATTGCACGAACGACTAAAAGGGCCGAGGCGAGGACCATGGACCTCGACGACGCCGTCACACCAGAGGATGTGGCAAATGCCATTGCCGAAACGGGTGGCTGCGCTCCAGGACATGTAAAGGTGGGTAATATCCGTCGCCCACCTGCTTCCCTCGGGCATGTTTGGGTTCGTGCGCCACTAGCGGCGGTAAATAATTGGCAACCAAAAAGAGCATGCGTTTAGGATGGACTTCTGTACGGGTTGAGGCTCTACATGCACGTCGTATGATGTGCTTCCGCTGCTTTGAGCCTGGGCACGTTCGTCGCCAGTGTACTAGTGAAGTAGACCGAAGCAACCAATGCTACGCCTGTGGAGGAGCCCACAAAGCAAGGGAGTGTACCGCACCGGCCGTGCGTTGTCCGCTGTGTGCAGACCTTGGTCGTCCTGCGGATCACCGGTTGGGCATCAAAAACTGCGCTCCGCGAAAAAAACGTGGTCCAAATCCAGCTTCATCGGAGCGGTCGGCGTCGGCATCACTGGGTACTAACCCATTGGAGGTTATGGAAACTTCGCCTTCCCAGCCCTGAAGGTTCTCCAGTGCAATCTGAACCACTGCCGCAATGCGCAGAACCTTTTCCTGCAAACCATTGCGGAGTGATCGGTTGCCTTGGCAGTAGTAGCGGAGCCTTATGGTCTCCGGGATCATCCTCGCTGGTTCCAGGACACTGTGGATTCCGTCGCTGTTTATTGGGCTGATGGAAGTGGTGCGCCTCACTGTTCCTTACTAGATAAGGGGCAAGATTTTGTTGCAGTGGAATGGGGACGCATGGCCGTTGTAGGTTGCTACGTGTCCCCCAACATCTCTCTAGCTGAATTCGAGGGTTATCTGGACGAGGTAGCAAATTGCATTCGGTGTAAATGCTCACCTCGTCCTGTGCTCATCTTGGGTGACTTCAACGCTCACTCTAGAGCGGGGGGTAGTCCCCGGGACAGCCAAGTCATCGCCACATCGTTTTTGACGTGACACTCCGCCCTTCCGTAAGCCTGGGCCGTCCAGGCGCTAGCCCACTATCACAGCGATGGGCCCTCAAACAGCTCAACAAAGAAATGCTTATTGCAGCTGCCAACGTTGTGACCTGGCTAGATGATGGTAGCTCCCAGGGGATCTTGCCCGATCCGGAAAAAGAGGTGGCTTGGTTCCGGGACACGATGACATCAATTTGCGATACTTCTATGCCCCGGGTCAAGTGCGCCCAGCGCCCTGGAGCTACTTATTGGTGGTTGCAAGAGATCGCACAGTTACGCACTGTTTGTCTGAGGACCCGACGCCAGTATCAGCGTACCCGACGTAGAAGACAGCCGAGAGCTACAGAGGAGGAAGTAGCTAGAGTATACAGACCATACCGAGAGGCGATTATGGCGCTCCAACATGCTATTGCAGATGCCAAGTCCCGTTCCTGGAGTGAACTACTCGTGGGGCTGGACAGGGATCCGTGGGGAAAACCATACAAGTTGGTAATGGGCAAATTACGGCCTTGGGTACCCCCCTCTACAGAGACTATGGATCCAAAACTGCTGGAAAGAGTCGTCAACGCACTGTTTCCAGTAGTTAGTGACAGCCCGCCGTCCCCATCATCGTCAGAATGGTCTGATGAGTTCAGGGTGACTGAAGCAGAGCTGGGCAGAGCTATTCGTCGCTTTAGGGCTCGTAACACCGCAACTGGCCCAAACGGCATCCCCGGCCGAACGTGGGTCCTAGCTCTGGCCACTCTGGGGAACCGGCTAAGACGGATATTCGACAGCTGTCTCCGAAAAGGCGTGTTTCCCTCCGGCTGGAAGGAGGCCAGATTGGTCTTATTGAAGAAAGTGGGCAGGGCTGCGGAATCACCCTCTGCATACCGTCCCATATGCTTGCTCGACGAGGCTTCCAAACTATTCGAAAGAATAATTGCCGAGAGGCTCGTTGAGCACCTGTTACGAGTTGGTTTCGAGTCCGACCTTGCCGATAGCCAGTTTGGTTTCAGGCAGCGGCGTTCCACCATAGATGCGATTCTTCACGTCCGCACGTTGTCGGAGCAGGCTGTGTCCCGGGGTGGAGTGGCATTGCCGATAAGCTTAGATATCGTCAACGCCTTTAACTTCCTGGCATGGAGTGCCATTAGGAAGGCCCTAGTTCACCATAGAGTGCCTGTTTACCTGCAGGGCATTGTTGGGGCATACCTACGCGACCGGCACATTCGCTACGTGAGCCGGGGCGGTAGCATTCAGCGTGTGGGGTTCCGCAGGGGTCCGTCTTAGGTCCTCCTTTGTGGAATCTCGCATATGACGCAGTTCTGCGCGTCGAACTCCCCGTTGGCGTAAATATGGTCTGTTACGCGGATGACACACTTGTATTGGCCAGCGGGAACACCTTCGATGAGACCATACAGCTCTCTAAACTTGGAGTGACAGAGTCGTGGCGGCAATTCACGAACTGGGTCTAGAAATTGCGCCTCATCGAACCGAGGCTCTATGGTTTCATAAGCTGCCGAAAAGCAGAGAACCACCAAGCCTGTCGGTCCGCGTTGGGGATGCGCAAGTCCAAGTGAGTCAATACATAAAGTATCTTGGGTTGACCCTGGACGGTCGATGGAGTTTCGAAGAGCACTTTGATCGCCTAGTCCCCCGAACTGAGAAGGTAGTGGGTGCACTGCATAGACTGCTGCCCAATCTCGGGGGACCCCGCGAAGAAGTTCGGCGCCTTTACTCGGGTGTTGTTCGATCGATAGTCTTGTATGGAGCGCCTGTTTGGTCAGGTAGATTGTCAGGCGTCCGTCGCTGCAGGACTAAAATAAACAGCCCGCAGCGGAGGATGGCCATTCGTGTTACAAGAGGATACCGAACGATGTCATTTGAGGCGGCAACTCTCTTGGCACGCTTTCCGCCTCTGGATATCCTGGCGGATATGGACAAGAGGACCTATGATCGGACTCGTGCCATTCGCGAAAGCGGCAACAGTTTACTAGCTATCGTTTTTGCAAGGCTGAGGCGGCAGGAACGGCGACACGCGCTTCTGACAGGGCCATGCACTCAGCCTCGGTGCTGGACAAGGCAACTGTTTTTTGTTTCCTACACTCGTATGCACATCCAGACATCTTAAAAACAAAACCCGTATATGACCTTCTGTCAATTGAGCATGATGCCCAATCAGCATCAACATACCCTATTAAATTACAATTACTTTTGACATATTTTAATCCATAATGTTTAGTTTTATTTAAATATTTCAAGACCCGTTTTAGATGTTTCCAATGAATCTCACTGTAACAATTATTATATTGACTTAGAAAACTAACTGCAAAAGCAATATCTGGTCTTGTACACATAAGTACATTAAAGCACCTAACAATTGTTGGTAAGGATATTGCTGAGAAATAGTTGTAGCCTTTTCTAACTTTAAATTATTTTCCATCGGAGTGTCTGAACTCTTACTGTTACACATATTAAATCTTTTCAACATTGTATCAACAAAGTCCTTCTGATCAATAGAAATAGAGTCATTATTTACTGTTACATTCATACCAAAACATTTTTTTATTTGGCCTAGATCTTTTATGTTATATTTTGCTTTTTATTCACTTTTTAAGTTCTCACAAGTTTCCTTACTGTTATATAAGAAAAAATCATCAACAAGCAGAGCAATATAAACTTTCATATTTCCATCACATTTCATAAATAAACACGGTTCATACTGAGACTTGGTATACCCTTATTTTAGCAATAATTCCTCAACTCTTTGGTACCAAGCTCTGGCAGACTGTTTTAGTCAATATATCGCCCGTTTGAGTTTCAAGACTTTATTCTCACAATTAGCAAAGTTTGAACAAGCTGGTATTTCCATGAAAATAGTCTCAATTAACAGACCATTCAGAAATGCAGTAGGGACATCAAGGTGAACAATTAATGATTTCAAAAGGAAGGATACGCCCTTCAGAACATTTGACACAAGCTTCTTCCATACAACAAAAAATAGCGCCATCTATGATAACCCATACGAACTACGTTCGAGTAGCGTTGCATAAATTGACGATGTGATCTTGTAAGAGCGTACATGATTTTTAATCGGTATTAAGAATGTTGTAAAAAAACGTAAGAGTAAAATAAATGAATTTCAACAACTTATTGCTATAAAACGTTCGTACGTTTTTGAACATTGATTTAAACAGACAACCAGTTTACAGGTGATTCCTACGTAGTAACCCGCGAAATTCAAATTTTCTGAGAATGGAGCGAATGTTTTGATCATTCTTATATTTAAAGTTATACTTGTTATTGTCGCGAACCACATTTTCATCAAGTCACAACTTGTCACTGATATGCAAATTGCAAAAAAAACATGAAAATTTTAATTTCGCGGGCTACTACAGTGGAATATCCCTAACATAGCACGCCTATAACTTTGTGATTTTTCATGATACAGTTTTGAAATTTTGTGCATAGATTCTTTACACAAAAATCCTAGATAGATGTAACGGGTTTATATTGTCGGGGCTAAAATTGTTGTAAATTAGGTCTAGTGTCATCCATTTCAAGGAATGCACTCAATTGCGAAACACTCTGACCCTTATAATAAAGAATTATTTTCAAAAAGACTTGCAGTAAGTCTGTAATACATACTCTTTTTTACAAACTAAAAATGACGTTCGTACAAAGTTACGTCGTTACTACGAGAGTTGCTTCAGCCCGGAACGACAGCTTCCGTGATTGGCTGCGGGCCGCATTACAGTCTGTCTATTAGATAACGAGTCGAAAACAACCGCAGCGCCCTCATCGATTTTCACGATTTCATAGACAGACTGTACACGGCGGGCCAAATAACTGGTGCCATTTTCGTTGTTCGGCAGGGCCTGTCCATACTGTATAAGTCAATGTGAACAATATCTAAGTTTTGGTCGACACTTAGTGCAAATAATAACCTCAAAGTGGAATACCTGAGAACTGGTGAGAAGGTTTCCTTAAAGTCTGTACCTTTCTTCTGACTGAATCCCTTCGCAACTAGCCTCGCTCTGTACCGCACTTCACTTTCACTATTGAGCTTTCTTTTAAATACCTACTTGCACTTCACAACTATCTTATTCACTGGTCTGTCCACTAACTCCCACGCATCTCGGTCACTGAATGATTGCAATTCTTCTCTGATTGCTTTCTGCCACTGCTCCTTTTTTGGTCCATTCACGGCGTGATTCAGGGTTATTTCTTCTTCAGAGAAGTCCTCCATAACACACAAGTTTGCATAGCCATAATAATCTGGTTTCTTTCGAGTACGTTTCTGTGACATTTCAGTGTTTTGTTGCTGAGAACTAACCTCTCTGTCTTCTGACGTCAATGTCATTGACTCATGGTAGCTTTCCTCCGAGTCACTCAACTCTTCTACTGGAACATAAGTTTTGTCATGTTCGTCAATCTGCTCATCACTTTCAGATTCTTGACTTGATAAATCCTGAACATTTTCTGACTGTTTTTCCCCCACTGAATCCTGTATGTCACTCTTGTCTTGTATAGTAATCTGAGATGTCATACTGTCACACTCTTTTTCCATTATTATGACGTCCCTTGCAACTGTCACTGTTTTTGTTATGGGATCATATAGCCTATAGCCTTTAGTGTTGTCAGCATAACCAACAAGAAAAAGTTTCTTTGCCTTTTTATCCCATTTAAGACGTCTTTCCTTCGGGATGTGTGTCATGGCTATGCTGCCGAAGACTCGGATATGGCTCACATCTGGCTTATATCCCATCCATAATTCAAATGGAGTTTTCTGATGAATTCCTGCTGCAGGAGATCTGTTTTTTAAGTATTTACTTACTTACTTACTTTTTTAAATTGGGCATCTGATAGCAGGCATCTGGCTTTTTCTACTACAGATCTATCGTATCTTTCACAAAGCCCATTTTGTTGAGGGGTATATGGGTTTGTTTTCTGATGTACTATGCCACACTGCTTCATATAATTCTCCATAACTGCTGAACAAAATTCACCTCCGTTATCAGTTCTTAAAATCTTTATTTTTGTTGATTTCTGATTTTCCACTAAGTTTTTGTACTACTTGAAGTAGGTGAATGTCTCATCTTTAGATATGAGAAAGGACACGTGTGCCATTCGACTGTAATCTTCCACGAATAATAGAAAGTATTTGGCCATACCAAGCGACTTAGTTTCCATAGGCCCACACAGGTCTGCATGTACCAGATTCAAAACCTCCTTGCTTCTCGACAAGCTGGTGGGAAAGGGGTGGATTTTCCACTGCGAACGCCCAATCATCGTAATTGTCCCTTCCCTTGAGCTTTGGGACATTCATAGAATAATTTTCTGCCATTATCACTGTGCTGTACAAAGATCACTAACTATTTTTTACTTTACGCGGGACTGGGCCCATCACCTAATGAAACTCGTGTAGCGGTTTTGCAGAGACTGTACGTTTATTATTTCAAACTTAGGTTGACACATACAATGGCAGGTGGCGCTAGTGTAACAAATTATTTTTATACTACCATAGACTGTAGTCCGAATTGGAACAATGTTTAATTCAAAATAACAGTTTTAGTGAGGTACAAATCCCACACTCCCTGTTCTTGTCCCCAAAAGACCGGGCGCCTTTTGAAGGTATCCCCCCGAAAACAAAAAAAAAGGCTGCAGCAGGTAGTGGCCTCAACAGGTAGGGCCGCAGCAGGTAGTGGCCTCAACAAGTAGGGCCGCAGCAGGTAGTGGCCTCAACAGGTAGGGCCGCAGCAGGTAGTGGCCTCAACAGGTAGTGGCCTCAGCAGGTAGGGCTGAGACTCCACAAAAGGCTGAGATCAGACTGTTCACTGCACAAAAGTCTGAGATAGAATGCCGACTCCACAAAGGGCTGAGATAGAATCTTCACTACACAAAAGTCTGCGATAGAATGCCGACTCCACAAAGGGCAGGGCTGAGATAGAATCTTCACTGCACAAAAGTCTGCGATAGAATGCCGACTCCACAAAGGGCTGAGATAGAATCTTCACTGCACAAAAGTCTGCGATAGAATGCCGACTCCACAAAGGGCTGAGATAGAATCTTCACTGCACAAAAGTCTGCGATAGAATGCCGATTCCACAAAGGGCTGAGATAGAATCTTCACTGCACAAAAGTCTGCGATAGAATGCCGACTCCACAAAGGGCTGAGATAGAATCTTCACTGCACAAAAGTCTGCGATAGAATGCCGACTCCACAAAGGGCAGGGCTGAGATAGAATCTTCACTGCACAAAAGTCTGCGATAGAATGCCGACTCCACAAAGGGCTGAGATAGAATCTTCACTGCACAAAAGTCTGCGATAGAATGCCGACTCCACAAAGGGCTGAGATAGAATCTTCACTGCACAAAAGTCTGCGATAGAATGCCGACTCCACAAAGGGCTGAGATAGAATCTTCACTGCACAAAAGTCTGCGATAGAATCATCATTCTTCTGACGGCCTTCGCTTTTATATCCATCCGCTCGTTTTCAAAATCAGTCTTCTTTTCTATTTTCGAATATTAGTTTCTTCAAATGTAGTGGATCCGGAGATATCAGAGCTCCTTCGTGTGCGTAAATTTCATAAGTAAAATTTAGAATTAAGTTATTCAGTACAATCATAAAAAAATTAAATTAGAATTAATACAATATTTCAGCGAAATCAATTTGATAAAAATAATTTAAATTATATAAACCAAAAAATAGCATCATAGACAGAAAAATAAAAATAAACTGAGAGACATTTGACATAAGTGTCACAAGAAAATTATATTTAAAAAAAAAGATAGCTGAAATAAAATATAAATATTTTATTTCAGCTTAAGCGGATTAGCCGGGTGTAAATAAATGGATGATAAATATAAAAGGATAGTATGGATGACGTAAGTATACATAAATACTATAAACCGCAGAAAATCTTCCATGTTGAACATTTGCCATTTTGCGAATTAGGCCTTTCGAGAATTTGCCATTTTGAGAATCAGGCTTTTTGAAAATTTGCCATTATGAGAATTGGGCTTTTAGAGAATTTGCCAATTTGAGAACATGTCCTTTTGCGATTTGGTTGCCATTTTGAGAATTGGGATTTTTGCGCCAAAACCAATTAAATTACCCTATTAACATTATATCATCTAAATAATAATTTAAAAGCGAGAGTTTACTCACTCGCTCATTCACTCATAACGAGATCTCAGGAACTACAAGTGCTAGAAGTTTCAAATTTTGCATGGGGCTATTATGACGTAGGTGCTCACTAAGGGAATTTGCGAAGTTCGGCTCCTTAGGGGTTGCTTTTGGGGTTGATATTTCGTTTGAAACTTCGTTATTACAAGTGCTAGGAGCCTCAAATTTTTGTTGGATATTTATTTAGATTTTCGAAAAGTATCTCACATAGAGGGTGGCTGGGAGTTGAATTTCACAGTGAGAGGTTGGCGAAGAGTTGAATTTCACAGTGGCAAAGTTCGACATTAGCTCGGGCAAAGTCGCAGCCGGAGTGCTAATCACGAGAAAATAGAGTAAATCCCACAGAAGGGTGGCCGTGAGTGGAATTTCACATAGGCGAAGTTCGAATTAGCTCGGGCAAAGTCGTAGGCTGGAATGCTAGCCACGAGCAAATAGGGTAAATCTTATAAAAAAAATTTCAGAACGAGAACGGGGGACGATCACCTTTAAAAGTAATGGTGGAGCACGACGCGGCCTGCGCCGTGCGGCTGCTGGAGCAGAGCACTCGCGACCCGCCCTTCGTGGGCCCGCTCGGCAAGCAGAACAGGCTACGGGTCGCCCGGGCATTGCTCACCTTCGCACGTGATTTACCGGTAAGTGTTTTTCAGCATATTTAACGGGTATGTAAACTGATCGTGATTGCTCTGAGGTTTCTGCCTACCCCCGTGGGAAGAAGGCGGGAGTTTATGTATGTTTGTACAGACGCTAGCAGGTCAACTTACCCGAATCTATCTTTTACCAATCCAACATTAACTTTCCACTATTGTGATAAGGTTAAAAATCTATTAAAGAAATTTGATTCGTCATGAACTACTAAAAACACAGCGCTCGTTAGTTAATTGCAAGATCTACAGGGTGATTTGCAATTCGATGCGGTCCTTGAAATGGGTGATACTATACCTCGTTTGCAACAATTTTAACCCCGACAACATGGGGTCTAAACTGACTGGTTTTGGAGATATCGAACTTTAAAGGTTTTTCGAAAAATTTCTACCTCTCCATCATTAAGTGCTTATTGTTAGAAAGTAACGATGGTCACCACTTAGAATTTATATTTTTCTGATAGAATATGAACGACTGAATCTAGTGAATACAAGTTTGTTATAAAACTAATCATATCTTGGGAAATTAAGTGTCATAAAGTTTCTGTTTTGAAGTTTTCTGAAAACTTGCCTTGTCTTTCAAAGCATATTTAAAAAAATAAATGTATGACACTTGGTTTACAAATTACGGGGAAAACTTTCTTGTCTCATTACCTTTCTAAAATAGTGCCACAGTACCCACTTTTAGTTAGTGTCTGACCAGAAAATTATGGTTGTTACTGACAAGGTAGTAAATCAACGAAAATTGGTTGTAAAGTTTTTTCGACCCAACATTTTTTTCTGTGGTTTTTGTCCAAACTGCTATCTAATATTAGCTTTTTGAGTCAATGCGCTAAATCCTGGTCGATGACATCAGGCAAAATCGCGCTTTATCTGGAGTATTTTTACCTGTCCTACCAGTAGGGTGACCTAATTTTTATGTACGCCAGTTTAGTTTTTTTTATGAAACCAGAGTTTAAAAACATTCCGTCATTGTACTTATGTTTCAAGTAGCTGTTTTAAATGGAAGAGAATTGATGGTTTGTCTATCTGGTCCATAGGTAAAATACTCCAAATGAAAACCGACTTTGCCTGATATCATTATGTGATTACGGCCAGGATTAAGCGCATTGACTCAAAAAGCTAATATTAGATAGCAGTTTGGACAAAAACCACAGAAAGAAAATGTTGGATCGAAAAAACATTGCAACCGATTTTCGTTGATTTGCAACCTTGTCAGTAACAACCCTAATTTTCTGGTCAGACACTAACTAAAAGTAGGTACTGTGGCACCATTTTAGAAAGGTAATGAGACAAGAAAGTTTTTTCTGTAATTTGTAAACCAAGTGTCATACATTTATTTTTTTAAATATGCTTTGAAAGACAAGGGAAGTTTTCAGAAAACTTCAAAACAGAAACTTTATGACACTTTATTTCCCAAGATATGATTAGTTTTACAACAAACTTGTATTCATTAGATTCAGTCGTTCATATTCTATCAGAAAAGTATAAATTCTAAGTGGTGACCATCATTACTTTCTAACAATAAGCACTTAATGATGGAGAGGTAGAAATTTTTCGAAAAACCTTTAAAGTTCGATATCTCCAAAACCAGTGAGTTTAGACCCCATGTTGTCGGGGTTAAAATTGTTGCAAATAAGGTCTAGTACAACGACCATTTATATCTAGACTCCTAATCACAGGCGACCGATGTCTGTCAACACAGAGACTGAGACTCGTAAAAGTCGCGGCGCCCCCGCAAGGGGGCGCGGCAGGCGGGATGTGGGCTATGCCCCTGCCCCGCGGTCTCGATCTGTTGTGCCCGCAACGGCGGGCACACGCGCTGGGTTGGCAGTTGTAGCCTAAAAACCTGCGGGCGCGCGTGCTATGTGACGCGCGCCGGGATGGGTAGCTGTTTGTCGTTGTTTGCAGGCGCGCCACGGCACTGTCGGCAGTGCCGCTTGCTTCACTGCGCCCCGGCGGTCTGCCCCTGCCAGGTGAGACCCCCAGTTACCTGGGGGAGGCCCGGCAGAAAGCGACCAGCGACAGGGACGCAGACTTACGACGCACCTGCAAAGGAAATAGTGGCTCTCGCCTGCCCCGTTTTCCAGATCGAGCCGGTAGCGACGCAGACAGAGAGCCGGTGTGTGTGTATGAGCGGCATTGTGTGTATAACACCGCTCATGTTTGCGAGTGATAGTGAGTCCACGTTTTTCCACACTAATCACCGCGTGAGTATAGCGCTTGTAGAGAAGCGAGTGTCCGTAGTGACGTACGACGTGCCTATATTAACCTAGCACACGGCGCACGTCATGTATGTAGTGCGTGCGGAGTAATATTGTTGGATAGGTCGCGTGTAACAGGAAGTGCGACTTACCCGGGTGTCGTCATGTCCGGTGGGTTGCAGGGGGGTCGTCGTTCACGTCCGCAAGGACGAGGTCGCGAGGCAGGCGTCTGGCATCAGGTGGTCGCGCGTGCCACGGCGCTATGTGCTTGACATGGGGCCAAGCAGAGGCGTCGGCACGCGCGAACATGTTGGTCGCGAGTTGGCGGATGTGGTCATCCAGGCTCTCCATTTTTAGGTCCCGCCTGATGGTCTCGTTCCTTACGAGGCGAGGGGCGGCGACGATCTTCCGCAGCGTCAGGTGTTGTTGCACGCGGAGGGGCTTCTTGTTCGACTCGCTCGTGAGGGCGAACCAAGCTTGTCAACACATTAGGTAAAAAAATCTTATAACCGTCGTGACTCGACCACTCCTGTGAGTCCCCTCGTCGCACTGACCTTGAGTTAGCCAATCAGAACGCAGTACCACGTCCCGTTAGCCAATTAGAACGCAGTACCCCGTCCCCCCCTCGCTTAGGTACGTCGTACCTCAGCGACTTGGCAGAATAATTTTCGTTAGTCAGATCGTGCATGAGGCGTCTAGATATAAATGGTCGTTGGTCTAGTATCACCCATTTCAAGGACCGCATCGAATTACAAATCACCCTGTATACTTAAGTGCTTCTGCTTTTGTGTAACATGTTTTAGTTTAACACGTTCAATGCCGCCGACACGCCTAGCGAGTTCTTGCGAATTTCTATAACTATGCCTTGAACACGCTGGGCGTGTCCTAAATGTAAGTGATTCTATAATGCCGAGAACACGCCAGGCGTGTCCACCTAAACAAGTTAATCATTGTATTGTCAACCTTTATACTAAGACGTCAAATATAGCTAAAATAATGTATAGTTGCGTATTTATGCCTCCGTTACCCCCATTTTTTTGTAGTTTTTGGAAATTAATGTTCATTAGTATACCCTAGGTGATAAAAATATATCCTAGGTAAGAAAATTATGGCAAACATAGGTATTTTTATGAAACATTTTGTTTTTGTAGTAAATAAGAACGCTATCTTCAACTAAAATAGGTATCGGTCCGTTAACTTGCAATAATTGACTTATCTAAGTTAATATTATGAAATATTTCAAAATAACCACAAAATGTTTATGATCTCTGACAAAATTACGATAATTACTTACCTAAAAATCTATTTCAGCCATAATTTCAGATTAAATCTCACTACCGTATTTGAATCACCTTTATTCTTGCTTAGCGAATGGCAAACTAACTAATACTCATCGCTAAACCTAAAAAAAGACAGATTAAGAATTTAAACCTATCGAGGTCCCACTGGACACGCCTATCGTGTTCATGTTTAAGGGCGGCATCGCTATGAACTTCAACAAAATTGTGGTGGAAGTGAACGTGTTAAGTAAAAATCAAATCTTTTCAGGAACCCGACGATCGCATAGAGATTCTGGAGTTTTTGACAGGGCAGTTAAATTCAGGAGCTCTGCCGAGCGACCAGGAAGTAATAAATAGCCTTCGAGAACTAGCTGCAATCACCAATTGCGAGAGAGCCGATCGTGCGTGGCTCGCGCTTCTTACCAGAGGACGCGTACAGTGCGACCTGCTAGAAGAGCAATACAGCGCAGCCGACGAACGACCACGCGTCTTATGGCGAATCGATGCGACATTAGGTAGACATGAGCGAGCACTCTCTCAGTTTTTTAATATAATGACACCGTCCAATGCCGACATAGATGAACTCTTTGAGTACCTTCGTCCGCTTGTAGAAGCTAACGATGACGTGACAAAATTACTTGAATCATACCTTCCGGCGCTCATCAACTTACGACCACGGGCTGCGGCTCGTCTTGCGGGCGATCACCTTCCGGACGCCGGTTTGATTCTGAAGTCTATATGTAATGAGCAGGTCATCGATTACGGCCAGAGTTTGCTCGAGGCAGGTCATCTGCGAGGTGACTCGGCCGCCGCGCACTTGCGAAACCTTTGTCGCCACCGTCCCAAAAACGTGCAATCGTTTCTGGCCGATAACGTCGGTCTCGTACGCCCGGAAGAAGCGCTGGCTATAATTCGCGCCGAGGGCCCGCCCGAAGCCGAGCCGTCTTGTCTCGAAGCGGTCGGCGATCCGAGCGCTGCTCTCGACGCTATATTGCGACTCGCCAAAAACGAGGACGAGCGGGTCTCCGCGCACTGGGTGGAGGCGGGAGGAGCGCTGCTGGCGCGCGCCGCGCCCGGCCTGCCGCCCGGCGCCGTCGCCGCGCTGTGGACGCGCCTGCTGCGGAGCGCGCGCCAGCCGCCGCCCGCGCTGCTGCTGGAGGCCGCGGCCTACCTGCCCGCGGCCGCCGCGCTGGCGGGCGCGGGAGCTAGCGCGCGAGCGGCGCGGGCGCTGCTGGCGGCGGCTGCGGCGCGGCGCTCGGCCTGGCAGTGCGCGGCGCGGGTGGCGGCGCGCGAGTCTCACACGGGCCTGGCGCGCGCGCTGTCCGCGGCGCGGCGCGGTCTGGCCGTGCGCGGGCGCTGCGTGCGTTGCGGGCGGCGGCTGGCAGACCGCGCGGTGCGCACGGGCCACTGCGCGCGCGCGACACACGCGGACTGCGAGGCGGAATCGTGCTGCGGTCTGTGCGGGTGGCGTGCCACTACAACTGAGGTGACGATGGTCCCGCGCGCGCCGATGCGTCGCTTGTCGCCGCCGCGAGACTTCGAGCTCTACCTGCTGGCACCGCCGCGGCCCGATATCGAGGGCGCGTAATTTTATTGACCTGAACGTACTATGAATACGATCAATGGTAAGAATATGTATGATCATATTATTTAATTTATACTTTCGATGAAGATAAATACTGTATGGAATATTTTTACACGCGATTAGCTAAATGTGAAACAAGGTCGGATAAGCTAGTTCTATTCTTATTTGACTTTAAAGTAGATAATCAATATAATTGTTTGTTGTCACAGAACATGCATATGTAACAATTTATGCAAGTAAATTATTATAGATCATATTAAACCTAAGTTATAAGTAATGACTTACATATACCTACTATTTGCTTTTATTTATGACTAGCACTCAGCCCGCGATTTCGTCCGCGGAGAATTCACACTCCCCCAATTACTTTAATCCCCTCCTTTCCCCCCTCATTACAGGTTAATTTCTTTATTGTTTTTCAATCTTCAAATCAAGAAGATTTTGGCTCGCGGGAGACGCCTACTGCAACTGAAGTCGAAGATTTCCCGAAACCCTAGGTGCGGGCATGGACTACGCCCGGTTCGACGGCGCGTCATGTTCAAGGCGCGCCTCAAAGAGCTATCAGCAATGTGACGGGGCCTTGAATACGTCCGTTTTAACCACGCGGCCATGGTGTTTTTTTTTTTAAATAAAAACCATCCCAAATTTTTGTAAACAAATTTATAAGTCGATTCCCAAAAACCATAAATTTGTCAAAGCAATGATTAAAAGTTATAAGGGTTTGAACGTGTCCGCGCGATCGAAACGCGCGGCCATGGAGATCTGACATTTTGGGAAATACACACATCAACACGGTATAGGGATATTTCATACTCAATTAAATAACTCGAAAAGTACTGGCCGCATTGGAATCTTTTATACACCGATTTGTTTGTAATTTATCTCAGACTAATTCCAAATTCAAATTTTTGAAAATTCTTTTGTTTCGGTGGCATAAAAATGTCTTGATGTATAGGAGAGGGAATTTTCATTTGTGCGAAATTTTGAAAACAATACGAATTACGTTTAGTTACAGTTTTTTTTTTTCATTTTTAAACGAAAGATAAAGTTAAAATTGAGGTATTGTAGCCATGCAACGCCGACATTTGACGAGGGCGGAGATGTTACGAGCTGTGGGAATGCTGGAAGCTGGATCTGTTCAGCGTAATGTTGCTGAGGCCATAGGGACCCATCAAAATGTAATTTCAAGATTGTGGACACGCTATCGTGCCACAGGTGAAGTAGCGGAGAGGCACCGGGGGCCAAGTCGCATCACTACCCCCAGACAAGACCGATTTTTGCAAATTACTGCGCGAGCACAACCAAATGCAACGGCGACTCAATTGGTCCAAAGGCTGCGAGTGGAACACCAAGTGCTTGTGAGTGACCAAACTGTAAGAAGGCGACTGCATGAAAGCAATCTACGCTCTCGTAGACCACTCCGGGTCCCACCTTTACGGAGAGGCAATCGTGGACGACGATTAGAATGGGTTCTGAACCACGTGGACTGGGGCCGTGAGCAATGGTCCAATGTGCTGTTCACGGATGAATCCAGGTTCGGCTTCCATCCAGATTCACGAAGGACGCGTGTTTGGCGAGTTCCTGGACGATGGAGCCGTCTCCAGAACCCTCAGGAAGTTCACCCATACCAAGGAGGAACAATTATGGTTTGGGCAGGAATTCGTCTTGGAGGACGGACGGATCTCGTTTGGGTGCGGGGCAATATGACGGCAGAACGATACGTCCAACAGGTGCTGGGGCCCGTAATCTTGCCCCACAGAACACAAATGGGGCAAGATTTCCTGCTCATGCACGACAATGCCCGGGCACACACGGCGAGAACGGTAGCAGCTTGGTTACATTTTTTTTTTTTTTTTTTTTTTTAGGGTGGCAAAATCATCAAATGAGTCCTTCCGCCCTGGGTGGGGCGGGAGGGGACTGTCAGACTCTTACTGACTAAAATCCACCCGTGTTCCGTCGGATGCCCTTTACGTTCCGGGGCCACGGTATCCTGGATTAAGAAAAATCCGCGACCCCGGCAGGCATTTGGCCCCATAAGGGGCCCCGTCGGTGACGCGTGAAACACGACGCGCCACCGACCCGGGCTTGGTCCTTGGTCGGACGGCGAGCATACCCATTACTCACCGTCCGCAAGCCCGCTCCGCCGCTGTGCCCTCTGCTGTTCAGAGGGACACGCGTTGGAGCGTCCACCCGACAGGCTATTTGCATACGGGCAAAGAAACCCCTTAGGCATACAGTGCCTAAGGAGAGTTTTTGCCCGCATCCCAGGGTACACCGGCCCGAAAAACTGGTCTTCCCCCCGGACGTATCCGAGAGGGAACTCCAGTCCACGGGCGCACGTGGAGGTTTCCTGTCTTAGCACCCCAGCTTGGTTACATACACATAATGTTAGGGCCTTAGACTGGCCTGCTCAATCGCCAGATCTAAACCCCATTGAGCATGCGTGGGATATGCTGCAAAGAAGAGTTCTGAAGGAAGTTCCTGAAAAGATTTTCAGGAACTTCCTTCAGAACTCTTCTTTACCTACAGAAGATCAACTTTTTGCGCACCTCAGAAGGACATGGGACAATATTCCGCAGCAAGACATTGACAACCTTGTTCTGAGCATGACGAATCGTTGCCGATGTGTTATGAACATCATGGGCGCTTTCTCAGACTACTAACTTCAAGTTTATAAACACAAATTAAATGATTTTTATATTTTTTTTCAGTTTTTACTCACAAATTAAAAGTTCATTCATATACGGTTTCCGTCTATGCTTCATTTTTTTCCATAAAATCCTGAAATTTTAATCTATACCTTAACCATTATTAAAAAATGGTAAAATATTAAATAACATATCTTTTAAATATATACATGTCATATAAATAATTAACACATTGATAGTAATTCGCTTTTTTAAAAATATCCCTAGACCGTGTTGATGTGTGTAGAAGATTGATTTTGTAAAACTTGTAAAAATAGAGAAAAAATGCACCTGGGTTTATATTTTAGGAGCTGTAAGGCTAAAACCTCATGGCCGCGCCATTGAAAGGGTGACAAAAACGTTATCGCCGATATCTCGCTGAAAAAACATCGCAGACGTCTGAAATTTTTTGTAAAACACATTTGATTTTGTCAAAACTAGTAGAAATACAACAAAAAATCCTAGGTTTATATTTCAGGAGCTATAAGACTAAAACCCCATGGAGGCGCCATCGAAACGTTGAAAATTTTGTTTTTCGCCAATATTTTTTAAAATTTTTTTTTTTCGCTGAAGAAGCATCGCAGAGGTCTTTTTTTTTTGGGGTGGCAAAATCATCAAATGAGTCCTCCCGCCCTGGGTGGTGCGGAAGGGACTGTCAGACTCTTACTGACTAAAATCCACCCGTGTTCCTTCGGATGCCCTTTACGTTCCGGGGCCACGGTATCCTGGGTTAAGAAAAATCTGCGACCCCAGCAGGCATTTGGCCCCATAAGGGGCCCCGTCGGTGACTCGTGAAACACGATGCACCACCGACCCGGGCTTGGTCCTTGGTCGGACGGCGAGCATACCCATTACTCACCGTCCGCAAGCCCGCTCCGCCGCTGTGCCCTCTGCTATTCAGAGGGACACGCGTTGGAGCGTCCACCCGACAGGCTATTCGCATACGGGCAAAGAGACCCCTTAGGCACACAGTGCCTAAAGAAGAGTTTTTGCCCGTATCCCAAGGTGCACCGTCCCGAAAAACTGGTCTTCCCCCCCGGACGTATCCGAGAGGGAACTCCAGTCCACGGGAGAACGTGGAGGTTTCTTGTCTTAGCACCCCATCGCAGAGGTCTGAAGTTTTTTGTAAAACCTAGATTAAAAAAAACCGGCCAAGAGCGAGTTGGACTCGCCCATGAAGGGTTCCGTAGTAGCAGGCATAGATTAGGGATGTAATCATATTGAGATTAGTAAGTAATATCCACAAACAATAAAAATAACTTTGTATTTCATAGTGTTTGTATGAATGGCAAAGTTATATTTGCGGTTTTTGAAAATCTATATCTCAAAAACTGCTAAATGTATCGCATCCAAACCAATTTTCGTTAGAAGTTTTTGTTGAGGTCTACATTACATATTTTTTTTAGTTTTATCATTCTTTTATTTTAGAAGTTACAGGGGGGGGGGCACATTTTACCATTTTGGAAGTGTCTCGTGCAAACTGTTTAGTTTAGAAAAAAATGATATTAGTAACCTCAATATCATTTTTAAAGACCTATCCATAGATACCCCACACGTATGGGTTTGGTGAAAAAAAAATTTTGAGTTTCAATTCTAAGTATGGGGGCACCCCCAAAATTTGTTTTGTTATTATTTTTGTGTGAAAATCTTAATGCGGTTCACATTATACATCTACCTACCAAGTTTTAACAGGATAGCTCTTATAATTTTGACAAAAAGTGGCTGTGACATACGGACGGACAGACAGACAGACATGACGAATCTATAAGGGTTCCGTTTTTGCCATTTGGCTACGGAACCCTAAAAACCGGCCAAGTGCGAGTTGGACTCGCCCATGAAGGGTTCCGTAGTAGCAAGCATAGATTAGGGATATAATTATATTGAGATTAGGAAGTAATAATACACAAACAATAAAAATAACTTTTTTTTTCATAGTGTTTGTATGAATAGCAAAGTTATATTTGCGGTTTTTGAAAATGTACTATATCTCAAAAACTGTTAACGCACGCAGGCACGAATATTTCTTCCCCGAAAATATCTTTAATGTAGACTTTTGTTTTATATTGTGTTATGTGTAGTAGGAAGCGAAGCAGTGGTAGCCCAGTGGTATCGGCCTCGACTTACGAGTTGAAGGTCGTGGGTTCGAACCCCGTCAGGCGCATTACTTTGTGTAATTTATTTCAACACCACTGCTCTCAAAACGGTGCAGTAAAACATCGTGAGGAAACCGACATGTCCTAGAACCAAAAATTCGAAAACATGTGACATCTATCAATCCGCACTGGGCCCGCGTGGTAGATTACGGCCCACTCCCTCTCACAGAGAGGAGGCCTGTGTCCCAGCAGTGGGAACATTTATAGGCTGATGATGATGTGTAGTAGGTACACTACATATATGCGCCTGCCACACACTCGACGAGTGGCATGGGAAGTAACGAGGAAAGGAGGCAGAGACATAGTGTGGCAACATTACTCGTCATGCCACACGTCATGCTCCTCGTCCTGCACACTGCTCCCTATTTTGTCGGTTTTTGCGCGCGAGTCAAAGGACCGCGCGAGTGGCTGGCCACATAATCGCGCAGTCGCAGTCCGCATCGAGCGCTCGCGCAAGACGAGGACGACGACGACGATTTCTTTTAACTACGTTAATATAATTAGCTATACTAAAAATGCATATCGCGCACGCTGCCACCGTTTCAACGTCCATTGTCTCACCAAGGCAAATGACAAGTGAGGAGCGTCGCGATTAATTGCGCGAGTAGAGCAGTGTGTGGGCAGAGAGGGCAACATCGCGGCAAATCACGGCAGCGCGAGGAGCATAGCGATGAGCAGCGCAAGGAGCATAGTCTGGCAGGCGCATAACACAATATACAACCTATATAATTTTCAACCTCATTGTATATATTTACTCTATTTAGTTCCTTTTTATTATTGGTTTATATAGTTAATGTTTTACTGTACCTAATTTATTTATAGAATTAGTAATAAACCAAGCTATCGCATCAAGTGTCTAACGTACCTGTAATAAGAATTCTTAAAATAAATATTTAGTTCTCTTTTGAGTGAATACCTCAATGATATTATAAGTCATAGATATGTTATACACGTACAAAACAACAGAAAAAAGCATACCGCGCAGAGAGGCAGCACACATACACACTTTTTATTCACACACATTACATTTCACTACAAGTAAAAAGGATAGCTTGATAAAACCAATATGAAAAAAGTGACAGCTAGATGGTGTCGCTCTCTCTTTTATCTCACTCGCACTCTCACTCGCACTCTTTCTTTTACGACGCCATATTGTGTAGAAACGTAATGTTTTATTTGTGAAAATATTAAGATAAATAATATATTTACGAATGATAAGTGATTCTTTGACTTTTATGCCCGGTTTCTGGTGTCACCAGTTATCCTCTCAATAACTATTGCTTCAACAAAGTTATTGGTCACTTAAACTTAGCTTAACTGTAGCTGCGTTTCTGATGTCACACGGACCGATAACATAACTATGAGACCAATAGCCAGTTCCAAAATTTGTCACTAGATGGGTCTGTTTAATAAATAGAGTATAAAATGGATTTTATTACTTATAATTCGTCGTTAATACTAGTTTTATGTATAAAATACTTTTAGAAGAGTAATGTAAGCCCTTTACCCAGCATTTGGACAAATCATATTCAATAAAAAAAGGAAAGTACCGGTGTCACAGGTAGTTACTTTACAACTGAAAACTGAAAGTAATGTACCTATTTTTTTTGAAATTTAAAACGGGTTATTTGCCAAGTTGATTTGAAACAGTTCACCCATCATCAACAATGCTGAATTATGGTATGGTAATAAACATGGTTAATATTTCTGATTATAGTGTAGTGATCATGCCAGTTCAAAAACTTAGGTATTGTATTAGGTAACTTAGGTAACTGTGGGTATACCTAGTGTTTTTTTTTTTGTTTCTAATACAGGTGATTGTTCAAAGAAGTACTACATTTTATTTTAATCATCATCTGCATCTTTTTTTGTGTAGACAAATAACTGCCAATAACAGTAAAAAATAATAAAGAGAAAGAAGTGAGCTTTATTTATATAACACTATGATTCAATTTTGTTTAAAATGAAAATCATAAGTACTGGGTATTGATCCCAGATGTTTGACCACCCTTTGTAAAAAAAGGTCAGAACAAAAAAATTCAACCTCGTAATATAGTTATGGAACCGACAAACGGCGAAGATTGGTCAGTCAACTTGAACTTAGTTTATGTAGAGTTTATCTTATTTTGCGGTGTTCAGAAACCCATTTTTGTAGTTTATCTAACCAACAGCGCTATTGAATTGATAAACTGTCGACAAAAGGACACCAGAAACCGGGCATTAGAAGTCTTGCTTGTATAATTTGTACAATATCTCATCACACACGACGGCATTTTCGGTGGTTTTGAGTCACTTTTACTTTTGACTCACTCTGTAGTACGTGAAGTGCATCCGTTGTCGCTGGCAACGTCGGACTGAGGTCAAGGTTTGTGAATCAACCACATTTAAGCGCTTCTGTTTTTGAGCGCGTATAACGTATCTACACCTTTTTTACTTATAATATCATTGGAATACCTAGTATAATTTGAAAAAAATATATCTAGCCATACCTAAAAGAATGTTGGGTTTTCAAGCAATCCATGCTTATGACAACTGGTAAATAAAAAAAAACAGTTATTTTTGCATATTATTTTTATCTTCCATTATATTTATCTATCCTACTGCTACACTCAGGGCCGTGACTTACAAATCAAACCAATTTTCTTAGCATGTGACAATAACATAATTATTGTTTTAATTTTAAATGTTCTTAGTTATTTTTGTGTTTCAATTTCTACTTAGATCAAGTATGCAATTGATAATTTTGAAGTAACGTCCCTGAATAGTACGTAATTTTAGTTAGAACTACTTAGTATAATAGTTTTAAAATTAAATGCACACATTAAACCACTTCGAAAATTTAACATATTATACAGTATCTGAGTAAAAATGTTGACCATATTATTTCTACAAAAAATTGGCAGTTACATGTCATCAAAATAGCACATGCACTTCTGCATTGCTTTTGACATAATTAGAACCGAGATTATTAGGCTGTCATAGGTCCGGTAACAGTGTCCGTTACCCAGGCCAGATGTTGTTGAAAATGGTCATTTCAATCTTATAGATAATTAGTTTTACGGCTTCTGTAATTGTTGCGCACATTTTTAAATTTGTTGCGCTTATAGTTTTTTAATTATTTCACAAAAACATTTCCTGCTGGGGTAACGTTACCCCAGCCAGACCTTTTTCTTTCTAATGGGAATATTTAAATAAATACTAGCTATAAAATTAGTTGAAGTAAATGTTGTGCCTTATTTTGTATTTATTCTTTCTTCGGTTACGAAGTTATTCGAGATTTTGCTGGGGTAACGTTTTTGGTTTTGCTAGATCTTTGAAATGGTTAAGCGGATTCTTATCATATTTTGTACATGACTTGTTAGGTATCAGTTTAAATTTGTTCTGCAATAAAAAAACCAAAATAATGCATTGCTTAAAGGTTATTTCATTAAATCGAAAAACACTTCAATTGGTCCCAGCACTCTCAATAAGAAGTCTAAAGACTTACTTTAAACGTTATTTTAAAGCTTGTAACTGCCTTCAAATGTATGTGAAGTTTCATTAGTATCCTGTAAGTGTTTAACAAGTTATGATGATATTAAGTTCTTCACGAGCACGGTCTTGATGCGCGCCATGTTATTTGGCCACCTTTAAGCTATGCATTATTTTGGTTTTTTTTTATTGCAGAACAAATTTAAACTGATTCCTAAGAAGTCATGTACAAAATATGATAAGAATCCGCTTAACCATTTCAAAGATCTAGCAAAACCAAAAACGTTACCCCAGCAAAATCTCGAATAACTTCGTAACCGAAGAAAGAATAAATACAAAATAAGGCACAACATTTACTTCATCGAGACAACTAATTTTATAGCTAGTATTTATTTAAATATTCCCATTAGAAAGAAAAAGGTCTGGCTGGGGTAACGTTACCCCAGCAGGAAATGTTTTTGTGAAATAATTAAAAAAGTATAAACGCAACAAATTTAAAAATGTGCGCAACAATTATAGAAGCCGCAAAACTAATTATCTATAAGATTGAAATGACCATTTTCGACAACATCTGGCCTGGGTAACGGACACCCGGTAACATTAGTCGCCAATTTTCAAGAAAATACACTAAACACGCACCTTTAATGAATTCCAAAAAAATGCAACTGGTTTTCGATCAAAGGCTAAGCAGCAAGAGTTAAAATTTAAAACAGTGCAAAATATATGCATTGTTTAGCTTTTGTGAAAACGAACAAGAGAGGCATTGGTTACAGTGGGAAGTCGCCAGCCAGAGCCACAAAGACTCAAATGCTTATCCATATGCGTGTAAATAGGATTTCACTGTAAAAATGCGTAACTGCGCGCTCAAATTGTACATTTGTGTCTATTCTCTTATCTTATTCTGCCATGATTATGGAACCGTAACATATAATAATATAGGTATGGATGTTATCAATAAATTATTAGTAAATTGACATAAGTTAAATTAGTGTACAACTTTATTTTAAATGCTATACAATTCCTCAATAGCTAAGATTTTGCAGAGACTACTTTTACAGATTATAAGATTTTATAGATACAGATTGTAAGTCTAGCACTGCGATCCTGCCGTATATAATTATAAAATTATGTGAACCATTCGAAGATTCCATACAAAACTGTCAAAAAGATCAATTGTGTTAAGGTGCCCTCACCGCGAGCATTATTACAGGTAAATGCTCGTAACGTTACAGATTCGGGCAT